>OX352774.1:263449434-264692033 GCA_947095535.1 Poecilobothrus nobilitatus | reverse complement strand
AAAATGTATGAGTTGATTTTATAACAGACATGCTCATTAGTTGCTATTAAGAACAACACAAAGGTCATAATTATCATCCTTTGAAAAATACAAGACTACAAGAAAAACTAAGAGAAAATTTAAAACCTATTCACACAAAATAAAGTTACTAAAGTTAACGAATAACAGTTTATAAAATATGCTGTAAACACCGAGGGATTGTGGATTCGAATTCCGCACACGCCGTGTAAGTAAAATTCGTCCTTACGACATTTACAGCCACGTCTGAAAAGGAAAGGTTGTTTAATTTCCTTGTCACATTTATGTGGCAGGTAAATAAATAAAAAACAGTAACTGTTAGACTCTCTTAGTATAGAATATTTCTATCGATTTGTAATTAAACTCAAATATTTATTATCACTTAATTTTTTTTTGATTACTATAACAATTGAAAGATCAAAATATACAAACTGTATAAATTTGAGGAAAATCAACAACTTAATAATAAAAATATTAGCCTTTTAATTTTCAATAGAGACTGATTTGCTCTGCTGTATTTTTTGTTCTATAAAATATCAAATTTATGTACTGCTCTTTGAGATGTTTCCGTCTTAATTTTCCGGGTGCTCTTCTTTTAGTAGAATGCTAATTCTGTATAAAAGGGTTGAAAATGAGGAAGTAGAATAATTTCATATCCTTGATTTTTTTTTTTTATAAGTGGATATTTTTCTTTTTTTTTTTGTTATTGAAGAGAAATTAAAATTTCTTGTTTTAGATGACATCATTGAAAAATGATACGCAAAAGTTATCAGACCATCAGTGATAGCAAAAGAAAATACAAAAAAAAAACATTTTCTGATGGGTTTTCATTTTTATTATAAAAGTTTGAAGAACTCAAAAAGGTGTTCAGTTTCTAAAAAAAAACTTTCGATTAACGTATAAAGAGACACATCAAATCTCTCAACTTCGACATAAAATAGAAGTTTGAACATTTTCTTTTGTTCAATTGAAGTTATTTTTTTTTTCCTTTTCAAAAATTTGATGCTTCTGTGACGGGTATCTTTTTTTGTTATTTTTTATTTCAAAGATGGTACAAAATAACTTTGGAATAACTTTTTTAATTATCAGTTTTCTAAAACAATAACCGAAGATAATAATAATTTTGAAAGAAGAATTTTTTGAAGGAAAATATCTTGAATAGTGAAATAGTTTTTATGTTAAGTTTAGTTTAGTAAACAATTTTAGATTTTCACTGGGTTTTAGTTTGATTTTAAAAAAGAAATTTTAATTTTGCAATCTTTTTAAGATTCAGAAAATGTATGTATATATATATATATATATATATATATATATATATATAGATTTATAATATTATTTGTAACGACATTTGTAAATTAATGTTAATACATATAGATTTTAATTATATAGGGCGCTTTCTGATCCTATATTATCTAATCCTATTAATTTCAGTGTTATAGAAGAAATTATTGCTAGTTGTTATTCTATATATGAAATAAGGTTAGAAAATCTGTTAAAGTTTTTATTTTAAGCTATGAAACGAATTAAAAAAAAAATCCCAAAAAATTGCTTATTAGTTGAACTCTAAACGTCCCTTCGTTTGATTTGTAACAAAATTTTTACATGACTTAAGATCGAACAATGAAATTTTAACCATGAATTTGTCTTTTAAAATTAATGCTATGGAACAACTTTTATATAGCGCCACCCATTACGGCGATACAGCCCTTAAAGTTGCAAAAACAACTATATTTTCAAATGTTTACATCTCAAAATCTGCGATCAACATTTTTTCAATCTAAAAACAACATTTTTTTTAAATCAATATCAAAATTATGGAATTTTGTATTTAAATTTACCGTTAAGTGAAAACAAAATTTTACTTCCTATGTATGTAATTCCGATACGGTTTTAGTTAAAACCTTAAAATTTTTACCTTAAATATAAAGTAAGATCTGTCAGAATTAGAAAAATTGTTTCAGAAAATTTCCCCTTACCTCCTACTGTTTAAAAACTGAATGAAATTTTCTATTTTTAAACACCTGTAACTGTAACGCTTTTAGAATAATTGAAAATTGGAAAGTTTTTTCCAATTTAGAAAATTAGGCATTTCTACAAATTTTTTTGAAGTAAACCGCAAAACTTTAATCTTTAATATCTTGTTTTTGTATGACATGTTAACAGGTTTTTTAATTACATGTATATGGTATCCTTAGAATTGAAGAAATTCTTGCCTCTTGATTTTTCCAAATTTCTTTTTATATATATATAAAATTCTAAGAAAATTTACCAATTTTGATGCAACTCAGAATTTTTAAAAGATTTATATTGTTTTTTGAAAAAATGTGCGCCCTTAAAAATGTGCACCTTTAAAAATGTGCGCTTTAGTTATTTTTATATTCCCTTGTTTTATATTTTTATTTTTAGTGAAAGTTAATTTTCTCCTTACTAAAAAAAGATTTCAATTTCGAAGTGCTCATAATTTTATTTTCTTACTCATTAAAGCACTCATTTTTATTCTCATATTCATTAATATTATTTTTTACGGAAATAAACTATAAAGAGAAAAATTATCTAAATAATTATATGATATGAACAATTTTATATATAATTGCTATAAGTAATAAGTAATTATAATAACAGTAACAAATTATTTTTATCACGTTTTTTCTTTTAAAACAACGCATTTTTTGCATTACATTTTACCCGCCTTAATTTTTCCATATTAATTATGCAGTCATGCACCTTTGATAGACATGTGGCAATTTGAATTCAATAAATCACATTCGTGACTATAATAGTGATTTGATTAGAAAAAATTTATTTTAATTTTTTATTTCATATTCACCACTGTCCATTGTGAATTAAAATGTGCAACACGAATTTTTCAAAAATTAGTAATTTTTAGAATTATACCTTTTAAGTTAGAGTTGAGTCACAATTAATACCATTTGAGTGAATCAATCAAATCAAAAAAAAAAAAATATAGAAATAATTTTCAATAATTTATTTATTACTTTTGTTATGGTTTTTTAAAATTAAAAAAAAAAAAAAAAAAAATTCTTGTATTTTGTTGAGTGTTTTAGTGTTACCATACAACTGAAAATATCGAATCCTATATAATAGAATTTCATATTAAATATTTAAAATCGAAAATATGGAAATTACTTTTACTTTATTAATAAAATATGTAATTTGTAAATTGCATACACAGTAATCGTAAATTTTAATGTAATTTACGAGTATTAGTTTTTTATTTTTATTTTATTGATTTTTAATGTTTTTTAAATATTAAGTATACCTAACATATTTGATTGGTAGCGGATTTTTATTAAAATTTAGAGTTTTTTTATTTTTTTTTTTTGTAACCATTAAGTCGTAGTCAAAAATGTCTGGTTTTAAACAAACAGTTTTAAGATTTATATTATTTAACAATGAATAGAATAATTAATTACATTTTATTATTTAAGAAAACGGATTGTGTGAAATTAAAGTCAACATAAATCTTATTAGAATTTTTTGACTTTAAGAATTCAATGAATGTTATATGCAAAATATTTGAGGAAATTTTTGACGGTTTTCGTTAGTATGTAGTATGTAAAAAAAAAAAAAAAGATCCTGTTGGAAGTTTTTGGAATTATAAAAATTTATTAAATATTAATAAAAATTATAATATTGTAATTATTAAAGAAAATATCATGGTTTTGTAATGTTTTTTCAGTATATTTTAGTTTTTTATTTAAACAAAAATAAATTAAGAGTTGTAAATAAACTCAATATATAAATGATTAACGTAGACGAACATATATTTAAGATTCACTTGTAATACATAATGATAACTTTTTTTTAATTATAAATTTATTTAGTACTTAAATTTTTAATTTCCATTCCTTAACAATTTCAAACAGTTGTCAAACACCTCTTTTATTTTAATTGAAAGGAACTATAAGTCATTCTTAGTATGTTGAAATTGATTAAAACTAATGCAATGGTTTAACTACAAATTATGAAATCAAAATTAATGGGTGAATTATAAATTATGACAAAAAAATAATACAAAATCTTAATAATATTTATCCAAATACAAAAATTAACAAGGTCCTAATATAGCCAAAATAATATGCCTAAATAAACTCCACAAAATAAATGGCTGATAATAACAGGGATAAGTGAATGCTCCTTATAAGTGAATAGGGATAAGTGAATCAAACTTATTTTTTTTTTGTAGGTGGTAAATTACGAGTTTGACTACGATTAATTAGACATTATAACAATAAAGCCTTTCAAGTAGTGGGAGCTGTCGCTCCTAAACCCCGTCCGAACGAGACTATTGAAACGCTGATTTGGTAAGCAATTCTAAAACTCTTCCTAATTTTTTTATTTTTCATACATAGTACATATTGCAAGATCAAAATCTTTTAATAGTTGGAGCTGCTGGTTTCAAACTCGCACTAAACAAATTATTGAAACAATAATTTTGAAGCCAACTCCAAATTCTTACAAGTTCAAAATCTCACATAAAATAATATATATGAATATTCAGGAAAAAGTGTTAAACTCTGATTTTGAATACAACTCTAAAATCCCACCGATTATTATTCGATAAAAATTACAAATTACAATTATTTTTATTTTTTCTGTATTTTCTGAAAAAAAAGAGATTCACCAAGATTTAAAAAAAAAACTATCTTTTAAAAAACAATATTTTGATAAAACGAGATTTTGAGATATGAGTATTTGTAGCGCTCCCTTAAATTACATACAAATTTATTTTTTTAATAGACTAACCATTAGATACTTTTTAAATTTAAAAAAACGAATTAAACCAAATATTTATTTTTATTCATTAGAAAATAACTCTAGTAATGTTTTTTTTGCCTTTTCTATCTTTCATATCACTAGTTATATCCTATTATTGATGAAAAGGATATTTCATTTCAATAAAATTTTATTAATTTTTAAATAATCATAGTAATTATTATTGATTGGTTTCACTTTTACAAAAAAAAAAAACAAAAAGGATTATTGATTTAATTTTGAAGAGAAAAAACATAAGTTTGAATTATTGAATCAATCAATCAAAATTTATATTGAAAAGTTCATAAACTATAAAACAATAGAGGAGTTCTAGTGGCATTTAATTAAGTCACCTATTATAAATACCTACAAATAATGCATCTAAAGTATATGTAGATAAGTGTATGTAGATAGATTAATATATGAATATATAAATTTTAATAGGATAATTGATTGAATAATTGTTTTTCAAACTAATAAGACACTGTTATCAGCCTTACAATTAAATTCATTAGAAACTTTCAATATTTAGACAATTATTATGGAGTAAAAATAGGGTAAATGTAATTCAGGTTATAATTTTCATATTTTTTTCACCTTCAACAATTAATAAATTGATTTAGTTGTTTGGAATATTGGAATTACGAGTTCTAGAAATTCCATATTAATTTAATTTAAAATATTGTTGCTAAAAATTGTTGCTTTATTTAAACTAATACTGGTTCTAATAAATTTTAGCCAAAAAAATAATGCTACTATATCTTACTTTATTTTTGAAAACAGCAGTACGGTAGATTTTTTAACCTGAACCTGAGTTAAATATTTGATATAAAAACTAACGGTATTTTCCATGGTTCTAAAGTAATATAATGCTACTTCATTTAAAATAATCAAATTGCTTTCATCACAATTCGCAGACATTTAAAATATGAAAAAAAAAAACTTTATTTATTCAGTGACACCATAATAATATATTTTAATAGATTTTGCTATTTTCCTTTAGTTCACTAATGATATTAGCACGATTTTTATGATATTTTGATTTTTACTGTTCTTTATTCATAATTCTTTTGCTCTTTGACATTTTCAATTCTCTTCTGGGTTTTTCCAAAGACATAAAAGTATGTGTGTTATCATAACAAAGTAAGTAATTGTGTAACTTAAAAAATAGGGTAAAAAATCAAAAAATCAAATCAATTGAACATAAGAGACATTAGTATTCTGGATCTAGACTGAGACTTTAAAAATAAAAACCAAACAAATGAATGGGTGGAAACCCAAACGAATAAGTTTGTGGAAAGGTGAATGAAACTCATCCCAGAATCAAAAGCATCATGCAATGAAATTTAATCTCATGCTACATTTAAGACATAATAAACTTATAAACAGAAAAAAAAAACCTAATTAAAACAAGGCAGAATATAAAATCAATGGGTTTTAAAGGCGGACATATTTCAAAAGGGAATAAAAATAGTTTTAAAATTGTTGTTTGCACCAAAATTTCTAAGTTTCTTAGAATTTTATATACCTATAATATATAATCGAGGAAAATGAAAAGTAACTATTTTATTAAATTTTTTGAACACCTGACTAAGTTACAGATTTCTAAAAATAGTAATTTTTTTATTTCTAAGCGGTAATAATTCTTCAAAAGAGGGGGTACAACTAATTCTTAAAGATCTTTTTTCTCTCAAATTACAAAGTTCCAACTAACTACCTTTAAATTTTTATTTTTTAATTTTTTTAATGCATTTCTCTCCCACATAAATGTGGACAGGAAATTACACAGCTTATCTTCTTCAGGCATGGCTGTAAATGTCGTAAGGGGGAATAACTCTAATGAAGTGTGTGGGATTCGAGCCCACACTCCCTCGGTGTTTACAGCGTATTTTATACGCTCTTACCTACTAAGCCACCGAGGCCACCTACCTTTAAATAACGGTAAATATAAATACCAAATTACGAAAAATTGTATAATTTATTGATTTATAAAAATAAAAATGTCCGGTCGTTTAATATTTTTAAATTGAAAAATGTAAAGTAGAACTGATATATACACTTTTGAAAATCAAACTTTGAAGGACTAGATAGCCTCCGGTGTTGATGAGGCTGCATATAAAAACTTTATTTGAACAATTTAAACGTTATAAAGATAACAGTTGTAAATCATTTATTTTCATTAAATAAAGGCGCTATGAACTAATCCCCAAGTCACCAACCCTTCACAAACAGAAATGAAGCAAACCCAAATATTTTTCTAAGTTAGTTCATTATGAACTAATCCCCAAAATTAATTCTGAGATTTTCTAAATTATTTGTTGTTATTAGAACCCTAGAAGAAAATTAGAAGAATAGAGTTTTACAAATCAAATCACTTTTAATAAGTCAAAGAAAATGAGTGCAAATCTTGTTCTTATTAAATTTTGTTAATTAAAAACATACATATTAAAAATAATAATATAAAGCGAAAAAAAGGTAACGTTGTAGTAATTCAAAATGTAAAATGTCATTCTACTAACTTTCTGAATTTTTTATTTTTATTCTTAATCCGATTTTTCAAATCAGAAGAGTGCAATTTAAAGTATAAGTGGAATACATTTTCATTTTTTAGAATATTAATAAATGCTGTTTAGTTATCACCATTTAAAGTACTTTTTATTTTCTATTTAATACCTTTAATCATGATATTAATCACAATTTCAATATTCACAATAAAGTTTTATTATATTATGTACTATAATTAGTGTAGTATTTAATTTAATTTATTTTCTTTTTTTTCTCTTTCAGGTGAGCTTTTAATTTGTAATGATTTAATTTGGATTTGACTTCCAATATTGGTAAGTGCTATGCTTTATATTAAAATTATTAGCTTACAGTGTAATCATACAGCACAAAGTCCTTAAAAGAACAAAATAAAAGCGCTTCCAGCTTTTTTCACAAGAAAGTATCCACTTTAATTCTACCACTAATATAATCATTTTTGGATTCATACACATAATTAACCTTTAATGAAGCAGTGACAATTAATGATTTTTTTTTAAAATATTTTAGGATTACTAATTGAATATTATTTAATAATCTTCTATTCACGATTTTTATAACTTCGCCCATTTAGTGAGGTTTAAAATTACGCCAATCAATAAATCAATTCGAAAAATGGGAAAAAATTATTCTAGAATAAAAAATATTGTTTTTCCTATTAAATTAATTGATTATTTTAAATTGAAAAACGTACAAAAATAGTTGAAACATCAGTAGCATTTAATTTCAATGATTATTTAATTCTTCCAAATGAATAAATGTTTGCCTTCTTTTGAACTCCGATACAGAATGATAAAATCGATATGTTAGCACGAACGGCAGACTAAGAAAATCGGCAAATCTGCAAATTCTTGAATTTTCGTATTACCCTGCTACACCTGGTTAACTTTTATCTATCAGCTTTTCTTTTGGGTGACTTGAGTTTGGAAGCTCCAATGCATACTTAATGTGTTCTTTTCTAATTTGTGTGTCTATAATATATCAACGGAGTTCTTGCGTTGGTAGTTTTTTCATCAATTGGTGTATTTTATTAGTTTAACATTTACAATCCACTAGAGCTAATATTATTTTCATGCACCTATGCATCTTAATTATTTTTGCACAGTCAACCATTAAAATCGTATTCTTCTGAATTGATAAGCGTTTGCTAAGTTTTTTTATCTTTTTCTCTGAACGTTTTTTACATTATTTAATCCTTCTTTGACAAACAAAAATTTGATACAGTTTTTAATTATTATTTTGTAGTTTTAACACTGAACCAAAAAAATTTACAACTTTGTTTAAATCGCATTTTTCAAGAATTTTGAGGTGTGCACTATTTTGATTTTTTAAACCTTGTTTTTCATTCTTCAATTTTTAACAACTTCATCTGTACTTCTACTAAATACCAAGTAAAAAAGAATTCTAACGATATTTTGATTGACATATGACAAATTCTAACATATCTCTTACACTGTATCAACTATATCAAGTTGTTTTAAATACAATAAAACTAAAATACAAAGCAAAACTTCTTATTTAAAAATTTATATTTATAAAAGTATAAATTTAGTTCTAATGTTACTTTGTTAGTTTAGTTTAATGTTATAACCTCCTATATAGCACCATTATAAAAGAAAAAAAAAAAATTCTGAAAACCAATTATCCTGAAAATATAAGTAATGGTTTTCTATAATAGATATTTTACAAAAAAAAGTGGAAGGCGTTAAGTAATTGTAATAGTTTATAACCTCCTCTAAAACAATAAACAAAAAAAACTTCAAATCTAACTCTGATGAAGAGTTCTTGATGGTAGTTGCATTGCGTGCAAAACTATTAACGACAAAGAAATAAAATATAAAAAAAAAAAAAATTATAAGAACGGATATGCTGGCTCTCATCTATTTCAATAATAGAAATTTTACATTACATTACAATATTATATGTATAATAATACATAAATCTTATCTATGTGTTATGTGAGGTTTAATATGTGCTACATAGAATGGGAAAATCTATTATATGCTGTGTAAAATATTAATCAACTACAGGAAATTTGTATTCGTAATAAAAATTTAATGTTTTAAATTGTTGAATTATTTTCGAATGGAAACTCTTAAAGAGTGTTAACAATCTGTCAACTAAGTATTTGTGTACTTTTTGACTTAGTTGTAAACGTTAACTTTTATAATATGATATCAGTCAGATTTGATATTTTTTGACTTTTCGATTTGTTTTCAGGGGTTCATCGAAATTATTTTGTTTTAAACTTACCTCTAACTATGAATTAAGTTATAAGTTACTTCTAACTATCTTTTAATAACAAAGGATCAAACTTATAGATTTATAATGCCTTTTAGAGAAAAAATAGATAGAGAAAAAAGCTTTGATAGAAAATTTATTCTAGATAAAAGGTATTTTTTACTTCTACTTTTTATCTAGAACAAATTTCCTATCAAAGGTTTTTGTACAAAAACAAATCTTTTTTAACAATCGATAATTATTGTTATGCCATTAGTTTTAATTGTTCTTTATTGCTGCTATTTATGCTATCAATTTTTATACAATAATGACAGCTAACTGTATTTTAACAATTTTTATTCTCAACTTCGCTAGTATAAACTTTGAATAGATTTAATTATTATTATGAAAGTAAAAATTTATGTTTTAAAGTGTTCTACTTGTCTAGTAATCGTAAAATCAAGCTAACCTCACTTTAAAATTAATATATAAAATAATTGTTTTATGTGCTAATTGAAATAAACCTTTTCTATATTTTCTTTATAAATATATACCTATATTATATGGAATAATTGATTTGTTCCTAGAAACGTATCCATTAATTATTTTTAAATATTGTACATAATAAAATATAATTATTATTGATTTTTTATTTTATTTTATTTTTTATTTGCAGACACTTAAATTGCACATACATTTTTATAGAGTAAAGCAATATTAGTTGGAGTATCGCTGTTAAGATCATACTGTAACTGAATAGTATATTTAAAATAAATGAATATATTTAATGAAAAGGTGGATTTTAATTAAAAATTAGTTTTTTTCTCATCTATTACTTGATTATTAAAAATGTTGAACTACCACTTCATTGGTTTTAAACTTAAAATACAATACTTTTTTTCCTTATATAAAAATCATGCATACTTTTAGGCGATATATTAGAAAAACTTTTGTACAAATTTTTTTTTAACTATAATTTTACTATTATTATATTTGAAATTATATTTCTATTGTTTTAATGGTATACAACCATTGAACAAAGAAACTAATTTTTAAGTATATTAAAAAAAATTCTTTATGTTAATTATAATGGTTGGCTATTTTCATTTTGGTATTGTCCATACCAATTTTTTTTCTTTTAATTTCTTTGAAAGTACAATAAAAAGTTTTAAATATGTACAGTTTCTTTTAATATTCAGAGTTGCCGCTTGTAATTTTCTCTTTTATTTTCTTTTCTATACTGTTATATACTTTTTTATTTTACATAAAGTTAGTAAAAGAGTTACAATTGTGATAAAATTGCACTTTGTAACAGTTCTTTTTTTTTTTGTAAAACTGAAATAAAATGAAAAGTTTCATGGGGAATTTAACAATAGCAAAAAAAAAATAAAGGAAAACAAAAAGAATATTACCATTTTGCCAAATCATTTTAACAATTATTCTGCACCTTTATCGAAAAAGTTTTTAATTTTTTTTTTTTTGTTACAGAAAAATTTTTAGAACAAAAAAAAGAAAATAATAAAAAATGGAAAATGGAAAATCTGAAAGAAAATTAAAAAAAAAAAAAAATGAACTTAAAATCAACAATTACAAACATTTAAAAGTTTTCAATTTTTATTTATTTTATTGTTGCATTATTTTGTTACCTTTTTTAAGTAATAGTTATTGTTAAATTTTTTCATTATTTTGTATTACTTAATGTTGCTTTTAACTTTTATTTTTCTGTCTCGATTCTTGATTTGTTCCCACCACTGAAAAAAGTAACTGCAATAATAACAAAGAAAGAAGAAAAGTGTATCTTTAGATTAAATTTATGAAATCTTTTACATTAAAAAGATGTAGTAACAAAGTAAAAAAGAAAATAATTCTTTTTTCTTGTATATGTGATCAATAAATACGCATAAAAATAAAAAATAAATGTTCTGGCTTTATCAGACTATTCGTGTTTAAATCAACAGTCTTTGAGCCGAAAGATTTTTGACTCAAACCCCGGTCATATCATTTCCAAATAAATATGAGCTGTTTTAAATAAAATTGATAATAAATACATATATATTAATATATATATAATATAATATTATCTATAATAATAATAATATTAAAATCTTTAATGAAGTAAGAAATCTTTACTACATTATTTCCAACAGAGGGTATTTTAAAATATATATTGTTTAAATCATTTCAGTGTAATAATACTAATAACAAAAATTTTAGTCCCTTGAAAAACAACCTTTACACAAAAGAAGAGGAGTTTCTTTAAATTTTTGGAGAACAAAGTTTGAATCATAAATCGTTAAATTGCTCTTATTTTTTCCAGAGTCTCATATCTCAAGAATTAAAAAATCTCAAAAAAAACAGAAACTTTACTCCGCATGTCTAATAGGTGAAAGATCGACTAGTATTGTATAGATAGAAAATAAATGCATAGATAATAAATAAATAAATAGTGCTGACCCCTAATTTATATTTAATTACGTTTAAAAACAGTAATTAAGACGTAGGAGGGAGGAAAAGGTTAGATAATAGTTGATTTTAAAATGACATATGTATTGACGACATTTCTGGACAAGGAAGTTTCTGATTTAAAGTTGTCCACGATCAAATTTGATTTACATTTTATTTAATTTTTTTTGGAAATAAGAGAATCTTTCGTGCGAATTCAAAATCTCCTTCTGTAATTGAATTTAAATTTGAAAATTTAAAAAACAAAAAAAAAAGCCAAGAACAAGAAAATGAAAATTTTCAAGTGAAAAACTTAATTTTAATACTTATAATTTTTCTTTTTTAAATTTTGTTTTCTGATACTTTTTTTTGGTTTCAAACCCAAAAACAAACCAAAAAACAGCCAAAATAAAAAAAAAACTAAATAATAAAAATTTTCATGTTCTATTCTGTATGATGGATTTTTTGGAAGAATTGCTTTTTGTGAATGCATTTCAACCAAAAACAAGCAGCTAAATTTCTTTAAGTCTGAAAATTATGTAAAAATATTATCTAGCAGATGTTTTTGGTTATGTTTCTTAAAAGCGTAACAACCGACACAAACTTTATTGCATCAGTCATATAGATAAAAGATTTACATTTAGAAAAAAAACAAAGTAATGTTACAGAGAATTTTAAACCTTCATGATTGTGTAAGTTAAGTTTTAGAAATGTTTTAAAACTTCAGTGGTATGATTAATTATAGTCGTGAGTTTTTTTATAAAATTTATTTAAGCTATTTGATAAATGTTGAGAGTAAACCTTTTGTCAGATTAAGTTTTTTTAAATTATAATTGGACACGGAAATTAAATCTTTAAAATTTATCAAATATCGTTGCATCAGATGACATTTCTAACAAATAACTTTAAAAGTTTTTTGCCCATATTATATCTTTTTTTGTATCTTATACTATTACTGAACAACTAGTTTTGTTTTTGAAAATGAAAATTTTTTAAAATTAAAAAAAAAAAGAGTTATTCATTTACATTACACACAAATTTTTACCACTACATAGAGCCAAAACTTTTTCTTTCTTTTTTTCTTTTTATTGCAAAAATTTATGTAAAAAAGAACTAAAAGAATCGAAATAAAAGTAAAAAATACTTTTAGTTAACATTTTGAGGGCAATTTACAACATTTTAAAGTATTTGGTAGCGTTTTCTAATTTGACCAACAAAAAGTTAATTTTTTTACATTTTACAGCGAATAGAAAGAGACAAAAGGAGAAAATAACACCAGCCTGAAAAATTGAATATATTTTTAAAACATCAATTAACAAAGATTTTTATGTTGGACTTTAAATGGTTATTAAAAATGCTTTTTTGGGTGCCCAAAAAAAAAAATTATCATTAAATGACTTGATTTGAATTTACTTTGAATTTATAATAATTCAATTACCAAAACACCCCAAAACGTACGTATAATCAAAGTGCATTTCTAATTTTAGGCTATCTAGGACATTGAAATCCTAGAATTTTAGTATACACTTTGAAATTCGAAAAAATTTCAAAAACAGGATGACAGTATAGTTAACACATATTCGTAAGTTTCATAGTAATATATAGGTATATGTATAGGTATATACGATTGTACGCCATCATGTCATATCCCATGTTTTATAAACTATCATATTTTCTTTTTATACCCTACACATTAAGTATAGGGTATATTAACTTTGGTATGGTGTTTGTAACCACCAAAAGGAAGCGAGTTAGGTATAGACATGTATATATATTCTGAATCAGGATCACCGCCGGAGTCGATTTAGCGATGTGCGTCCGTCCGTCCGTCCGTACGCACGATAACTCAAAAAATAATGATGCTATCTTGATGAAATTTATACAGTAGGTTAACAATGAGTAAAGTAAGGCGGGGATTGTAAATGGGCGAAATCGGACCATGCGTTCGAGTACCTCCCATACAACTTCCAAAACCTAATACGCATATTTTCGAAATTAATAAAGATAGAAACTTAAAATTTTGTACGAAGATGTGTTTTTCTGAATCCCTGATTTGCCTAAAATTTGAGATGAATTGGAGTGGTCGTTCGGGTACCTCCCATGCAACTCCCAAAACCGAACAAGCATATCTTCGAAATTAATAAAGACAGATACTTCAAATTTGGTACAAGGGTGTTGTTTCCTGAATCCCTGATTTCTCCAAAATTTAAGATGAATTAGAATGGTTGTTCGGGTATCTGCCACACAACTCCTAAGACAAAACAAGCATATCTTCGAAATTAATAAATATATAAACTTGAAATTTGATATAAGAATGTTCTACCCTGTTGATGTCTCTAAAATTTGAGATGAATTGAAGTGGTGGTCCGCGTGCCTTCACACACTTCCCAAGACCTAACAATCATATTTTCGAATTTAATAAAGATAGAAACCTGAAATTTTGTACAAAGGTTGTAACAGCATTTATTTTTTTTAGCTTGTATTAAATACCTAACTAAAATAACTTGTGGATTTTTAATTTAATTTGAATGTTTTAGGTGTAGGGTATAAATAAGTCGGTTGCATCGACTTACTGTTATTTTTACTTGTTAAATATTAAAACTGATGATTTAAAACTTTAAAATCAAATTATATTACCTAAAAGTATAAAAATTTAAAGAAAATATTTAAAACACAAAAAATTTAATAAATAACAAGAAAAATAAAATTAATAGAAAAAAATAAAATTGAGAAAAAATAATGGAAAAAGTTTTTCTTTTCCAATTTTTATACATACATGTATTAAACCAACATGTATATACTCGTATGTATAAAAAACATGAACAAATAGTTTAAAAAACAATAACAGAAATAACAAACAAACATAATATCATCTTAAAAACAATGTAATAGAAAAAGAAAAATAAAGAAAATGTAAAGTAGATGTGTGCGAGTATATATATGTATTTTAAGGAAATTGAGAAAATTTTACAGTTAGTTCGAAACGAGAAAAAACTAAAAATTTATTATTGTATATGAGTTTTTAAGTATAGATTTGATAAAATTTTAAGAATGTTAATGAAAAAAAATAAAAAATAAAATAAAAAAAGAAAAAAAGAAAACAAAAATCAATTTCCAAGAAAAAAAAAAATATATATATTTTTATAGATATGTCCTAAAATCTTACATTTTGAAATTAATTAAAGCTTTTTCAAATTTTGTAACCCTAAACGGTTTTATTTTTATTACAGTTTATCATTTTTTAAATCAAATAATAATTTTGTACATCACATTTTGTACATCACATCACAAAAGAGAGATAAAATTTTTTTTTTCCAATTAAATCCAAGTCAGTTAGTAAAGTATGGAAATTTTAAATTAATTTTTTTATAGAAACTTAATTCACTTAAACAGTCAGAAATTATTTTTTTTCTATTCTCCTTAAAAGATGTTAATTAAAATTTAATATTAAATTTGACTAATCGGAATTATTATCTTTAATACCATGCTAATTTTTATTATGATTATAAAAACATCCACTTCTAAACTTTGGTATAAACTATCAAATGAATTTCAAAATAGAAAATCATCTCTCTGTACGACTGAGAGAAGTACCAAAAAAAAAAAAAAAAAGAGTATTTAATTTAACAAAATGCAGTTTTGAAATTTTAAAATTTATAAAAAACGTAAATTTTTTAATTTCAGAATTTCATAAAATTTTTACATCTCTGTTTATTGAAGATATAAAAACTAATTTCAAACCAAAAAAAAAAATGTCACGCATTTCTAATATGGATTTTAATATAATTGTATTGTTAACTTGTATTGTTAGTAATGCCATCTATTGCATAAATAATATAACTGTCAAAGAATTTTGTATGGTTATGTTTTAAATTTATTTTTTTATTTGAATATGATTTTTTTGTTCAAAGTTTTTATTTTATATAACTTTGCCTTAATATTTGTTTTGTTCTTTTTTTTACCTTTTTATTATCATATGGGTTCAAGCAAAACGGGACGATATCTAAAGCAAGGAGCAAGATTTTAAAATGTGCCTGAATTTGTTATTATTATTTTGTTTTTTTTTTCTTTTTAATTTTTATAAATCGAACTTATGAAGTTTTAATAAACAATATATAGAAATTGAGAAAATTTGTTTTTTTTTTTTCTTCAGAATAACAAATAGAAAGAAAAAAAAAAAGAAATCAGAAAAAGAAATAATAAAAAAAGAAAAAAAAAAAATTAAAATTGTTTAAATTTCTTTATTTTAAGTTTTTTTCTTGTTTTTCAAATCATTTCTGAATTTCAGTAAAACAAAAAAAAAAAAAAAAACAGTGTAAAAGTTCAATAAAATAATTTTTTTTTTTTTTTTTTAAATAAAAAAATAATTTCAAACTTTTTCTTTAAAAATAAGTAAAAGAAAACAAATAAAACTTTGATTATTTTTGAAAAATCAAAAAAAAAGAAAGAGAGAGAAAATATTTTTGCAAAAAATATAACTAAAAGAATTTTATAAATCTTTTTTTTTTTTTTGCTTTCTTGTCGAATCTTTTCATATGTGCGGGTATGTGTCTTTTTTTTTTTCTACCATCATTTTATACCAATTTTTGAAAGTGTTTTAAAAAATTGCAAAATTTATTTTGTTGATTGAATTGATTTTTCTAAAAACAGAAAACCAAAAAAGAAAAGGGAAAATTAAATGGCAAATAAAAAAAAAAAAAAAAAAGGATAGAAATTAAAGAAAATAAATAGAACAAAAAATGAAATAAATCTAGGACATTGTTTTTACTCTTTGTTGCCGTTTGTTTTTTTTTTTTTTTTTTGTTTAAAGAAAAAAAAATTTATATTTTTCAAGATATTGAATAAATAATATAATTACGTATTATGAAAGAATATAATATAATATAATATGTATAATATGTACATAATGTACGATACGATATATTAATGTAAGTTGCTACATAAAAATAAGGATACAGTGTGGGCATAAATAATATGCAAATATTTCGAAAAAAGAATTACCAGTTATCAAAAAAATAAAATTTTTTTTTTTATCATTTGTCCATCTATATTAGTATTTGCATTGTCCTGTAACTAAAACTCAACAAAAAGGAGAAATAAAATAATGGAAATTTTGTTTGGTTAACAGTACTAGGATATTCCTATAAAATATAGCATAATATTCATGTTTTAATTGATTCCAATATTTTCTCAACTCTTTTAGAGAATAAATACTTGTTTTATTTCACTCAAAAAAATGGTGATTACAGATTCCCTCCTTTATTAATAATACTGTGATAGCACATCTTATTTTAAGATTGATAACAAAACTCAGCTAATTCATTTGCCATTCTTGTCACATATTCAATTTAGATTATATCAATATTATCAACTTTCTTATTATTTGACCAAAAAGTATTTATATGTCAAAGGTAACATTGACATTGACATTTTGATATTTATATGTCAAAGGTTAAAACTACTTTGGCTTTTCTGGAACATAGATATCCTTTCATGTTTTTTTAGTTACTAAACAATTTATTGAGTATAAGAAGGACTCAAAAATGTTTCCCTTATTTCGCTTGGGTTTAATGAGAAAAAAATTTGTAATATGATGAGTGAACTTCTGTTAAATGATGATATGATAAGATAAAATCTTTTTAATGTAGAAAGATTCGAAAAAAATATATTATATATGCATAGAGAAGAATAAAAACTTTTTTAAAGGAAGGCGTGGTTTTATACTATTCGAATAGAAGCATTAGCCAAAAACAATAAAAATGAATTAAAATTTCACTACAAATTTGTCCAATACTGTATATACAAATTATGTGTATAAATAAAAAAATAATATTATATAATAAAACAAAAATTAATAGTATATAATATTTATGTACCTACCTAATATTATTATGTTCATATAATATATACTATAGCATAAGTAGAGATCGAAAAAATTATTCATTTTATTTGTCAATTATTTGTTATTTAATTTGACATTTCTGGGTCAGTAACTGATTATTTTTACATATATCTTTCTATCATTTTCTAACTTCTCCATTTTGTTTTTTTCGTTTTTTTTGCTTTATTAAAAAAAAAATTATATTTTAAATGTCGAACACTCAATTTCAAGGAATTTATCTTCAATATGAAATAAAATTAATTAAAAAAAATAAAGTTACATTTACATATAAAATTAATATTATTTTGAATATTTTTATCTTTTTCTTAATTTTTTTAACGACCGCATACAATTATGTATAAGATAGGTATTGTTTTCATACTAAAAATTTGTACCCAAGATTTTGGCCAAAATGCACTACTCCGGCGTGAAGAAGACTGTAAAATTTTTTTTAGAGTGATGTCTGGCTGTGTGCGTGTGTGTGTGTGGGTGTGGGTGTGTTTGGCTGTGGGCACGTGTACAGCCTTAACGACTGAGCGGAATTTTTTGTATTTGCTATTTAAGGTTTTGATGTAAATATCTCGGATTGATAAGCTTTTGGAGCAAATCGGACAACAGGAAGTAGTAGTTTACTCGTGTCATTTTTAAGTTTTTTACGAATTTTTCATAACAGGAAAATATTATGAGAAAAATTCCTAAGAGAAAGTTGTTACACAAATAAAGATCAACAAATTTGCCATAGAACATTTTTTTGATGCGACCAATTTGATCCAGACCAATTTTTGTTAGCAGATTCAATATTAATGTTATCAGTTATGTTTGTTTTGTATTTGTTTACAGTTTTTATTATTTTTTACTTCTAATATTTTGGAATGAAAAAAAAAATCATGTGCAACTTACATTATGTAAATGGATGTATGAATGAATGTAGGTATATATATTTTTACGATTATTTCATTGTTAAGTTATTATTGTTATTGAATAACTAAGAAGATGAAGTTATTTTGCTTTGATATAAATTATTATGTAAAAAATCTATGAATTTTGGCTTTATACTTTTTGTATAATAGTGGTTGGTCCTGTGGTGGAGACAACTGATTTTTTTTGTTTTTTATTATAATATAATTCATTTATTTGGTTCAAAAAAAAAAAAAATTCATTGATTTGCTAATGGCTCACAATATCAAATTAAAAATAAAAATTTGAGTAATTTTAGTGTTTAATTTTATAAGCACTTGTTGGTGCCTTAAATGGTAAAGTGAACGATGAATTATATGTATTTACGGTAGATGCTCTACAAAATAAATTTTTCTTGAGAATCCACTAAGAGGTTCCGCTAGAATATAAATAAAAATAGAATAAAAATAAATTTAAATGTCAACATTTTTTCTCTAAAGATGTTGATTGTATCAAGACTTTCCAAAATGTTGACTGAAAAAATGTCAAATGTCAAAAAATCGATATTTTTAAAATATTTGTATGAAAATTAAATTTTTTGTTATGAAATAGACATTCGTGTGGACATATACTTTAAGTATTGATTTTAGAGTTGGGTTCAAAATTATAATTTACAAGACGACTTTGACAATTTTGAATCGATATTTCGTGAATCGACATTTCAAAAAACGACATAAATTAGCCGACCCAAATAAATAAATAAATTGACTTAAATTCACAATATATAATTTAATATTATTTAATTTAATTGAAATAAATTATATTTTGTATCTTACAATAACAGAATTGTTGTTCTAGACCAATTTGTTTATTTGACATTAAAAGACACACGTGCCATTTTCTATTATACAATTTTTATGTTAAAATATAAGTAAACATTTTTTTTTTTTAAATAATTACAATATCATTAATAGCATATAAGGATGCAATAAAATAAATTAATCAAATATAGTGGTTGGTGTAATTTTGAAGGTCACATTTGGAAAGGAAGAAAAAAAGTTACAAATTTTATCGTTTTAATATTATGTATAATTATAACATAACATATTATTATGTATACATAAGTGTTATAAAATATTATGAATATATTATAATTAAGTAAAATTATTATTTTATGAATATATTATGGTTTTATACATGAACTTAACTAGTTTTTCAAGTAGGTAAATCTTTTTAATTAACTAAAAAATATTATATTTGAAATTCATGTTTTATCAATGGCACAATTAATAAAAATGTAAATAGAACTCCTTGCTCATATAGATGAATATGTTATTTGTAGAACGTTTAAAACGTTTTTGTAGTAGAAATAAGAAAAACCGTTAATTGACAAGGGTAGGGAGTTCAACACAAAGTTCAAATGAGCTGCACTAAATCTTGTTGAACTTTAACCTACTAATGTCAACCTTTACTTTTTCCAGAAAAGAAATTAATAGATAATAATTTTATATAAAAATGGAATTTTCAATCCTTGATGGAAATCTTAACATAAAAAATTAAAAACAATTTTTAAAACAATAAGGTTTTAGAAAATATTAAATCGTTACCGCCTTGAAAAACACTTAAAATTTCAAAAACTTTTTCTTTAAAAATTTATAACTTTTTCAGACATTTTTTTTTTTTTTTATTTGTTAAAATCAAGATTTTTTTTATAAGATCAAGATAATATAAAGAATCTGTAGAGTGGTTAGTTTAGTAGTATAATCGGTTGTGGGTTGAATTGCCAAAAAATAACAATTACTGTTTTATTACAAAAATTCAATTTAAGTTTGAAATTGTTTTTTATAGGGAAAGTTCCTACATTCAAAATAATAGGGTGCATGACACTTTGCTAAAAAAAATATCGAATTTAAATTTGTTGGAAAAAATCTCAAATGTTACAAAATCCCGAAAAAAAAATACTGAAAACCAAAAATACCGAAATCAAGGAATTTCTGTTCAAATAAGTAGGTGCATATGTAAAAAAAATATAAAAAAGGATTTTAGAGTATTGAATACAAAACGCTTTTTCCGAAATATATATATATATATATATATATATATATCTATATAATATAATGTACATATATGTGAGATTCTGAATTGAGATTCTTGATTAGGAGGGATTTTTTGAGGGTTGGACTCAAAATCAGAGTTATACCGTATACGTCTTTTACAGAATATTTATATACATATGAATATGTGACATTCTGAATTGGGGATTTTAGAGTTGGATTCGAAATCAGGATATTGCCTTTTGACAGAATATTTTTATATATGTGTCTAAATGCCAGATTCTGAATTAGATGGAATTTTGAGTTGGATTCAAAATCAGAGAGGGTTTCCCCATTTTCCAGAATGTGTATATTTTGTAACCTAACATAAGATATACGATAATTAGAATCCCGTGTTATATTCGGAAAAGTATGTATATGTAAGTAAGTAAGTATCCTGATTTTGTATTCTAAAATCCATCCTAATCATTTTTAACATAATTGTTTGCTTACATATTTGAAGAGATATTTTCTTTCTTTCTTCTTTTTTCGAGATTGTATATTATTCGGTATTTTGGTATTTTCGGGATTTTTTTTTGAGGAAAGTGTCATAGAACCAAAATAATAATATTCCAAAAATTCATTTTTTTTCTACACGCTACCCAACCACTAGGAAAGATTGGGTACTGAGTAATTATTGTAAGATATTGAATGGAAGAATGTTCCATATTTTAGAGGTTCTTACAATAAATTAGTTGCCATAACCAGTTTTAAACCATCTAGGAATTTCCATTATGTAGAAATGCGTACTTGCACCCTTCATAGTGTTGCGTTGGGAATGTTTTAAGTCATTATTGATTTAGTTCAAAGTGACATTTCCTACAAGATATCTATAAAAGTGGGATAATTTAACTTTTTAATTTTTTTTTTTTAAATTCATATTTAGATTTTTCAAACTCTTTTATTAATATTATTTGTCTCGTCTTTATTATTTCTTTCATCATTTACCATGTATTATTCTTAAAGGATTTCTTGCAGTTGTGTTTTAATTTTTTTTTATTCTTGTATCCTGTTTTTTTTTTTTTTTAAATTGTTAGAGTAGAATTTCAATGCTTGCTTTTTTTGTAGCTTTTTTGAATACATTTTGCTGCTATTGTTATAAAAAAATAATATAATGGAATAATGTAAGATAAAATTTTGTACAACTATATTAGTTTATATTTTATAGTAA
Organism: Poecilobothrus nobilitatus; assembly: GCA_947095535.1. NCBI lineage: Eukaryota > Metazoa > Arthropoda > Insecta > Diptera > Dolichopodidae > Poecilobothrus > Poecilobothrus nobilitatus. The sequence continues at coordinate 264,669,994 of OX352774.1, read as the reverse complement.
AAAAAACCACAACAAAAAACCATGGCAGTGATCAAAATGGAAAAAGTGCAAACTATCAATATCAAAACATCAACAGAAATATTCAAGTATAGCAACAGAAAAGGAAAAAAAAACATAAGTGAAAGAAAAAAATTATACAAACATTAAAATCAACAATAGCAATTGAAACGAAAAGTATTACAAAGAAACAATAGCAAACATACAACAGAATCTGCTGTATACAACAGAAACACAACTGGCATGGCAAGGAAGGTATAGTAAGAATATGAAATAGAAATAGAAATGAAATAAAAAAGAAACATTCAACAAAACATATAAAAAAAAAATGTTTGTCTTTTTCAACAACGAAATGAAATTTCCTCCTATTTTTACAAATAAATGAAATTTTTGAATACAATCAGGACATTGTTTGATAATAAATTTTTTTTTTTTTTTGGTTTCTTTCAATTTGACTATTTCTTCTTCTTTTAAATTTCTAATCAAAATATAATTTTAAAAATAATTCTCTAAAAAAAAATGGCAAGATAATTTTCCTGAATTTTTCAGTTTTTAAGGAAATAAAAATTAAAGAAAAATTCGAAAGTAAATAAGGGAAAACCTGTATATAAATAAAATATGTTAAAAATTACTATTTCTGGGGAATTTGAAAAAGGATTTTTTTTCTCCAGTCGATTTAAATACTAATTACAATTAGTAGATTGAAAAAGAAATTCCAGCTACATAGAAGTTTTCCTTGATTAAATATTTAGAAAACTGTCCCACCCTTGATTAAATCCATATATATAATAATAATCAGTGTTGACCGAGTTACGTCAAGTTTTTTGTACAGTTATTTACATGTAAACAACTTAATTATTTAAAGGAGAATTTTCTTTTATTATTGTGTAAATAATGTAAAGTCATTGAATAATAACCCAAAGAACTCAAATTAAATTGATTTAAATCGAATATTTTTAACAGTTTCATAGCAACCGCTGAGACTACCTTTTTTGCGTAAAAATTCAGCTTTACTTAAAATTTTTAAAGGATTTAAAAATATTCAAGGTCCTTAAGATGAAAATTAATAATATTACTTGTGAGCTTTCAGCCTCTGCAGACTTTAAACACTTCAACCTATTTTTCGTATACTTTTAAAATGAAACACTAATAACGATTAAACAATAAATGTTTTTTGGACTATCAGAAAGCAATTAACATTATTTAAGTAGGTTCTTACTTTTTTAAGTACATAATTTACATTAATTTACAGTTTCTTCACAGTTTTTTACCGTTCTTTACAGTTCGTTACACTTGTTTACACAATTTATGGTAGTTTACATAATTTTTATGCTAAACACTCTATAAGCTAAATATGTAAAGAGACATTATAAAGAATAACATAGGCGTAAAATACCAACACTGAATAATAATAACCCAACCATTAACTTCTTCATTCAACCATTTTTTAGGTTCAATAGTTTCTCTGAATATTATCTTAAGCATGTTATATAATTCTTGGCACTAAAATTGTAATATTTTTTTTTCTACGGATGATGTAGATTTTAAAAGACACAAAGAAAACCATAACCTCCTTGGTAGATACTCACCCTACTAAAACCACTTTCAGTCGTAGCTAATATAATGAGATAATCAAAACAGTATAATAGGTGAGTATAAAAGGATGGGGTGAGGAGAAAAGGAAAGAGAATAAGGAGGAGAAGTGGTAGTGGAATTAAATAAAAAGAACATATGCCAATGCCGTTATGATCTTAATTACGCCAACTTTTTTTTTAGTTTAAAAATTTAATAAATCTAGTGATGCTAATAAATTTAAGTGATTTTGATTTTATACCTATTTTAATTTTGTCTTTCTAATACTGGGCAACACGTTACTGAACCATAGTTTATATTTCGATATTTTATGATAGTTGTGTGAATTTATTCATTAAAATTTTGTTTTTCCCAATTGATTTCCATAATATGAGATTTAAACTTAAGTCTACAAAATTCGTCCTTAATATATTAATAAACCAACTCTTGATAAAAAATTACTTGCTAGAATATACGACCTTATTAAATTTTTAATTTATGTTATATTGTTTGGATTTTTAGAAGCGAGAAACTGCAAGTTAATTCATGCTGAACTATTTCAAGTGTCATATATATTCTGTAGAAAACATTTGTTGTACAATTTTCATTACATGTCTCAAGTTTCTTTACTTCATGCTTCAGTTTTAAATTTTTTTTTTATTTTATTTCTTTGATGTAGTCATTTTCTTTAATCCATTTTCAATCTCTGCCCCTCTCTATCTCTTTATCTTGATTTAGGGTATGACGTTTATACGATGTACTTGTACAGTGATTACATTTTTATTCAAGCAGGTCAATAAGTTTAATTACTTTCTAATAACACTTACAAGAAAAAAAAAATAAAAAAAAAAACCAAAATAAAGGACAAAAATTCAGTACATTATGTAAGAATTGAAAATTACATGAAAGTTTTTCAATTTTTCCTTTAAAACTATTTTATATTTTTATTTTTTTTATAAGGAACAGAGAAAATCCTAATAATAACGATCATCTTATATATAAAGACGATTTAATGAAAGTTTACTTCTTTAATTTTCTTTTTTTTTTTTGAAAAGATTAAAACTCATAAGTTAAAACTTTTTCTCTTTTTAATTATTTTATTAAAGTTCGTATACGAAACTTAAAACTACTTAAAACTTTACACAAAAATTGTCATTTTATTGTAATAAAAATGGAATTTACAAAATTTTTATTTTTAATTTTTCCTTTATATACGCTTGAATTGATTGTTGCACTTGTAGTTTTTTATATCCAAGAGATATTTAAGACTTTTAAGTTCACATTTTAAGTGAAAATCATAAGCAAATCATTTAGAAGTATTCAATATTTTAAAGGGTTTAAGAAGGAAATAAAGAAAAATTAAAGAAAATACTTATTACCAAAATTAATAAAGCGATTAAAGACCAAACTAAATATAGAAGTATTAATTCTTAATGCTTTTTAAGTTTTCTTAATCTTTTTGAAATTTGTCTTTAATCTGAAGTTCTTAATACGGTGTAATAAAAAAGAATTGATTTTTGTAAAGTATCTAGGGGAAATCTTTGAAAAAATTTAAATTGATATCTAATAATATATGTAGCTGCTATGATAGCTGCTACAAAAAATAAATTATTTGTTGGTCCAAAAGATGTCTTATAATTTCCCTTTTAAATGATATGTTAAGATTAGGTATTAAGAATATAAACCTATAATGTACAAAAGAGATTCTTAAAAAGATTTTTTAAATGAAAAAATGAGAGATCATTACTTAATATTATTGCGATATTTTTATGAAAACGTTCTATGTTTTCTTAATTTTAAACCGTTGAATGGTACATGGGTTAGAATTCATGCTTCTCATTTGGGTGGTGTTTAAGTTCGAAGTCCAAGAAAAGTAAAAAAAAAAATTTATATGTTTTTTAACTTGATTCAGATACCATTTATCATTGGTTTCAAATTAATGGAAAAAACGAACATTACGGTACGAACATAATTCCTCTATAAACGTGTGTACTTCAACCTACTAAACAAAACCGCACCCTTTTTAACCAAACAATAGCTTATGGAACATTTAGTACTATTATAATATGGGCAAGTGAAGTTTCACTAATTTTGAGGAATACATGAGGTAGAAGAGTGTTCTACAATCGCGATATTCGAGTTACAAACGAATTGACATATACCTATTTAATCATTTTTCTCTTAATTTATAAATATCATATCTCTATTGACTAAAATCTTCAAAAAGTATCCTTCTCTAATAATTATAGCCATTCTTCTTCCTAAACATCATGTTCACCTAATTTTGATGGTTTATTTTTCATAAACCTGTTTGCAACAACATCTTTATTTACTTTTACTTTAATTAATTTTCGTTTGGTCGTTTCTATAATAAAACATTTATGCGCTATTTTTGCTTTATGTACTAAAAGTCAGTGTCTCCTATTAAATTTTTTAAAGACAACACAAAGAAAGTGTTTTTTTTCTTTTGTTTTTGTATTCTTTAATTCTTTTTTTATACTTTAATGGATTTATTTTTTTTTTGTTTTTTCACTCACTTAGAACCGCTTTTTTTTTATTGTTTTGATTTTAAACAAATTTGAGACAGTAAAAGAACTCATTAATTCTTTTTTTTAGTGATACTTGATCATCGTCATCATTTTATGGGATTTATTTCATAATTAGATTACAAAGTTTATCCATGGCTTATACACTTAAAAAATTATTTCATTTCCACTTATTCTAATTCCATTTTTTTTTTTTTTTTTAATTTTCTATGATGATTGTATAGTGTTACGATTGTATGACAAGGCGCACAAATACCATTTATTCATGCATCCCAATGGCTTTAGCTCTATTAAAAAAAAAAAAAACAAGTCACGCTATTTTTTATATTCTTTATTTTTATGGAACCCCGACCCCCGGGTATTTTTCGAGTACCCGGATTAATTGCAATACTTGTATATATCTGTTATTAAAATAAACATATTTGGATTATGGTGGGGTATCAATGTTGTATCTGTTAGTAGTTTAATTATTTCAATTCAAAACAAAAACATGCCTTATAACTTTGTTCTATTTTGTTTTTAAAAAGAAAAAAAAAACTTTCAAAATCGATAGAACTAACACCTAGATTAATATTATAAAAAAAAACAATAGAAGTGGATATATAAATAAACCAATGAATAGTTGTGGGTCATTTTTGTTGCAATGTTTGTTTTTTCGGGATTACGTTAGTTTATTTTTTTAGTTTTTCAATTGTTTTTCAATTAACAACTTTAAATTCAAAAATAAAAAATGTTACCGTAGTAATAAATTATAACGTTGCTACAATTACGGGAAATAAATGCCAAGCATGATAATATGAAAGTAAAGAACAAAATAAGAGTAATAATTATAATTTGATTTCATATTTTATTAAGATTTTTTTGATTTCCAACCTTGAAAACAAAGTTTGGTCTCATCACATAATATATTTTTGTCAATTAATAAAGCTTATTCTGCTTCAGGCAATAAATAAAGCTTATTAGTACAAATTTTTAGAATTTGCTTAGTTGTATCCTGTTGCCCGTTCGTTCGTACATCTATCAATTTATTCACTCCTGTACTATTTGTGATGAAGTAATGTGTACTTTCAGGAATAAATATATTTTATAACCAAAATAATTTTATTGTGGCTTCATTTGTTACGGAATCCCTAAATCGTAACATTTTAATTTGGCTTCATTCGTTACGTTTTTTACCCTAAATCGTAAAAAATCCCTTAAAACATTTTTTTAATCTGAAAACGCCAACCCATATAAACTAAAAATGTTAAAAAGAGCAGTATCTTTAACGGGAAAAATAAACTTCTTCAGAACATATATTCATCTTTTATCGATTAAGAAGCTATACAGAGAAAAACATTTAAAATGTGTTGTTATTAGACATCTGTAGCTATCAAAGTTTCTTAAAGGTAAGATGGATAATTTAATTTTAAACACAAAAGCATCAATTTTGTCCTACAAAACATTGAAAGAAACACGATTTGATTTGGAACAGAACATGAAAAATTCGATCTGCTTTTAGAATATCCTCTCACGTTTAGCATAGGTTAAAATTTTAATTTCAAATTCAAGTACATCTACTAATTATGACAGCAACCGCCATTATAGTTAAAAAGTTGAAAACGAATATATTTGTCACATTCTGAAAATTTAGTAGAATCAAAATTTAAAGACTAAACTACGAACCAAAAGATACTTAAATTCTTAATCTGCGAAATAAAATGAAGATGGACCAAATAACCTCTTGAAAATTTGGCAACAGCAATGTGTCACACAATACTTGGAATAGCATCCATTAGGTACAAAACGGATTAGCGTTTGAAAAATTCGATTAAAACAACATATAAACAATTAGAGAACAAGACACATTAAAATCAATAAGTCTATTCTAGTAATTTGAGTAAATAAAAAAAGGAAAAAGTTGCGATTTCTATTTTTGTATTTTTTTTTTTTTGCTCTGATTTACTTTTTTTTTTTTTTTGTTGAAGTCACACTCGCTAAATAGAAAAGCACTTGAAATGATTCAATAATCACTGTAATGCAATATAATATAATACAGTATATAATACGTCATAATGAACATACATATAGAGTATATATTTGATGTAGCAACGATTGCCTGCTGTGATTGTTGGAAACTTCAAATGAATACAAATTAAATGACATAGGAATGTTAATGAGTACTGAAAGTGGATGTTTAAAAAGAAATTAGACAAGAAAATCAAAAATACATTGTAATGTAACATAAAAATAGATCATTTTGTACATTATATAAAATATATATATATATATATATATATGTATAATTTGTAATACTATTTAATGGATTAAGCTTAAAATGAGCTTTAATAATACTTTAGATTTAAATTTATTGACCTGATTAATATTCAACTCTATTATTATGTAACGTTAGTTTAGTTTAACTGTGTATTGATATATGCCAAAGTTTAATAGAAGGTTGTGGTAGTGTTGAAACCAGCCATTAATAGTTTTTTTTTTTGGTAAAAAGAAATCTGTAGTGATTTGTAAAAGGAAGAGTTAAATACATATTTTAGACATAATGTAGAGATAAAACTTTGTTTCGATAAAAAGATAATTAATATTTTTGGTTGAAAGTGTTTTCTGAACTCTGATATATACTGTTCAATTTATAATGATGGTTATTTCTGTTATCTCAAGTAAAGTATTAAAATTTAGTATTGTCTAGTATCGGGCATACATACGTACAGTATAAGAGAAAACCAACGCTAAAAAATAATGGAGAAACAAAAAGAAGCGAATGTTAATTGTGATTAGCAAAAACTAATCGTTGAGGAATTCGTCGATTTAATATTGCCGCAATGGATCCTAATTCTGATAAACAATGAAAAATGAAAATGAAAAATTATTTACGGAAAAAAATTATCATGCTTTTTTTTTTTTTTAATAATGAGTGCGTAAAAAATTATTTTTGAAATGTAGGAAGTTATAGTAATTTTAATTTTAAACTTTGCATATCGATTATTTTAAATCAAGGAAAAACTCATGTCAAATGGAAATTAAAAACTAAATTGGATTTTATTTAATTCAGTGATTATTACTATAGAACATATAATAAATAAACAATATTATGTTACATTTTGCTAATAATTTAGAAATGAACTAAAGTAAATTACTTTAAAGTAGTAAATCTCTTTTAAAGAGCAGAGAAAAACTAATTATAAAAAAAACATTCTAGTGAAAAGTGAATTATAGAAAATTATTGTAAAAAAGTTTGTTAATTATTTTTCATTTAATTGGGGCACTTTTTATTACAATATAAATTGTATACTGCTACGTATATATATTTTTTCAGAAATCTTGATAGGGAGAGTATTGTAATATAGTAGACATTTTATTTGCCTCGATTGTCATTTGACGGTATTTGCCTGTATAATGATTTGATTGACTAGATTTTATTTAACTGGGTTTCATATAACTGAGATCTTTGTTGGTAAAATATGTATGTTAAAAATAACTGAGGGTTATTAACAGCTTTTATTCAATTTACTCATGGTTGAAGGAATCGTGAAATCTTTGAAGCTATTTTAAATAAACGTCTCGTTGAGCTAGAAACATTTTAGATCTGGATGACAATACATGATACCAAAAAATAGCAGAGAAGTTAACTAAATTAACAAAATTAAATTTTAATACAAAGGATATTACAGAATTTTTAGCAGCATTATTACAGAATAAAATAAAAGTATGAAATTTGTTTTGACATGTGTTTGATTGGTTGCTACCAATTGTAGACAAAACTAAATGTATGTATGTGGTATATAATTATACATTTAGTTTATATATTTTGCTTTGTCCTTTTTTATACGATAAAGATATACTAGTATTCGGCCGCCCCTCGAAATTCGAGGTGTTTTAATTAGCAATTACAATACAGTATATACAGTACAGTTTCTTTATGATTTTATTTAAAATGTAAAAATACAATTTTCAATAATTAAAGACTTTATGAATTTAAAATTTCTTTGCAAATGATATTTTTTGTAAAAAAACGGTTATTATTATCGTTTAGAAGTTGCCCTTTATTTATTGAGTATTGGAAACTCAATATATACCTATTATATATATATTATAAGAAGCCTAAGATTGGAAATCATTGAGTAAAAGGGTTTTAAATGTCTATCAATACAGATTAAATATTATGATGATATTGTGATATGTAAGAATTTATTTCGTTTAAAATATAGAAAAAAAAAAACCAAAAAAAAAAAAAAAAAAAAAAGAACTGAGTCGAACTTGCAAGATTAAAAAGCAACTATTAATAACCTCACACTCTACCGCTGTAGTAAAACCTAAACTAAAATCTGAATGTTTATAATCAGTTATATTGTAAAATTCCTACTCCTACCATACAGCCAATATTTTAAAATTTTTAATCGAAAAGAAAAAATAAAACAAAAATTTAACGAAATCAAAGAGCGTCTTTTTTGAATATGTATATTATAGGTATAGATTATACATACTATATGATACATATGTATATACTTTACATGGGTTTTTTATAAAAATCGAAAATTATTAATAAAAATATTAATCTTGTAAGATGGCTGTACTGACTATTTATCATTTAAAAAGAAAAAAATGAAAGTTGGTTGGTAAATCATTGAGTAAAAGGGTATTATGATTTTATAGTATAGTATATACTTGTACAATATATAGTTTTATTTTTTTATTTTTAACAGACAATTAGTGAAATACACGTTTGTGATAATTAACACTTTTCGAAATCTTTTTTTTTTACAAAAATTATAATGCAGTGACTTAAAAATATGCAATATTGCTTGCGTATGAATTATTTGACTTTTACTTACTAGAGGAATTTCGGTGGCCGTGTGATTGCACATGTATTCCTTTTTAACGAAAGAAGTGTGAGTTCAAATACTGAACATGTTGTGAACATTTTTAAATGGAAGGAAAACGTAATTTTTCTTAACAAATCCTTCTTGCGATGAAATATATAACGTAAAATATTATAACAATAACAAAATAAATAATATTACTGTATATTATGGTATAACTGTATATGTGATTTTCAATATTAAAATAAAAAAAAAAAATAAATATCAGCCGGACTGTTATTATGATAATACTAACTATATTTATTAAAAGATTATTCAGATAAATTATCGTAGATGTTATTGCTAATATACTCACAATAAATGCGTCAAATCCATTTCTTCAGTTTTATAGACATGTGGTGTTCTTATTATTGCAAAACAAATAAAAGTCCTGTACAAAATTTACCTAGTTATAATTTTTTGATGAATTCATGTATTCATTGTAGCAGTTAAAACAAAAGGGTACCATTTAAAAAAGGTGATTTACTATTACTATTATTGTTGTTTTAGTGGTTTTTTTAGACCACAACATAAATCACATTAATTTGTTGTTTTTTTTAATTTTTGATTGAAAAATTGTCTCAAGTAATCCTTTTTGGCAACTAATTTATTCACCAAAAATTTCAACATCCAATTGTGGTTCTATGTACATAAGAACAAATTTATTTGTATGCGTTTGTATAATACTAAATACTATAAAATATACATACATATTCATACATAGTAAAACATACATACATACATACATATAATATGTGAAAATTATATTCCAAGAAAATTTCGAAAATTTTATTTCTATGTTTATAAATGTTTCATTATTTTTTTGTCCACATAATATTTAGGAAATTTATATAATTTGCCTACAGTTGCGGCAAAGTAATTCAAAACATTTATTACTGTTTAATTTATATTTACAATTTATATTATAAAAGTAATTTTTAATATTGAAAATGAACCAGAAGAATGGGTATAAACATAATGAATATTTTTTTTATATTACTTATTAGTGTCGTTAAAACACTGTCCTCAACCATTCATTCCTCTGGTGAATGTTGGCAGAGGAATTAATGATATATAATATGGCTCAGAACCAGTAAATATTTAGAAAATTTTCTTTGTTTTTTTTTGCAAGGGGAAATGGGAATCATCGAAACATACTATAGAAGAGTGGAACAAGAACGAGACCTCTATGGATGTGTGGCACTTTAACCCACTAAATACTCCCTTCCTTTTTTGACAAAATAATAGGTTAAAAAAAATTGAAAGATTTTCAAAAAGAAAGAAGGTTAAAGAAAATAATTGAGTTAGGGAAGAAAAATTTATTTCACAGTGGCAGGGATACTCTGAACATAGTTGTTAATGTTCACCTTGAATGTTTGCACGTTGTAAATGTAATCATCGTTAATTCTGGGCAACACATCAAATCGCGGGAGATTGTTCCACATTCGCGATCTTCGTACCACAAACGAATTTTCATAAGGTGAATAATGCCAATTATGATAGGTGTGGGCAGCAAAAGCTTTCCGTATTTCTCTTTGTAATGCTCTTTACAATGATTAAGTAAACTATTCATATAGTCATTTGGGGCTCAAAATAAAGTTTTCTTTTTGCATGAAATTTCGAACAAGAATTGTACACTTTAACTTTGTGTAGTATTTACAATGTTATTTTAAAACTACATAATACATGACATGTACATATATATTATATATGTACGCATTCATAATATATAAATATTAGAGAAAAGAATAGATTTAATAAAAAGAAATTTAAGTAAAAAAAAAAAAAAGGAAAATAATAAAAAAATAATGAATTTTGAAAATTTTTAGAGTATAAATCATTTTGAAAAAAAGCACGTGCCTAATTTACAACATTTTTCATTTTAAAATTTTTTGAATTCGACGTGATTTTTATATATTTGACATATGAAAATTTTCTTTTATTTCGATTTAACTATTGCCTCAATTTTTCAAAATTTTCCATTTTTCCTATTTCTCTTTCTATTTTATTTTATTTTATTTTATTTTGATTTGTTTTCTTTTGTTTCATGAACATTTTTTTGTATACCTTTTCTTGATTTATATGTAGAAAATATGTATAAGTTTTCCATCTAGCTTTAAATAAGTATACATATTTGAGTAGGTAGAAGTATATATTGTATGTAAGTATTAACATTTTATATAATATTATAATGTATCTAAATAAATATTTCCATTTACAAAATCAGAATGTACTTTAAATAAATTATTTTGATTCGTATTTTCATTTTTTTTGTTTTCTCTTTTTCATTTCAGTTTCCACTTTTCAGTTTGAATTATTGTTTTTTTATTCTGTTTATTTTATTATAATGTTATTTTTTTTTAATAATTCGCTGTTCTATTATTATTATTCTTATTTTAATGTATTTCGTTATTTTTTTTTGAAATTTTGAATAAAAATGCAATATTTTTTGATCATAAAATGATGAGTTCAGGAATATAATTGTTTTAAGGACACGGAGAGAAATTTATAAAGTTTGGAAAGGAAAAGGAAAAGTGTTTCACTTGAAATGTGGAATTTTTTGGCATAGTTTACGCAGTTGAAAATTTTTAAAGATAATAATATATTTTTCAAAAATTTTTTAAATATTACAAAATAATGGGATAACTGCAGCTAATTTATTATAAATATAATATGCATTTTCATAAATAAAAAATCTAAATAATTTTGTAAATTTGAAACCGCTGTGTAATAAATTAATAAAGTTATCAGCAATATCTACTAAAGTTTGATATATTTAGCTATCTGTTATCAAATTTTCAGAAAAATTTAAAAAAAATAAAGTAAAATTTAAAGATAACAAGGAAGAGTGCAGTAGAGTAGACTGTGTCAACTCTGCGATACCCGTATGAACGTAATGTATCCTGTTTCTATAAAACTTTTAAAAACAGTCAGATGTTTTAGTACCGACGTTAACTATATGATATATTTATGTAAATTGTGGAGTTGTATGACAGCTATCCGAATCTATAGTACCTAGCTTCATTAAGCTCCAAGAAATGCAAGAAGCCTGAACCGGCTGCTTTAGACCAAGTAAAGTTTACAAAAGTCTTTCTTCACAAAATTTCAGATACCGAGCTTCAATAGAAACTGAGTTATTCTCATTTAAACGGAGAAGTTGTATGGCAGCTACCCGAACCCGTCGCACCACCACAACCAAATTTTGCGTAAGTTGTTGCCATAAAACTTAATTATCATTTGCAAGAAATTTAATTTTAATTTCCATATAAAGAAAGAAGTTGTATGGCAGCTACTCCAATCCCGCGCCCCAAAATGCTGGATTTAAATAGCAAAACTAACAATTTAGCAAAAGTGACGTAAAAAAATTTTAAGCCTTAACTCCTTTATTTTTTGAGTTATCGTGAGGACGGCTTAATCGACTCAGAATTCGATTCTGAGCCGATCCATACCTTTGACACTACATCTAGCTCGACTTCGTTAAGGTGTCACAAACGTAATGGTAAATTTATTATACTCTGCCGTTTTATGATATCACATTAATCTAAGCAGAACTTTAAAAACTCATATTAAATTTCAATATTCATACTGCAGTGTTTAAAAAAAAAAATATCATTTTATTTTTTGATGTCACAACTCTTCATATTTAAGTCTTCAAACACTTCTAATAACATCATCAAATTTACTTTAAATTTAAGAGCAAAAAAGAAAGAAAACGTTATTTTCAAGGTACTCACTGTTATTTCTCTTTTTTGCTATTAGCAAAAAAAAAAAAAAACACTAAACTTATTGTCGCAAAAAATGCCTTTAAGTTATAACGTGATTGTAAATGTACCATCATTGTAAATGCAAATAGAAATATAATAAAATACATAATTTTACCGTTTTTCAGTTTAAAGATTTTTGTCTTTTTTTTTAAAATAAAAACCAAAAGTAAAATTGAGTTCCTATATTCAAAGAGAAAAACGGGAATAAAAACTTTCACAAAGAAAAATTTCATTTCATATAAAGTATAGGCCAAGGATAGTATTGTAATAGAGGACAAATAAATTAAATGCCTAAATGAGATGCCTAATACTTTTTTTTCGCATAGGTACGAATTAAATATTCGATACTTTTATTATATTAAATTTATGACTGGCGGAAGGTTAACCTTGCAAAATTATTTAAGATTTGGTTTTTAAAAGCTCAAGTTGTAAAATTTTGAATAATGTTAAAAATCGCTTTTTAATATAAGATTAATGTTGTTTTGAAGGAAATTTGACTGTTGTAGCCCTACATTACTCGCACAATATTTTTTTTATAAGTACTCGCGTTGGCCTAGTGGGTAAGAACGAATAAAATACTCTGTAAACACCGAGCCAGTGTGGGTTCGAATCCCACACATGTCGTAAGAGTTATTTCTCCTTACGACATTTACAGCCACGCCTGAAAAGGAAAAGCTGTGTAATTTCCTGTTCACATTTATGTGGCAGAAAAAGACACTTAATATATATATATATATATATATATTTTATTTATTATTTAAATTTATTTAACAAAACAGAGTCAAATTAAATACATTCATAAAATATTGCGCACTTATATTTTGCATTTTTGACACTTTTTATTGCAAAGCTGATGTAAAGGTACACCCAAATTTATGAAACTTTACAGTTTTGTATAATTAACATTCCAAATATTAATAAAATTTTCAAAACATCAACGAGAAAAAATGGCATTTATTATTTCAGAAATAATAAAACTCAGCTACTGGGAAAATGAAGAGCATAATACTAAAAAAAAAGAAAGTTATTTGCTTCTAAAATAGATTTGAGTCGAAAAGACCCGTACGCGAGAGGGTTAATATTAAAAGAGTTATGCCACAATATCAGGGTTTTAATCATTTAATTAGCGATGTCCTATTTAAAGTGGTACCACTATTTTAAGTAGTTTTTTGTTAAAATATATATTATGTAGAACAAAATAATTAGGAGGAATTTTAAGGATGATTAGAAAAAAAAAAGGTTTATTCGTATTTTCTAGAATATACATTTTAAAAGCATGATTTAGAAATATAAGTTATGTTACCAACACTATATTTTACATACAAAAACATAAGTTCCGAACAACATTTGAATCAAGATTTTGTCCTTTTTAAAATTCTAACATCCAAAATAAATTTTTATTTTAACTTGATTATAATATAATACAAGAACTTGAGCGAAGCATTTCCAATTTTTATATTTTGTAGCAATTCTTATAACGTATATGCATTTTCTTAGTTTTTTATTTTTTTTTTTTTTTGTTGAATTTTTTAATGCTTGCTATGATAATATTTTCAAAAATTTCATAAATTTGATAAAAAAAAACAAACCAGAACTAAAAACTGCAAAAAGTTACATTTTTATCGTAGAAATATAAAAAATATAAAATGAATTCATGTTTTCTAACATAATATTATTTCAATTTATTCAAATAAAGATATTAAATTTTAATGGTGTACTCATATTTCTGAATTTATCTTAAAAAACAAAAAACCTCATTACCAAAATAAGGAATTTTTTTTAAAGAATCGAATTTTTCTTACTTTAACTTTGTTAAGCGTTATTTTTCTACCACTTTTTCTGCTTAAATATTAAACTTAAAAACTTGCCAAAGAAAATTTTCTTTTGTGTCATTTTCCTAATAATATTCAAGCCAAACATTAGATAATATGATTTCTCTACCGAAATTTCTTTTCTTGATTTTTCTGAAAATTATTCCCCAAAGACGCATACATAATGAATATTTAGTTTGTATCACTAATATGTGATCTTTTAATTTTTATTAAAAAATAAAATTACAGATGGAGTAAATTAAGCATATATCATATTATGAAAAATGAATATTTTAAAAATCTTGAAATGTAATACATTTATAATAATTCAACTCTTTCACATTAATAACTCTCTAATATTAATATTTTTATAAAAATAAATTACACTATTTTATCACCTTCAATTTTCTAAACACCCTACTTATTATTTAAAAGTCTACCCTAGTAACAAATTTGATTATAATCTTGTATAGGCATTACCATTAAACATCTTAAAAAATTTATATAAATTGTTTTGCATTTATTTTTTGCCTTATATTAGTAGAGGTAATGTAAATAAAATTTTATTTACATAAAATCCGCAACCATCATCACCATTTCATCCAAATTTTATTCAGGTGAAAAATTAGAAAAATAAATTAAATAAAAATCTTAGTATTATAATAATCTATCACCATTAACCAAAGAAAAAAAATTCCAAAATCATATGGAATATGAAAAATCTCATTAATATTTTAAGAAAAATTGGCTAGAAAAGAAAGAAATAGAAAATAAGAAATCTCTGTAATAAGATAAACCACATAGAAGTGTCGGAAAATAAAAATTCCTTTTTAAAATCATATATTATTCCTTTTAAATTTGACGTTCTAAAATATTTTTGTTTTTTTTTTTTTTGAATATCTCATAATTCATAGATATTTTTTACATTATGTATAATATTATATACGAATAATAATAATAAGTTTGAGTACATTTTTCACATACCCATACAAACAAACTTTTCAAACATAAAATTATGACGGCTAATATATGTTTTACATGTAATTTAAGGCTCTGTTCGCAGACACAACATAAAAAAAAAAAAAAAAAAAAAAATTTTGAAAATATCATAAAAATATTCCAGTTAATATTAAGCAAAATTTTGTTTTAATTTTATTCTGTTTTTGTTTTTATGTTGGTGTCTCATAACGACAAATTTTCAACCCTGTCAGGTTGAAACAAAACAGTTTATCAAAATCCCATCTGTTGAACGGTATTATCCCATTAGATAAGGGATCTGAAAAATACTTAATATGAAAACAAATAAGAATAAAATAACTGAATTAAATGAAGTTAGAATATTTTTTATGAAATTGTAACAAGCAAATATTTATAATCAAGTTCTATAACTTACGAATAGTAATAATATTAATAATTAATAAAATTGCATATTGTAAGGCGCATAAAAGATCTAATTGAAAAGTTACCATTCCTTATAGTTTGTATGACAATAATTTTTTGCACAGATTTAGTTAGGGTTCTAGGGTCTTTATAAAATAATGCTGCTTATCCAAATCTCTTTCACCACTATTTACAAAATAAACTTAATTCGAGATTTAATTCACGAATGCTATTAATTTTCTAAATATACCAACACCATCGCTTCGTAAAACTCTTCTTAATATTTAGAAAATTTTTTTGAATAATTTAATTTAACTTTTAATAGGAGAAATATTAAGATTTAGATTACAGTGTTACATATTTCAAATGTCAATATTTTGAGGTTGGTTGTCTAACAATATTGAGGTTGGTTTTGAATCAAAAATTTGAAATAGGATTGGTTTTACTATGTGTTAAGCACATTTTAATAAAAGATGAAAAAAGAGCCAGTTTCTTTATAAACTTTATATAATATTTACGTACGATTCGATCATTAAGTCCACAATTTATAAAAACCAGACTGACAATAAAAATATGTAAAGTTATTATTTTAAATTTGGATTCAGTTATTGTTGGTAATATGTGGAAAAAAAATGTATGAATATTTACTTGTGAGACTTCGACGTGGGAGTTTTTCGTTTTTTATTTAAAAGGTATAAAATAGAATAATAAAAATACACTATGTTTGTTTGTATGGTAAAGCTGATATAAAAGAGCGCTAAAAATAATATGTTCATATAAGTATTTTAGATCTGTATAGAAAGGTACTGCTAATGTGGTTATATAGAGATTACAATTCACAATGGAACTGGACGAGATTTTTTAAATGTAATTTTTCATTTTCCGATTATATAAAGATTTATATGATATCATGTAAAATTTTCTTTCTTTTTAATTTTTTTTTTTGGATTTTGCATTTTGTTTCTGTCTAGCGATAAGCGAGTATAGGAACGTACACATAATACATTTGATAATTAAATACAATTATTATATGATTGGAAAATTTTTCTCTTTTTGAAAATGATGACATAAATTATTGGGATCTAATAACAATTTGAATTACTTTAATTATACACATATAGATTCTGATTAATCGTTATTATAAGAATATATTTAAATAATTGAAGAATATATTGAAAAATTAAATGTCTGTAAAAATAATACTCTCACTAATAATAAATATTTATTACCGACCGCATACATTAATGTATAAGGTAGGTATTGTTTTCATACTAAAAATTTGTACCCGAGATTTTCGCAAAAATGCACTACTCCGGTGTGGAGAAGGCTGTAAAAAAATTTTCAGCATGATGTCCGTCTGTGTGTGTGTGTGTGTGTGGGTGCGTGTGTGGGTATGTCTGTGGGCACGTGTACAGCTTAAACGACTGAGCGGAATTTTTTGAAATTTCATATTTAAGGTTTTGACGTAAATATCTCGGATTGATAAGCTTTTGGAGCAAATCGGACAACCACAAGTGGTAGTTTACTAGTGTACTTTTTAAGTTTTTTACGAATATTTCGTAACAGAAAAATTTTGTGAGAAAAATTATTAAAAAAAAGTTGTTACACAAGTAAAGAGGAACAACTTTGCCATAGAATATTTTTTGATCCGACTAAGTTTAACTTTTATTTAATTTTTTTTCTAAGTTCAAATTTCATACGTAACCACTCCATATGAATTTATATGAACAATTTTTTTTTGTTTTTTTTTTTAAATTTTTATCATACATATGTATGTACTTATATCTATGCCAATGCATATTATTCATTTGTTGATGACATAAAATTAAAACGGTAAAATTTTTGTTAGCAGATTTAATATTAATCTTATGTTTGTTTTGTATTTGTTTACAGTTTTTATTATTTTTTACTTTTAATATTATTTTTTGAATGAAAAAAAAATCATGTATCTACATTACAATAATAATAACAATAAATGGATGTATGAATGAATGTACATATATTTTTACGATTTCATTGCTTATAATTATTGTTATTGAATAAAACAAAATGTTATTAAATTATTAGAAGTTATTTTGCTTTGATATACATTATTATGTAAAAAATCTATAAATTTTGGCATTGTACTTTTTGTGTAGTGGCGGTCGGTCCTGTGGTGGAGACAGCTGATTTTTTTTTCTGCAAATATTAACTAATTGTATTTCAAGGGTTTCATCTCTATTCAGTAGGGGTTATTCATATCACGTTTGTTTTAATCTCAGTTTTTAAATATCTATTTATTATCAAGTCATACTTGATTTATATCCAGTATCGAAATTTTTTTTTTTCATTTTGATTTTCTGGTACTAATATTTAATAGGTGTATATATTGTAGTACCGCTACTTCACCTTTGGGTTGTTGGCATAATTAAAGTTTTAAAATTATCGGTGAATATTAAAAATTATAACGTATTATATAATAACGAAGGAAATATTCGTCATATTAAGCTGTTATGGAAAAATAGTAATTGATATTTTGTGAATAAGTTAAGATTTTTATAAAAATAGTGATGTTACAAAAAGCTGCAAATGATTTCTATAAAGTTTTAAATCGATGGCTTTGCTATAAGCGAATGCAGATGGAACGTAATCGGAGAAAAAAAACTTAATAATGGCGAAATATTTATATACTCTAAAAAAGCAGTAAACAACGTTCAATGAACGGTAAATATTGGCCAAATATCATTCGACAATCAGAAATATTTCGCTTGAAATTATTTGTTACAATCGGGAACCAGTATTTTCATATTATGGAAATTATTTTCTTGAAATCTGATTAAGTAATCAAAACAAAAAAACAATGCTTAATTGTATCTATACATTTTTAACCATTTTGTATTTTAACTTAGATTAGAAAGAATTAAATTCAAATCCATTTTATTTGGAAACTTTTTAAGCAATTTTGAAGTTTATTCTTCTTAAGATGCATATTAATATTAATTGTATATTACATTAAAGGCATAAATATATGAATAAAGTCCTTTAAAGTTGTTCTTTATTTAATAAATTTTTTTTTTTTTAATAATACTTTTATAACCAAATTAATAATAGTTATTTTATAGCTAAATTTCATTAACAAAATTTTATCCTTAAAAATTAATTTAAAAAAAATAAAAAAATTATTCCAAAAGTTAACATCAATATCATTCCATCAATAAAAATTTAATTTTATATTTATATGGATATAATATTTTTTTATTAAAATGTAGAAACCTCATATTTTTCTTTTTTTAAACATCACCCTCGAATAAAAACATACTAGAACTAATCGTACCCATTACAAAATCACTTATTTTCTCATAAATATTTTACAAAATTAAACACAAAAAAAAAAAAAAAAAGAAACATATGAACATTAAATTTTTATAACTTCATGCTAGCTGTCATTTCAAAAAATAAAATTAAACACATGAAAAAAAGGTATTTAAAGTAAAAATAAAAAAAAACATATAAAAAATAGAGACAACAATAGATTCAAATAAAAACAAAAATAAGTATATACATAGCTATTTCACCAATATTGATTTACAGTCATTTTGCACTTTAAATTGACCCCATTTTCCTGAAAAAATACATTTTTATTTTTATTTCTTTTCAATAATAATAAAATATGAACTGCTTTTTTGTTTTTTTTTCTATTATTTATTTTAAAATATATCTATATAAATAAATATTATATTTTATATACTCGTATGTACATAATATAATATACATATACAAACTATTGTTTTTGTTATTTATTACAATTGCAGAGCTTCAAATGACAACCTTGGGATCCTTAAATCAAAACTGAAAATCTAATGCTGATTTTACTATAAAAAAAAAATGTGTTTTCTTATTTTATTTTTTTGATAGTTTAGTCAACTGAAGGGCAATCTTATTATTATAGAATTGTATTCTTTCAAATTAAACCATTTTAAGTAAGAATAATACTATACTAAGTACTGTGAAATATTTTTGCTTCCCATGTATCTTTAATGATACCTAATACCACAAATGCTAGTAGTTGCATAGGAAAGAGGAAGAAAAAGAAAAATGTTCATGTTCATTGATTGCAATAGCCATTTTCTATTATTTCTTAATTAAATTCTTAATAAGTTTTCATATTAAAAGCCTTTTCAATATTTAAGATCTAAATAGAATATTTTTAATTTTTAATTTATGTAACTTTATATTAAAACAAGATTACTCATTAACTGTTGGTTAATAGTTTTTTTTTTTTCTTTGTCACTTTGACAGCACTAGTGTCATCTACTAAAAAAGTAAAATGTAAAATGATGGAAAAACAGAAGATAGTAAATGTGACCAAGTAGTAAAATGATATTTTTTTTTTTTTGTTTCATTTAATTTCGTTCAAAATTCGTTGTCATTTTAATTTTTTTTTTTTGTTTTTTTTTAAATATTATATTGAAATTTTTCAATTTAAAAAAATTTTCACATTTTTCCATTAAAGAAGAAACAGGAATCCAAAATATTTTTGTTTTATTTTATTTTCCATCTCTTTCGTTTTTATTTAATTTTTCTCTTGAAAAAGTTCATTCGTTCCATTGAAGTTCCTTTCAATTTTTGACATGCATGCAGAGAAATAATATTCCATTGGTTTTAACAGTAAAAAAATGAGTAAAAGGGACAAAAAAAAAAATAAAAAGAAAAAAAAAATGCAATGTTGCATGTTGTTTATCTCTGATACTGCATACCTACTTACACTTATGTTATGTAACTGGTACATAATATTATATAGGGTTATTATTAGTTTGTTCGATTGTGGACAGTATAGTATAAGTGTTCACAGGTAAAAATATTCAATATCACAGGTGGAAAAATTTATTTTTATTTTTTCAATAATATTATTTTGTTTTTTTTTTTTAAACTGTGGATTTTTAAATTATTTATGCTTAAAATATCTTTTTATTCTATTTTTATTTTGGTTTTTTTTTTCATGGTTTTGTTGCATTTCATTTTTTAATTTTAAGTTTTTTATTGTTAATATTTGTTTTATTATTTTTTAGTATTGTTAATTTTTTTCGTATTATTGTTTTTTTTGGTAAAGCTGTAAAGTAAAAATGAATCAATCGATTTCAAATTTGAATAATTTTTAATTTATTTTTTTATATATATACATACATAAATATTATATTATATGTATAATATTTTTATATGTGTATAATATTTAATATTTTTTTATCGTTTAATATATTGTTGTTTTTTATTTATTTTTTTAATATTTGTATTTAATTTGTGTTTATTTTTATTTTTATTGTTTATTGATCTCTTTTACAAGTGCTGGTTTGTTCTCAGGAAAAGATTGAATGAATTGAAATCCTATTATTTTGTTTTTACTGTTACTGTTTTAAAGGAAAAAAACCTGCTAAGTGCAAATTTGTTTGTTTTACAGTTTTTATTTTAGAATATTTTTATATTATATGGAATAAAATTTTTCAAAATCTAAATGTAGGCGCAATGGCTTAACCAAATGTTTAAATGGTAGAGTTGTGAATTGAAATAACTTGTGAATTATTTAAATATAAATTTTATTTAGCGATTAAAAATTCGAAGGAAAAGAATCTCGTAAATTAGTACACAACTATTAACAAATTTATATTTGTCAATAATTTTTTTGACAATTAAATGCAGTTTTTAATACGTAAATAAAATACGTAAGTATATGTATGTATTATTCGGTAAGTATTGGCAAAAACTAATGTCATTTGAATTTTTAATTACCTTGCCTTTTTAATCTCATATTTTTTCTTTTGATTTTATTTTTCTTTTTCAATTCTATTCTATTCTTAGAAATAAAAAATATTGGAAGATAATTAGTTTTTTTCTCTTACAAGTAATAAAAAAATATTTTCCTCATGTACATATGCATTCATATAATATATTCTGTCATTAAATAATATTTTATAATCAAAAGTTTATTTTATTTTCTTCAGCTAATTTAAAATAAGTAACAATTTAAATTAAGATGATT
This sequence comes from Poecilobothrus nobilitatus, assembly GCA_947095535.1. NCBI lineage: Eukaryota > Metazoa > Arthropoda > Insecta > Diptera > Dolichopodidae > Poecilobothrus > Poecilobothrus nobilitatus. The sequence continues at coordinate 264,648,055 of OX352774.1, read as the reverse complement.
AAAATTCAGTAAAAAATTGTAAAATATATATGTATATAATATATATATATATATATATATATATATATAAAAATTAATTTATTTGTATTTTGCTTTCGTTTGTTTAATGAAAAATGTACACATGCTTTTATTATTGATTTTTATTTAAATTTTAACTTTTTGTAGTATATTTTAATAAACATTTCATTTTCGTTTATTTTTAAATTAATTTATATTTTTAAATATATTTTTTTACATCTTTTAAATTGTTTCTTATTTTACTGAATTTAAATATAAAATGTAAAAATTTGTTACTTTTATTTTTTTTAATTTAATTCGAAAAACTGACTATAGAGTTTTTGGATTTTCAATGATTTCAGAGAAAATTCTTAACTCTTAAGAGCTTTTTAGGTTTTTCAAGTTAGAAATCAAAACTATTTTTCTTAATTAATGTTTTGTATTAGGTACTAAGATACTAAGGACTACAATAGATATATTTGGGAAATTCCAATTTTAATGTCATTCAGCATTAAATACGGCAGTTTACGAGGCTCTTTATTTCCTTTACGTATAAGATGTATATTCTTATCAGTGATAACTGATAAGTATATCTAAATTATGTAATTCAGATACCTATACTAAATAAAAATAATAAAGACTTTTTATTTTTAAATAGAAAAAACTCTGATCACATAAGTAATGATATATAATTTAGACAACAAGGCAAATACCTTTTAAATTGACATCTTGTTTAACATACACTGCTGCTGATTAATAAATCATGTTTAATTTATATCATAAAATGATAAGTAAAGTTTTCTTAAATTTATGTTTTATATAATACTAGGTAAACCCGGCATAGCATACGCCAGTCTGATAATATAGAAATAATATTGGTTAATAATTCTGGTATCTTAGAAATCTAGAAATAATATAAGTTTTTTGTCACTTAACTTTCTAATGAAATAAAAAGAAATAGCTTTCTGTTCTAATATGGTTTTTATTTATCTAGAAAATGTTTTTTGAGAACTATGTTCCCTTCACAAGTAAGAATACTTAACTTTTTACAATAAGAATAAGAATAAATTTAAATAAACCTAAAAAACGTAGATAAGAACATTAAGAAAACTAAAAGAAAAATTTTGTAGTGGGGAGCGACAGCCCCCGTTCCTTCAAAAATTTAATACGAATTATTCACAATTTTTTTAAAAGAAATGTCAATGCGGGGGTTTTCATAATTAATTATTTTTCATATTATGGAAATGGGAAAATTTAATTTTTTTTATGAAATTTGTATGTGTGGGCATACTGTAAGTATGGAGTTATATTCAAAATCAGAATATTCTCCTTTTCCGGATTATTCTTATCCATAATGTATGTCTATGCGAGATTTTGAAATTTCGGTATTTTGATTTTCGGAATTTCGTAATTTCGGGATTTTGATTTTCGGGATTTTGATTTTCGGGATTTTGAATTAGCTATTTTGATTTTTGGGGTTACGTACCCAACTTTATTAATTTGCAATATTTTTTATTCTTTTTTTCTGTTATGTGCAGTATTAGTTTTTGCTATGAAAAATGTTATTGTTGCAAACGTTTGCGGTTTTTATATAATAGATTTTCTATATTCTTAAGAATCTTGATTAGATCTTTCTACAATGAAAAAACTAGGAGTTATTGGTGGTCGCTACCTGTCTAACCACCTCCTCTAAAGAAATTTTTAAGAACATCTAATAAATATAATTTTTTGTGAAAAAATTAGGTTTTTTGCACATTTTCGAAATGCTGCTAAATGCAGCAGATTTCATATGCAGTAGATTTTTAAAAACAAAATCATTTGATTTTCACTAATTCTACCCTACCCTTATACATTTTTTGATTTTATCTTCCAATACAATTTAATTAACTAAAATTGCGAAGGAAATTAATTTGATTCTAATATGGGAAAAAATAAAAAAAAATAAAAGGGTTATAAATATTAAGTTCAGCCTACTTAAAATTATATGAACCTTTAATTACAGAATGAGTTTTATACAAGCATCTTTTGCTTTAATATGAAATAAGAAATTTAATTTTGGTTCGTTGTAGGATTTTTATTCTTTTCGTAAAACATTTTATTGTCAACATTTTTTTTGAACTTTAGATTAATTATTCAATCTTTCACAAAATAAATAAAAATATCAAAATCGAAAAATTTTTACAGAAAAATTGGACTTTAAATTAAAATTCAAGGTAATTTTTCCGGATTAAGAGAAAGTGCAATTCATAAAGACATTAATTTAGACATTTTCCTTAAGTATTTTTAAAGATTTCTACAATTAATAACTTTTGACATTTCTATACATATAGAAATATTTTTCTTCAGTTGTCCTATACACGGTACAGAAATTATCGCGAAAATATCTTTTAGTTGCATGTCTTAATTTTCTCTTAAATTTTTCATCAAAAACTTTTCTGTATAAGAGGAAAAAAATATTACATTATACTGACATCATAATCATAATAATATAATGTAATTTAAAAAAAAAAAAAAAAAATTTTAAATAATTTTTTCTGTTAAAAAATTTTTACTTTTATTCTACTCGTATATGCACAAGTAGTTGGAATAGGTACTAAATTTTTATACATAAGTTCATGCAATATGAAATTTCTACACATGAGTATTAAAATCATTTTTTTAACATTTTCATACAATACGTATAGTGTATATAATTTAAAATGTACAACTAAAATAAAATACACTACCTACATTTTAATTCCGAATTCTCTATATTATGCAATGTTTTTCAAAGCAATGTTTCCCAAATCAAAATTCCCTTTATTTTCTGACATTATAGATAACAGATTATCTATAAGACTTTATTACGTAGGTACCATGTAAGATTTAAGTTAATGACTTAATACTACTGTTATCTTTACAATTGCTTTCAAATCAGTGTTGATAATCTTACAAAATGTATAGAAAACTATCTTTGATACTAAAATTGAAGTTACTCAACTAATAAATCAACTAGAAATATTTTATATAATATTATTAAAAAAATCATTAGTGCATCTTATGAAAAACTTAATTTTGAAATTTAGTTGTTTAATTTCTTTTCATATATTTACTTACCTCATACTACATTTTTTAATTGAGCACTCACGATTTCGCGCCATTATAAGTGACGCAATAACTAGATTGCAAGTTAATTTAAAAACTATACTTATCTATAGTTATGATTAAAGAAAATTATTATTTCTTTATCAGATTTTGCATCATTATGTAGGTTGAAAGTTACAGCTCCTTATCTGAAGTAAAGTTACTGCTTCTTATTAGGAACTTATTATAAAGCCGTATTAATTGATTAAGTCTACCTCTGACAGATTGCAAAGATTATTTAAGAACAGAAATATTCTTTTGTTTTCCTCTTTTCAGTTTCTGGAAAGCCATATAAGGGATATTCTAACTTTCTGGCATGTCTGTCATTGAGACAGATTTCCATTAAAATCCTTATTACAAAATCGATATTGCGACTATTAAAAGATAAAATTTTTTGTTTATCGTTTAAGAATTTAATATAAACCAGGGTTGTTTGGAAAGAGCGCAGATATTAATAAAAAACTACTTACAGTTTGTGAATGTATTGGTTTGATGTTGAGGTTTGCTACCAAGGGTTTGATATTTATAGGGAGTTGATATTTCTTGAATTTGGTTTTTATAGGTTATAATAGGAACCGCGAGATTATCTTTTCCATGTGATTTGAAGATTCCTGGTATTCATCAGCCTTACAATTGTTTAGAAACTATGTCTGGGTACCCAGGCAAGAGGAATATCGAATACTTAATCCTATACTGACTTAAGAGAGAGGAATTACCAGATATAAAATAAAATTACAGAAATTTGAATTTAGTTCATTTTGTAAGATTTTATTTAAATAGTTAAAATCTAAATTTACTGTTTGAAAAATAACGAAATTAAACTGAATTGTGCTTAGATTTAGTTCTACTGTCATGTGAATCGTACAATTTACAAATCTTGTATAATATGCCTTTTACTTTCTATATTTGAGCAAAAATTTCAAAACCATATAAAATTCTTTCCGAAACATAACATTTGCCATTTGATATGGTCAAATGGAACGAAAAAAACATTTTGAAAACACTGTTTTGATTTTATTATACAAAATATTTTCACATTTATTACTTGTTATATTATTATACACTTTTATATTCCATTACTATACTCATGTACAAATGTATTTGGCAATGATGATGATTATAATATTAATGTTGATGACAATGATAATGATTATTTTGTTTATGTTGATGTTGATGATGAGAAAGGTTTCATTTTAACGAATTCAAACATGAGCTTTTTTTTACAACAAGAACAAAAAAAAAAAAAATAAAAATAGAATTTTAAATTTTTATCCAATGCGGTATTATCGAATAAATTTCATAAATAATTTAAAAGTAAAAAAAAAAAAATTTTTTTTATTTTTTACTTTCCTGTTCATTTTTTAATATAATTTTATTTTTTAAAATAAATTTTCTTTTTTCCTTTCTTATAACATTAAATGCATATTTCAACTACTTTACTGAAATAAATATGGACACAGACATGCCATACATTATTATCGGTATTTCATGTGCTCATAAGGTTAGACAGTTTCCCAGTTTCCTTAAGTTTGAAAATTTCTTGTATTTTTCTTATTTTTTTTTTTTTTTTTGAAACTCTCCCTGAATTTAATAATATGCCATCTAGTGATAAAAGAAAAAAATACAAAAAAAAAAAAAAAATTGAAAAATTAGAAAGGAAAGAAGTAAAATTTATGATATGTGAAAGGGATGGATAATATTAGAATAGGTGAAGTTCCGATTTTTTATTTCAAGAATTAAACCAATAGAATTTGTATCTGTTCTCATACTTATTCAATAATTCAGCTTTAACCATTTTACTACACCCTGATAAGTTTATTAAGTATCAATATCCGTTATTTATTAGTGCACAAATTTCGTGTTTGCTCAGGAGATTTGTGCTCTTCTACCGAATGTTGTTTTATCTTGAAATTTAACACAGTAAAATACAAACCATTATAAGTACCTATAATTTCGACAAAAAACGATGATAATTTCGAAAAGAATAATCAATTATCCTGTAAACGATGATGTAATAAAACTTTTTGTGTCTAAGGAACTCTTAAGTTTAACAAAATCTAATGGTATCCATAATTATTTGTCTTTGTTTGTCCAAACAAGCTTTTCGGATGTTTTTCTTCATTGATATCTACAAAGACGAATCTTAAAAGCTGAAGTGAATAGAAAATCATGCATTATTATCAAAAGTTTGGTTTTTTTATGTATCCATTATATGAAACAAATTAAATTTTTATTTAAAAAACGGTCCGAATAAATATTTAAATTGAAGTGTAGAATGTGTGAATGTGTGTAAATGAATGAGTAAGTGAATAAGTAATAAATATATAATACTTAACTGAACTGTCAAAAAAAAAAGATAAAATTAAAAAACTGTTATTAAAAAATATAGTAGCTATATTTGAGATATTTATGATTAAAAAATTTTCAAAATTTTCTTTTGAATAAAAAAAAAAACATAAAAGGTAGTTCCTCCATTTTTTTTTTTGTTTTTTTTTCAGTGAATGAATTTAAAATTATTTTTGAATAATATCGATTATATTTTGTGGTAATCGGGGTACGGTTCTGAATTACAAAATTCTAAATTATAGTAGATTACAAAAATCGAGTTACAAAATTTTGTGTTGAAAATATTTAATGGTGCGTAGTGCGTTGACAGTCGTATGTGCATCTGCCCTACCATAAAGGATGAGTAGACACTCGCATAATGCATTCGTATCACTTTAAGAAAAGTATGCATTTAAGGCTTTTTAAGCAATTTTACAAAAACTTAGAGTTTTTTAACGTAGAATATTGTAATATTAGGAACCAAAATTTAAAAAAAACATTAGAATTTTGTAATTTCAAAATTTTGAAAATAGAAAATTTTAATACGATACTGGTAATCGCTAATCATAACCATGTAAGAGTTATAAATTTCATCTGTTTATTTTTTTCATATAAATTTTAATATTTCAATAAATTCATTTTGTATATATATATATTTTTTTTTATCATTTTTAACCACAAAGATGGGTTTTAAAGGATAATAATAATATCGTCTCATTCATAATAAATCAAAATGAAAATTATTTCTTTCAGAATGCATATTATAAAAAGGATAACCATTTATATTTGATGGAAAATTGAATGACGGAATAAGTAGCAATCGATTATTTTCAATTAATTTTCATCTTTATAAATATTTAATGTAAATGGAAATATGAAAATAAGGACAAAATATATTTTATTTTTTTTAAAATAAATTCAACATTTTATGAACCTTTAAAGGTAATTTGTATACTTCGATATGGTCTTAAATTTGAAGGTTTTGAAAAAAAAAAAAAAATTATGAAGGGTTTGATATAATATAAAAGTTTTTAATCTAATTTTTACCCAAGATCTATGAGCAGAAATATTTAAAGTTCTATTGAGTTAAAATTATGTCAATAATTCATCAATTTTATTTTCCAAAATTTTTTGTTGAAGAATTCTTTGATTTTAAGATAACTAAGTGGAATTTAGAAAATATCTAAAAATATGTAATTTAAAAATTATGTAATATGTAAAAAATACGCTAAAAATTTCAAAAATTCTCTTTGAAAGAGTTTCTTTTCATATTGCTGTAATATATCTGGTACGCAATATCTTTAAGAGAAATATTGATACTAAAATTGCGCTATCTCCTCTAATTTTAACTCCACAAATATAATCCATACATTTTTAGAAATCCTGAAATGCCAGTTTTTAAAAACACGATGTGGTTGTTTATTTTCTCATAACAAATATTAAATTTAGATTAAAAATGTAAAGAAAATGCCACTGTCTTGTAAGCTATCCCAGTACACAGCACCTTTTGCGCAGTATTCTTCTATATTTCTTAGTTTTGGGTAATTTTATTTCGAAAAATTGATTTTAAAATACGAATACTTAATCATAATTATTATTTAATAAATACTTAATCATATCACGAGAAGCGCCAAAGTAAAGAAAAGGAAAACTAAAATGATTGTTTATAACTTAATAAATATAGTAAAATTAAATGTATATTAATAAATGTTCAGAAAAACTATTTTAAAATATATTAATATATTACAATATTTGATTTTAATGCATTTTTCGCAATCAATTGAACAAAATAAATCTTCTTTTTATTTTTCTTTAAAGTGCTGCGTAGTGGATTACTTCAATACATTATTATTATTAATTTGGCGCGAAATTTAAATTTAAAAAAAATATGAGTGGTGGCAAAAGAAAGAGAGCAGTAGTATTTTTGTTTTGTAATTATTACATAAAAAAATATAATTATTATCCTTTTCTTATTTTTGGCCATAAAACTCAACACCTCCTGCATATTAGCCGAGTGCTGCGTTTAGGATGGTTTACAGTTTAATAGGTATTTTATATTAAAATGTAAAAGAATTTTAGTATAAAGTTTAAAATGATATTTATTTTATCCTCCTTTAATAATAATTTCGTTAATCAAATACTTTATAATATATTTATTGTATTTTCGAAGTCTTCAAACATGTCTCCTTTTCAAACACGCAGATCAGTTGATTTATTTTGTAATTTTATTTCTAAAGTATCATTGGTACATTTTCATAAGGTAAACAAAAATAGTTTCAATAAGTCTGTTAAAAAGTTTACTGTACTTTAGTATGATGATAATTTGCAAAAAAACAAAGCCAAAAGAAATAATTTTAAATAAAAAAAAAAATGTTTGTATTCAAAAGTAATATACCAAAACAGGTTGAAGAAATTTCGTTTCTTTCATTTCCCCGTAACTTGAAGAAATTTCGTAACTTCCATTCCCCTTAACCCATTTCTTCCCATTCAAAGAGTATTGTATCTAGACAAAAGAGTATTGAATATTATTTTAAGTTTATATTTATAGATAGAATCAAATTTTATTTTTATAAAGTTAAAATGATAATTTTTAATAATCGGAAATTGATAACAACTTTTGATTTGGATTTTTCTAAAAAAAAACAAAAATTTTAATGTAAATAAAATTATTGAACTTCTTAGATATAATTTTTAATGCCTTCTTAAGATTATAATCATTAAATATCGTGAATATTTTACTTAAAGAAAAATTTAAAGATTACCTACCAAAAAAAAAATTAGTAAAACAGTTATTTCTTCAACGCTCATTGAATAAACCAAAATTCTATGCTATAGAATAAATTAAATTTTTAGAAGTAATTGTAGAGTTTAAAAATTGAAAATTTAAATACCAAAAGTTTTTTTATATAGATAAAATTTTAAGGACTCAAAAAGATAATATATATGTTAGTATTAAGAATTTTCTCTTTAAAGTACATACTTTGAAAATCATGTTAAAGAAAAACTGTAATGAAAATAAAACATAAATTTCCTTAATACCGCTTTTTTCTTTATAATCAGAAAATAATTTCCTCTCATATGGTGCATCAGCTTTTCATTTTTAAAACGTATATTCTTACAAACAACATTCAAACAAATGTTTATGTATCTTGTATATATATTACATATGTATCGTTGAATATATATTATAATATATATAATATATTTTTTGTTTTTTTTTTATTATGAATCTTCTATACATAAATAATATCTTAAGATTTATGCTTGTACATAATATTATATATTCATCTTATATAATATTGTGTATTTTTGCTATATATATATATATATATGTTGTATATAGTGTGCACTAATGTTGTCATTCTACTAAATATTTATGTTATGCTACTTTTGTTTTGTTTTTTTTTTTTAAAGTATGCATATTGTCTGCATATTCAAACTAAGTTAGGTTATCTAGGTAGCATTCTACACAATATACAAGTATTGAAAGTAGTTTACCACAAACTAAACTTTGTTTTTGGTAGCTTTTTCCCAAAAAAAGAAAAAAAGTACAAAAAAAAAAAGATTTTAGTAAATAAAAGTAGGTATATGTGATTTTAAGCAGTTCTTTGCTTAACAAATTACTCGAAAAAAAAAAATTATGCAGCAGTATCCATAATAATATAGGATACTTTTAAAAATGTACATAATATCTATAGTATATAAAAATTTTTTTTAGGATTGCTAACATTTCTAAAAAGAAATAAAAACAAAACACTTTTTTTTTTTTAATTTTCAAAGTTTAGTTCCAAATATTTTCTCAGTTTCATCGATAGTTCAATTATTAGTTGTTTATCTTGTTTAATTTCACTTTAAAAGACTTTTGTTTTCAATAAATCTTTCATTAAAGCTTTAAGTTCAATAAATTCAATTTTTAGCGGATACCTATTACATTTTCCCAAATCAATCAAGTTTAATTAAACAACTTCTAAACGCCTTAGTAATAAATAGTATTGACTATAGTGTGAACTAAACTAAAATAATACTAACTTTGTGTTTGTGAAGGAATACTAACTTTGTGTTTAAGACCTTCTTACTACTTTTATTGAATGTATATAAACTATCCTATATAGTACTTTTTAAATTCAGTGTTATATTTATTGTGATTGTTATGTAAAATATTTCACATTTAACCTCTAATTGTTTATTTTCAATCACGAATTAACTAATATTTGTGACAACTTCGTTTTAAAAGGATTTACTGTTACTATATGGAAAAAATCATTTTTCTTTTGTCTTATCCTTTTTCAATTTAAAAATGTTCATGTTACGATATCTTCTCAAGGATAAGAAAATGGTTTTTTTTTTTCTTGGTTCATCCAATCAAAACAACACGTAGGATATATTTTTCATTAAGTTTTTGTTAACTTTTGCTAATAACAAAACGAAATTTTAAAACTTTTTAGGTTCAATAATTAGAAAGCTATTTTTAAAATAAATATATTATATTCAATTATGACCCCAATCTATGGTTTATGTTTCAAGAAATTAATTAAAATTAAAATAAAATATAATAATATGATCCTTATTCAATTAAAACAGATGGCAACTTTTTGGTTTGTGCTAATCTGCAATATGGATGCAAAAAGCAAATAAACAAAAAAAAAAAAACTTTTTCTTTTTTAAAGAAGAAGCATCATCACATTTTATATCAGTAGCTGCTGCTGTTCTATATGTAAAAGTATTTTTACTTTTATAAGAAGTGTTGCTTAATTCAATATCATCTAAATAAATATTTCATATATACCTATTATATGCATATGTTGATTTAATATCATACAACATAAATACCTATACCTTCCTACATACACATTCATTTATCTTCGTACATTATGTGTAGTAACAATTTAAAGTATCTTTGTAATATCTATTAAGTCTTTTTACTCAAAATTTTGTTTTTTATTCTGTTTTGATTTTATACCAAAAAGAAATACGAGACAAAAATCATATGTGATGCAACTAAAGTTAAAAAAAAAAAAAACAAAAAAAAAAAAATAAATAAAAAACAACTTATGATGCATCTTAAAATATTTAAGAAGATCTTCAGATATTATAAAAAAAAAAGTAAAATAAGAGACAAAAAAAAAACTTATTTCTTTTACGTTTTTGATTTTATTCATGTTTTGTCCCTTTCTAATTTTCTCCATTCAAAAAACAAAAAATCTTAGGACAGAAAACAAGAAAAAAAAATTGAGCCCGTTTTACATGTAAATTAGAAAATTTACATATGTAGAACATGTATTTTTTGGCATATTCTTATGTTTTTTAGTATATTTTTAGTACTTTTAATATTGAATTTGAGAGTATTATGCTGATCATAAAGAAGCATGTAATTTACTTAAATAATAAAACAATAAACAACAGCAGCTCATCTCCAAAAGTAATAGGAATAAAACAAAAAAAAAAACATGTTTATAGAAATTTTAATTTTTAGGGCAATCGTGTCATAAATTTAATCACTTGCATTCAAAGTTCTAAGAATTATATATTAATATTCTTAGACTTTACTTATAGCGATATTTAAAATGCCTAAGTAAATTTTTCAATCGAACAATCTTTGTATAATTAATGAACCATCATTTTCGCTTGCGAAATCAATATCATAAGTTTTAAAGTCTTAATTTTCGTGGGGTAAGACAAATTCGAATAAAATATTTACATAGATTTATAAATTCAGATCATTATACTCAAAAAGTTCAAACCGGGAAGTATAATTCGGCAATTAAAAGAAACTTCATTTTAATTAAAAGACTAATATAATCAAGTAAAAATATTAGGCAAATGATTATCTAAACTAGAAAGTATCATCATATTCTGAGTAATTTTGTGCAGTAAACGTCTTCCAAGTACATCTAAATACTTTAATTAATGAATCGAAGCAAAAACTAATTAAATAAATTTTAAAGGTTAAGTTTAACTGTATAAGTTGTAGTGCGGTTTATGCCTTTTTCTTCTGTCATTTTGAAAGAAAAATTTCATGATTATTGGCTCTGATTTCGATAGTCATATCACTTTGATTTTTTATGAAAAACAAAATTTTTGATTTCGATAGTCATAAAAAATGAAAAAAATCTTAAAAAATGAAAAGAAGCTGATTTTGATAGTCATATTTTATGAATATACACATTTAAAACATCAAATTTTCTCATTTTGAAATTGTTAAATGAGTGCTTGTAAAAATGGATTTAGGAAAAAATTATGAAATATTTTATTTATATTATGTGAATATAGGCATTTTTATAAGTAACCTATGACTATATGATAGCATAAATTGCAAGAAAGCGCATGAATTTGTGAATTAGAAGTCGTTCCGACATGTTTAAAAAAAAAGTACTCAGTACTCACCGATTTTGTAGTAAAATTTAAATATCATAAAAAAAGTTCAACTTTTAAGCCCGCCCCAAAAAACAGAACCCAAAAACTAAGGAACCACTTTTCGGCACTTTTTTTGCTTCTTTTCAATTACAGTATTGGGAACCACGTGCTTTAAATCTTCATTTTTTGCTTATAGCTTTTCTTTGTATAGTCAAAACCTCAAAATAAGAAAGTATTGCCGGTTTAAAAAATAATATAAATCATTTTAATTTTAAATTCCATTTCATTTTGCACAACTATCGAAATCGCAAAAAGTTATTAAAATGAAATGAAATTTTTCATTTTCATTTTTATGAAATGACTATCGAAATCAGGGCCATTGAATTATTCCAAATTATGGATTAACCCTGACTATTGAATAAAACTATAAATTCATTTGGTTTTTTTTTTTTTTGTTTTTCTTTAGTTTTAAAGATTTTTACTCTAGATTCAAAAAGTTTATGAATGAATTTTAAGTAGATACAAGATAATAATGAAAAAGTATAGGAAAAAAAAAAACTATAAAATGGATGAAATGGATTAAATGACAAATTGATATACGACAAAGCAATAAGTTTGCAATTTAAAACTATTTTCTCTTAAAGATATACATATGTATTATATATATATATATATAGTATATACATATTATTATACTAATGTAAATTTTTTTTAGGGAAGTCTATATCTTAAGATATTCATATTGCTATTAAGTTTTATATTATGTATGAGAGCACATGTAAAAAGAAAATTTATTGAATAAATTTAATATTTTGCAAGATTTTACTCAAATTAAAACGATTTGATTATTTTTTTTTTATTTTTTTTTAATTTACACAAGGTTTTAAGATGCACATATGCATGTGTAGAACTTATAAAACGGAAAGATACAAAAAAAAAAAAAACAAAAAAACTTATAATAAATATAATGAAAATTTAATTAATGAAATTCAGTTATAATAACAACTAAAAAAAAAAAAAATTTAAATTAAAATTGATGAATTTTAGAATATTTTAAAGTGTATTATCTTAGCAATCCTTTAAAAATTTTTTTTTTTCGACAGATTGAATTTTTAATTTTATTTAGAACCAAATGTTACTTAAAAAAGAAAACATAATTTTCTCATTTTTATTCTTTTGGAGAGCAGAACATTAAATTATGCAAAATAGTTTTGACACTAATTAACTTTTTGGTAAATTAATGTTAAATTTATTTTTAAAAATTATAGTGTTAGTTTTTGAATGAATGTAACATAAGTGAAAGATACAAGAAAATATTAAACAGACACTTTAGTAAAAAGGATAATAAAAAAATTTCAATTAAATATTAAAATATTTTTTATGTAGTCAAAAATTTGTAAAAAGAAAAAAATAATGGATAGAGATAAAAATCTACAAAAATTAAAATCCATAATGATTTTTGCCACAAAAAAAAATATCCATAAAAAGAAAATTCTCAAAGAAAAATTTACAATTGGTGAAATGTGTATTTAAAAAAGGTAATTAGGCATGACTTTTTTGATTTTTCCAGAATATTTTTTGCACATTTTTCAATTTGTGGATTGTTTTTTTTTTTTTTTTTGGGATTTCGGGTTTTTAATTTTTATTTATGAATTTTTGTTTGTATAAATTTCATCACCAATCCAAAAATAATATCTGTAGTTATTCTTTGCTAATATTTTGATTAGAGGTACATTTATATATTTTTGTGCATCAATCGATTAAGTATAGTCGAACAGTGAACTTAAATTCGTTAGATAATATTATAGGTATTATAAACAAAATAGTAAAATATTCAGAACGGGAATAGAACTCCTCCTCCATTAAACTTTCGGAACTTTATTAAAATTGTTTTATTTTTTTTATAATATAATTTTGAAATCATATATGAATTCAGGATTGTATTATAAAAATTTCAGGGCAAAAATGAACAATTATACTTATCCGAATATCATTGATGTTTCAGTTTTTGGTTTTTTTAAACGCAATAACATAATTCAAAATCTGGAATCTAATATTACAACACAGTTGTACCTATAATTTAAATCTTATAGTACGTTCACAAACATTTGATTTTGAGAAATCGAGATAATTTCGGAAATTAAGTTAATTTCGTTCTTTTTTTTTCTTGATTTCCCATACATTTTTCAAAAATTTATCTGTCAAAGAAAATCAGTTCGTTACTTGATTTTCTGAAAACCACCTAAAAATCACGTTGTTCGTCCATGAATTTTCGATTTTAGATTAATTTAAAAAATATTTCATAACCTTTGCTTTTTTGAATTTGTTGTCAAAAATCAAAACAAAAATTTTGTTGATAGCAGCAGATTCAAAAAGGAAATATTTTCTATTGTGTGGACGGAAAAATGAAAATGGAAAAAAGATATACATAAAAAAATTTAATTGGAATGAGAATTCCATTAAATTGTTAATTTCCAAATCTATTTTAAATTTTTTACTTTTAAAAATAACTTAACTTTAATAATAACTTTTAACTTTTTATTTACTTGAAAAAATAATATAAACAAAAATATGTCAAATTACGTTCTTGATTTTCAAAAACGGTTTGTGAACGCTTGACATATTACTTGATTTTGTACATGATAATCAACTCGATTTCGGAGTTTGTGAACATATTATTAGATGAACTCAAAATTTCCATTGAAATCACATTTTAATAATATTTTGCCTGCCAAAATACTTTTTAAACTTTTAAACTTAAAATTTCTGAAAAGTTTAATATAGTATTATAAAACTGCTCTACAAGAGATTTTATAACATCTGCCATATGGTATACACATCCAAATATAGATACACACTTTATTGTGTCTCTCTTGACTTGTCAAACGAGGAGTAACGCGTGCGCATTATCATAATTCCTATATTAATATAAAATTGCAAAAATAATAAGAAAAGAAATTGTCAAAAACTATTCTAATATTTAAAAATTAAATTAAATTTTTTTTGTTTGTTTTCTTTATTAAATAATGTAATGAATAATATTTTAGAATTGGATCAAAATGAACATAATAATAATTTAAATATTGTCAAAAAAAATACAAAAGCTTTAGAGAAATCTCTAAAAACCAAACAATCAGTATTAAATGCAAATAATAACAAAATAAATAACGAACCAACTAGTGATGAACCAACTAATAAAAAAATAAAAATGACAAAAAAAAACAAAAAAAAAGCGGACTTGGCTTCCGAAAATAACCACTTAAAGCAAGAAATCGAAAATCTTAAAAAAACTATTAAAAAACTTAAGCACATGGCAGCTTCACCAAGTGTCATAAACAAAAATCAGTTTGAAAGTCTCCCTATTAATTTAAATGCAGAAATAAATGACACGGATAGCGAAGAAAGTAACAATAACAAAAATATTATCAATAACAATAACAATAATAATAATAATAATAATAATAATAATAATAATAATAATAATAATAATAATAATAAAACTAATATAACAGATAATGATAATAATAAGCTCGAAAAACCGATCTCAGATTTTATAAATCATAATACTTCAATCAACAATCAATCATCATCATCAGCATCATATCAGATTCAAGATGACGATTTCGTACGAATCATGAAAGAAAAAAATAAAAATAAAAGACAAATAAACACTGAACATATGGATTTAATTGCTAGAGGTACTGACAACAAAATCAACAAGAACAGTAATAAATTTGAAACTATGACAAACAAAAATTTGAAAACATCTGATGTAAATATGGAAGCAGAAGCATACATACATGACAAAACTCAAAATAATTCGGTAAACAATAATAATTATAATTATGTTAAAAGTAAATTACCCCCCATTAATACTTATGATCAAAGTCCAAATGAAATCATAAAATTATTAATTGTAAGTTATAAATTAAATGCAAATTGTTTTTATATTAAAAAAATATCAAATAAGAAACATGCTATTTATGTAGACAATATTGAAAATTACAATATTATTAAAAAAGCTTTAAATGATGTTGAAGCTTCGTTTTTCTCATATACACCTCGTGTTGAAAAAATTAAAACAATACTATTAAAAGGTTTACATATAAATGAAACAGTAGAATGTGTAAGAAATTATTTAGATAACTTAAATTTTAATAATTGTAAAATTCATAAAATAGTTAGATTTACCACTAAAAAGTCACAAGCTGAAAACAGAATCTTACCCACCTTTCTAGTCCAAGTTACACCAGATAGTACGCTTTCAGAACTTTACAGTATTAAAATAATAAATTACCAAACTGTCACTTGGGAAAAATTGAAAAGGAATGAAATATTACAGTGTAAGCGCTGTCAACGTTTCGGTCATACGGCAAGCAACTGCAATTTAGATTACAGATGCGTTAAATGTGCTCAAAACCACGGCCCGGGTATGTGTGCCATAACGCAAAAAGAAAATGACAAAGAAAAATTATTTTGCGCTTTATGTAAAAATAATGGCCATCCAGCCTCTTTTAGAGGATGTCCGAAATTTGCTAGCCTTAAAGAGGCACTAAAAAAGAAAAAAGAAATGGCTACTATAAAAATGAACCAAACCAAACATAACATGTTGAATAACATTGTAACAACTGGTAATTCTTTTGCAAATGTACTAAAAGACGGAAATAAAACTGAACCAACTAAAATTTCAGACTCATTTGAAAAAGCTTTACAAAATATAATAACTAAATTAAACTCACTAGAAAAAACGATTAATGATAGCACAAAAAGAATAGATTTCTTATTTTCAACATTTGATTTATAATAAAATGTCTATAAACAACCCATCTTGTAATAAGGAAAGGCAAAAATCATTAAAAATGATTACAATCAATACCAATTCAATAATTTCAATCGAAAGGCAACATTTTCTGAATTCATTTTTAAAACAAAATAATTCGGACATCGCTTTTATATCAGAAACGAAGCTAAACCCATCAAGAAAAGTTTGTGTTGAAGGCTATAATATAATACGTAGAGATAGACCTAATTCAGAACAAGGGGGAGGGTGCGCAATATTAATAAAAAAGCACTTCAAATATAAAGAAATTAAGAAACGAGCAATCCAAAATTTTGAATGTTTGGAAGTCGCTATCATATGTATTAAATTAAATAGTAATAAAAAATTGTTTCTAATTTCGGTATACGCATCACAACGTTTCTCAGAAAAATTTATAGAAGATTTCGACAAACTTTGGCAAATCCTAGAACTGAATAATTTAAATAATTTTTATGTTATTGCGGGAGACATGAATGCCAAACATATAAATTGGGCTAACAAATCTAACAATAATAGAGGCAGTTCATTAAATGCTTGGCTGCAAAATAAAAGTATGATTTATAGAACGAAATTATACCATAGTCAATATCCGTCACGCCCTATCTCAGAATCATTCTTAGATATCTACCTAATAGACTGTAGGTTTTCTGTGAAGAACAGTATATTTCAAGATAAGTTAGAAACGCTACCTTATGATAGCGATCACTGTGCAATAAAAATGGAAATTTTACAACATAACATGTCTGATTTTTGTTTGGAAATTAATGAAGATATTATTTTATACAATTTTAAAAGAGCCAATTGGAATATATTTAAAAAAAAACTCAACCAAAATTATACTGAGATGTTAGACAGGGAAATAAATATTGTAACCAATAGTAAATCTCTGACTGAGAAAGAAATTGATCAGAGTATTGAGAAAATTAACAATATAATAAAAAAATCCATAAAGGAATCATTACCTATAGTTCAAACAAAGTCTTTTCTTAAAAATTACTCAAATAAACAAATAATTAGGCTTGAAAATTTCAAAAGCCAGCTTATAAGCAAACTTAACATACTATATCGTTCAGGTTGTAGAAAGAATGATACAAGAATTATTGCTACAAAAGCCCAAATTCGCGACGTTAAATCTCTTTTAACTCAAAACTTTAAAATCAATATCAATAAATTCTGGGAAAACAGATTAAAAGCCATAAACCCTAAAACTCACAATATGTTCCCAGAGCTTAATAAAATATTTAGGAAAAAAGAATCCCTAAAAATTGATGAGCTCAAACTAGAAGCAACTACGGTAGCAGAAGATTTACTATCTAAATCTGGGGTTAAAACAGACGAACTGGATATTGACGAAAATAATAACTACATTATTCATAAAAATAAGGACATTGCATTGTTGCTAGGAAAAAATTTTCAACAAAAACATAAATTGCAAATTGATAAAAATAGGAGAGAAGTAGACAAGAAAGTTAGGAAAACTATTCGAGTAAATAGGATCAAACTAAAGTCCAAAAAAGGCTTAATAGAATTTAATGATAGTAATACGGCAGATAATGCATCTAATGTAAACTATCAAACATTTTTCATTACAACATCAGAGCTTACCGAATGTATAAAAAAATTAAATAACAAGACCTCGTCGGGTATAGATGGTATTCCGAATGTAGTTCTCAAAAATCTAACAAAAGAAATAATTAGACAATATTGCATAATTTTTAATAACGCCCTAAATATAGGTTATTTCCCAAAGGAATGGAAAAGAGCGAAAATAATCCCGATTAGAAAAAAAGGTAAAGAAAAATCAGACCCTAACAGTTACAGACCTATTAGCCTGTTACCGAATATTGGTAAACTGTTCGAAAGAATTATTAATAGACCAATAACACGACTAATAGACAATTTAGAACTATTATCGGACAACCAATTTGGATTTCGCAAACAGACTTCCACATCCCATGCTATTAACAAAATAGTGTCCGACTTATGTTGGCACATCAATAAAAACGACAGTGTTGGATGTCTACTAATTGACCTTTCTGATGCCTTTACAACGGTATGGATAGAAGGTCTAATACACAAACTTTTCAAATACAATTTTCCATGGTATCTTATTAGGCTTATAAACAATATGATTACTAAGAGATCATTCAGAGTAGAAGTAAACGGAAAAACTTATGATAAAACGTACAACATACAAAATGGGCTACAACAAGGTACAGTCAACTCACCAATTCTGTTTTTACTTTATATAAACGATCTATTAGTAAAACTTAACAACCAGGATCCCAACAACTATTCTATAGCCTTCGCGGATGATTTGACAATTTATGCGGGTAACAAGACCTTTGACAACATAGAAAACAGTGTAAATAAAATGTTTAGAACAGTGACGAACTATACTAATTCTTGGAAACTGAGAATCAATTGTAGTAAGTCTGAGCTAATACTGTTTAGAGATGTTTTAAGAAACTGCCCTCTTTCTATAAAAAGAAACTGGAGACAGTTCGCGATGAACAAAAACAGTGAGAATGAAATAAAAACCAAACCCGTAGTAAAATTATTAGGAGTGACGTTACAACACAATATGAAATTTATACAACACACTAAAAATCAAATTAGTAAAGCTAATAAGGCTTTCTTTATAGCTAAAAAATTGTTCTATTCAAAAATCATACAGCCTAGGGTCAAAATTATAGCTTACCAAGCGATTATAAGATCTATTCTGAGCTATGGTTGCACGGCATGGTTTAATATAAGTGCATCTCTTATGGAGAAACTTAGACTTTTTGAACGCAAATGCATAAGAATATGTTTAGGTGAGGCTCGAAAACCCGAAACGCAATATCTACACTACATTTCAAATAAAAACATTTACAATAAAGCACAGACTATTAGAATTGACAACTTCATAGTTTCTATTATAAGAAAATTCTGGAACAGAACATATTTTATCTACAACAACAAGACAATTAAAAACTCAGCTTATTGCAATGACCTGTACATCCAACATGCTATGCAAAAAGGATTTATCCCTCCAGAAGGGTTCATTTATTTGGACCAACATAATTTTATACAAAATGCCGAAAAAGTTCCTCTCTTCTACCACTTTGAGAGAAGGGCCACAGACACTAAAATACCATTAAATTGGGGAATATTAAATATGATACCGCAAAAATTTAACATGTCATTGTCGGATAAAGACAGAAATAAAATAGAACGAAATTTTTGGTGGCTTCTATAGTAGTTTAAAAAGAAGCAGCTTGTGGATTAATTAGTTGTAAGGTAGGTTAGGGATTAGTTTTAAGTTTAAGTTTAAGTTTAGAAGTAATGTTTAGGTTAATTTTTATCAATATCAAAAAAAAAAATTATAGTTGGTTTTTTAAATTTTCCAATTAGTATAAAATTTAAAAAAATAAAATGTATATAATTATAACTAAAATAATAAAAAATTGTTAAAAGCAAAATAAAAAATTAAAAAAAAAAAACATAATATAGAGTACTCGAATGGGGGGCAATATATTAATAAAAAATTTATTTAATTTGGTGTTATATAGATTAGTTTCCAAACATATAATAATTTTTGTAACGTTTAAGAAAAAAAAAAAAAATAAATCTATATTAAAAAAAAAAAAAAAAAAAAAACACACTTTATTGTAAACATATAATAAATTTTCAGAATGTTTTTTCTTTTTAAATTTTAATCCTTTCACTTATCACTATCTTCCTTTTGATCAACTGATGTTGCACAATATTATTCCAAAAGTTTTAAGAGTCCCAACTATGTGTGTATACGTAAGCCTAAAAAAATTTAATAAAAAAAATTTAAAATAACACAAGGTTTTTATACCCGTATGAACTATGTTCAAGGGTATAATAAATTTGCCATTACGTTTGTGACACCTTAAAGGAGTCGAGCTAGATATAGTGTCAAAGGTATGGATCGGCTCAGAATCGAATTCTGAGTCGATTAAGCCATGTACGTCCGTCCGTCCGTCCGTCCGCACGATAACTCAAAAAATAAAGGAGCTAGGGGGCTGAAATTTTTTTTACGTCACTTTTGCAAAATTGTTAGTTTTGCTATTTAAATCCAACATTTTCGGTCGGCGAGTTCGAGTAGCTGCCATACAACTTCTATCTTTATATAGAAATAACTCAGTATCTATTCAAGCTAGGCGTCTGAAATTTTGCAAATGATGATCAAGTTTTATGGCAACAACTTTTGTAAAATTTGGTTGTTGTGGTGCGGCGGGTTCGGGTAGCTGCCATACAACTTATCCGGTTAAATGAGAATAACTCAGTGTTTATTGAAGCTAGGAATCTGAAATTTAGTAAAGAAGTGTCGAGTTATATGCCAACAACTTTTGTAAAATTTGTTTGGCCTAGAACAGCCGGTTCAGGCTTCTTGCACCTCTTGGAAGTTAATAAAGCTAGGCGTCTGAAATCTTGCAAATGATGATCAAGTTTTATGGCAACAACTTCTACAAAATTTGGTTGTGCTGGTGCGACGGGTTCGGGTAGCTGCCATACAAAATCTCTTTTTAAATGAAAAGAACTCAGTGTCCGTCCGCACGATAACTCAAAAAATAGAGAAGCTAGGAGGCTGAAAATTTTTTTACGTCACTTTTGTAAAATTGTTAGTTTTGCTATTTAACTCCAGCATTTTCTGTCCCCGGGTTCGGGTAGCTGCCATACAACATCTTTCTTTAAATAGAAATAACCCAGTGTCTGTTCAATCTAGGTATCTGAAATTTTGCGAATGATGATCAAGTTTTATGGCAACAACTTCTGCAAAATTTGGTTCTGGTGGTGTGACGGGTTCGGGTAGCTGCCATACAAAATCTCTTTTTAAATGAAAGAACTCAGTGTCCGTCCGCACTATAACTCAAAAAATAGAGGAGCTAGGAGGCTGAAAATTTTTTTACGTTACTTTTGTAAAATTGTTAGTTTTGCTATTTAACTCCAGCATTTTCGGCCGCCGGGTTCGAGTAGCTGCCATACAACGTCTTTCTTTAAATGGAAATAACCCAGTGTCTGTTCAATCTAGGTATCTGCAATTTTGCGAATGATGATCAAGTTTTATGGCAACAACTTGTGCAAAATTTGGTTGTGGTGGTGCGACGGGTTCGGGTAGCTGCCATACAACTTCTCTTTTTAAATGAAAATAACTCAGTGTCCGTCCGCACGATAACTCAAAAAATAAAGGAGTTAGGAGGCTGAAATTTTTTTTACGTCACTTTTACAAAATTGTTAGTTTTGCTATTTAACTCCAGCATTTTCGGCCGCCGGGTTCGAGTAGCTGCCATACAACTTCTTTCTTTAAATGGAAATAACCCAGTGTCTATTCAATCTAGGTATCTGAAATTTTGCAAATGATGATCGAGTTTTATGGCAACAACTTCTGTAAAATTTTGTTGTGATGATATGACAGGTTCGGATAGTTGCCATACAACTTCTCTTTTTAAATGAAAATAACTCAGTGTCTATTGAAGCTAGCTATCTGAAATTTAGTGAAAAAGTGTCGAGTTGCATGCCAAAAACTTTTGTAAAATTTGAATGGTCTAAAGCAGCCGGTTCAGGCTTTTTGCATTTCTTGGAACTTAATGAAGCTAGGCGCAATAGATTCGGGTAGCTATCATACAACTCCACAATTTACATAAATATATCTCTGTAGTTCGGTACTAAAACTCTGAATGTTTTTAAAAGATGATCAAGTTTTATAGAAACAGGATATATTACGTTCATAGGGGTATCCCAGAGTTGACACAGTCTACTCTACTGCACTCTTCCTCGTTTTTTTGTTCGAATTAAAGGTGTGTTACAATATTGTTTTGACATAATAGCCCCAACAAATATAAATATGATACGGTTTTAAAAATTTTATTTGTATAATCAAATGTAAAAATATACAAAGTAAAAAAATCATACAGAAATTAAATAAAACATTGGAATGAAAATTGTTAAATTTAAGAGTACCTACCTATGTACACATATGAGTTGAAATAAAATTTTTTGGATTAAAAATACGTTCATTCGTATAAAGTCAAAAATGGACTTGTGCGGGTGTGCCTTATGTTGAATTACTGAGGACGTAATTAATATTCAACTAACAGTATTTTACTGTAAAATTTTTTTAACTTATTGTTAGTGTTATTTATTTACAACAATAATATGATATTTCATTAATTTATTACAATAATAACTTTAAATACAAACTAAATAATGTTTTTTTTTATTATATTTTTTAGGTAAGATTTTAACTGGAGATTGATTTTTAGTTATGCTAAATTACGTCTAATGGTAAATATTTTTAAAAATTACACACATATATTAAAATATATATTTATTTTGTCTCAAAATCTCATATCTTAAAATCTGCTATCTTTAAAATCTCGTGTTTTAAAATCATGTGTTTCAAAATCACGTGTTTCAAAATCTCTCAATTTACATCATGAAAATAAAAATTCTTGGAAAACGTATTTCCTGTTATAAATTTATAATTTTTTCGATATAAAATTTTGCATTGACATTATTTTTATAATAATCAATGGCTGAAAATTCACTATTTGAAAAAGATTTGTTTGAAATCATCTTTTTTGTAACTTATCTATATAATGGCTATGCAAAGAAATCCTTCTGCCGCATCTAAACCTTTACTAAACAAATTATTGCAGATCATGATTTTTAACCAATTCTAAAATCGCTCCTAATTAATTTTTTTAAATTTGTTTATAATTTAAACATCAAAGAAATTGTGGAGAAATAGAATTATACTTTTTCGCGATTGAAAGCCTGAATTTAAAATGCGAGAGTTTGAGACGCGAACTTACTTAGCGTTCACTTTAAAATCAATTTTTGTTTTGCAGCATGATGCTGTTTATATTTAGATTAAAATCAGCATTGAGGGGGGTTATGATAAATAACTTATTTCATAAAAAAAACTTTTAGTAAAATATAGCTACAAAGCATATTATTATATATTTGATTACAGTTATAAGAACACGAATGGTCAGATGTTATAATTATATGAGTGCTTTTATAGTGTTGAAGTGTGAACCCTTAAGAGAAATTCTCCCTTCTCTTAACAAATTAGTAGATAACTTTTAATCTATGGACAATATGAAGAATATTGAAATTTCACTGGGTTTAGGTTGATAGAATTACTAAGTTTTGAGAAGATTGGAAAAGTGAACGGAAATTTTTAGGATAATAAAATTCATTTATCAATATTCTTTATGCTTATGTAGATAATGAATTAATCAGGAAAATGATGTCTTCTATATATTATCATTATTAAAGGAAAAACACAAATCTCAGAACATGGTTAAACCTTTTAAAAAAATCATTATTCTAGTAGTGAACAAAATTGGACATAGCATATACATTTTAAACGGAAGCATTTAAAGAACAAGTGATTTGATAATGAAATCCTAACCAGGGATAATAATTTGTTTAAACTTCCTGCAGTTTAAGTAAGAGTGACTCAAGTTTTTTCATAATACTCATAGATAAATTGTATTTATTTCAGATTTATTCCGATTTTCGATTACCAGTAGTTTTTATAGGACAGGTTTTTATGTCTAGAAGATTTTCTCTATTGATAAAATTAAAAGAGTTATTGTGAACGCCTTCTTTTTACTGTTATAATCAAAAGAACATAACATTAGTTTGTTTTGAAAAACTAAGTGTATAGGTACTGAGTTCTGACCTCAAAGAAGACATGCAAAATTTACCAAATAGACAATTTGTTGATACGGTTACATGGACCACTACTTTTCATATTTTTATAAACATCAGATTTTATATATTAACAGTTTTTTGAACTGTATTTCATAACTTCTTTACGTCGCAAAAGATTTTAACTTTATTGGAAAAACATACATATTCTTTTATGTCCTTTAACCCTAATTTTTTAAGGTGTATAGCTGGGTATGTTTTGTTTGTTTTTATGTATAAAACAAACTTTTATTACTATCAAAAGTAAATAAGCTTTGATTAAATTGATGTACCCTTCACAAAAAAAAAAAATATTGTCATCTATAAAAGTGAATTTTTAAGTGGTTATATGTTGAATACAAATAGTAAAAAATTGGAAGATATATTGTACATAGTGAGTACTGCAGTCAATGAATCCCAGATAAATAAAAAAAAAATCTCTATTTACAAGGTATTTTAACTTTTTATCAATTAGGTATTTTTTTCTGCCAATATTTTTTATTGATTTTTTATTCATTTATGAGCAATTTATTCGAATAAAAAAGAGTAGGTTTGTAACATAAAAATTCGGACAATATTAAAAATATTTATAAAAAAAAGAAAAAAACTGGGAAAAATATTCGAAAATGTAAATAAAAAATTTTTTTTTTTAAATCGAGTTGAAATTTTATAATATTAAATTTGAGTTAAAATTGTTCTCATTGTGAATGTCATAGTGCAACATAGTAACACTAATTTTAGTATAAGCTAGTCACTTTAATTATTCTGTAACTCCTGCTGTTCCGAAATGTAAAAACCAGCTAGAATTCAAATCTCAGTAAATAGAAAGCTTGTCAAAATTGAGTTGAAAACAAGTCCTAAGTTGATTTTGTTGATTATTATATGCATTTTCTTATTTAAAAAAAATTTAAGTTATTTTTAGAAATTGTTATTTTATATTGTGTCAGGAGCCTTGATCGCCTAGTGGGTAAGAGCGTATAAAATATGCTTTAAACACTGAGGAAGTGTGGGTTCGATCCCCACATACGTCGTAGGAATAATTCCCCCTTATACGACATTTATAGCCACACCTGAAAAGGAAAGGCTGTGTAATTTTCCTGTCACATTTATGTGGCAGGGGAATACACTGAAAAAAAACTAAAAAAGATCGCGTCAAATTTAATTTTTCAGTAATTTTTAAAGGTTTCTTATTGTAATAATTTTACTGCTATACCTACCTTATTAATTATTATAATATAATACTAATAGAATAAATAAAATATGTATTGCATAAGGATGTACACATAAGAATAACTTTTCATAAGAATGAGAAAAAAGTCACTCTGAAAATATCTAAAAATGTTTGTCTATTTTAATATGCACAACAAACATATGTAAAATAAGAGTATATATAGCTAACTCCTGTACATTTCTGTTTATGCCATAAATGAAAACAAAAATGAAACATGTAAAATAAAATAAAAATGAACCCAATAATAAAAAAAATTTCGTAAAAATTATTCGAAGCATTAATATTCAATATTGGGCTTATCTCAAACCGTTACATAACATCGTTCGTTATTTATATTTTAAAATAAGATAAAAACATAATCAAAAAATTTTATTCATTTAGAATTGATGTCGCTATCGCAATAGCAGCAACCGAGTGTTGTTCTACACTTTTTTAACTTATTAGAATCTTGATGAGAGATTGGAGAAACCGATAGTTTATAAACTTTATTATTTACAATTGTAGGTAAATATTTTGTTCCGTAATCGTTTTGCAAAGTGCGACAGATTCAGCACCCGTTAGTGCATTTTAAGTTTTAATAAAAACCTTTTACTCAAATATAAACTGGAACAAAAATTCAATATAATAAACAAAAATAATTAAATAAATGAATAATAAATGTTGATCTAGACAATTGATGGCTTACAACTGCCTTAAAGAAATTTGAATTTTTGTACAGTAGTACAATATATAACATGAGTATTCACCTTTAAAACATAAAACTTTGAATTTGAATGGAAGAGATATTCTGGATACCTTACATTGTTGGAGATGTTAAATTAAGAAACAAGAAAATGGCTTCCAATAATATTACGATTTTTTGTATTTTGAAACAGCTTTTTCTAGCATACAAGTACCTACAGTACAAGATACAAGTACTATACAAGTACAAGTTATAGAATAGTATAATCTTAATTACAGACTTTTGGTTAGTTCCAATTTGGACCGTTAAAAACTCTACAGCAGTATTTTCAAATAATGACCTCAACGACAAATTACATTGTACTGCTTTGAAACTGGAGTTAAATTATTGATAAAGGTGACTATTGGAGTTAAATGATTGATAAAGGTGAGTACTCCAACTAGTTTTGTGCTTTAAATACTGAACGCTCTATTATCCAGGTGAACAATGTTTTTACTCCCATACAATACAAAAATACTCAACTGAATATGAAAAAATTTTTGTAAAAAAATTTTTTTTTACATCATACATAAGTACAGAATCAAATCTGAAAAAAAAGATAACAGCAAAACATAAAAAAAAACTCTATAAAATGTAAATTATTGGTGTAAAAAAAAACCCAATATAAAATAAAAAATTCATAAAATACATAAATTTATTCCATTTCTATCAAAAAAAATTTTTTTTTTGTGTTATTACATTTTTTTTTTCTGGTTCCACTTCATTGGGTATTAAAATATCCAAAATAAGGAACATATTATATTAACCATCACCCCATCTATACACCATGTGTTCTCTGTTTATTCCCTATATAACACGTATGCTTTCATATGTAGTAGTGATGTACTACTAGATACTTTACACTGTAAAGTAGTCATGGCATGTATAAGTAAAGAAGATATAGAATTAAATATTCTTTGGTATATGAACTCTTTCACGGTTTTCTTTTTTTTTTCAGAGGTCCTTTAGGGTGACAAAAATGACAAAAAGACAAAATAGGAAAAAATCATTGGTATTTCCACCCAATCTATTTTCAGTTCGATTTGTGGTAACTTAATTGAGAAAGAGAGTAAAATCGCCCTCTACCAAATATTTTTCTTTTTGTCTCTTACCCGGAAATTTCTTACTCGGAAAAAGTGAATAATTTTATTCCGTCCCAAATATTTCATTTTTTATGTAATAAACAACATTATAAGATTATATGTTTTTTTTATTTGAAAATTCTTCAAACATTTTCTTTTAAGCATTTTGTTGTTGGAATAAAAATTATAATGGTAAAAGTTGAAAATTAGAACTAAAGCAAAACAAAAAATATATGAAAAATGAAGGGTGTCGTAATAAAAAATAGAAAGGCGCCTTTCAAAAAATGTCCACAAATTCATATATCATAATATTTATTCTAATTCTTCAGTTTTGAGCATTAAATACAATTCTTGGGATGATGATGATGATGTCATACACTCTGCAGAACAGAATAATTCTAATTCATATTCAATGTTTAATGTAAGCAATATTCCTTATAGATAACATTGAGATGTAACAATGGAAATTTAAAATAAAAAAAAAAAATGTGATGATGAATAAAAAAAAGTAAAATAAGAACAGATAATATAAGAGGAATATTTAAAATAGCGAAAGAGTTCAGGTAAAAGTAAATGCAGCGGCATTTAAAATTATATAGAAAGAGATTTTAATTCAAAAAAATTCAGATGAACAATGATTTTGTAGTCCACGGATTGAATTTTCATCCCAAAATAATTAATGACCTATACATTGTTTGTACTTCGACAAAATTTACGACTATTATATTTAAGGTTAGAGGAAAATTTTTGGATTCTATGATCATATTAGACTCATCTATTAAAAAGTGCTTAAGTGTTAAGTTTTAAGATGAATAATATCATTCAAACCTTTATCACTTTTTATAATATCTATTGAAGACATGAACATAAAATAAATATAAGTTATCAATATTGTAAGTTAAAGAAAATGCAAAAATCTTCAAGTTAAACCGAAGATTTTACTATTCGTAATAATCAATTTAGACTATAAATTTTTAACTAGAACTAAATCAAAACTATAAAACTGAACCAGAACTAAATCAAAGGTTCAAACATCTTATATTTCTAAATAAACTAAGGAATACATAAAAATCTTTGAAACATTTAACAAAAACGAAAAAAAAAAAAGAAATAAGAGGAATACTGACTAAACCTATCCTTTCCCTTTGTCAATTTAATGGGATAAAACTCTAATCTTTCAAAGCAGTATATATTGGCAAAGAAATAAAGATATCATAGGGATTGGGGAAATTTTAATTTAGGAGTGGGAATGCGAGAAAACAATGAACCTGCCCACTATTATTACTATTTTTGTTAGCAGTGATCAAGCCATTAACAGTTGCATGAGGTAATAGAAGGCAGTGATCCACATTTATTCTTATATAAGTATTAGTATTAATTATTATTATTATTACTATTAGCTACAGAACGCCATCAGTCAGTTACAACATGAATTCTAAATTAGATTCAATGGCCAAAAAAAGCTGAGAATAGCTGTTTACAAACTGGAAGATTCTTTTTTATTCAGCCTAATACTCATTAGTCATTAATAGAGAAGATTAGTTTGTAGAAACAAGAAAGTTAAATATGAGCTGACATAATCATTGCTACAACAGAACTTTTATTTCTTTTCTAATCCTCTAAAAGTAAAATAATCAAAAATAAAAGTAAAAAAGCATAATGCATAAGCGTTTAATGTGATGCTAAGAATGTTATAATAATAATATAACTCGCATAATTTATTGAAAAGAAAAAAAAATATTAATAGAACGGGAAGATAACCTCATACTGTTCAAATTTATTTGATTACATCCACAAATTTAATTTAAGTTAAAAAAAAAAAAATTATGATAATTTTGATAATATGTTTTTATGCCTTTAAATAATGAAAAGGTAATAAAAAATTTTAGGTATTTTTATTTTTATTTTTTATATCTTTCAATTTTAATGATTACATTTTTTTGAATAAAAGTTAGACTTTTTAATAGGAATCTTGACTTTTTTTTCATTCAAATGTATGCAGGACATTTTTATTTATGTATATTTATCCTGAAGGACAAAACATTATTTTTTTTTGTTTTTACATTTTATTCCAATTTATAAAAAGTTTTTTAAAAATTATATTTTACATAAAGATGAAAGCCTAGACGAAAATATATTAAAATATTTTTCATTAGAAATTTAAGTATAAAAAAAAAAACTAAAATATTGGCCTTTAAATGCTTTTTTATTACTTAAGTTTATATAAAATTATTTTTTTAATGATCATATGAATAGACTAAATCAATTTTCTCCAGATTTATAGCAATATGAAATAAAAAGTACTGTTTAGTTATAAAAAAGCACAGTGTGTTATTAAATTAGTTATCATTTTTCAGTTTGGATTGATTTTGTCAAATAGGTACTTCAAAACACTACCTTTAAATATATTTCTTTTAAGATCAGTAAAAGCTCTTCGATACCAAGTTAGTTTACAGTTGTTAAATAGTGATTTGTATATTTTAGTCTGAAATTAGTTTTTGAAACAGTATAAAGAGTGGTTAAAAATGTGAAATGAAATCTATGAACATATTACATAAGCTACAGACTTCGGCTTATTTTTTGTCAGTATTCTGCTTACTTTTACTTATTAAGAGATTAAGTAATATTAAGAGATTGAATAAGAAAAAATTGCATAGTGATGGCTAGTAATCTTCAAAAAATTAATGTGCTAATCATATTGAATCTATTGAAAGAAATATTTCGGTCAATGTATAGAAATTTAAAAAAATTGCATAATTTCACATCATATCCTATTTTGGTTGAAGTTACTTTTATTTTATTTATTGCTTTCTATGATCTTATAAATATGTTGACGGGCTAAAAGACCTATTCTTATACATAGATTTGCCAACGTTATTAAAGTTAAGTTTGTGATTAAAACACATGATTACATATTTAAAGCCTATGATATTGACTTGAATCAATTGAAACCTTAAAATTTTTTTTGTTTTTACAACATTTATCTGATTTTTCTCCCATCCTACAATTTTTCTAATAATAAAATATTTATAAACAGAAGAAATTTATTTTAAACGGGAGAAAATGAAGCTGAAGCTAAGAAAATGTATTCCTTAAGGACAACATAGACATTATCTTGAATATATATACTTGAATAAATTTTCTTTCAGTGATATTTGTTTTCTTTTTTTCAAAGTGTTTCATAAATAGTTTAGAGCTGTTACAAAATGTTTCAGAATACTTTAAAAAAAAATCACCAAAAATGAGCATGTAAAAACTTTATTTTTCTTAAAAGAAAAAAATGGTTTTAAAAACTCTATAAGAAGCATCTTACATTTTCATGCAAAATTTTTTTGGCCTGATTTTTGTTTTGGTGAAGAAATTATGTAAATATTCTGTTTACCACTCTTAAAAATTTTGAAATATTAAGACGAGAACTAAAAAACTGCATAAAAGTTTTCGAAAATGAATGGATTAATAAACCAGAATATGATGATGGAAAAATGAGATTTTTTTAAAATTACCTGTCAAATAACCTATGATATAGATATCAAAAAATTTAATTTTGAATATAAGAAAAGGAAGGAAAATTGGTAAACGATATCCTGCTTTTAAAATTAAACTAACTAAAGTATATTCATTAACACGTCAAAATAGCTTATTTGTGGTTTTGTTAATTATCCACCTCTTAATCTTTACTTTAATTTCTTTAATTTTATTTTATAGTCGTTCCATAAATATTTTAACTGGGTAATAATATTTTAACTGTAACTCCAATACAGTTTTTAGCTTTTCTTTTCCGAATGGAGGTGGGAGTCTTCTTTTACTGACCAAAGACATCCAGGTAGTGTTAAATTGCTAAGCCAACCTTCCTTATTCAATATAAAGGAATGAAATTCTAAATTTTCAATATTAACTAGATAATAGCAATAAGACAGGCATGCGTAAACTTTTAATTGTGGAAGTGGGGAAGTGGACCAATAAGGAAACAGTGTATCTGCCTAGTATTATTACTATTTTTGTTAGCAGTGACCAAGCCACCAACAATTAAAACAGGCAGTAATTTATTATAACACTTTCTTGCATGGGGTAATTGAAGGTAGCTCCACTATTAATAGCAGCTATTATTATTAGTATTGGTATATAAATTATTCTTATTATTGGTACACAGAAACAGCCCTCAGTCTGCATGAAGTAATCGAAGTTATGCAGATATGAAGCTAATCTTAATACTGTTCATGTTGAAAACATGAAGCTAATGTTGATAATGTAAAGCTATACCATGCATAACATAATCGGCCCCTGATGACGAATCCGGCAAACAGATTATATTCTTATTCTGCAAAACAAGTATCATTGCTAAGAATGAAATAAAAATTTTTACTATCCATTCATTGCATATGAAAACCAGCACTAGAAAAAGTTTTCCATATTATGTTTATCGTCGATACATGGAACTGAACTTGTTAAATATATTTTGTAAGGGGAAATAAATTTTGGCTAACATAAAACAAAAATGCTTAGAGCAGTGATTGTTTAATAATAAACAGGAATTAAGTTTTTTGATATTTTTAAAATGGATTTGTAGTGAAAAATAAATTTTTTTGGGCCTAATTTTTTAGTTTTTCTTTAATTTTTAAATTTTATTTGTTTGTTATTTCATTTTCTTTAAATCGAGTAAAATTATATTGTTAATGCAGCATAAAATAATGTTAAGGAATGTGTGGGGGAAAAACTTGCATAAATCATTTCAACTAATGGAAAATATGTTTTAAATAAAAATTCTCATAAGATTGTGTCAAAATCTATTTTTAGAATATTTTTAAAAAGATTTATTAAGTGAAAAGAAATGTGCATTTTTTCAAAAAAAAAAAAAAACCAAAAAAAGTTTAATAAATAAAAACAACATGCTATTTTTTATTGGGTTATGGTATTTTTAAACGCGTCCTGAATAAATACGAATTATTGTAGAAAGTGTGTTAAACTTTTTTGAAGTTAAAAAAACAAAATAAATTCAATATATTGAAAAATTAAACTAATATTATTATTGAAATTCTTTATCAAAATCTTTTTTAATAGCGAATAATTATTGTGTTTATTTTCGTTTTAATCCAATTAAATTTTAAGATCATACTTACATCATACATATTTAAGAAGTCAATAACCACATTTTCCTTATATTAAAAGAATAATTTAGTAGTTAATTATAACAAAATATTATAGACGTTTATATAGAGTATTCAAGATATTTTACATGGTCATCACAGCTGATGTTAGAATAGGACCCGTTGCAACAGTAAATTTTAAAAATTTGTTATTAGAAAAATATTCCTAAGAAGTTGCGGTAGTTTATGTAATAATTTATCGTAAGATAAAATTACAATTTACAAAAAGTAGTAAAATTGCAATCAGCAAACGCAATGGACAAAAGTTTAAATGCTTGCCTCCATTTAGGAAGTAGGGATTTATTAAATTATATCCATTCTTAAGCAGATTCTATATTAAAACACATCAGTAATATGAATTATTTAGTATAAAAATTTATTGAACATCTTCTTTAAGGCCCTTAAAGCACCCTGCGAAATTGGACACGATTTGAAAGACATTTTTTTTTGACAGATCCGTTCTTCCGTCCAGAATACTGACTTTAAAAATTCAACGAAACTTTGGTAGTAAACTACCGTTTCCACAAAGTTTGAACTCACTTTCATGACACTTTCCGGGTTCATAGGAAAATTCCTAGAAAATTTAGGAATGCATAAATAACAAAGAAATAAACAATCAAATAAACACACTTTCTACTTAATATAATAGATTACCATCAATATATATTTAGCAAATTTATATCTTACCTATACCATTGTCGTTCTATTTTAATTTTATTTCCCTTCATTTTTCTTCAAATCCTTCAAAAAAAAAAAAATGAAAAACAATAATATAAAAATCTAAAATGTTAAAAAAAAATTTTTTGTTTATTTCTCTAACAAAACAATCAATTATATAACGATTATTTGGTAAAAACTTAGAATATAATTATTTTACTCACCTCACCCAAAAACAAAACCAAAGAAATAAAAACACAAAATATTGATATAAATCATTTTAAATCCCAATTGGTTAAAAAAAAAAAAACAAAACAAAACAATTATGGTTTAATTTATATCTAATAAATTTAAAAATAAGAAAATAAACGTTTTAGTTGACATTTAATTTACTAGCAAATAAATATCGATTCTTATACCAACAAACAAAAAAAAACAAAATAACAAAATGAATCCTACACCATATTTTTAATGGTTTTGTTTTTTAATATTTAAATGGCCGTCTAATTAAAACTTATGATCACTTAAGAAAATTGTTTTTATGATAATTTGTTTGTTTCAGTTAAATTAAAATCACTTTTTTTTTTTCTCTGACAATTATAACTACCATTCAACAAAAATTCTATATAATATCATTTTTATCACACCACTACTGACTTCACCATACTTTTACTTTTCTTCTCTCTTCACTTTGTCATTCATTTAAGGTTTATTTATAAACCCTATACTTATAATATTTTCTCTCATTCTGTCCACAGGGAAACTGAAAAAAAAAAAAAAAAATTAATTTACCATGACAAATAATACAATTCTGATATCCTTAAGGGAATAACAGTAAAAATACGAAGAAAAAATTACACAAAAAATAAAAAATACAACAATTATAACAGAAGTAAAACAAAAAGAGAAACGAAAACAAAATAAAAAAAAAAAAAAAAAACAATTTAACAGTAACATAAATGAAATAAATATTAAAGCTGTTGTTTTCTTATTTTTTCCAAAAAGAGAGTGTTATTAATTCACCTGCAAATTTATCGATTATTTAATAATGTCCATTTTATATATTAATAATATGTATGTATATATGTATATTATATTGATATATTATATGTATATGGTATATATGGTTATATATACATAACTATATTTTGTATTGTATGAAAGTTTGTTTTTTTTAGTATTTTTTTTAAAGATTTCTGTTCTTTTATTAACAAAGTGTTAGTAAGTTTTGTCTATACCTTGATGATTCTTTATTTGAGTGCTACTAAGAAGTAGCTTGTTGAAGCTAAACAACATTTGTTGAGGTTAAAAAAGCTTTTTTTTATAAAATTAACCTGTAAAATATTTTGTCTTTTCTTTTTACTTGCTCCCATCAGTAATATAAAGAAAATATTAGAATTCTGAAAAAATTCCACTTCGAAAAGCCTTAATAAACCTAAATATGAATTTGAAAATAAGTTTAAGTTAAGAAAATTTAATAACAATTCCAAATGCCAGAACTTAAATTTTCCTAACATTTCTTAATTATATTTTAATAGGGCAGTGTTTAAGTTGCCGCCTTTTATTCGTTGATGGAAAGGTCGTTCAAATGATATTCAAATAAATATTACAACTACGTATAGATACCTATAAATTATTAATAATTGAGTATTATAAATTGTTACATCCTAGCGAAACAGATCTTGATATTTTATTTACTTAAGTATTTATATATTTTTGTTTAAAACAGGGTTAAGATAAGATATACTTTATATTAAGGTACTTACTGACTATTTTATTTTTAAAAGGGAGTATTGTGAAAATTAAGACAAGAACACAACAAATTCATTTTTTACGTTTAATGATAACTAAGAGTTTGTTATGTTACTCAACAGTACCTAGTGTTACTCCTAACTAAAGGCACCCACTTTAGTGATATTATTTTGTAACACAACCAACGTCTTATGTATTTTAATACTAATACAAAAACAAAAAAGAATAAAAAGAAAACAGGGAAATTAATTTATTCCATTAATGTTTTTTTCTTACTTTAATTTTCCCTATTTTTACTTTAATTTTCTTTAGTTTTTCTTTTTTTTTTTTTTTTTGATTAATTACTGTTGTAACACTTTGTCTCAAAAGAACTGTGAATTACTGGTTTGTTTTTTTTTTTTTTTTGGTTTTTTGAAATTTGAATGACTGTTGTACAAAATGTCCTGAAAAAAAAAATCCGTTTTTTTCTTTTTTTTAATTCTTAAATAATAAAATAATTTATTCAAATATTTTATGGTCTAATTAACTATAAAGAAAAATCATTTCCGTTATATTTTACTATTCTTATTTTTCTTTTGTTATTTTCTTTTTCTTTAACATATTATTATAACATATGTTAATTTTTATTTGTACCTTTACTTTTGTTTTTAATGTTACCTGTTTTAAGTCAAACATAATAAAATAGGTGAGAAATTACAAAAGAAATAAGATACAAAATATATATATGTATAATAAATAATAATAAAAAAAAAACATAAAATAATTTTAAATTATAATTTTTCCAGTTCATTAGAATTCTTTTATTGTTTTTATAGAGGGGATTGGTACCTCATGTTTATATCAAAACATTTTACGATAAATAAATAAAAGAAAAGGGCCAAAATTTTCTTTTGATTTAAACATAAAAAACGCCTCTAGTGTTTAATTAACAGGCACAAACTTTTAAAATTCATGATTGAATGATTTTACAATTTAATTTTCATTTAAAATAAGCAAATATTAATTTGAAATTTGTTAATTGAAAGATTTCATTAAAATTTGTAGTCATTGATTTAAAAAAAAAAAAAAATAAATCTTTTTTCTATGAATTTCTGACAATGTAAATATGAATTTATATTGTTTTGGACTATAAAATGGAAATTAAATCTTAGATTCAAAAAGTTAATCAAAAATTTTATGTAAAATATATAAATAAAGTCGAAATATTTGAACCCTAGAGCTGTTCAAAGTTATAAAGCTAAATGATTTTGGTAAACTTCATTTGTTGTTGTATTAAAATTCTAAAATAAACTGACCATTTTATTTTCCCAAAACAAAATATTTATTAAAGATTTTCAACCTTAAAAAAAGCTAAACACCTAAATAGTTAATGTTAGTAATTTGAAGACAAAATAAATTTTCATGGAATAAGATGTTCTTCGTAAAGGTTTTTATCAATGGTTATTTTAATGAAAGTGGTAATTTTATATATTTCTGAAATATTTCAAAATTCTTATAGGTACTTCTAAAACTTCACCTTTCACTTTAAATAACTTGATAACCGAAGTGACAGATACGTTTTTATAAGACATGTGATAGTTTTAAAGAAAAAAAAAGGCAGCATGATATGCTAAACGAACCCAATAACTAAAAAGTATTGGTACACAATTTAAAAAAATCATGCGGAACGATAATGACGAAAATCCGTAATAACTAATAATTGTGTTAAAACAAACTTAATTAGAACAACATATTTTTTAATATTATACTTACATAATATGAAGTTTTGATTATATAAAATATTATTTACTTACCTTAAAATTTAATTTTTCTTCAACATTGTTTTTTCATATCATTTCTGATTTATCCGATTATTTGTTACGATTCATTTAAAATAATTTCGCCCAACATTTTAGGTAGTATTTTTTATTTTAATGTTTTCCTTTCATAAGAGTAAAGTATTTAACAGAACTCACTATGTTATTCTCATATGCTGCAGTCTTGTATTAAAATATTTAATGTTCATTTTCAATTTTTAATAATCATTTTATTATTGTATAACCCTTTTTATCATTATACTTCTTTTTTTTTTTTTTTTTGAAGGATATTTAAGTTTAATAAACACTAAACCAAAAGTACTAACTTTATTATTTATAAACATTTCATCTTATATTTATCATAAAAATGAAAAATGAACAAAAAAAGCTTTCAACCCATAACGAACTTCAGATTCTTTGAACCTTTTAATCTTCTTATATGAAATTCTCATTTCCTTTTGTTTTCTTTTTTTTTTTTTGTTTCAGTTCTTTTCTGAATTTTTATATTCTACCATTTTTTCCATTAAAAAAGAAAAAAATCTGTTTAGAAAAAGACAAAAAATATAAAAATAAAAATATCAGCCTTATGACTTTTTTTGTTTTTTTTACCTCAATTCAATCGGTTCAGGCTCAGCTAATGTATAATATTTTCTTTAAGAAGGCACGAATAAAACAAATATAAAAGAAATACAATATAATAATATATAAAAATAATTTTTTTGTTTCATTTTTTAACAATGTTTTTTTGTTTTTTCTCCATACCTCAGAATAATGAAATTTATACCTTTAATAAAATCAGATTATATGGTGAAAATTTTATGAACCGGAAATATTTGCTATCACCTTTCAAGTGATTTTTTTTTATTATTTTTTTTTTTCAAGATTCTGAATAAACACATCACATATCCTTACACACTCGCACATATGGATTGTGTGCGGGTTGACTTAATGTGGTGTATAATGTTATGGTGAATAAGACAGTACAAATATTTTTAGCAATCAACTACAACCTCCATTTCAATTTTTCTTTTTTTCCATTTCCATTTCCATTTTTAACGCAAATATTTTTCTTAATATATAAAACTAGGTGATTAAATGGGGTATTGGTTTGTTTGAGATAACTTGGGTCGAGTGAATTGGATAAAGAAAAATAAATATGTGAAAATCACTATATAATCGACCAAAATATTCTTATAACTATTTTGAAAGTATTAAAGTTTTGTAGTATTTCAATTCTTTTACTTTCAACTAATTTTGTTATAGGCTTTTCATTAGATCGGTAAGAAATGAAGCGTCGGAGTAAGAAAAAAAAAAAAAAACTATGCAACCATGAAAAAAATATTAATCGGAAAAACTATTTTTTGATAAACAAAAATAAAACAAATAAAAAAAGAGAAGACAGTAAATGGTAGATATGTGAAACTTCTAAATGGTTAGATTAGGTTAATCTTAAATTTATTACAAACATTTTTTAAGCATTCATAAATTTAGGTGCAAACCAAAAAAAAATTAATAAAAAATCATTCAACCAGAAAATTAGGATATAAAAATTTATATCTAACGATAGTAAATGAAGTCTTTTGTATTCTTATTATTTGCACGAAATTGTTAACTAATAATATTAATAATAGTAATAATTATTGTCAAAACTCTCTACAGGATCCTTCAAGTCAATTCCAATAATTCTACAATTGATCTAGTACCAATTTTTTATTTTTTCTGCAGTGAACGTATCATTGAAATTGCTGTATTTTTGGGTTAAAGCTCCGCAATCTTAGAATAAATTTATTTATATAAATGTTTTAATCCGTACTATATTTGAGTGTCCGACTTTTCACTAACTGATAATTAGTAAGATGAGTTTACAATGTTTCAAAAAAATCCTTTTTATTTTTGTCATTGATTTTTGATCAGGTTCATCATTTAAATCAAACTAAGTACTTAGTGTATTTGGTCATAAATCAAGACTAGAAGAATAAGTTCAATACAGAATACAAGAAACATTCTAAGCTTCTGTTTGAACAGTCAAGTTAAATTATAAATGTTAAAATATTGAAATAACATATTAAATTTTTCTAGTAGTCATTAGTTTATTAATCTTATTTGATTCCCGAAATTATAAACTCTATTCAGACATAAATTAACCTTTACCGAACCTATCATGTTTTTATCATTTGATTGTTTTCTTCAACAATCAGCATTCCACCAGCCTCACGAGTGTTTTATATATTTTACTTTGCCTATTTAATATTTTTGATCTGAAAAATTTTAGATGTTCGTAGTAATATCTATTACCCGCTTCAATTTTATCTTTAATGCTGCAGTGCATGTTGTTTCCATTATTTAAATAGTTAAAGTTGCTCGCACTTTCAAAAGTAAATATATCCCTCGAAACTGATCGTCAAATTTAGCGGGACTGCGATCTAGCCAATTCCAGGTATTTCGTTATATATTAATTTATTTTAAGACCAATATTGACAAACGAGTTTATAAGGTCTCCAAAAATTTCACAAGGTTTCCGAAAATTCTTAGATGTTACTGCTATCTTCATATGCATTGATTTGTAAAGTCTTTTATATAATGTTACCCGTTCTACTTAGATGTTTTATTGTAAACTGCAGTACTAGATTAGAAATTATAGAAGAAAGAGTACCAACTTGCTTGCCCCCGATTTTATTGTAAATGTTTGTGACTTTTCGTTTTGTATCATTATTCCTGCTTTAGTATCTTTAAGGGTTCTTCTTAATTAGTGAACTCCAACGACATTAGGTAGATACTTCAATAATTTTGCTCGTATTATTGCTATCGATATCCAAGTCCAAAAATAAATTTTTTGCATTGCATTTTTTATATCCAACCTTAAAACAAAAATTTGATAAATGGATGACCTTCCTTGTCGGATTTTTTTTTGTGTTTCCTAACAAATTTACATTGATATTTAATTAATATGTTTTTCGCCTGTGATTTGAGCCTTTTGTTTATGATATTAGCAAGCATTTTGTACACAATGTTGAGTAATGTTATACCCTTGTAATTTCCATAGTTTTGTATATTGGCTCTATTTGCCTAAATTCGACTGCAGCCGTGTTTATTTTTCAAACTTGTTACTTGATTGAGGAAATATCGTATCTATCAAGCACGTAATAAAAAATTTTGGAAAAACTTTAGAATTTTCTTTTTTATTTTTAATAATAACTACTCTATTCGTTTATAACTACAGAAAAACACACATAAATGATTCTACGTATACAAATATTCCACACATTATTATGTATATGTATAGAATTCAATATTATAAAAGTTGAGGTTTTTGCGAAAAGTTTTTCAAAAATATTTTTTTATTATTTTTTTTCAATTATGGTTTATCAGTTTTTTTTTTCTTATTTTTGTATTTTACAACTCTCTTTCAGTCTTCTTTGGTTGACTGCTTTTTTACCTGTATAATTTTTAACTTCATTGTTGTTATTGTACCTACTTTTTTTTTCTGATTGAATATTTTCCTGTTATTACAAATTTTTTTATATGTGGAAATAGGAAAAAAAAATTTTAGTTTGTTATTTTTAATACTAGAACAAAGTCAGATCCACACATCTTTACTAACTTCCTTATAGAGTTGTTACTTTGCGATATGTTTTAAAAACTTTCGTGATTATTTTTTTTAGTTTATTTTCATTTGAAAGACATGATTTTTTGGAAAATATTTCATTGTCTAACTGTTTTTGCTTTCTAAATTTTAAGAAATATTATTAAAAGTTTTTCTTTAAGCATACCAGCTTGTAAATGACAATTAAATGATTGAAAATTAAATTTCAAATAGGTTTATAAGTATATGGAAATATTTTTTTTTTAACTTTTAATCTTAACTGTTCATCTACAATCACATTTATACTCTAATTTACGTCTAGAATTGTA
The DNA here is from genome assembly GCA_947095535.1 of Poecilobothrus nobilitatus. Taxonomy (NCBI): domain Eukaryota; kingdom Metazoa; phylum Arthropoda; class Insecta; order Diptera; family Dolichopodidae; genus Poecilobothrus; species Poecilobothrus nobilitatus. The sequence continues at coordinate 264,607,429 of OX352774.1, read as the reverse complement.
AAAATGACATTTAGTTTTGTATATTGACATTTCTTTTTTTGTTTATAAAATTAGGTTTTTTCTTTTGGAAATAATTTTTGACAGCACAACATATTTTGACATTTTAAAGCCTGTTGTAAACGTAACAGTTAAAGGTTGATCCAGTTTTTTGCTTTGTTGCTAAAGTAAGCGTCATAACTACGTTAATTGCAGGATCTTCCATACAACTTAATACCTTTTAACTTTTGTGATAGAACATAAAGGGTCGTGGCTTCACAAAATAACGTTTGATTGTAGTAGGTTATTTGAATTCATCTAGAAAACGTATATTGTATTGTATTCTATAAATAGCTAACAAAAACTTAAGATAATCTCAGATATAAAGTATTAAATGACCTAGTTGTTAAGAAAAGATGTACCTGTTAAATTATTAAAATTTATCAAAGTACAACAATTAAAACAAAAGTAAAACAAAATTAAGAATTAACATTCAAAATTGATATTAGAGCGTTTTAAATAATGTACATATTTCAATAGTAATCAATTTTGTCATTAGATGTGTCAAAATAATTTATAAGCTATTACTTTTGAAATATATTAAGCTTATCTTTACAGGTACAGATCTTCAAATAACGTTAGTTGCCTATACTGTTATTTAAAAACCGTTTAAATTATTTTATGTGTATACCTACATGTTAACATAAAATGTATGATTATTTTTTCCATTAAAAGAAAAGTCAGTTAAAGGTTTTCCGCTGTTAAAAAAAATAAATAAAAATAAGATATAAAAAAATTAAAAAAGTTTTAAAAGAAAAACTTTAAAAGGTAAAAGACAAACATTTTAGAATGAAAAACAATTTAATAATAGTTCACATTATTATCATCATCTTTAAAATCATAATCATAATAATCATCATCATAATCAATTTTATTATTATGATTATTGTTGTTACAGTTATGGTCTTTTACTCTTTTCATTTATGATGATGATTATTAGTAATCAATATCATTATCATCATTATCGCCATAACAATATTATAATATAAAAAAATAAAAATACATGTATGTGCACGTCACGTAACGGTTTTATTCAAGTGATTTTATTAAACAAAACTGCAAATTTTCTTCGCAAATATAAATATAAAATTGCAACCAACAAACTTTGGTCGATATTTAGTTTTGTTTTTGTGTTTTTTTTATACCGATCGCTTACATATAATGTATAAGGAAGATGTTGTGATGGCACCAATATTTCGAACCTTAAATTTTTGCATATATACATTTCTCCGGTACGTAGAAACCTAAATCAAGTGGTTTTTGAGTGGTGTCTGCCTGTCTGTTTGTGGACACGGATACGGCGCAAATGGCTAAACGGAATTAGATAAAATTACATATTTAAGATTTTAGCGTAAATATTTTGAATAGAAAATTTTTTGGTGGAAATCTAGGGCTATTTTTACATTTTTTACGAATATTTTTAAATAGAAAAATATTATAAAAAAAAAGTTACTAAGAAAAAGTTGTTACACAAGTAAAGAGTAACATTTTTTTCATAGAACACTTTTTGATCCGACAAACTTTTAGATACGTTCTCATTTTTACACGATTTTTTTCTAAATCGTTCTTTTTTAATTTTATAATTTTGTGCATGAAATGTACATTATAATATAAATAATATAAAATATATAATATACAGATAATAGCCATATACATGTTTTATATATTTATATATAGCTATAGGTTTTTATTGCTTCCGTGGAATTTTGCTGATGGTTATAGTAATGTTGATGGTTATACTGATGGTTATTATATTATTTACCTACTTATTTGTAACAAAGATAATGTTTTTAGGATAACGTGCCCATACCACTTTTAGCTGCCTATTAATATTTATAAATAACCCAATTAAAAAAAAAAAACAAATATTAAGTTTTTTTGCTTTTGCGATTGGTACAACTGTATCTTTGGTGAATATTCATTTACGAGGGTTGGTGGGAAACTCGAAAGTCACCAAGAGGAACTCAATGTGCTTCCTCAAGCCAACTTTAAGCCAACAAAACATCCCCCTTTTAAAACCAAACTTTAGGAGGGAGCCTTTAATACAAATGTAATGGATGAGGGAAGGATGATTAGGGAAATTGGAATTAGGAAATTTGGATTACGGGGGATAGGTAGGAAAATTTGCAGGGATATTTTGAAGAAAGATGTTAATGTTCTTCTTAAACAGTAAATCGTACACATATGAATTACCAATTTTAGAAAACACATGCGATGGTATATGGTTCCACAAACGGAAGTGCGCATGACAAACGAGTCTCCATAGGCTGTATTTCGCCATATTGGTGGATATAGCTGATGTTTTTTAAAGACCTAATATAAGAGATATAATACTAAATCGTATAAGAGCTATAATACTAAGTTATATCTAATATAAGAGCTGTAATACTAAGTCGTCTTCAAAAGTATTTTGAAGAATACAAATTCAAATTTTTTTAGTGAAGACATTGGCAGAGCTTTAACATTGAAATAAACTTTTTTTTAAAAATTGTTCAGCTTTGTTTTATAACAACACCTTTTTAGACATAGAACAAGCAATGGAGATTGATGACACATAATTTGCTTATATTTAATGAGACAGACAAGAATACAAGCATCCTATAAGTTTAAATAATATTTAAATTTTTTAAATTACAATGCATTTTATTACAAAATAATTTTCATTTTTAATAATTTTAAGACATTTCAGTGGTTTGAAATACCTAAATTAAATAATTTTTAAAGTAAAAAGAAATTTTTTATTAAAATTAAAAATTCTATTATTAGTAAGTATTTACACAATATAAAACAATAATCCAATCCAATCTAATCTAATATAATCTAAGATTAAACTAACATAAATTGAGTTTGTAATTCAGAAAAAATTCTTGCATTAAATGAATACCAGTTTAGTTACAATTGCAAAATTTGAACAACGAAAATAAAAAGGGAAGTTTTTTTTTTAATGCATTTCTCTGCCACATAAACGTGGACAGAATATTACATAGCCTTACCTATTCAGGCGTGGCTGTAAATGTGGTAAGGGGGAATAACTCTTACGATGGGATTCGAACCCACACTACCTCGGCGTATTACAGCGTATTTTATATGCTCTTACCCACTAGGCCATTGAGGCCTTAAAGGAAATATTGTATAGGTAAACCTCTTATAACGTTGAGCTCTTAAGACGATCAAATTTTGTTGTTCCCTTCATTATCGTTTTAAACGCTTTAAACTGCATTTCGAAAGGGTTTCAGATTTTTGGAATTGAATGATCCAAAATTTAATGAATTTGCTGATTTTTTTTTTGTCTTCTAATCTTTGAGTGTTTTGGTTTTAATACAAACTTTTATTCAACTATTCAACTATTTATATATATAATAATTAGCTAATAACATAATATTAGCTAACAACATTACACACATTATGGAGACAAATAATATACGAAGAAATCGATTCGTTTCTTAGGAATATTAGCAATCATTATACATCAAATATGAACCTTAAAAATATTTGTTAAATATTAAAAAACAAAAATTATGTAAACTAAGCAATATTTACAAGATGGAAGCTTTTAATGCAATATAAAATATATTATAAAAACTATGCCTATTTATTGCTTTTTAAAGTGTACAAAAGTCCCTTTATGCTCAAACCAAGAAGAACAATTGAAATAGTTTTGCATTTTAATTATAACTTATAAGGATGCTTTATTTATAGTAAATGTATCTTTACGATAAAACAATACAATAAATGTTAATTCTACTTTTTTTTTTTAATTTATCTATGTATATTTACATAAACACTTACATATATATAAAATATCTCTAAGTAAAACTTTTATTTTTTTAAAATAAAACAAAATTTCTGAATTTTTTTTAAAGGATATCCACATAAAGTATTTGTACATATAGATAAAAACAATGCATTTAAAAGAATATATATATATATATATATATATATATATATATACACATGTATATAATGTCCTATTAATGCCTATATTAGCTTTGTATTTTAAATTGGGAAGTTGAATAGGACTATTCTTCATTTTTTTTTGTTTTTGTAAATTTTGTTGTTGGTTTCATTACTTATATGATTATTTCTATTATTTTTCTCTTTAATAATACTTTAATAGTACTTTATTATCCTTTTTAATTTTTTCTTTTATTTTCTTTATTTGTTTCTATTATTTAAAAAATAGAATGAAAAAAAAATGCCTTGCTTAAAGCAATCCTTTCTTTGTTTTTTGTCCAGAAATAAACAAATCCATACACAGGAACACTTTTAGTGTATATGGGAAATAAAAGAAGGATATATTAAAGGAATGGGATTTTTTTTTTTATCAAAGGAAAACATTTTTTATGCTCTATTGTATAGTATTCATGTTTATTAATATTTCCAAAACGGATATTATTGTCATCATTGTCTCCAAGTTTTTATTATTTTTAATATTTTTTTTTTTTATATTTGCGACCCAAGAAGCAAAATGTCTTAAGTGGAATTTTGGCAAAGTTAAAAAATCACTTTTCCTTTGTCAAGTACTGTAAAACAATACCTTTGAAAAAATTTTAAATGTATAAGTATTTTACTTTTAACTATATAATAAATATTAATTTTTCATACTGTTTTATATACTTGTCTTAAACAAAAAAGTTTTGTGAAAAAAATAAATGATTCTAAGATCCTGAAGTTCTTCTTTTTGTATTACCAATTTAAGGGTGTATAAAATGAAGATTAGTCTTTAATTGATTCAAAACATTTGTACCAAAAAATTAAAAAATTTTCTGAAAGATCTAAGGAAGTTAATTTAGAACATTTTATTTTCGAAGCTTATTTTCAAAATTTACTTAAAAAGGTTACGAACTATAAGCAATCACTCAATAACTCACTAATGTTTTATAGGAGAAATAATATGACTTTGGCTATTGTACATAAAAACTAACTAAATAATTTTTTCGTTGGGTTTAAACTATTGTTTCACATAGTTTCTAGATGAATTATTTCAGAATCATTCCACAAAAATTTCTTCATTTTCTTCAACACCAGTTATATTTTATAATTCCTACAAATTTTATATTTTTATACTTAAAACATGTTTTAAATTTAAGACTTTATCTTCGTATTTGTATAATTTTTGGTTCATTTTATATTTTTATAGTTTTATTAAAGAAATTCATTTTGAACTTTATTTGATTTTCCTCAAAATGATACTCTCTATCTCTATATTCTTTTTTGCTGTTTTGTTTTATATATTTTAAGTATCTTTATTTTTATTTTATTCTTTTTATGCCTTAGAGCTAAAGGACACTTTAAGGAGTTATATATTTAATAATAACCCTCACTATAGTGTTATGTCTGCTCTGTTGGTCATATAATCCACCACCTAAAGATGGCATTTGATTCTTTATAAAAAGGAAATTTTAAACTTATTAAACATACATCGGAAATTGACGAAAAAAGACAAAAGAAAATAAAAAGGCATTCAAGTGAATGGAAAACATTTAAGGGGAATTTTTTATTTTTAATTTTAATATAGAGCTCTTTGTCTTTTCATAATAATATAAAGTATCCTTTCATTATTGTCATAGTCTTCATGAGCTGAAATGATAAAGAACAAGATAGAATGTAAACCAACGGTTTTTAAAACCGCACATTTCCAAACATTATACAAACTGTTTAGAATTGTGACTTGCACAATAATTTGAAAAATAAAAAAAAAAAATTTAAGACATTTTTTGTAATAAGAAAAATTTTAAAATAAGTCTTTTCTGAAATTTTGAGTCCAGAACCTTATATAACTAAGAAAAACCGTTAACACACCTAAAAATATAATAATGGAGCTTTAATTTTTATGTCTTGCCGAAGGTTCCTATCTAAAGACGTGCCGAAGTTATGAAAAAAGAAATTTCATGCAAAATGTGGTTTTCTCATAACGGTAAATTTAAATAGTAAATTACAAAATATTGTATAATTTTAATATTGCTTTACGTAGATAATAAAATTTACAGTCTTCTGGCAGTTTTAGATTGCAAAACTATTATGCAGAGCCTGAGATATATACATCTGAAAATAGGGGTTTTTCGCAATTTTGAAGAGCTGTAACTCTGGAACCCTATATAACTAAAATAAACCTTTAACACACTTTAAAATATATTACTGTAGCTTTAATTTTTATACCTTTCCGAAGTAAAATGTGTACAGGTTGCTAAGTTACAGGTGTTTAAAAATAGCAAATTTTCAATTTTTGAGCCCTAATAGCTCATAAAAACGGGGTGGTCCAAAAACATTTTCTGAGCAAACTTATACTAATTCTAAAAGTTCTTTCTTGCCTCAAAATTTCAAATCTCTATAAAAGAGCGTATCTAAAAGTTATGAAAGTAGAAAAACCATGTAAAATTTAGTTTTCACATTTCACATTTAGTTTTCACAAATTTAATTACTAAATTAAAAACAATTGTAAAATTTTGATATTAGTTTACAAAATTAAAAAAAATACCTGTCGCATGACGTATTCAGATTGAAAAAATCTTAAGCAAAAAATAAGATATATGCATTTAAAAATAGGGCTTTTTCAAAGTTTGAGGGGCAGTAGCTCCGTAATGGATGGGGCTACATGAAAAAGTTGTTCAACAAAATTTTTTTTTTATGAGACGTACCCATGGTTAAAATTTTTTTTCTCTATCTTTAACGGTGTAGAAGTTTTATAAACAGACGGACGAACGGATGGACAGAGTAAAACTAAAAGGCACATTTTTTCAAAATTTTTTTGGAAATATTCTAAAAAGTAGAAGAAAAATACTTGAAGTAGTAGACGCAAATGGACAGAACTAGCGGTACCAACAGTAATATAATGAAAATTAAAGAATAGTTTAGTATCAGTTTTTAAATTTCGTTTTATTTTTAGCTTTTTTTTTTTATTGATTATGTGAAGAGTTAGCTTTTGCTGTCATATAAATACAATTGGTGTCCAAATTATATTCAACACAAATTATATAAAGAAACATATCAAAATTCTTTCAAATTCCTCGTAACTTAAAATATGTGTGAAAAAATTAATAACAACTAAATGAAAAGAAAAACAAAAGTAAAGATAAACAAAATGACCTATTGAATAAGATGGACAATTCGTCTACAATTCAGTAAATAATATCAAGGACAATCTATAAGGAAGAGTTTTGAACAAATACATGTAAGTAACTCTGACATAACTAATTTTACGCTACATATTATGGCTGAATCCTGATAGAATCTAATCCTTATAAAATATTTCCTAGTTCAGATTTCATCACTATAGACACAAGATGAAGAAAGAATTTGTTTTAAAAATTACCCAAATTCATTTAGAATCGGAAAATTCACTTACAGTTACACTTAAAAAAGTTATCTCCTACTTATGACTTTAAAAAATGTTGAGAATATTAAAAATTAAAATTAACTTTGGCTATCAATGCTTCAAGAGAAAAAATATAATGTTACACAATTATACAAAGATTAAAAAAAAAAAAAAAAGGAAAATTGTAAAAGAATGTTAAAGGATATCCTTTCTAGTTTGTACGGACCCTATAGGAACAAAAATAATAACAATAATAAAAACACAAAATAAAGTTGATTTTAATTTGATCTGATCAGGAAATTTGTTAAAAGTTGTTGAAAAGCATTCATACTATCATTTAATTTTCATTTTTTTTTTTTTTTTTTTTTCTTAAAAAATATTTTCCATCTATTTGTGTACATAAATACGTTTTGATGTCAATATATTTTATAAAATAGTACTCTTAAAAAACTTTTCATTGTTCCACCATTCTTATGTACAAGCTATTCGAAAAGTATTGCAACCATATTAAAAAAATTCAAAATCAAAAATCTATTCTAAACATTTTAAATTTTCAAAAGTTAAAAATTATTCAATCCAAAGGTATAATGTTCCAACGCTCGCGTCGTGTCAATTGCGGCTTTGACATGTTAATAGAATACATATTTTTAAATGGAATTTTTCCAATGCGACCGGCTATTTTCCAATGGTAAACCGGCTATTTTTATTTTCGAGTCGCGTTAACTTTTAAATTTATTAATGTGGTAATGTGGTTGTGGCAAAATTCATGTTTAGTAAAAATAAATTTTTGACTTAATGCGAATGACTTTTGATAATGTACAAAAAATAATAACGGCGCATCTTTAGCATTAGAATACATTTTTCTTGAGGTGTCGCCTGATACGACCTTATACGACCTACCGCACCGCTTCAAATGACACGAGCATTCGACCAGTACCTTAATTCATTTAAATTAATGACACTTTACATGTCTTACTAAATAAAATTTTGTATTTTTTTAATCTTTGCTATTTATTATATTCTTTTATAGTGAATTATATTTAGCTAGCATTCTGAAAAATGTCTTTGATGTGAACGATTTTGTATACAGGTCAAATAAAATAAAAGGTGTAGAGTAAAAACTGCGATTCGAACTTTTGACTTTGCTTTATGAGATATATAAAATGGTTCACCCAAGTAGGTCATAATGAGCTTATGTCAAAACTGTTTATGACGTACAGAGAATAATATTTTGTATTTTGATATTAATTCTAAAAGTCCAACTCAAATCAATAAGTCCAAAATTCCATGGTATTTTTGATGGTTTTATATGGAACTTTTCTCTTACAGATGTAAGTTATACTGTAGTTTTATTGGAACTTTGATTAATTGAAAACAGGGTTAAACATCACAGTCATTCTTTTGATCATAAGAATTTTAACACTTTATCAAAATTAAGAGATTATCAGTGATATTCAGTGATCAGTGAATTCGCAAAAAGTCTCGTTATATTTAAATGTACGGAAAATTAAAGAGGAAAACATTTTTTTATTAATTTTCATTTTTTTTGAATTTAGTGTTAGAACATAACAATATAAGACAGTTGATACTGTGGCAGTAGTGTACATAGATACAAGTGTTTTTTAAAAGTATGAGATTTTTTATTTTGTTATTTTTCATTTTTTTTTTGTTTTTCGTACAAATCTCATTTTAAAGGATCATTTTTGAACAAAAACAACAACAATAATAATAATAATAATAAACAGGAAAAGATGAAATTCAAAAATAATAAAATAAATTAAATAAAAATTATATTTTATCCATGTTTTTTAGATGAGCAATTTTTTACTTATATTATTAAATTATGGACTTGACTTAATATTCTTTTATATTTTTGTTTCTAAAATATGAAAAAAAAAAAGAAAATTTAGATAATATTTTTTTTTTATTTCATTTTGATATTTAGGGTTTTATAGTTTGTTTTTGTTTTGTTTTGTTTTTTTTTTTTTTTTTTTGTTTAATAGAATGTAAAGAAAAGCAATATTGGAACACATGTTATTTCCTTTTATATATTATTCCTTTTACCTTTTTTATTTATTTTTAAGATAATTGAACAATTCAGCAAATATTTTTTTATAAAAAACAAAAAGAAAAACCAAAATCAAACTACAAGTTAATGTTATTTACCAAAAATTCAATATTAAAAGATAATAGTATTAGGTATATAAAAATTTATATAATAAAATAAGTAAATTTGATTTTCTTATACCAAAATTTAATGAAAATTTGATTTATTTTTTTTTTTATTTGAATTATTTATTTCAACTGATTTAATTTTATTATGTATCCTATTATTGTTATATTTTCATTTGATATCTATTAAACTGAATTTTTGTAAAAATCTAACGCTCGTGTTAGATGCTTATAATAATAGGTACTCAATATAAAATGGATTTATTTTTGTATTGGTTTTTTCATAAGAAAAAATAATTTAATTTGAAGAATAAAAAGTTTTATTTTTATATTTTTATTTTGAAAAATATTTAACAAAATAAAACAAAAAATAATAAATCAATTATTAAAAGGAAAAATTTTTAATAGAATTTTTAATCTACTTAAATAATAAAAGAACATATGTATATAAAAACATGCTTTTATTAAAATAAATATTAAATTATATAATTTTTTTTAGAAATTTACCATTACATTCAATATTTATAACAATTTACCAATATTTTAATACTATAAAAGAATTTAATTTTAAGATAGAAATAAAGAAGTACCCAAATATTTATATATAATTATAATAGAAATTATATTATATAAGTAATTAAAGTTACTATAGGTACTATGTAATATATAAGTCAATAATGTAACATAATATTATATTATTGTATAACAAATCAAAAATTTGATTCTCAACACTCTAAAATCCATCTTTTGATTTTGAAAAGTGATTTTTGAAAAAAAAAAATAAATTTTAGGGTACAAAATAATTTTCATTTTTGACCGAATATTAATTGTTTGATTCGGCATTACGCTTAAAATCAAATTTGCTGAATCTGAACAAGAGTCATGACAATAATGTTATGATGATGGAAGAATTCCACTAAACAATATCAGAGTACATTATTGAATATTAAAATTGAGACTTTGATATAAGAATAGATCAAAAATAATAGAAGAGGAGAAATCAATCCAAACAATATAACACTCTAGTCAAATCTAATTAGAAATATTGTACGAATCTAAAGAAAGAAAATAAATTGTAAACTATTTTTTCATCTACTTATAGCTGGTATAAAATTTCAAAATTCAAAATCAGAAAAATTATCCACTTTTTTTTTTATAAAATTATCAATTCCGTTGTATATAACCTAATTTAATTTTTATATATTTTTATGAAATAAAAATAAAATATAATTTGATAGAATTTTACACTGTTAACATTAAATTTATAAAATTTCTTAAAAATTTGCATTTAAAAAATTGCATAATTTGAGTAAAATTTCATGGATTTTTGAAAGATATGTAATTTTATTACTTATACATTAACAGTTTAAATATTTAAAAATTTTCTTTCAAATCATAGTGAAACTGAAATATTTTCAATATTACCGAAAATATAAAAAAAAATTTTTCTGTCATTAAAAATCTTTATTGAATTTAAATTTTTCTTGGATTTTCTTCTGGTACAAAAACAAAATCCTTTTACATTTTTATAAATATAAAATTTTTTTTTTATCATCATTGAATTTCCTTTTTATTTTCTTCAGAATAAGTCGTTCTCTTAAATTATATATCTTTCTCTTATCCATTTAAAATGCATTCGTTAGACCTAAATAGCTATCTAAAAATCTAAATAGGTACCTAAAAATATGTACATAATCATTTTTTTTTTATCGTACGTCATATTTTGTTGCGGAAATTCAATTTTCAATAATTTACAATTTCCATACTTTTATTTTCTTCCTTTTATTTACAGTTATATTATTATTTTTTTTTTTATCTCTTTCTAATTTTATATATCTTTTTTGAATGTATTTTTCTTCACCTAATTTCAAGTAAACATGTCATTTACACAAACAAAAAAAAAATATCAATAAATAGAACACTAATAAAAATAAATGGAATGCAAATACTTGAAAATTATTTTTCACCATCTTTGTATCTCACTTTCATCTTTTCCACACAAAAAAAAAAAAAAAGAAAACAACAGGAAAGAAAAATCTAAGGACAATTTACACAACATAACTGTTATAGAAAATATATTTCAATATCCGATGAAAGTGAACAGCCAAAAAAAGAAAATTCAAGAATGGGAAGAAATTTTTGGAGCATAGAAAATAAAAGATAAAGATGAAAAATTATGATTGCATAATATTTTGTCCTTCTACAATTATTATAGATATTCTTAGTTTTCTACATACAGTCATGTTCAAAATTTCTGGAACCTAATTTATTTTTAATAAAAATTCTGATCTATTGCGAATTTTGACAAGGCAAAAAGCAGGGCATTTTAAGATGAGACCTAATGATGCGTCAGGGAAATCCGAAAATTAAATAAAGTAAAATTCTTATCAAACTAAAATTCAGAATTTTTAGACAGGAACCCCTAAGGTAAGAAAAACAAAAGTGGAACAAGATGCAACTGAATTAGAACAGTGAAAATTCAAATACAAGTATATTATGTTTAACAGTTTTTCAAAATAAAGAAATCGAGTAACGAGAGATAGCCTGTAACATCTCTATAGAATTTAGTTTATATTTAAAATAAAAAAAAACCTTGAGAGTAAATGACGTAACCCCTTTACGACATTTACAGCTACGCCTAAACAGGAAAGGCTGCGTAATTTCCTGTCCAGATTTATGTGGCAGAGAAATGCAATAAAAAAAATAAAAAAATTAAAATTTGTACCTATTATTTTTACCATCATTGTTATGAAAATGTTCTAGGTAGATACTAAAAAGAATTAATATTAAATAAATATCGTATTGTTGGTATACTTTTAATATATTTTGATTTAAGTATGATTTTAGAAAATTGTCATTTACATTTCTTTATATAATATACATGTATGTATTTACAAACAGGAAACTTTTTTAATTTTTTTTTTCGCTCTATTTTTCGCTTTATTTTTTTAAACATAATTTTTCATTTTATATGCAATAAAACGTGCCAATATTATTTTGTAAAATATTTTCACCTTGACAAAAAAAATTCAATGAATATTTCCACCACCTACAGATAGTTGTTGACTTTTAAATGTTCTGGAAAATAAAAAGCAGAAAAGACCCACTACCCACTTCTACCCACTTTTAAATGCGAAGATGAAGAAACTGCTTTATTATTTTTTTTTGTCTTTTCAAAAAATGAAAAATTTTTATACAGTAAATGGTTTTAGTTTACCTTTTTTCTCATTTTTTTTTTTTTTTTTTAATTTCATGCTTTCAAATCACGTATGAATAAACGTTGCTGTAAACTACTGTAACGGTACGTTAAAAAAATATTTTCTCTTCTATTGAAGAATTTCATGTTTTTCATACCACATTATGAAATTTTTGTTATGATTTTGTTTCTTTAATTCTCTTTTTGGCATTAACACTTAACCTACCTTACAATCAATGATACATTATTAACTTAATTTAAATGAATCTGTTCAAATACTTTGGTTTTTGTTTTGAAATTCTCTAATTTTTTTTTTCTTCCTAATTTGTTTAAAATATACGTTTTTAGCACATTTTAAAATTTTTTTAAATCATTTTTAAAAATGTTACTTCTCCGTTCGGCCTTACAATACCTCTTCATTGTTTAAGAGAAAGGAACAATATTTTATCAATGGGTAGGTCGATTTGGCTGGATGGGTGGAACAGTTTTTTTGTCTAGACCCAGTCATATTACGAAGCAACTAGCTCTTAAAAATGGATTTTAAATTAAATCGTTTTGTAAAACCAATATTTTGGGAAAATTTTGTTTATTCCGTATCTGGTGAACGTTTTTGGTCAGGATCTTAAAAAAGAAGCACGAGAATATCTTTGTGAATAAACTAAGTTATCTTTAAAAAAAAGGGTTTTCCCTCATTCAAAATATTAGTGATCAAAAATTGAAATTTTGCAATTTTTAGGTACCTATAATTTGTGCAAATTTATTTAAAGTGTAAAATATCTGCGTACAACAATTAAAGCTCTAAAGTTATGTATTCACATAACAATGGTTTTTTCTAATTATTTACATATACGATTTATAAATTTCTAAAAAATATAAATTTTTGATCTAAAAGTAGATACACAATATTCTAAAATGTTTTTTCTTATCTTTTGTAAAATGTGCCCGTTTTAAAACCTTCGGATTTTGTGATGGAAGGAATTGAGAATAAAAATTTGAATAAAACAGGAAGAAATCATTTTTCAACTTTTATTTCTTGCTTTTCAATATTAGCTAAATAAGTTTTATGTATATAAAAGTAATTTCGAATATATGTATGTATGTGATGAAAAGTTCATGAAATATGAGCAGAAATTTATTTTCTTATTTAGATTTAAACAACGCGAAAATATTTCAATTTGTGAGTTTAAGAATTTCCTGAATCTCATCAAATTATATTGTATGGCTTTGTTTTCTATTTCGTTTTTCTTATGAAAAACATTTCCTCAAACAAGCAAATTCTTCTTTTTTAACCCAATTATTCATGTGAGAATTTATCTATATGAATTTATAAAAAACACAAAAAGAAAATTAATACAAACCTGAATCGATTTTTTCTAAATTATATGTGCTTTAAAAGATTTTCAAATTCCATTAAATTAAGTTGTTATCTAGGTACTAATAATGATTTATTGCTTTCAATAATTTTTCATTGTCCTTGCCACCAAATAGATTTGGTCATCATATGTCCTTGAAATTTTTTTTTGGAAATACAAATACATATGCAGGGTGAAACCATAAAATAAAATCTGATGATTGGAACAAGTTATTGGGGCGATAAATTTAAAAGATTTGGCGTATGACTACGAAACTCAATACATAGCCATTTCTATGAATTTTGTACATCTGCAGTTCTAAAATTAATATCGACTAAACGTATAAAAAAGTACTCCTTCTTAAAAAAAAATAAGAAAACAATAACTCCAAAAAAGTATTTCAGAACGATTTAAATAGTCAAAACTGATCATATTCATATAAATAAAATCTCCAATGATGTAAATATAGCTTATTTAAATAAATATCCAGATCATAAAAATCGAAACAAGTTCAAACCAAAATTATATATATTTTGTTTCCAACCTTTTTCTTAAAGAATATTTTGTTAGTTTGAAGGAAAGTGGTCTTATTTGATGTTAAACAGCTTTTAAAAACAAATTTTAAAGTATTACTAAATTTTGTTTTTTCCTACGGAGGTGAGAATCTTCCAAAGACAGCAAGAATACCTTTAATAGTGACAGATTCCTACTGACTAAACCCATCCTGCCCCTTTTACGCATGTATTGTGATGAAATCTCTAACTTCTAATGCATTATATTGGCTAGGGAATAAAGATAGGAGAGGATGTGACAAGGATCCAGAAACATTGAATGGGGGAGTGGGATTGTAAAAGAACAATGAATACGCCTATTATTATTAGTATTTTGGAATCAGTGACGATAGTTGTAAACAGTTACAACATGTAGTAAGTAGTATATAACACTTTCCTGCATGAGGTAAATTGAAAGCAATACAATAAAGTAACTAATAACCCAAATTAATCAATACGACATGAAACCCATAAGTCGAACCGTGAATAATTTTACTATGTTTATTATTAGGTATGTTCTACCTAAAGCATTAGAGATATTAACTAAATAAATAATGTATATTAGTTCAAATAAATAATGTATATTAGTTTTCGTATATGAAATCTTCTTTCATTCATTTCACCTCCATCAAAATGTTTAAACAATTTCTTAAAAATTAATCAAGAAACAACTCAGGTATTTAAAAATGTTCATAAGTTAAAAATGTTTTTTATGAAAATCAAGTAAAGTTTTATGATTAACGTGCAAAAGTTGTATAAATTTTCAAAAAATGAAAAAACAAAAAAAAAAAACTATGGAAAAACTTAACGTGTTTAACATTGTATTGTAACTATCCCAAAATATTTTAATAATTTTCAGAACTGTTTTGTTACTAGTTATTTAAAATAAGAAAAAACCTATTTTTCTACTTCATATTTTTAGGTTCAGTATCCTATAGATTTTTAGAACTGATAGTTTTATTCATCATATTTCGTATTGTGCTAAATATAATAACCAAATCATTTTCTTATGAGAATCCGCAATTGTACCATGAATTATACCTTATCTAACCAAAATTTATTTAAGGCATTATTTTGAAAATATATAGAAAAGACAAAACATGCATGTGTTTGTTTGATTGCCTATTTTATTTTACTATAAATTTTTAGTCTTCTTAAAGAAGATAAAATTTTCAACAAATAAAAAGCAACAAGAAAATATTGTTTTGCTTTTCCTCACTCTCTTACACAAACGTGTCCTTGTTTATTTTCAATAAGATATAAAAGAATTTCCAAGAAATTATTTTTTCATTTTTTTTATTTTTTTTTGAATCTAAGAGTTGAGTTTTTAGGGAAGAGGTACCGTCATTTTTGTGTATCTTAAATGGCAATACCAATAATCCTGTCAACAGTATAAATTGAAATTAACCGTGTACAAAAGTTTTTCTTTTTATGATTTTTAATTTTTTTTTTTTTATAATTATGTATACTTTTCATAGTTCGTCTTCGATTATTGCAAAGGTAAGTAAGTGTATATAATTTGTATATAGTAATATAGAAAATAAAAGCTATCAGCTTATATAAAATCAATTTTTGAAAAAAAGGACATTCTAATTTTACAGAATATTTTGTTTTTCAAATTATATCAATGATTCTGTTCTGCCAATACTTCAAGTTTTGCTGATTTTCTGCCCAAATTTTTTTTTCTGTTCAAAGTCATTCACCTCATCGTCCCTATTTCTTTTTATTTATCCATTTGACTTCTTCAGATTCAATAACGATATAAGTCTTTTTGACTTAGTACTAAAAAGCCTAAAGGAGATTTAGTAATATTTTTATTCTTACACTTCTTTTTTGTACGTACACTTGTACAATTTTACGAAGACTATTGCAGTTTACAAATGACAAGTGAGAAAGAATTCGTTTGATACTGCATTCTTCTATAATTTATCACTTTTATTTCCGGTTATAATTACCTATACTGATTTCAATGAACCAATGGTCATATTTAATCAAAAGGATGTATTTCGAAATATTTTTTTGTAAAATATTTGCTTAACAGTTTTTAAAATTTTAAGATTAATGAGACTTTCCAACCTAGCAGGATAAAGTCCATTCATGCTTCTGAATTTTTTTTCCATGCTTATTTGGTTTGACATTTACCTTGATGTATAAAATAAGATGAATCTGCTTTCATTCTTTGTACTTCGAAACTTATTGGAAAATATGACGTAATTTCATATATTAAGTTGCAATTTTATAATAAATGTAGTCATTTCTTTTTAAAATAAATTTTTAAATTTAATCACATCAGTCCTTTACAAAATGTCATGAGAGAAAAATCCCTTTTATCACTTGTAATGGAAAATAAGAATTCCAGGTTTAAATTAATTTTTTTGATACAGTAAAAAAAAAATCTAATTTATATAAAAAATTATGGTACGTACAGCAATCCTAATACACACGTATACTTAATTTTACGTAAGTTAAGAAAATATACATTGTCAGCAAAAAAATAAATAACAAGAGCAACAACAACAACAAACACCTTTATAAATGACAAAACTGTAATGTCTAACTTATTTTGTTACTTTTCGTCATCTTAAAATAAAACATTGATTATAATTGTATTGATATTGATGATTATCATATTGATTATATGATGATTATGATTAAGATGCTGCAGCTACTTGAATAAACGACACCATGGTGGTAGGTAACTAACTATAAATCCTTGTAAGTAATAAAATAAAATCATTAGAAAGAAAATATTTTGTATCTTTTTGGAGTTTTTTACCTCTTAAAAAAAAAACTTTTTCTTTTGTATTTATACAATTTGTATGTAGTATGTTTGTATGTATATAAATAATATTATTATGTAAGTATGTAATATTTTTTGTTAAAACAAAATAAAAAAAGTAATAAAAAAGCTTTTCGTCGCTTTCATTCATTTTTGTCATCTATTTATGATGTTGAATTATTACTTTGTCGTATTTGTTTCGTTCTTTTAACTAAAATCATCAGCAACATCTACAAAAAAAAAAAATCATTATCAACAACAAAATTATCAACATCCCTTCATGATGAAGAAAAGAATCTTCTTTGTTTCTTATTCCCTATCACTTCTAACATTACATTACCAAGTTTTTAACAGCAACTTAAACTAATCAAGAAAAAAAAAATTACAATATAACGCCATCTATAATACAATAATAAAAATAAAATATAAAAAAAATAAAACAAACAAAAAAAAAAGAAACTTTTGGTTAGTACTGTATTTTATACACCTTTAAATAAAAGTTCTGGTTTTGATGCTTAATGTTTTCGTATATGATTGGAACGTGAAAAATTTTTAGGTATGAGCAGTTTACCAATTTTCAGGATATTTTTGTTTTTATTTCTGTTTTTTTTTTTTTGTTTCTTAACTTATTTTACTTGTGGATATTGTGGAGATTTAATAAAGAAAAATTTCATTTTTATTTATTTTTTTTTTTGGCTCGAACGCAATCTTCTTAATCTGAAGTAGTAAAACATTCACTTTATCTTTCTTAACTTAAATTCTTCAATTTATAGAAAATAAAAATAATAGTTTTTAATGATGTTTAGAATAATTTATTAACCATTTGTCGTCTGTTGGTCAGTTTTCTTTCAAAGTATTTCGAAATTCTATAAAAAGAAAATTTCAAGATTTTTTATTAGCAATACATATTTTTCTTCTTACGGGGGTATAGATTTTTAAAAGACACCAAGAAAACCTAAACCCCCCTTTGTAGTATTTTTAATCACTAAAACCATCTTCATCCGTAACCAGCATATTGGACAAATTATTCTAACTGTAGAATGTAAGAATACTGAGAAATGGATAAGGAAGTGAAAGGAAATAAGAAGTACGAAATTTGAACTGAAATTGTAGGAGTGAGATTAAATGCGAATTTACAAACAGATTTGCAGATACAACATTTGACTGATACCTTGAAGTTTTGCATATTTTACGACCCAAGGAACACCTGTGGTGGTAATGTGCCCCATAATTTGGATGTACGTGGTAAGAATTTCGTTGTTCTTGTTCGAATAGGCTTCACTACGTAATTATAAGACAGAGCTACTTTATATGTATTACTTCGGATTGATTGAAGTTTGGGCATGATACTTTTAATTTTGCTATAGGTGTTCCCAAAAGGTATTTCTAGGAAAGTCAAAAAAATTCTTCATTTCGGCGATGACTTTTAAATAAGTTAAGTTTATTTTAATTTCAAAATTTAATTAATAATTTTAATAGCTCTTTTTGTATATTGCCGAGATACTGTGCAGCAGTACTTGGAACATCAGCAATATGTGAGAGTTATTGTCAAGGTTTGGCAGAATGTACGTTTTGTATATCAGAAGCATGTAATATATTATAGAAAAAATTATTTGCATTTATTAAAAAAATGCTACAAAATGAAAAACATTAATCTAAAAAGTACGTAGATGCAATATGTAAAAAAAATCAAAACCTTTCCTTCCGAAACTTATTAGAATTTTTATTAGAATAAGTTTTAGGTTTTGAACTTTACTTTTTAAGAGAAAATTTCAAATACTAAAATAATAATAACGGTAAAATATTCATCTTTTTCTTTTCCAGCATTATTTTATTTAATTTTGTGTTTTTAAAATATAAGGAAGAATAAAATAAGGAATAATACAATCAAAAAAAAAATGAATGATTAACAATTGATTTAGTTGTGACTGAAGAAATGATGATGGCGATGATGATGATGATCAAAATATTATTCAAAATAAATCATTTAGAAAAGAAAAATCTGAATTTTTGTTTACTTAGTACAATGAATGAATGGCTGTTTGTTAAAAATTAAAATTATTTCAAATTGATTAAAAAAAAAAATTCAACAAAAATCTTTGTTCAATTGAAATTTTCTCAAAAGAATTTTTTCAGATTTAAAATTAGAATGAAAATTGGTTGAAAAAAGTTAGAAGTAAAAAAAAAAAAATTACTATTGTTGAACGAAAAAAATAAAAAAGAATAAAAAGAAAAAATAAATAAAATAAATTCGATTTAAATTAACATAAAAAATAGGTACTCTGATAAATTCATTTTTTTTTTTTTTTTTTTATACAATTATTATCTTTTCAATGTGAGAAAATAACAGGTGGAAAAATAGCGAAATTTTCAACTTTCAGTTTATTATTTTATTACCTTCATTTAATACCTCTCTGTGTTTGAATTTGTAAGAAAAGAACTCAAAAAAGTTTAAATAGCAAAAACATTCAATTTAATGGTTAATTAAATTACTTTTACATAAATCCTTATACTCCATGCTGGTTTAAGTACATTATAAAGATAATGTTAAGATTCCATATATAGTAAGTTTTTTTAAACTTGTCCTTTATGCATCAGACATACAATACGTCATATTATGTCAGTTATACAAGTATCATATCTGACATATTATATGACATACAAATTCTTGGTACCTCTACTCCCCCTCAACCATACATATAAATAATTTAGTGGGAACCTTGATTTTATATTTTACTTCTATAAGTCAGAATTTAGTTTCATACATCTAAGAATAATAATATTGTCATTAAGTTAAACGGGGAGGAATATAGTTGCCTTTGTCAACTCTCAGATACCCGTAGGAACCGTTATTATGTTCATAGCTTTCTTAACCATCCACATAACGATTATCAATCCAACACTTTTCCAAATATGCTATAGTACCATTTAATATGAAGCAGCAAATCTATATACCTATATGTATTATATATCATTCATTCATCAGTGACATATACGATATGTAAATAAACATAAATTATATAAGTATGTATACTAATATCATTTAAATATAAATTCAAACAACCGTTATATTTTTTAATATTTAATTTTTTTTGTACTACGCATTGTATCCTCAACAATTTCAAATTATCGAGTAAAAAAAAAAATGCAAAAAAATCGTTAAAGAAATTTGTTATAAAAAATTTGAAAAATGATGTCACATTTTCGTCAATTTTAAAGTAACCCTATATTATTAAGAAAAGTTGTTAATAGAAATAAAAATATAATATTGGAGCTTTAAGTTTTCTATATTACTTCAAAAAAATTTGGACAGGCGTTCAAGTTACAGGTGTTTAAAAAGAAATTTTTAGTTTTTGACCCCATACAGCTGCGAAATAAGGGGCGATACAAAAATATTTTCTGAAATGACTCATACTTATTTTCAGAGATCTAACTTCTTTCAAAATTTCAAGTTAACTTAAACCATTTGAAAGATAGAGGGAGTCAAGAATTTTGCAAAATTTGAGTTTCGCATAACGGTAAATTAAAACACTCGTTTTCAAATTGAAGATATACCTGATAAACTTGTGTTATACAATTTAAATATAGAGCTTTCTCGAACTTTGGGGTCTGTAGCTCCGTAAAGGGTGGGGCTACAGAAAAAAGTTGTTTCATAAAATTAATATTTTTATGATATCTATCAGCAGTTAAAATTTCATGACACTATTTCAAAAAAAATGGGGGGGGTCTAAAAGTTAGGTGTTCGAGAGCTGCCAGAAGTTTTGGTCGGATCTCAACCAAAAACAAAGGGAACCTACAAATTGATGTAAGAATATTTTGTGTTAATTTCAAGACTCCAGCTTTCTTAGTTTCTGAGTTATCTTGCTGACGGACGGACGGACGAACAAAGCTTAATCGACTTACAATTTGATTCTGATCCGATCCATACCTTTGAAGGTATATCTAGCTAGCTTATTTCCAGGTATTACAAATGGAGGAACAATTTTATATATATAAATACAGTTAAGACTTAGGAATGTTTAAAGCAAAAATTTCGTTTAATTATTTTTAAAATTTTAAAAGCAGAACAAAATTCATAGGTAAGTACTTCTCATAAAAATGGTTAAAGAATCGGTTTTAACTTATTTAATTTATAAAAAGATTTCTGTAATTAAAATTTTAGGTACCTACTGGTAAAAAAAACTAAGAAAATTGCCATAAAGTGTTAAGCAAGTCGTAGAAGTTGTTTCATTTAAAAGGTGAATCTTAATATTGTGTTTCGATTTTTTATTGTTTGATTGATGATTTTACTTCTATAGAATATTATTATGGTACGAAATAAATAAAATTACTTTATTCAAGCAGTTGAATGCAGCCTAAAAATTGAAATAATTATAGGTTTACAATATATTATATTTTGGGATTACTATCACAAGACTGTATTTTACTGTATGTCACTTAACAGTATTTTCATTTGATTGTATTTTATTTGACTGGATTTCATTTGGAGTACACTGTAAAATACCCCATAATTATGTGTTTTACATTCATATTTTAATAGCAAAACATTATTATTTAAAACCCATGATAAAAAAAATTATTGAATCTTTGATTTTAAACGAAACTCTAAAATTTCCCCTTAATTTTATGTTTTACATAGAGTTAAACATAAGTTTTTATGTTTTACGTAGAGTTAATCAAGAGATTTTTTTTCAATTTGAAGGAAACGCTATATAAAGAAAAACTGTTAACACATACAAAAATATAATGTTACAGCTTTTAGTGTGTTACGTTTACCTACTTAAAGCAAATTATTGTACATGTGTGTTTTCAAGTTACTAGATATGTTAAAATAGCGAATTCAAACTGTTAACTTCAAATAGCTGTTGATAGAAACAAGTACAATTTTTTTTTGAAGAAGATTATGCTTATTTTCAAAAATACCCTCAATGTTTCAAGGTTCATAAGAACATTCTCAATATATACTTTTCAGAATAAATTGTAAACCATCATCACTGTCTGTGAAAATCTGAAATCCTCTTTGCACCCAAATATTTTAATGTCATAAAAAAAAGGTTGTTTTTAAAATTTTTTTTTATAGCTTACGGCTTCCACAAAGTCTCAGCTATTCTATTTTAAGCTTTAATTTGAATACTACCCATACTTTTTCCTTCTGTTTCTTTTCCAATAGTTCTTTTCTATGTATTGCTGGGTCTGTCTACGTTTGTTCTTCCGTAGGGGTTCCAGTCTAATGCCTGTTTAGCAATGTAGTCTCTTCTCAGTTTGTGTCGTATCCACCTGTATTTATTTTTTCTTATTTGTAAGAGAATAGGTTTTTGTTGTTTTACTGGCCACAATTTTTTATTCTCCGTGGTCAGAATAACCTCTTCCTTATATTGCAAAGACACATTTTGTTGATAAAAATCTTAAATTTTATTTCAAAAAATTACAAAATCGTATAAATAAAAGAGAATTACAAAATTATAAATACTTGAATAATATTTTATTTAAAAAAGAAAAAGAAAACTCAGAAAATCGTAACAAAAATATTGCATTCAATATTCATTAATAATTACAAATATTTTAATATGCCTTCTTATTAAAAATGTACCGCTGTCGGTATACAACTTTACCTAATAAATTTAATGATACATAATTAAATTATATTTTTTATTGCAATTTTGTTATCATAAAATTTTTTCTTCATCAGTTAAATACAAAAATAATTTAATAAGACAATTTACAACGTAATTTATCAAAATAACCATAACTCAATCAATGCATATAAAATATCATAAAATTATTTTTCATTATTTAAAACCATTCAATTCAATAGCATTTAATTTCTAAAAAAAAAAGAAGAACAAAATAAATATCTACAGTAGGTACTTAAGAATCTTTAATACAATAGCTATACTTCAGATACAAAATACAAAAAGTAATAAATAATATTATTAGAAGGAAAAAAAAAATTATTGAACACAAAAGAAAACAATAACAGAAAACGTAAAAATAAAATCAATTAACATTATAATTTAATTCTATTTCTATTGTGATTGTAATAATGTAGATATATATTATATATCTTAAGTATGTATGTATATGAAAATACATTTTCTAATTAATTATTATTTGCTCATAGTCAATTCTCTGTTAAATAACAATAAAAATAATCTTTATAATTTCAACAAAATAAATCGTCTTTAAAATTTTTCATATTTCTCGATTATTAGGAAAGTATTGTAAACGCGATCAAATTTTGTTTGAAAGTTTTGACAAATTTGAAGCAAATTTTTTTTTGATTGTTTCTAAACTTTAAAATCCCAAACTAAAAATAAAAAAAGTAAATATAACAGTAAGTCGATGTAACCGACTTATTAATACCCTACATTTGAATAATTACAATTAAATTAAAAATCCATAAGTTTTTTGTGGAGCTGCTTGAACCGTCTTCCTTTTCTTCCTTATTCAATTCGAATTTCAGAACGTAAAAGAGGCATCCTTGTACAAAATTTCAAGTTCTATCCTTATTAATTTCGAAGATATGCTTGTTATGTCACTCTAATTAATCAAATCCATCTCAGGCACATAGAGAAAACATTACAGAACACATTACAGAACCAATTTTAAAGCTGCTGCCATTTTCGTGTTGGAGGTATGCTCAGTTGCTCTTTGGCTAATTCGAAAGTTTCGAAAATCCGTTGAAATCAAATGTCAGTTTTCAATTTTATAGAAAAGGAGTAACAGAATAACCTTGCACCAAATATAAAGATTTTATCTTTATTGCTTTTGGAAATATGTTCGTTTGTTCTGTGGCTCGTTCGGAAGCTTCCAAAATCCAAACCCATGGACCAAAAGCTACCAAGTTTCAGAAACATAAATCAAACACGAAAGAATACCATTGTACCAAATTTAAAGGTTCTATCTTTGCTGGTTTTGGAGATAATCTCGTTTGCTCTGGGGCTCGTTCAGAAGCTTCCAAAATTCGAACTCATGCACCAAATCCTCTCAAATTTCAGAGACACAAAAAAACATGAAAGAACACCAGTGTACCAAATTTAAAGGTTCTATCTTTATTGTTTTTGGAGATATGCTCGTTTGCTCCGGAATCATTCGAAAGCTTTCAGAATCCGAACCCATGGACCGATTTTGTCCAGTTTAGAATTCCGTCTTCCTTTCGTAATTAGGAATCTACTATATAAATTTGATCAAGATAGCTTTACTATTTTTTGAGTTATCATGCGAACGGACGGACGAACGGACATTGTTAAATCGACTCAGGAGGTGATTCTGATTCAGAATATATGTCCATATCTAACTCACTTCCTTTTGGTGGTTACAAACACCATACCAAAGTTAATATACCTTATATTTTAGGTGTAGGATGTAATAAATGAATAATTAAACTAAAGCTCTAGGGTTTTATTCAATGCTAAGCCAAATACGAAAATTGAGGACAATATATGGAAAATGTAATACTTATGCGCGATATCTGGTGAATGGTTTTAAATGTGTAATTATCAGGATTCATATTTTTGCAATCCTATAAGTGAAGTTTTAAACTTAGTTATTAAAATTTTACATGTAATTATTTTATACAGAATATATTACTTATGTTAGCATAGAAAATATATACTATAACTAGCAGAGTACCTGGCGTTGCCCGGAGTAATTTATTGGCTTTATGAAATAAAATTTATTAACTTTTGTTTCTGCGTTAATATAATTTAATTAATATAGTTAACTTATTATTATGCATTTACAGATGCTGGTAGTTTATATTCCATTTTTTATTAGATTTAGTTAAATTGAATAAACAGAGCCAAGAATTAGAGACAATTCTTCTACAAAAAACTTTTAAAGGAAACAATAATCTATTGAGTACACAATTACGGGGAAGTGAATTTCCACAATATATTCTTTAATACCCAGACATAAAATCGCATTTCAATTATGACCATAATGTAGTACATTTTTTTTCGTAAGTAATGTCACTTCATGTTTTTGTGAATTATCCTTTTAAGCACATTTTGAAAAATTTGTTATTAAGTTCGCTCTGCCCCTCCGTCTGTTATAAACTTATACATATACTGTTTAATAAAGAGCAATGAATTAAAAGAGTAATGTCATAGAACAACTTTTTTATGTACCCTCACCGTTGAAGATCCTACAGCACCGACAGCTCTTCAAATTTTGAAAAAACTTCTTTTTAAATGCGTACATTTCAGGTTCTGTTTAACATATTTTCAACATAAAAAATACATGTTTGTTTTTTACCTTTATAAATCAACCAGAATTTTTTTACCTTTAGTTTTTCTAATTATGTTTCCAAATTGATTGGCTAAAAATATGTGTAAAAATAGTATATGGATAAGAATGTAAGATTTTCTGTTCTTTAAATATGTATGTACTCATTTTTTATTAAATGATGTCCAGAAATGTGAATATGTTTTCTAATTTAATTGATTAAGTTTATAGTATTTTTAAATATACGGATATTATACATACGTACGTATATATGTACACATTTCAATGATATTTTATGGGAAACATGTTATACACATGCATCTTATATAGGCAGACCACATGTGAAGACCACATATAAGTAATGCATTTCTGAATGATGACATGATGATTGTCTAATGTAGGAGATTGTTTCTGTTTTTTAACAACGGCCGAAAATGTTATGTTGTTAAGACTTAAACACAGTATTCTTAAGATACTTAATAAGGTTACTTTAATTACTGTTCTATATTACAAATTTGCATTGAAAGGTTTTTATGGAATATTAGAAACAGTATAGATAAAAGTAAAGAGTGTTGGAAATATCTTTTTAATAATAATAACAATACACAAAATTAGGCAACATATTATTAATAAGTGCTCTTGCGGAAATGGATTAACAAACGTTAAAAAACATTTTGTAACAGGCTTATTTCAGAACCATAAATTCATCCTCCCAAATTAGACCGAAATTAGAAACAAAATTTTTTTTTTGACAGTCTATCGTGTCGAAATGTGTTAATGTATCACAAAAAAATTTATTCAATGAGTTTGTCTGCCAAAGTGCCATACTTGTGCAAATTTTCAATTCGTCAAATCGTTTAAGCACAACAACAAAAAATGAGAATTTTATGGCCTGAAGCCTGATGGGTTAATGTATCGTAACCAAATCAACTCAGAAAGCTTTTGTTATAAATATACCTACACTTTTGTAAATTTTCAACTCAATTGGTAAAACCGTTCAAGCGCGACAGCAAAGAAATTAAAAAATGTTATTGAGCCCTGGTGCCGAAACGGGTTAATGGATCGTAACCAAATCACCTCAGTGAGCTCCTGTGGTAAAGAGTTACACTTTTATAAATTTTCAATTCAATTGGCAAAACCGTTTAAGCGCGACAACAAAGAAATTGAAAAATTTCATTGAGTCCTGGTGCCGAAACGGGTTAATGGATCGTGACCAAAACAACTCAGTAAGCTAATATTGTAAAGAGCTACACTTTGATAGATTTTTAACTCAATTGGTCAAACAGTTTAAGTGCGACAACTAAGTAAATTACAAAACTTCACTGACCCCTGGTGCCGAAACGGATTGATGGATCGTAACCAAATCAACTCAGTGAGTTTCTGTGGTAAAGAGCTACACTATTGTAAATTTTCAACTCAATTGGTCAAACCGTTTAAGCAGGACAACAGAAAAATTTAATGAACTTTGTTCGGCTCTCCTGCCCAAACGGATTAATGGAACTTCATAAAAATTTGTCACAGGCTTTTTGTCGAACCATAAAACCACCATATTGGACATAAATCGGAGACAAAAATTTTTTTGGAAGCCCGCCGGGCCGAATCCGGGTAACATATTGTATCCAAATTTCTGCGGCACCCGTCCAAAGCTAAGAAGAACATTTCTACAAATTTTCAACTCAATCGATCGAACCGCTTTAAATGATTCTCGGGCCGCAATGGGTTAATGAACCAAAACACCATATAGCCTATAACACTTTCCGCGGTCGTAGAAATGTTCCTGCAAAATTTGGTTACAATCGGACTGGTGGTTTTTACGTGAAAAGGGCACAAACAAACAAACAAACAAACAGAATTTCTGCTTTATATATTAGATAGAAAGCCAACCTCTACAACTGGCATTTCTGGCCATCTTTCGGACGCTTCCTTGAACTAAAATCAATTATAAATCTAGTGGTATTTACTTTCAAATCAAAATTATTTGTAATTTTTAATCTGAAAAATTTTATGAGTGTATAAATAAAAACATTATTATATTTGAATTTATTTGAATTTATTTTGTTTTTAATATTTTCAATATTTTTTTAAGAATATATAAATACTTTTATAACATTTTCAGTAAATTTTATTTTTAACTTCTAAAAATCATTTTTTTATTTTACTATCACAATTCACTATAAACAACCTATTCAACACCATTAAATAAGTTGTATACAAACTTCAAATCATTCAAATGTTTTACTAGCGACATTTTTCGGACGTTTACTCACAACATATTAAAAAAAAGCAAAAAAACTCATTTTATTCTAAGTTAACATATCGTAAATGTTAATTTCAGAATATGGACTTCAGAACAAATTTAAAAATTGCAAGTAAAGTGAAATGAAAACTTACTATACAGTTACAATTAAAATTTTTACCGCTCACTTATGCCGATTTGTGAATTATACAAAAATTACCGCCATATAATAAAAATGTTTAAAAGCGTAAAAATAGCATTTATTTTTTTGTTGAGATTTGGTTTCTTTATAAAGTTTCTATTTGTTGAAAAAACTTTAAAATACACTTTTTTTGGAAACAACTCTTTTGACAACACAATATATTTGACATTTCGAAGCATGTTGAAAATTTAAAAGTTAAAAGTTGGAGTACTATTTACTTTAGCTATGTTAGCGTCATTACTACGTTAATTAATAACGTAGTAATGACGCTTACGTAGCTAAAATAATACAACGTGTATGAACAGTTTAGATGCAGAATTATACAAATCATAAACGGCTTTAAATTTATTTAAATTTAGAGCATTTAAAAAAAATAAAATCTTTTAAAAAAAGTATTATAAACGGTTTAATTTTCTCTAAAAACTCTTAACTTTAAAACTCTAAATCGAAATCGAAATTTTTCCTATATATCATTACTGTTAATAACTAAAGCTCAAGTATAAATCCATCTTGTACACAACTATAATAAATAAATATTAATTAATTGGTTAAATTTTGTTGATATTTACTGTATTCATCTACATACGTATTTATATACTTTTAAAACTTTTAAAACGTATAATATACATTTTATATGAAAAAGTCAGAAGCTTAAAAAACAAAATAAAATATAAATGAAAAAAAAAAAAAAACCTCTTGAAGACAATTTTCTCTAATCAGCTTAAATTATGTCCAATTGAAAAATTTAAAAAAAAAAAACAGAAAGAAAACATTAAATAAATAAAAATCGGTTGTAAGTCTTTTTAAGAGTCTCAGACAACGAAAAGCAATATTGAAAAGTCTTATTTCAAAGTAAAAATATTTCATTTAATATCAACTAATAATAATTTTTTTTCTTTACAATCCAATCCGTCTCAATAACACAAGTATCTTTAGAATAATATATAGAAATGTCATATAAAAAAAATTTTTTTTTTTTTTTTTGCAAAAAAAGAGAATGAAATAATAAAATCTATAATATGTTAACTTGAATATATATCTAATATACTTTTACAGATGTTATTGGAATATGTGCAAGTATAAAATAAATAATAATAATATATAAAAGCTCGTACAGATACTATAACAAATTGAATAATATATTATTATTATACCGTTGCTATAAACAACTAACTAGATGACTAGACACAAAAAACGACCTCCAATGATAATGATCTATTGAGGAAGCAATACTACTAATGGTTTGACAAAAAAAAAAAAAAAAAAAGAAAAAAACTTAAAATGGTTAAAGCAATTCATAATATTATTAATATGATTTTAAGATTGTTCCATTCTTTTGTTCCTGCAAAACTGTGGTTTACGATGGAAACATTTTAAACATCCATTAGATCCATTAAATATCCCCATTTACAAGTGTAAGAAAAGAAAAATATAAAGAGATTATAAATTGAATTTGATTTTAACCGTTATGACAATAACAGTAAAACAACATTTATTTATTTTACATTTTGGTTTTCTTTTTCTTGAACCCTTATGAACAGATTTCCACATTCCATAGCTTAACAAAAAAAAAAAAAAAAATCTACCGATAGATAACTTTAATATAAAAGTTATTAGATATTGCTTACATTCTTAATATTTTGAATTCAAGTAAAACTTGTCAGACTGACAAACTTATTTTGAAAAAAATTTCTTAAGTAATGAAAATTAAGTCTAAAATAATGTTTAGTATAAAGAGACAGAAATAAAAGAAATTTTTTTTTTTTTTTAAAGAAAAGACTATCTGAAAATTGTTATTCTTAAAAGAAAAGATCGAAAGGACTATAAGATATTTTATGTTGACTAAATATCTTTTTAGAATCTCATAAGAAGATATGGTAACAGAGAGTTTTATAAACTACAATATTATATTATTATAATATTTAACTAAAAGGATAACTATATATATACGTTTGTATTATAGTATAGATAATATTATTGTTTCCCTTTCTATGGTTCTTCTTCTTTTTCTTACAATAAAAAGAAAAGTATATGTTGGGGGAGAATAGAACAATTTTGTCATCTATATCATTGATTCATCTTTCATTTTTTTATTTTTTTTTTTATTTTGATTATTTTATTTGTCATTTATTGTGTTTTTCTTTTTTCTAAGTAGATTTTATTTAACTTTACTATAAAATTATAAATGAATCAGTTATGACATTATTAATAGATGAATTAATATGTTTTTATTCTATT
Organism: Poecilobothrus nobilitatus; assembly: GCA_947095535.1. Lineage (NCBI taxonomy): Eukaryota > Metazoa > Arthropoda > Insecta > Diptera > Dolichopodidae > Poecilobothrus > Poecilobothrus nobilitatus. Next base: position 264,577,126 of record OX352774.1, on the reverse strand, counting down.
CTATCCTTTATAGAAAAAATAAAAAAACATGGTCTGGTTATTATCGAAGTAAAATAATGACTTTACAAGTTTTTCATCTATATTGTGTGGAATAATACGAGTAATAATATTATTATAATCAAAAGATTATCTAAAAATAGAGTCACTAATGTTATTTATATATATTTTTGTTTTTTATATTTTGTTATAAAAATAATATAACAATTTCCAATAATAGCTAATAAGTAAATGTGGGAAAATTTTTTGGTATGATATTTTTCTTAAGAAAAAATTAACAATTTTTTACGTTTTTTCAGTTTTTTTTTTTTTTTGTCTATAGATTTTTTTTGAAAAGTTTTTTGTATATTTAGAAATAAAGTCAAACATCAATTTTCATTATAGGTAGCTATTACATTCTATGCGATTTTGTTTCGCATAATGTAATAATCTGTACTCAATTCAACGAAAACTCTTCTCTTCAACATGTTGTCGTAAAAGTTTTTAATAGCTTTACCATTGCAATTTTTATCAATAAAAGCAAATTAGTGGGCTGCAGAAGTACTTTACCGTCATACGCCATTTTTGTATTTTTCGAGTTAGAACCGGCTTCTTAGCCTTTCAAATAAATTCTACCCTAGTATCTAATTCGTTTTTAAATATCTAGTTTAGTATGTTGTTGTTTCGGTAAGTTTCTTCCAGATCAACTTTTTGACTTTTTTTTGTTGTAGATTTATATTATTTTACTACATTTTGTTTTTTCTTAAATAGGCGGTATTAAGGGCTCGTGAATATAATATTATCTATAATATAATTTGTATTATTAACGTCAAAGTAATTCATAAACTTTGAGCTACGTTTGAAATTATCAAAAAACAATACAATCTATTTGGTTTAAAAAAAATTACGATAAATGCGTTATTTTTAAATTAAAACAAGAGATTAGAAAGAGCAAAAAAAGTGAGTTATTCAAATAATTTAAGACAAAAGATTTTCTGTAAAATTGAAATGGATGGATATCGCCTGTAAGTCTTATCCAAAACATAATATTTTGCTTCATATTCTATAAAGGTATTTGCATTATCTAAAGGCAATGTTTCCTCTTTTTTTTTATAAAAGAAAATTAAATACTTTAAAAAGGGAAATTGATGCTGCAAAAAAATAAAAAATTAATTTTCTGTTGCATTTGGATGAATATACATTCTAAAAGCTCCAGAAATATGATATTTCGTAGTATATATATGTTTAGAGGTATTAGAAACCATTTACATATTTATTCTTTAAAATTTTAAAATTAGTTCTGTTTAATGAAAAATGTTATTATTGATTTTAGGTTTTACGTTATATAGCTATAATCGCACATTGACAACAAAATATTGGACAAAAATCATACAAAGACGAGCATTTCATAGGATATATTAATCCATAAAAACTAGTTCCCATTTTTTTTGTAAACAAACATACATATTACATATATGTATACAGTTCAAAAATGTACAAATCGCATTTTCAAAAAATTTTAAAACAAATTTTTCTTTGTCGAATCCGACCGTCTGTCTGTCTGTCGAAGTAAACGTAAAAATAGTCAAAACTATGACATTTAGTCAAAATTCTGACAAAGTAGTACGCAAACTGATTAAATGTCTTTCTCAAAGAACAAAGCAATAAATTTAATGTTTAATTTATTTAATATTTCAACTATGGCCAAAAATTACCGGTTTGGCAATTTAGATACGGTTTTGCGTTTCGTTTTCATTAATTGGTATTTTTTTTTTGTGTAGGTCCTTAAAAAATTATGAAGCAAATTGCATTATCATTATAATCGGCTTATTTTTCATAAAAAAATTAAGTCAATTTGCTGTACACTACAAATGGTAAATGTTTAAATCAATTACCTATTATTAAGTTAGTTTTTTTTAGTTTATATAATACACAAAGCAGTCTAATCCAGATCTGAACGTGTTCTTAAATTATAAAACCTTATATATTTCGATTGTGAAAATATCATCTGCAATTTTGAAAATATTAATTTCAAAAAGATGAAATTTGAAAAATAAATTAACTGACATGATTTTTTTTATTTTTTCTGAAAAAAAAAATATGTGCTAACACAAAATATAAACTAGCATCTAGTAACTAAATTATTTTCATAAAAATTTAAGCTTTTAAAAAGTTTTGATAAAATGTTGGCTTTTCGAATATTATTTAAAAAAACGTCTTTTAATTTTCATCAGAAATTTGAAATTTTGTGGAGTTTCCAGGATAGAGAAAAGAATTTTCTTTTTATATTTCCTTTCTTACCTTTTTTTGTTTGTTGAAAAGTGAAATTATTTTCATAACACAAAAGCCTGATGCATATGTGAAGTGTATGTGAAGGATCAGACTTCAAAGGATGAATGCAAAAAGATATTTTTTTTTTTCTTTTATAAATTCCTGAATGAAAGAGCATTGAAAATGAAGAAAATCCTTACAGAATTTTCAGCACCATGAATTTGTAATTTATATAATTGTAATTTTTTTTTTGTTAAAAAATTTGTTTAAAGCTACAAAATTACATATGAGATTTAAATTTAAAGATTTATATGAAAATTTTAAGTTTAAAATTCAAAAAATTTTTGAAATTTATACGAATTAAAGCTAATTTAATGTTTAAGAATAATAGAATATGATTGTTGAATAAATTTTGGTGTAATTGTAATTTTTTCGATGAAAAGTCCTTCATGAGTTTTTATGTTTTTTTTTCCTGTTACTCCACTTGGGAGCATAGAGCTTCAACTTCAAGTCTCCATATTCTTCTCTATTATTTGCTAATACTTCTATTTCATCCCACGTTTCCCATATCTGCTTAGCTCTTTCAGCACTGTTCTTCTCCATGTTGTTCTGGGTCTACCTCTTGACCTGGATCCACCTAAGGGATACTAGGTCAGCGCCATTTTTGTTATATAATTTGATTTCCTTAGTGTATGGCCAATCCACTTCCATTTTCTTCTGGTGATTTGCTTTACTATAGATATATTAGTTAATTGCCACAAATCTGAGTTTCTTATTCTGTTAGGCCAGAATATTCGGCATATTATTCTCAGATGTTTGTTTATGAAACCTTGTATTTTGTTCTTAATGGAATTAGCGATGATTCGCAGCCATATGTTAATGTAAATTTTACACATGAATTGAATATGCTTAGTATGGTTCGTCTTGATATTTGCCAAATGTTCTATATGGGGCGAAGTCTGCCGAAAGTTGTTCTGGCTTTGTCGATTCTATTTTGCACATCTTCATTAGTGCCGCCTGTTGGTTTGATGATATTTTCCAGATAGCAGAAGTTTGTTATGCATTCAATGGCTCGTGTGTCTAGCTTGATAGTGATGTCATTTGTAAGGTGTACATACCACTTATAAGTAAAGTTTTTATGTTACGAGTCTTTAATTGTTATGAGTATCTGTAATAAAAAAAAAAGTTTTAGAACACCCTCATATGATACACTAATATAAATTCAACACTATAACAATCCACTAATAAATATTATCTAATTTAAAACAATTTGATTAATGCATAAATATACACATATCATTTTATCTTAATTCACACATATCTCAAATTGTTTCTATATAGGAAAGTTAAACCTTTATAGACTAATATTTTATCATAAATCAGTTAAAATGGCGCCATTCTTAATTATTTCGAGAGTATTATATTATATTATAGTTTTATATAGAAAAATCCGCACTTTATCATTTAATTTATGACTATAAATTTTTTTACAGCTAGTTATAGTTAATACTAAAATAAAAAGGAAAAATTAGTTATCTGCAGATACAATTAAAATTATTATATTTCATAATTCAAAAAGATTAATTTGACAGATGACATTTTTTGTTAATAATTATTATTACCAATACCAAAATACTATAAAAGCATGGTATAAAAATTTTCTATAACATTATTTTCAAATAGCCAATATATACATCAGTACTTAATATATTGATTCAAATTGCATCTATTCCTCAATATATATAATATAACTATATAATATAATAAAATATTTTGTATATATATATATAATCTTAAAGTAACAAAAGTTCAAATCTCTTATCGGTCTAAAGCAATTCAAAGGTTAAAATCTCCTAATGAAGGACTAGGCTATAAATTCATTATATTTGGAACATCTTTAATTTATTATCGTGAAATATTATATTATTATTATTTTTTCCCTTTTCAACGATTTTTTCTTCAAGAACATTTGGTTGGTTTACACAAAAAAAAAGAAAGAGAGTAGAAAAATCTATTGTAGAAAATTATTATAAGATAATAAACACTAGCAGAAGCAGCAGCAGCAGCAGCAGTATACTATCATCAGAAATAGTTACAGCAACTTAATATCATTTTGTAGCGAACAATTTAAACCATAAAAATCGTCATGTATTTAGATTATTAGCTATACATTTCATATAAGTATATATGTATTTGTAAGAAAATTTAACTACATAACGACATTATATAGTTTTTGGTTTCAGAACAAATTCTCAATGATTCTTGTTGTAATGGCTTGGGATGACATCTTAATACATTTAAAAGGAAGAAATTAAGATAAAGACCCCAAAATGAAATTGACATCGTTCATAGTAATGTACTGACTTGAAATAAATATATTATTGTTAGATAGAGAATATTGTAAAAGTATTACTGGGTACATATTCATATGTATAGAGTTTGTAAATAAACTATCAGATAAAACTGAACTTAAAATATGGAAGGATGCTTCACATTAGGGAGTGTTACTTAATATTTAATTTCATGTTAAAACGTTAACATTTTTCCTGATATTTCAGCAAATACTTCACTTTGTAATTTAGTAAGATATGTTTTACTTGAAACAAACAAATTCGCAGCTAAGTAAAAGTGAAAGCTCATATAATTAGCATTAAAACAAGGTTATGTATTACTTTAAAAATAAAGGTTATTATTTTTTTTGAATTTAGAAATGTCAGTTTTCATGATCCTTAGAATTTATAATAAGTTGTAGCTTATAACCGTAATCTTAATTCAATTATATTAAGAAAGATTTAATTTGCTTTAATTACTAATCATCATCCAATTTTTTTTTTTAACCTTTCCCCTCCTCTTCCTTTTCTTCATGATTTTACTTACAATATTGTTAAGGACATTTTAAATTTAAAAAAAAAATTCGGATTAAAATTTATGATTATTATTTATTAATTAGTATTTATAAATTAAGTCCTTTCTTAGTCCTGCGATGTACATAGGATATTTTTGGTTTAATATTTTTGGTAATAATATTTCTTTGGCGAATCAAAGGATATCACTAATTTCAATCTCCAAATTTTAAAATTTTCTGAAATCCTTAACTTAAACAATATTAGTATTTTAACATTTTGTTGATGTAATGGACTACTAAAATGGTTCACCCTGTTATTAAAAAAAAAAATTTTATTTTAAAAGTGTTTTAATAGTTGAACTGGCCGGTAAGGAGCAATAAAAATTACGACCATAGCAAAGACGAAAGAAATGAAACTAAAATTAAAAAAAAAAAAACAAAAAAAAAAAAATCATTAAAGATTAAATAATTTTCAATTAGACATGGTTACACCATAGATTATTTGTTCGTTGAAAAGAGAACGAATGAGACATTAAGGGAGATAACTATATCATATTATTATATGTACATATATCCATACATACACAATATATTATATATTCCATAATACAACAAATGGCTGTCACATATGAGATAGAATTATATAAAAAGATATTCATACACTATACATATACATATACATATTTTGTTTAAATATACAAAATGTAATTGTGTAATTTAACTGTAAATGATCTTTTAGTAAAAACGTGTAGTATTACAGTATCTTGAAGATTGTTTGTAATGACCATAAATATTATCAGTGTTCAAGTTATAAGAAGAAAAAATATTCTTTTTTCTTTTTTTTTGACCCATTGATTACCCACTAAAATGATGTTATTTATAAAGCAGTCGAAGTAAAATGAAAAAAAAAACAAAAGAAAATGAAAATGAAAAAAACAAAAGAAAAATGAAAAAAAAACGGAAAAAAAATAAAATTACTAATTGAATTGAATTTTATTAGAAAATAATTTTTAAAAGAAACCGTGTAATTAAAACAAAATCATAGAATTGCATATACATGTACTCGTATTATATGTTGTATTTTATGGATTTTGTAAAGTATAAAAAAATATTGAAAAATTTCTTCCGTATATATGTAGTAAATTAAATATAATATTATTTATATTTTGATTTATGTTTTTTCAATAAAATTTTTTATCGTTATTATGGAAACTTATCAGAGAAATTTTAGAAAAAAACGTTTGAAATCTAAATAATAAAATATTGAAATTTTATAAATTGTTTTAACTAAATTAAAAAAATTGATTTGAAAAGAAATTGATAATTTGCTAAATAAATTATTTTTAGAATCAATTTTAATAAGCAGTAAGTAAAACAAATTTTTCTAATAAAATAATTTGAATACCATAGTCATTAATGCTCCTTACAATAAATCAAAATTATTATTGGCGCCCCATGTTAAGTTTTCGCCTTTTAATAAGTAGTTGCAGAACGATGATTTCATATGTGTATTAATTATGTGTTTTTTTATACAATTTAACCAAATACTTTATATGGAACTTTTTATTCACAGTTTTTTATTTTATTTGAATTTGAATTTTCTGTTTTTTTGTGTTTTATGCATTGCCATTAAGATCATATTAAAAATTTTAAATTACATTTTCTTCTGCAGTGTAAGCACTTCTGTTTTCTTTAATGAAAAAGTTTACTTATATGCTCTCCATAATATACCAAAATGATCGAACACATGTACATTCTGGACTATAAAATAAGTGAAATATTTTATTTTTCTGTTTTGATGAACAAAACGTTTTCTTTCACTTGTCTATTTTTCTTTGCTGGTTGTATTGATGATGGGGATGATGACTGTATTAATTCACCTACTTATATATTGGAAACGATAGTTGTTGCATATACATCTCAGAAGATGTTTTTACTGATGTTTTGATTTATGACTAAATAAACTTGGGTCTAAACTTTGTACAGATAGACAACTATTTGAATAGTTTGTATTGAACAAGTGCGTTCTTTAATTTTTTTTTCGAAAAATTAAAGAATTAATTGCAGAAGTATCAATAAGGTTAGAAAATAAAAGCTCGGACCAAGTTGGACGTTTGCAGGTATGGATTTGCTGAAGTTGATCCATCCACTCTTATCTCTTTTAGTTAAAGTACATTACTGAACAATTTTCCGAAATTACTAAACAATTTCCGAAATGGTTTCTTGTTATGATACGAAGTATAATACAATGTTGCAAATATATTTTACAACTGCTTCCTTGTCATTGAAGAATGTACCGGCAGAATATTTTGGTACATCGGACGTTTCCATAAAAGTAAGTTACTTTTTCAGCAACTCTTGTGTCAAACTATGACAAATCTGTTGTTGTATTTTTTCTGATTATTCAAATTTTAAATGTTAATTCAATGTACCTATCAAACTAAATATCTGCTTTGTTTACAACTAAATTAAATAAATTAATAATAACCTTCAAAATATTCACAATATGATTTTTTTTACTCATAAAATCAAAATGGAGAGCAACAAAATTGAAAATTTCTTTTTACAAAATTAATTTGTTTATATAATTATTATTCAAAAACAATATTTTATTAAAACTGAATATTTTTTCCATATTTTTACTTTATCCGCTTAAATTTTGTAAAATAATTTTCTAAATAAATTATATTTACTTGCATTTTTACAAAATATTAAAAAAAAAGTAATAACACAAAAATATATTGTGGTCAGAAAACGCCAAAAATGAAAAATTAATTACGAAAATTGACAGTTGAATCCTTATTGCATTGACGGTGGTTAATGTACTAATGTCAAGTTATCTGCACTGAAAGAATGTAAATATTTGTATTTCAAAAAATTTTTCAGTGTAGTTTTTTCTTAAAACAAAAAACGGAAAAAAAAAATGCCTGTCCAAAAATTACATTTTTCTGCGCTTACAAAAGTGTTTTATCTCTTTTCTTCTTGTTCATTTTTATGCAAATAACCCTGAATTGCCGCAGTTTTTTGCCGCACTTAGATTTAGCACTCCAGAATAAATTTTAATAATTATTGATTGATTTTTGGTTTTAGCTATTTTTTTTATTTTTTTTTTTGGGATTTTACACTGAAAATTTTTTCTCTTCTTCCCGAGACCCAAAACGGAAATACAATACAGACTCTCCATGTGAACAAAAAAAAAAAATAAAAAAACTATTTTTACTATTTATTTTTGATGTTTGTGACTTGCGGTAGTGTCAATTTTAAATGACATTAATAAAATGAAAGAACCAAAAAATGTCCGTTATTGAAGTTGAAGTACCTTAAATTTTATAAATTCTGACATAAATGTGCCAAAAAATTATTATTTAACTTTCCAAAAAAATTTAAATATAAATATACCTAATATATTTTATTAAGACATATCATTAGTAAATAAAGACTCAACTACTTATTAAACTACTTAAATACTGTTAGTGAAGTTAAATTATGGTTAGAAACTAAATATCTAGGAAAGAAAATGCAATCTTCTATTAGTTACACATTACAAATATATGCGAGATTAATAATTATGCAGACTGTGTGTGTTAATCATGCTAGCGTTAAGTCTGGTTCTTACTTTTAGTTTGTTACCAAAAAGATTAAACATTAAGTTATAGTCTTTCTTAATATACGTTAAATAGGATCAAATTTTCTGCAGTCTATAGAGTCTGAAAAATTCGACTGATCTCATATTGTGTGGATTTTCCCTGTACCTTATTTGTGTACAAATAAAAAGGGAAGTATGAAGAGAAAAAGGAGAAACAGTATGATTGGAGAGAATTCAAGTTTATAAAAGAAAGTCTAGCCTCATAAAGCGGATTTATGGGATTAGCCCAAGTAAGATTGGGTAAAACGAAATGCAAAAATTTAAATTGAATATTTTTATACTGATTCAATACGTGGAATGTCTATATCAGGATAGAAGGCCATATTCGTCAGAACTTTAAAATTTAAAGCTAGGCCTTACATAAGTAATAAGGACATGGTACATTAATTTGTTTCAAAGTTATTGCATAAGTAATGATAAAATTATAGAATCTCTTTATATTTACAATAGCAAACAAATTATAGCTTTACAAATATGCTAAAAGCATAATATTGAAGTTCTAAGCTATAATTCCAAACAAGGTGTCAACGTACTTCAAGAAAAATAAATAATAAAAGTTAATAGAGAAACTTGAAGCTATATGGAAAGGAAATCCTAAATGAAAATCATACAATAATATTAAAAAAAAAGATTGTAAATAATAATAAAACCATTTTACCATTAGAAAAAAGAATTTGATTAATTGGTACTTACACAGTACCTATTGATAACTTAAGAATGAAAAGGTAACTGATTAATAGATAAAAAAAGTTTTAGTCAATTATGAAATAATAATATTTTAGAATGTAAGTTTTGTTTGAAAAGATACCAAATTTTAATGTAATATAATGCAATACTAACAAAGTGCAATAGTTTTAGCATAATACTGCATTAAAAATGTATGAAAACAACAAAAAAAAAGAGAAAAGAAGTGAAAAACAAGAAAAGAAAATTTTTTCTCAAACCATGATCGGTCTCATATGTCGTAAATGAATTTATGGCAATTAAAAATACGTGTCATGTCTGTATTAGCTTATCCTTACAACTATCGTTTCATTTATCCATCCATTCATTTATTTTGTTTTTCTATACATATATTACTGGTGAACAGAATAAGATTATTTATGGATATACCAGACAGGATTAAAAAAAAACTTTTTTTTTTGTTTATGTAATATCTTTATTTGAACATATTGAATGCATTCTGTGAGATATTCAATATTGTTCAACATTTTTAGAAAAATACAACATCAAACAAAAAGAAATTTTTTTTTTATTTTAACATAAAATAAACTTACTTTGGACCTTTTAATTAAGTTTTGTTATTGTTATTGTTGTTGCACATATTTTTGTTCTCCTAGTTTTTTTTTTGTGACAAGCACATATACATAAAAATCAACTTTTTAATTAAAAGCTTTAAATTTTGATCAAAGCCCAAATTTTTAATGCATTTTTTTTGTAAAATTACACTTCATTTTTTTCTGATTCAGAAAAGTGGAGGAAAATTTTCAATACTATCATAATAGTTTCAATTAAAAAAAAGATTCAAAATTAAAAAAAAAGTGACGCTAAGGGTTTATACAAATTAAGAGTTTTGAAGTGCTTTTACATTCATTGGTATATACCATAGATAATAAAAAAGATTGTAAGTATGTGGAGGGAATTAAGTTATTTTAAGTGAAATCAATTTATCAATAATTATATTTATCTAATACTTAGATAACACGGTATACGAAAAACTGTCCGATCGGCAGACATACCAGAAGATTAGGACTTCACTAATGTGACTTTTGCATAATCAGAAAAAATGTGGAAGAAGAGGAATCAACTTCTCATCTGTTATGTGAATAACCAGCTGTTGTTCTAAAAAGAAAAAAATGTTCTGGGCAAATTCTGCTAAATCATTTTTTTGAACTGTTAAAAAATGTTTTAATCGATAGCGCTTTGTAATATGCTTCCAATGGTTTAATTAAGAAAAAAACTGTTCCAGGGTATAACTGCCCTAATGGTGAATCTGTATCACCTTTAAATATTTTTTTTATTATATAGTTCTTTTGTACAGTTCTCATAGAGGACACTCCTCTTTAGTGTCATTCAATGATTCTCACCTACCCTCGCAAAAAAAAAAAAAAACAAAAAAAAATACAATTATAATTTTATTTCCAAATTGCAAAGGATTTTTTTCAAAAATAAAAAACTTTTTTTTTACAATTTACAAAAACATTTGAAATTTTCTCCATTAAAATAATTTTTTGTGTTTTTAAATTAAATATTTTTATAACATAAATTAGCGAATTAAAAATTCTTCATTTAAAATCTAAATGTCCTCAGTTAAAGTAAAAAATGTTCACTTAAAGTAAAAATGTCTTCACTTAAAGTAAAATATATTCACTTAAAGTAATAAATATATATAATAATAAATTATGCATAATATAGAATTGCTAAAACGAATATCAATAAAATCTATCGATATAAGATATATTGTTCTTATAATATTTTTGTATAATTTTATTCGTGAGTTATAAGGTATGTATTAAAATAAACATATCTATTAAAAAGTTTTATGTTAAATATTTCAAATCCCCTACTATATTCCCTAAACAAGGATTATAATATTGATCTATGGAAAGATTATTGATAATATTATATCTATTAATGCCAACTATTCGAATTTAATAACGAATGGTAGATAAAATAGTTCAATTTATTAAAAACATGTAATAATCTACAATTGTGGTTTCTTATAATTTTTAAAAAAATATTTTTCCTTTTTTTTTTATTTTCCAAATTTCATTAAAAAAAATTTTTACGGAAAGAAATTTCGATTGGTCTTATACTTCACAGATCTGTTTTATAAAATTTCTTATAAGTGTAAAACTAAATGGAATTTTGAACTAACAGTTGTTTAGGTAATTCAACTCTATAATCTTACTGAAGAGCCTAGAATAGTGATGAAGGTCGAAACACTCCTAAAATACAAAAAAAAATGTTCTATTAGTTTAAAAAATCACATATTAGTATTTTAAAAATTTAATTTAAAGCCATTAAATTAAAGATCTGCATTTTTTTAAACTAAATTAAAATAATATTCTTTTGAAATCTTCTTAAAAAAAAAAATTATAGGCACAATGATTTTTAATAATGTTTAATGAAGAATGTAATTTTCTAAATTATGCTTAAGTTCAGTTTGTGCAATCATTTTTAGATACACAACAAACATTTTTTTTTATTTGATTTATAAATTAAAATTTTATTTACTTATTAATTTTCTATTTATGGTAAAGAAATATTTAAATTTTATTTTTGCCGAGTGCCAACTTATAATTAATTTAGATAATTACATATACTTTACAACTAAATTGAATAAATTTATTTAGTAAGTATTTATTGTGAATAATAAAATATTTTTAAATAGGTACAATAAAATAAATTTGAATTTACATCAATAATTCCTAAAAAACGTTCACGTTCCTAAAAATTAATTAAGTATAAAAACAAAAAATTATGGGTTTTTAATTTTTTTATTGAAATTTTTTAAAATTATAATAAATAAGAACAAAATTTGAAAATAATTATTAAATTAATTGTTATTAGGAAAAAAATGGAGTGTTAATGGGGTATATTCTGTACACATTCTAGTAATTTGTTAAATTTATTATACTTTAGACTTATTGAACCCTTTATAACATTTTAATTTTATATTGTCCTTGAATTTACCTCTTTAAATTTCTAAATGTGTTATTGTCATGCATAACTCTCAACATTTCTTTTGTAAAGTTAACTTATTTTTTATTGTAAATGGTTTTTGAAGCAGCAGAGAGTATAAGAAATTCGTATTAACTAATTTTAGGTATGTTATAATTTACAGAATATTTTTCAACTTTATCTTAAATCATTTATTATAGCATTACTTAGTAATGTTGGGTGCTTAATAATACCGCTTCTTTTTCATTAGATGTTAGGTAAATCTGTTTTAGTATCAATTAGTAGGTTCTCTTTATCTCTTGTACGAATATCTCGTCGAATGAGAACTTGTTCCGACGAAATAAAAAGTATGAAACCTTCACTCAAAGTGTTCTAAAGAGAAACAAAAAAAAACCTCCGCTACGCATCCCTACGTAGTTTAAATTCTTAGATGGCATTTAATTCAGCATTTGGAACTTTGTGACTCTCAAATGTGGAACCATTTGTCATCTCATGTGTTCTCTTAAATTGCGGACTATTACATTTTCAATTTACACAGGTTTAAAGAGAACCTTGCGATATCTTCTTTCATCATATTCCTAAAAACCTTAAACCTATTTTTAATTCAGAGCAATATCTTCCTTGACCAAACAGTACAATAATACTAAAGATCTTCTAAAGTATTTTTTGGTCAGAAAGGGACAAAAGAAACGTACTCATAGTGTCTTTCAGTGTATTCCTGCAACCACTTAAAAAAAAAAAAAAACAAAAAAACAAAATTATGTAGCTGTCAAATAGATTTTAGTTAGGTATTCCTTAGAATTCTATTTATTGCAACTATTTGGAACTATATAACTAGCTTTTTTGTTCCGAAAATGTGATATATTTTCATAAAATACCTATTAAATATTATTTTTAATTTATAAAATACTTTTCGTTTAATTTGGGCAACAATTGGTTATTAGCGAACATGGAAATATCATAAATTTTCAAATGAAAATTTAATTTATTTAAATTTCTATATCATGTATTTTATTTAATTTTTTTTTTGTTCCTTTACTCCAATAATCAACCATTCTGACATAAAAATAAAAAAAAAAGAGAACACAACTATTTTTTATATCTATGTTACGGAAAAATTTAATAAATTGTTTTTTTTTTTTTTCTAAAATTAAAATTAAAACAAAATTGGTAAAGCCGGATCAAAACAAGAGAAACAAGATAAATCATCAGGATAGGCAAAAGCTAACATAAAAAAAAACGTTCAAATAATTTTTTGTTTAACCCTATTTGTTAACCTTTTGAAAATAGTATGGCCCTATTATTTGTGTATCCCAAGCATATAAAAAAAGCATAGGTACATATTATATTATATCTATAATATAAAATTTAATTAAAATAAATAAAAAATTTAATTTACTGTAAAACCGCAGTAAAAAACCTGCCATTTGTTTTTGTGAAAATTTTATACTATTATAGGTACGTGTAGATGTAGAATATATGGTTATCAAAGAAGAAAAGAAAATATTGAAACTAAAAAAATAGCATAATTTATTTATCGAAATATCCTAGAAAATGTTTCCAATATTATGAACTTTTATTTTATATTTTATTAACATCTTAATACCCTTAATTACTTCTGTTTTATTTTTTTATCTCAAATATTAGTCGTAGTTTTTATCTATTCAAGATGAAGTAAGAAAGCATAACATTTAAGGCGCAGTATAACATTTAATTTAATTTAATTCATTATATCCAGCCATTGGTGCAGTGGTTGATGCACCGCTTCTCATTCATAATAAAGGAATGAGAGGTCTCGGGTTCGATTCCCAGCTGTGTACAATAATTATAATATAAAAAAACAATATTCATATATCGCAATATGTAAATACTTTATATATCCTTATATCACGTACATCCCACATTCCTACCAGGAAACAGGGGTTATATAGCTACGTGGCACATTTATGTACCACGGTACCTGAATATAAATAAATAAATAAATTCATTATATAAAAGAGTATCATGAAATAACTCCGCAATCTAAAAATGAAATAATTCCTCAAACATTCCTTCAACATTTTTCTTATTTTTTTTGATGCGGAGTTCATTTATTTCATTTTCATTTTGCGGATTAATTTCATTTTTTCATTATGAAAAAAGTCCGCAAATCAAAAAATGAAATAATTCCTCAAATTGACTTTTTGCGGAAGTATTAATTTCCCTTATGGTTAAAAATCTTCATTTTTTTCGAACTTATGTCATTTTATTTTTTCCATACTTATTACTGGAATAAACACATGGAAACCCGTATAAGCTTGATTTTGTCGAAAATAAAATTCGAATATTTTGAACAAGTACATTTATTTTAAATATTCAGTTCAGCCCTTCACGAACGCGGCTGTCGCGCGCATTGCGTTTCCAGTGCCATACTATTTGAATTTAACTTTAAAGTAATTTATAAAAGCAAAAAAAAAAAATCAGCTGTCTCCAGCACAGGACCGACCGTCACTACACAAAAAGTACAATGCCAAAATTTATAGAGTTTTTACATAATAATTTATATCAAAGCAAAATAACTTCTAATAACTTAATAACATTTTGTTTTATTCAATAAAAATAATTATATGCAAAAATAAAATCGTAAAAATATATGTACATTCATTCATACATCCATTTATTATTATTATTATTGTAATGTAGATACATGATTTTTTTTTCATTCAAAAAATAATATTAAAAGTAAAAAATAATAAAAACTGTAAACAAATACAAATACAAAACAAACATAAGATTAATATTAAATCTGCTAACAAAAATTTTACCGTTTTAATTTTATGTCATCAACAAATGAATAATATGCATTGGCATAGATATAAGTACATACATAATGTATGTATAAACATTTTTAGAGATATAAAAAAAAAAACAAAAAAAAATTGTTCATATAAATTCATATGGAGTGGTTACGTATGAAATTTGAACTTAGAAAAAAAATTAAATAAAAGTTAAACTTAGTCGGATCAAAAAATATTCTATGGCAAAGTTGTTCCTCTTTACTTGTGTAACAACTTTTTTTTAATAATTTTTCTCACAAAATTTTTCTGTTACGAAATATTCGTAAAAAACTTAAAAAGTACACTAGTAAACTACCACTTGCGGTTGTCTGATTTCCTCCAAAAGCTTATCAATCCGAGATATTTACGTCAAAACCTTAAATATGAAATTTCAAAAAATTCCGCTCAGTCGTTTAAGCTGTACACGTGCCCACAGACATACCCACACACGCACCCACACACACACACACAGACGGACATCATGCTGAAAATTTTTTTACAGCCTTCTCCACACCGGAGTAGTGCATTTTTGCGAAAATCTCGGGTAAAAATTGTTAGTGTGAAAACAATACCTACCTTTTACATTAATGTATGCGGTTGGTAAAAATAAATGAAATAAATCCGCAAAAAGTTAACTTGAGAATTCATTTCATTTTTTGATGCGGAATTATATCATTTCTTGATGCGGAGTTATTTCTTGCGGAGTTATTTTATGATACCGTATATAAATAGCACTGTCTTGCTTCTTCAAAATTTTAATTTTTAAATCAGTGAATTGTCTTAAAATAGATTCTGGAAAGTAAAATAGGTTTGGTTAAAAATAGGTGGAGGACAGTAAATTTCGTGGTTTTTAAATGTGTCTTGGTCTTGTAATTTATTTATTCTTCCATACACAATATGTTCTCGAAATTCAGATAGGTATCAGATAGTATAATATAATGTTGTATCGTACGTTGAATCTAGAGATATTCTTAAATTGAAATATGTAGTACTGCGTATGCTTGTATATGTTGTAATATAGATAAATAATAGATATTTTCCGATTTTTTGATAAAGTTTAAAAAGGTATACATAAAAAAGAACAAACATTCAAACTAAAGACAAAAACATTTTCTCTGACGAAAAGTTCCAAAATTAGATACTTTCAGAATAAATTTTATTTAACTAAAACTAAAATATTCTCATCTTACATTCTTTTCAGAATAATGAAAACCAACCCTAAAATTAACTATTGTTTATTATTTTGTTTTTATTTATATTTCAATAAATTGAATTTTTTTTTAATTTTGATTTTAAAATAAGTGTTATTTAATTGTGTTAGAGAAAAAACGACAATACAAATTGTGTTAACTTGCAATTATATGGAGGGAGAAAATAGTAAAGAGAGTTCTTGTTCTCTCATATATCCTTTTAGATATTGACAAAGGATAATTTTTTATTTACAACTTTAACTTTATATTAAAAATAATCATTCTAGTATTATTTATCCAAATATATTATATTGTATATTGATAAATTGCGGCCATTCCTTATAATTGCATTTTTTTTCATTTTTCCTTTCGTTATTAACTTTTTCTTTTTCAATTTTGATTGTTTAACTGAGCACAAGCAATGCAAAAAAATTGGATTTTTTTTTATATTTTAATTGATTCTCTGACAATTTTTATTGCATTTTACATTAAAACTGCACTTCAAAAAAAAATTTTAATAATACCTTTCTTCTATCCTATACTGGATATTATATATAGGTATATAATTATTCCAGATTATATATCGGTATATTATTCCACTCTTTTACATTACAGCTATTTTCATTGCTGATGGAGGCTCACACAGTAAAGAATATTATTGTATCTTATTCATAAAACAAACATATTAATCCTGATTTATAACATTCTACGATAATACCACCGTATGCATATGTAGATTTAATACATTTATCAGGGATTATTTATCTCTTTTCTATATAGTTTATATATACTAAAAAATTTACATATCATATTTTATTTTCAAAAAAGAATGAAATTGAAAAAAAATAATCAGTCATTGTTGTTATTGTTACTATACTTTTAGTTTTTTATCCACTTTATTTAATTTTTAATTGAAAATACATCAGAATTAAAGTAAAGTTCAGAAAATATATTAAAAAATTTTCTTTTAAATAAATTTCAAAAGTTTTTAATAATAGTTTTATACTACATATTATTTCGTTTTTTAGCAGTAGGTGTAACAATCCAAAAATTTTTTTTGAATTTTAGTATTTATCTTTATCCTTCTATTCTAAATCTTGTACAAAAGAAAGTAAAGTTTGTAGTTGTTATTGAATTTAATTCATTTGATGCATTTGAATCATATTCACAACAAAAGAAAATTGTTGTCATTTTCAATCAAATATAAGTCATATTATTGCATCTCAGTATTTGTCTCCTCTTTTTATATAACATATTTTAAAATGGTTATTTTAAAACTGTATTTCATTTGATTGTATTATATTTGTCTGTCGAAGGAATGAGCGCTACTGAAAGCAAATCCCTATTAAACAAATTCTTGAAATCCTAATTTTGTAACTGATTCCAAAATCTTCTCTAATTATATATTTGACACAAATATTTCAACAACAAATAGGGGATGCCGCGTCATCAAACCCTTGGTAAACAAATTATTGAAACCATGATTTTGTAACCAACCCTAAAATCCCTCTTAATTATATGTTTCAATTGTTTTGTTGTTAAAATACGGTCAAATGACACTACTGGCAAATATACAGGCATATATATTCGAAAATAAATTTCAACTTTAAATTTTTATGATAAAAACTAAAACTTATGATGTTATGTCACAATATTATGCTTTAAGTTTTTATACAAATTACGGAATTTAAAAATGAAAAAACTTTTAGGAACAATTGTATTTAAATCGATTTTTTTTTTTGCAATAAAAAAACCCGACTAATAATTTATGTAAATTTTTAAAATTTATGTCATTAGATAAAAACATTTTAACATTATCACATCATACAATAAAACAAAAAATACTTTTTACAAAATTATAATTAACAATTCAATTATTTTATGGAAGAATAATAAATTAGATAAAAAAAAAAATCCTTTACTATAATAACCAAAAAATAAAAATAAATAACGATATTTCATTATAATTTCCCTTATGAATTCGCTCCTAATCAGAATATTGGCCGATTTCTTTATTCATTCATTAATGCATCAATTATAATTTTTAGTTGCCAATTTATTTCATAAAAAAAAAAAAAAATCATAATTGTAACAAATTTCCACTCTAATAACGCCAATTTAACTATTAATTTAAAAACCAAAACTATACTTCTACTCATTATTCAATGTCAATTTAGCTATTATCCCAGTTATTTAGAGTGAAACCTGTACCTACACACATGTCAACTTAAACATTTACTTTCTCTATATCTATACTTCTCTCTTTATTACCGTTAGTTCATAATTTATAAATTGTTACAGATTAATTTAAAAATTTCTACATAGATGTCAGTAAATGTTAACATTCACATTAAAATTGAATAAAATAAATCATAACAAAAATTGTATGTATATACGAAAAAATTAAAAAAAAAAATTAATAAAATAGTATCTAAGTATATATAAGAAATAATTTGTTTCAGGAGGTACCTATAGGATTGTGTAAAAATTAATAAATTTAGAAATGAAACTCACAAATTTCAAATCTATTTTAAAAATAAATACCTACGTCCATATATTTTAGTTTCATAATAAATTAAGTTTCTAAAAATGTATTTTACAAAAGCCACGTCAAACCAACAATAGGTGATATACAAAAAAATTAATAAATAGTTCATATTTAAATTGAACGCTGGTTGTAAAAAAAAAAAAAAAATATTAATTAACAAAAATTCGAATAATTTGATTATTGTAGAGATAGGTACATATTTTTTTTTCCGGCGGGAGGTGTAGATTTTCAGAGTACACCAAGAAAACTTAATCCGCCTTCAGACCAATTTGGTCATATAAGAACTGAGAATGAGTTCCTATACTTCGTTATTAAAGTTCTAAATGGCTCCACTACGTAATTATGAGAGAGAGCTACTCTACATGTATTATGTCTAATTGGTTGGAGTTTATGCATGACATTTAAAATTTCACAAGAGATGTTGCCCAGAAGATTTATGTAAAAGGCATGACTTAAAAACTTTAAGTTTTTTATAATTTTAAAATATTTAATTATTTCAAGAGCTCTTTTTTGCATCTAGATACTGTAGAACATTGCTATATGCACGTCAACGAAAATGTGAGAGTTTTATTCAAGTTTTAGCCAAATGTGGGTTTTATAATATCAGGAGGAGATCGGAAGATGTAAAATATTTCTTACTTCTGCTTAAAAGTCTTAAACATTTTACGGCATTTTTAGTGAATAAAAAGAAGTGGTTTCCATGAAAGTTTTCTATTTAATTCCATAGCTAAGATTTTTAAGAATTCGGAATTCCTAATATTTACATTTCCAAAATCAATATTCGGCAGAAGAGACTTCTTTTTGTTAGTAACAGGCCACTCTGTGTTTTTTTTATAAATCACAGTTTTATCATTCATATTATTATGTACGTTCCCACGCTAAACTTTTTTTTTGCTCAACTGCTGACTAATGCGCCAGATTGCTATGAAATTTGATGACAGTTATAGTCACATTTTTATTCCAACTAAATCCATAATTTTGAAATCTACAATTAAAAAATAGTTGTTTTTTTATTTACCATAAATTCATATTATGTATTTGTAAATAAAATTTTCTTGAAAACGAAAGCTATTGTAAAACCACCATAACTTTAATTTTCCTGTACATGAACAAACAAATAAAAATTAAAAGATACATTCAAAATAATGTACACTTATTTAAATTAATAAAATTGTACATAATAATAATATGTACAAACCTACATAATAAAATTATATATAGACTATAGAATACAATTTGATAAATGTCAACTACTTAACTATGATTCATGTTGTCCAATAATTCATTTTAAATTGGATTTTGAACCATTGCAAACATTCAAAATTGTGCTCATGAATACACTATTCAAGCAGTAAACACACATACTTACATATACATGCTAAAATACATATTAACAAACTATAATATAAAAGAGACAAAACTATGAAACTTTTGACATGAATTGAATTTTTCTTTTTTTTTGTGATTTTCATTAATTTTTATATTTTTTTCTTCTTTCATTTATTTCTATTATTTCTTTCTCTTTTTTATTTTTAATTTTTTTTTTCCTTTTGATTATTATTTTTTTTGTTTTTGTTTTTATTTCTTCCTGTTAGTTAAATCAACTTAAACTTAAAAAGCTCTTCAGTGTCAGCCTTTAGCTATCTTTTTCTGTATAGACAAAAAGAAAGTAACTAAGTTATTACATAAACATGTGTACGTGAATTAGACAATAAAACAATATCCTATATATATGTACATATATTATTATGTATGTATTTTGAAGGATAATATACCAAACCCAAGAATTGTGTGCCAGCTTTTATTATTCATTAATTTTATTGTTTTGAAGTAGCTTGAATTTTACTTCCTTACAAGTAGTAACAAAATAGTCATCATATTTTTTTTCTGCTTATGTCCGAGTCACATTTTTTGTTCCGTTTGTGTTTAGTTTTTTTCGTTTTTCAATTTTCGTTAATAGAAATATGATTTTAATTCGTTTTAATTTTTCAGTAAATAAGTAAAATTTTTAAATCACTATACTTGTCTATAATAAAAAAAGCCGAAACAGCCGATATAAGAAAATCTTAATTATAAAAGGACATTAATAAATTTGTATTTGAATTATTATAAAATAATTTAAATAAGAAAAGAAATTATTAAAAATATTCTAAAAGTAGTAATCAACGAGGTAATGAAGCAGGTAAGAAAAGACATGTTATTTTGGAAATGAGCTATCTATAATAATTTTATTTGTTGTACTTTAAATTATTTGCTGGTCCCTCGGTGGCCTATTGGGTAACAGTGTATAAAATACGTTGTAAACCAAGAGGGAATGTGGGTTCGAATCCCACACACGTCGTAAGAGTTATTCCCCTTTACGACATTTACAGCCACGACTGAACAGGAAAGGCTGTGCAATTTCCTGTCCAAATTTATGTGGCAAAGAAATGCATAAAAAAAATTATTTGCTGTAGATGTTTATTCTTAATATTTCATTTTTTCTTCTTTCCATCCCTTAAAGAGTATAATACAATTTATTACTCAAATTTTCACTAAGCTCCAGTTTCTGGAATAAAGTTAATTACAACATTATAAGTACAAAAATATATTAATCTGCGCCAGACGAAAATTATTTGAAATAAAAGACTTGTAAAACTGGTGAGCTGCAGTAGTATCCCTGTATATTTTAATATTGTCTGCATTCTTAATATTTAGTAAAAATTTAAATAATTTTTTAGTTGCATAAATTTAGGTTTTTATTCAACTTTATTTTTCTATTTTCCTAAGGAAGGTTCGAGTCTTCCAAAGCCACCAAAAATTCCTCCTTGATACTGTGAGACTCTTACTGACTAAACCCATCTTCCCCTTTAGCCAATACAATCTAACGCAGTAAAAATCCCTACCTGCTAACGCAGTATGTTGCGGCTAGGGAGTAGAAATAGGAATGATAGGACGAGGATGCAGAAAGATGCATTATTGTTTGCAATTCAAAGATACTGTACTACAGATTATTGCATTACATAAAGCGATATTAAACAGAATCACTCGCAAGTTTACCTTCTTTCCGACTTTAATTTAAGAAGTTACAATTTAAGATTTAGATTAAATTACAATATTTGAAGTTATATTCTACCAGCATTTGGTTTGAAAAACATTGAAAGCATACATTTTAATGAATTCTGTCACTTATTTTGTGTGTCCTTTAAGCAAATATCTTTTAAACAATCTTAACTTTCCAATAGGGAGAAACTATCCTATTTATAAAGTAAAGTTAGTTGGTAAAAAAAAGAAAGGCAAAAGGATGCAATATTTATTTAATCTGAAATAAATGAATTATGCTAAAACAAAATATAGTTATAAAATTTTTTTTTTGGTTATATTATATCGTGCAGATATAAATACTTACCGATATTTTTAGGACCCTTTTGCCTTTAGCATGTGGGTCATCTCGGTACAAGTATTCAATTATAATTATATTTAATATTTTGTTTACATTATTTTATTATTTTTGACTTGACCGGGGTTTGAACCCGAGACCTTTCGTCTGAAAGGCCGGCGATTTACGCACTGCACCATTGGTCGCACAGGACCAATAACTCCTCCACCATTGGTCTTTTATTAAGTACATACATTTAAATATACATGTAACATATTATACATTATTTATTATTTTTTGATCAGCCGTTTATTATTCTAATGTGGTTATTTTGTATGATTACTGAACCCTCAGGTACATACGTACGGTTCTTTTCGACCCAGATCTATTTTAGAAGCTAATAACTGTTTTTTCTTAAACATAATACTCTTCCTTTTCTCAGTATCTGATTTTTAATATTTTTTGAAACAATAAGTGCAATTTTCTTGTTGACCTTTTAAAAACTATATTCATATTTGCAATCTAAAAAACAGTCTGGGTCGCAGTTAATTTCCAATTTCCTAAAGCCTTAATCTGTTTTCTTTTTGTTCTAAACACTGTTAAACTTTGTATTGAAGAAATGTTTATTATCAGATTTTACATAAAATTGTCAAGTTTCATGAATTTTGGTGTATTGCATAAGACCGATTGTTTCATTCCGAATAAGACCAATTAGACCAATTCACGGTAATATAGTAAATAAAACACCAATTACAAAACAAAATTAATTTTTGTAAACCTTCGACAATTAATCAAAAAATCCTTTGTAATATCTTTGATTGGTTCTTATTACATGACAATTGCGTAACCTAAATTTATTTATTTTAATTTTGGGCTAATATAAACCAGCGCGAGCACTTATGAAAAAAATGAAAAAAATATCGCGTGAGTAATGTAGGGTTAATGCTTCATAACTATTTGTACGCGCTATATTATATTAAACAAATAAATACACTTCATTAATACATTTCAGAAGTAAATAAATTCTGAAGTGTATTAATTAAGAATTATTTTACTGGAAAAAATTTTAAAACTCTTATAAAAATACAGTTAGGTTAGTATATTAATTTTCATTTAAAAAAATTATGAAAACAAAACAGACATGATAATTTTCTTTTCCTTTAAAAACAAATACGTATATATACAAAATAATATTTACAGTATATTTGACAAAAAAAAGGAAAAGATATCTACATTACTATGGATTGCATTATATTGATTGGAATGGGGGGAATTAAAGTTAGCGAGTACATTATTATGAGTATATCACAGTTCAAATTGAGATAATCAACGTCAAAAATTATAATACCATATTATTATGTGTGTTTATTTGTTTTTCTTATGCGGCATATATTTCCCCATTTTTTAGCTTCCTATATATATAATTTATCCTGTTATTATATTTTTTCTTTTTTTCAAGAAAATATTTTGTATGACTGTTGTTAATTAGCAAAATGTTTTTCAATTTGGTTGTAGAAGAAAAGAAAAAAATAAAAAAAAAAACGAATATTAAAAAAAAATGTCAAATAAAAAATGTAAAATAACGCAACGAAAAAATATAATACGTTGATAATAACCATACTACTGGTATTCTTTTTTTTTGGGTCAATTTTCAAATGAAAAATGAAAATTTTTATTTAGAATCCCGTTGTCCTGTCATACTGTCCTCTAGAGTCTTTAAAATATCTCTTTTTATTATATATATCAGTTTCCTAAACTTTGTTAGTTAAATACGATTTGTACATCAAAAAATAAGATAGAGCTGCTTCGATCGAGCTGATTTCGGATATAAATTAATTATTATGCGTTACATTCAGATGTAGGTATTTCTTTTAAAAGTTGAGAATGTTCAAAATTTAGAAAAAGTAATCAACATGTTTGAAAGGTTAAGACCGAAGGTTAATAAAACTTAAAAAATCTTGTAATTCGTATTTTATTTAAAATATTACCGTTGTCGTAACAATCGGTCATTCAAATCATTTTAAGAACTCATTGCGGGATCAAAAAATATGTAATAGTAATTGTGGATATTATGCAAAGCATTTTTACATCTTTAATAATTAAATAACCATCTAACACATTTTTAAAGTACTCTTGTCGAATAGGTTCACCTAAATTTTTAATTTGCCCTACGGACGTTCTCCGAGTATGGACTGACGCGTTAACTCGTTCTTCATCAATAAAAAGAAAAAATTTTCCAATTTTAAATTTTGTTAAAATCTATATAAATTCAATATAAAAAATTCTATCTTTACAAGAGCCTTTTTGTCTTTAGCATTCTTAGGATATTGATTAATAATCAAGACTTACGACATTTAAAGCATATTATTGTCAAAACTTAGGCTTAAACCAAAAGTAAGTTGTAACCAATTAACGCCTTTACAAAAGAATATACATACTTTTACCTCTGTAAGCGTATAAATTATATTTAAACTGTATTTCAAAATATTTATGTAATTAAAATATCGTTAAATATTTGATCTTGTTCATTTCTTTCTTTATTTGTTGACATTACATCAGTTGGTTGTTTTACAACGGCAACAAAACAAAAACGAAACGATTAAAAAGTACCCCTTATCCAATTAATTTTTGTTTTTGGGCATAATAAAACTCAAACCTTTATATTTCATTATACATATATAATTAACATTTAGTAGTCATATTAATTTTTAATATATATTATACATATGTATATAGTTTGTATCAGTTATATTCCAAGTGTATATGTAATTAAAATGGAAACATAAGCAACATTTTGTTTTTTTATTTGTTTGGGTATATGTTACAATGTTTAAAAATAATTTCTTATATAATTAGTAAAATGCCCCCGGTGTACATATGAGACATATTTAAAACAAATATTTAATAAAAGGTTAATTCTGTAATGGGTCATTTTAAAGTAACCTTTTCCTTTATTATTGTCTTTTTTGTTATTTTTCATAGAATAAACACTGATATTTTTACTAAATTTTCAATTTTCCGAAAGAAAATTGTTCATTTAATTAATTTTTTTTTTAGTCTTGTATTTTAAGTATCTGCTCTGTATATAAGGAAACTTAATAAAAAAAATTGTTTTTGAGAATCTTAGATAAAATAACAAATAGTTACAGAAAAAAAGTATAATTTTCTTTTCTTTCCAATTTTGTACATTACAGTTTTGGACTGCTTAGGTAATAAATAAATGACTATAAAATTAGGTGTTTGGAAAAGAAATTGCGTTTATTTTATAATTTTTTTTTTTTTTAAATATCTCTATCTTAAACTAATATTTTCAGCGCACTGTTCTTTCATTATTAATTTTATGTAAAGTTTTTAACACACTGACACCCAGTTTCATTTTATGTTCTTTAACAATACCACACTTTTATATGTGGTGGATTTTTAAGAAAATCAAACTCAGGCAAGAAGTATATCATTTAAAATCATCTAGGCCTTTTAATTTTATTAAGTTTTTTTGTTTCCCCAGTACCCCAGGAAATAAACTTATTTTTCCTTTTTAGGTGTACTTACTTTAATACATGTATCATTAAAATTATAATTATAATATTTATTTTTTTTGAATTTGTATTATAATATTTTATAAAATATTTTGACCTGATCGCGATTTGAACCCGAGATCTTTCATCAGACCTAGAACGACCGAACACTAACGCACTGCACCATTTTTACGTAAGTGTTCTAATAGAAAGAAAATGTGTTCATATTAAAAAAAAAAAATTATTAAAACATTTTTGAGACAATTATAATAGTCGTAATTTGTAACTTAAATATTTTCCTTTGCAAGTATAGTTGTTATAAGAATCAACGTGTTTGTTAATAATGACTCTTTATTTTTATAAATCCTTCGTAAGTTTTTAGCACATTTCAAAAAAAGTTCTGAAAAAACGTGCCCATTAGTTTCACTCTGTCCGTCCGTCCGTAAACGTTTTAACCATGGGATTTTACAAAGAAGTTAATGTTGTAGAACAACTTTTCCATGTAGCCCCATCTATTACGGAGCTACAGCCCCTATATCTCATTTTCTGCTTAAAATTTTTTCAATCTGAAAAAGCCATTCGACCGGATTTCTTTTTATTTTTATCAATCAAAATTATACAAGTTATAAGTTACAGCTGGTGTTTATAAAGTAGCAAATTTTCCATTTTTAAGCCTTAATAACTCATAAGCTGAGAAAACTTACTCTAATTCTAAAATATCTTTCTTACCTCAAAATTTCAAGTCCCTATCTGAAAGCGTGCCGGAATTATTAAAGTAGAATAATAATGCAAAATTTGGTTTTCACATATCGGTAAATTTAAATACCAAATTTAAAATAATTGTACAATTTTGGATTTACAAAGTTAAAAAAAATTTCTGTATCGAAAAAATGTTAAGCAAAACATGAGAAAGACGCATTTGAAAATAGGCCAAATTTCAGGGGCTGTAGCTCCGTGATAAATGGAACTACATGAAAAAGTTGTTGTACAACATTAATTTTTTAATGAGACCTACCCATGGTTAACATTTTTTTTCTCTATCTTTAATGGTATAAAAGTTTTGTGAACAAACGGACGGACGGACAGAATGAAACTAATAGTCACTTTTTTTCAAATTTTTTTTTTTGGAAATATGCTAAAGAGCACGTACATTTGGTAAAATAAAAATTTATAGTATTTATTATATTGAGCTATAATTTTCTGATGAAATTGTAATGTAGGTGTATGATTCTAAAAAATAGGTAAATTACTTATGTGCATAAATTATATAGAAAGAAAGGATTCAGGAAAACAAAAATAGGACAAAGAAATTTTAAATTTATTAAATTAAATATTAAACAAAATAGAAAATCAATTTTTCTTTTCTTATAAAACTTCGTCAACAATTTAAACAATACAAAAAATTTATAAACAAACAAAGATATTTTCTAGATAGATAGCGTTTTTGGTTCATAATTGTACATCATGGCTGTCATGTTATGACGTCAGGCAAACATGTCACGAAAAGCAATTTGAAAAATTATTTCTTATTGATTTCAGAATAATTTTTAATTTAAAAAAAAATACCCAATTTATATTTCATCCGTTTAAAAGTTTAAGGTCTAAAATTTATTTTTTTACTTTTCTCCCCTTACATTTGTTTTTTGTCAATTGACGTTACGAATCCGTATTGAAAAAGAGGTCTTTTGTCTACTCTTAAAAAAGATATTTCTTAGCACAACTTTAAGATTTTCTCTTTTGAGGTGTACCTTTTTCTTCTTAATACAAACTGAAACTAAATAAAATATTAAAAGTCAACGACAATACAATTTTAACCACTCTTATAAAATATTGTAAAAAAATTTTTGCTATTTAGAAATTTTATAACGGGGGTTAGATTTTCTTTGAAAATTTCTGTTGTAAAGGAGTTTGAATCAGCTTTTTATTTATCTTGAATTTGTGTTTTAAAAAAATTCAGAAAATTAAATTTTAAAAATTAAATTTAAAAAATTCAGAATTTATAACTTAAGATGGCCTAAATGAATCCAATGCCGCAATCAGTAGTTTTTCAAATATATTTTGAGTTAACAAAAAAAAACAAAAAACAAATTTAATTTATTTTTCATCGTTTTAAAATGTTGTTTTAAAAAAAGTGGTGTAGATAAACAAAATTCTTTAAGTATTATATTGCCTAGGTTACCTACAATTCATTTGTTTTTATTTTCAAAGAAAACTTAATTATAAAAATTTAAATTTTGTGTACTGAGTGGAAAATTGTTGTTTTTTCACATTTGTTTTTCACCACAATTATGATTTTTTCCCTTTAAATGGTTATTTTTACGTAAACCTCAATATGATATCCCTTTTAATATAACCAACATTATATTTTATTTTCGTTAAGAAAAAAAAACAACTGAAAATAATTTTTTTTTTTTTTTTTGTATTAATAATATATGAGCCCGAAACATCAACAAGGATTTAGCAATAACTTTAAACATGTAAATATTTATAGAGCCATATCTTCAGTTAAATTGAATATCATGTATCTACGTTGAAGTAAAGTTAACCAAGTAAACAGAAGCTTCATTTTATTTAACTGAAATTTGTATCATATAAGATAATACAAATAAAATATACCCCCATTCATAATATTATACATAAGAATATTATGTATTTATGTAGGATGGTATATATATACATATACTTAAATACTAATACATGTTAATATATGATAAAAGAAAAAAAAGTTTTGAAATCACTGAAACATTATTATTACACGAAAATTAATTTTAAATTATTAATTAGGGTTGAATTGCATGCTGAATCTCTTAAGGATTGACTTTATAAACGATAAACTCTTTATATATTATATTAAACTTTTATATAATATATTCTTATATATATCGCATGTTTTTTTAATATAATGTATACAATATACATAATAGTATATTTTATTTATATACAAATATAAATCTTTATAACATTATTTTTTTCGTTATTAGAGTTGCCAAATAAAATAAAAAAAAATTATATACTACATCCTAAAAATATGCAATATTCAATAATTTAAATTCTATATTTGACATTTTTAAATAACTTCTGTTGCTAAAAATCACTTAAATTAACATATTTCAATAATTAAATCACAGAAATTGAGAAGAAAATCATAATCTCTCCAAAAGAATTGCATTACTGAAGACATTAATTGTGTCAGCCATAATAAAGAAATAATCTTTTAATTTTAATTCAAAATTTTTTTATGAAATGACTGTTGGATAACAAAACCACACTGTCAATTTTTTAAAAGCACCACTCTAACATACATATAACATTACTTAAAAAAAAAAAATTATAATAGTATTCATAATATTATCCTTTATTTTCTTGCAACACAAACAGGAGTTTAAAAAGAAAAAAGCAAAATTAAACAAAAAAAAAATCTTTAAAAGAATTTCAAACTTCTTCATACCGCATCAGTAATGTCTTTAATTTTTTTTTTTCTTGTTCTTTTATAAGACAAAAAAAAATCCTAAGTTAAAGTATTAAGTACCTAATACATAGTTCTAGATCATATTTTTCGATTCTTTTAAAACAAAACAAAAAAAAAAAGAATAGCAAAATAATAATATTTAATAACGGTGAAAAAAAAATTCCTTAAAGCGTAAATATGGCGAGAAAATGTTTTAAATGGGAAATTTTTGTGGTGAAGAGAGGCAACAAACATGGTTAAATTCTTTGTATAAATGTATACAATTTTATGTACATATATATATATATATAAATTATATATGGATATGTTAACTTCACAAAATATTTTCCTATATTATGTCTCGTTAAAAACACATTAATTGTGGTTTTAATGAGAATGAATATAACTTTTGTATCTTTGTATATATATAATTTTTGGTATATCTATTTATATATTATATTATATAATGATTATTTATATTTAAACATCATTCAAAGATTAGTATAAGCATTATTTATTTAACAAGTTTTTAATGAGATGAACTTATATAAAAGCATGGAGACACAAAGGATATATAGTTAAAGTTTTTCTTTTCCTCATAACTTTTAATCCGTGTTCTATAGTTCTAATTTACTATAACATATTTTTGTTCTAACCTGTTTCCCGAATTTTTAATGTGGATATTTAGAAAAAATTTAAAGGACACTAAAAAATAATTAATTCTTTGTGTTTGCAGTTTTTTTAAAAACGTATCAGTTGCTTAATTTTTAGACTGGATAATGCAGATTAATTTTTCATTATACCGTTTTTTATTTTCTGATTCTTCGGATTTCAGAATGTTTGATTTCTAGAGTCTCTCAAGTATTTTTAGTATTTTTCTCAAAATATGTACTTACATTTAGTGATATTATAGGTACCATTATAATATTATTAAAGCAAGACATTTTCTTCAAAAAATATCTAATATAATATTTTCCTTTAAAGAAACTTATGAAGTATAGTAAAAATATACCGGAAAAGTCTTTAATAATTGAATATCTTAATTAAACTAACAAATTTTTAAATTAAATATTAATTTTTAATAAATTTAATGTTAATATATTAGTATTTAATTAAATCAATTGTAACTTTAATAAATTGTTAAATTATTGTGATGAAAGGAAATCATTTTTGTTATTCTTGAATGATTTTTATAAAAAGGACATTAAAATGGAAATGGATATTTTTTTTTTTTTCAGAAACAGAAATAATAATTCATGTAAAAATTAAAATTAGAATATTTTATGCAACAGTAATCTTAAAATATAAATCAAAAGAATATTAATTATTTAAAAATTATTAATTAAAGTATGGTATTATGTGTGTGGCCATTAAAAGAATAGAAATTCATATTAAAATAAAATGAATTATATTTAGAAAAATTAAAAAAACTTTATGATAAAAATTAACTTTAAATTAACTTTTTTCAATGTTTACTTAGGATTCGGTTTTCAGTTTTTTTTTTTTTTAGTTGCAAATTTTTGAACTATGAAATAGTTAAAATTTTAATACAGCGAGTGTTGATAAATTTGATATTTTATTCTTTGTGTAAGTGTACGTATTACCTTAAATACCACATTTATTTTTTTAAGGCCAATTAGCCCTTTGGCAAAAATTTGCTTAATGATAAATATAATTTAAATAGTAAAATTAATAAAACATAATAATAATAGTATTTTATTTTAATCAGTTTTTCTTTTATATTTTTTTAATCCATGGTCTTTTTGAGATTCTTTTCGTTTTACTGACTTTAAATATGTCTTCAAAGCAATTAGCTTTAAGATTGCAATATTTTTATAAACTTTTTTAATTGTTTAATATTAGATCTAACTTATTATAAATTTTAGGGACTTAAGGCTAATTAAAATTTTTAATTTTTTGTAATTTGATTACGAATAATTTACAAAATAAAAATTAGTTACACCTTTTAAAGATCGAGCCTTATTCGGTGAGTTGAATATAAATTTGATAAAAAATTTTGTACTAATGTAGAATTAAAAATATAAGTAAAAGATATTAGTCCCATCAATATGCAACATTTGTTTTTCAGGAGTGGCTGCAAATATGGTAACGGGAAGTTATTCTTACGAAGTTAGTGGAACACAAATACATACTCCCTCGGCGTTGAAAGCGTTACGTTCTTACCCACTAGACCACCAAGACACCAGTCATGTAGTTATTTTGAAGTAAATTCAAATGTTTTGTATGAAGTTTCTCATTTTTGTTTAAATTTATTTACCCCATACTGCATTTTTTTAACTTAGAATCAACCATACGAAAAATCTTCAAAAATTAGAGAATAGTGAACAATTTGAAATACAAGAGTAAGTCTGGGCTGTAAGTCTGGAACCCTATATAAGTAAAAAAAACCGTTAGCACACGTAAAAATATATTACTGGAGCTTTAAGTTTTATGTCTTGCCGAGGAGAAATTTGTACAGGTGCTAAAGTTACAGGTGCCTAAAAATAGCAAATTTTCAATTTTTCAGCCCTAATACCTCTTAAACAGGGGCGGTGCAAAAAAAATTCTAAGGGAGCCTATACTAATTCTAAAAGTTCTTTCTTATCTCAAAATTTCAGATTCCTATCTAAAGGCGTGCCGGAGTTATGAAAAACGAAATTTCATGCAAAATATGGTTTTAGCATAACGGTAAATTTAAATAGTAAATTACAAAATATTGCATAATTTTGATATTGCTTTATCTAGATAATAAAATTTCCGGTCTTCTCGCGGTTTTAGATTGCAAAATTATTACGCAGAGTCTGAGATATATACATCTGAAAATAAGGCTTTTTCGCAATTTTGAAGAGCTGTAACTCTGGAACCCTATGTAACTAAAATAAACCTTTAAGACACGTTAAAATATATTACTATAGCTTTAATTTTTATATCTCTTCGAAGTAAAATGTGTACAGGTACCTCAGTTATAGATGATTAAAAATAGCAAATTTTCAATTTTTGAGCCCTAATAGCTCATAAACAGGGAGTGGCCCAAACAAATTTTCTGAGCAAACTTATACTCTAAAAGTTCTTATATTCTAAAAGTTCTTTCTTGCCTCAAAATTTTAAGCCTCTACCTAAAAGTCTGCCGGAGTTATGAAAGTAGAAAAATCATGCAAAATTTGGTTTTCACATAACGGTAAATTTAAATACTAAATTTTTCTTATTGACGTTTTCCTATTGAAAAAATCTTAAGCATAACATAAGATATATGCATTTAAAAATAGGGCTTTGGCAAAGTTTGAGGGGCTGTAGCTCCGTAATGGATGGGGCTACATGAAAAAGTTGTTCCACAAAATTATTTTTTTCATGAGGCCTACCCATGGTTAAAATTTTTTTTCTCTATCTTTAACGGTGTAGAAGTTTTGTAAACAGACGGACGGACGGACAGACAGAGTGAAACTAATAAGCACATTTTTTCAAATTTTTTTTGGAAATGTGCTAAAAATAGTGATTGACTCATTAAATTTTTTTCTGGTTAAACGATTTATGAAATCTGATCCTAGGAGTCAAAATAATTTTTGATTTTAATTTATTTTGATTTACAAAGTGTTTTTCTTTTCTTTCAATTTATGGCTTTTTTTTTTGTTTTATTAGATGTTTTTTAGTGTATTCCCCCATCTCATAAACGTGACAAGATAATTATACAACCTTTCCTTTTCAGGCGTGGTTGTAAATGTCGTAAAGGGTAATTATTCTTACGACGTGTGTGGGATTCGAAGTCACATTCCCTCGGTGTTTACAATGTGTTTCATACGCCTTTATCCACTAGATCACCGAAGCCCTCAGAAAAAAGTTAAATTTTTAAATGTTCACGCATGACATAACCAAAGATAGCTTAACTGTAGCAGTTACTATTATTATTATTATCATAATTATTACTATTGTTGTTATTATGAATTATACGATATATATATATATTATTACTCTATAAAATTACTTGTCCTAAAACTAAATGTTTGGTTCTATACGGAAAACACATTTTTTAGTTTACTTTTATTAACTCACAGAAAATGTCTGTAAAATTTTACATATATAGCACTAGCCGAATAATTTAGAAGAGTTTTTTTAGAAACTAATAAATAAACTAAACTAACAAAAAGTTCAGTTGCATTAAAGGACGAAACAACTCCAATATTTTATATATGAATAATAGCCTTACTTGCAATTTTGTTAGAACATAACTTGTACGTTACCATACCTAAGTATCTTTTTATTTCATAAATAAATTAATGTTAATTCTACTTATTTATATAAATAAGGTAAAAGAATGATAACTGATTTAATTTTAAATCAAAAAATTAAATATTGTTTTTATTTTTATATAGTCTTAAAACCATATTTTTTTCTGACGGAGATAGAGATTTTTCAAAGACAAGAAGAATATCCCCTTGGAAATGTCGAATCCTTCCTGATCCACCTTCTCCCTTTGTCAATATGTTGGGATGATACACCTAACTGATAGGACCACTATATTATGACTATGGAGTAGGAATAGGAAAGAATAGACAAGAATGCGGAAATACGAATTGATTTTAGTTGTATTTTTTTCGTTCTTTGTAGGTTGAAATCTCCGATTTATTAAAATCTTATTCAGAATTTACATATATAGGCATTTTATTTAACTACTTGTTTCTTCATTAATTTTTTTTTTTTACTTTTTCTACTATTGGTAGATATATTTTGTATTAAATTACATTTTGGCAATTAAATGAACAACATTTAATTATTTAAACAAAAAAAAAGAATATAATTATAAAATTAAAATAAATAAAATTAACAATACCATATATATAGCTATTTATCTCTATTAACAGTGTACTAAATACATTTTTGAATTAATAATATAACAATCAATAAAAATTTAAATCATATCAACATCAACATCAATATCAATGTCAATTTTATTTTAACAGAAATCAATAATTTTAGCACATAACACAAAAATACAATTTAACAATAACATTAACATTCCGCATAATAATAAGATAATCAAATAATCACAAAGTTTATGTTTATACCAGGTGAATAAATCATAGATATTTTTCACCTACGTAAATAGCATGTATTATTCTATACATACATACATACGTCATACTATATTATATATTATATTTTAAAATAAATACTTGTATTCGTTTTCAAACATTTTTTTTTTATATAAATATGATGTTGTTGTTTATGCATATAAGTTTCTTTACTTTTATATTATATATTTATTATAGTTATACAATTATACATATACAAGTATATGTATATAGAATATGAGATTGAAAATGTGTAGATACATTTTCGTGAAATTAATTTGTATGCATTAAATAGTGATGTGCTTTGTTTATTTTATTTTTAAAAAATATTTTGTAAACATTTTGTTAATTAACACAATTGCAAAGAATGCGAAATAATTAAAAAATTAAAATTATAGATTTTCTCTTGTACGTTTTATTTTAAAAAATCTGTTTCTGTGACACAATTTTCTATATTAGATTATAAGATAAAATAAAAATTTCTGCTCCGACGAAATGATCCCAATCCCAATAATACGAAAAATCAAAAATTTTGTCAAAACAATAATTTACACGACATGTTAAATAAATATACAAGCTAGAACGTTAAACCAAAGGTATTGACTCCAATAGCAAATTTTAAATTTTTGATTCCTAATAGCTCATAAACACTAAGAGATACATTGAAACACGAGAAGATACAGAGGGTAATTTTTTGATATAACTTATGCTAAATGTTTTTATTCTCTCGAAATTTCAAGGTTCAAACAGAATTTTTACTTCAATTTGTAAAGGTAAAAAAAATATCGTTTGGCGTTTCTAAACTGAAAAAATATTAAGTTAGAACCTGAGATATACCCATTTGAAAATAGGACTTTTTAAAAATAAGACTTTGAAGAGTTGTACGTCCATAGTGGGTGTTACTAAATAAAAAATTTGCTTTATAATATTACTTTTTTTGGTAGTCTACCAATGGTCATTAATTTCATTTTTCTATCTTAAATGTGGTAGCAGTTTTGTAAACGGAGGGACGGTCGAACTATGAAAGTGAAGTTAATAAGCAAATTTTTAAAATTTTTTGTGAAAATATGCTAAAAATTAATGTGCTATACTATAAAACGTGATGCATTTCTATTTATATCATAAGGAAAGTCTAAAATTACTCAAAATCTGAATATATGTATATATATATTTTTTTAATGCATTTCTCTGCCACATAAATTACACAGCCTTTCCCTTTCAGGCGTGGCTCCAAATGTCGTAATAAGTCTTACGAAATATGTGGGATTCGAACCCACACTCCCTCGGTGTTTTACAGCGTATTTTATACGCACTTACCCACTAGGCCACCGAGGCTCCAATCTGAATGTAATTATGTATAGGAAAAACAGATTTACGTACAACATTCACTAAGACTTGACAAACATGAATTATACATATTTTGAGTCCATATAAAACTAACTAAACTCATAAGATATTATAGGTATTACATAATGTAATTAAACAAAAAATATAAAATTTAACTCTAAATTAAAGTAAAAACATACCTATACATATTACTATATTGTTAGAAAAAAAAATAACACACAACTTACCAACGGGAACAAATGACACAAATATAATTTATTACCAAATATAGTAAATATGTTTATATGTACATACGTTTTAATATTAAATAAGAACGCACAAATAAATAAAATAATTAATTCTTTTCAAGTTTCAACTTATCTTTGCACCTCTTTTTTTAATTTTTCAAATGAATCGAACACTCTATATTTAAGTTAATTTTTAGATACCGTTATTTTGAACCTGTCATTAAATGTCTGTCATTTTAACTCTAATTATTTTCTTAATGACTTTTTATACTAATGAAATTACAACAAAACAAAAATTAAACAAAATAAAAACAAGGCAGAATATAAACCAACGATTTTTAAAAGCGCGCATTTCCAAAAGATAATACAAACTGTTTAAAATTGTGACATGCAACAAAATTTTAAAATTTCATATAAGGAAAAATGTGAAAATAGGTCTTTTTTGCAATGTTGAGGAGCTGTAAGAGTGGTAGGCTATATAACTAAGAAAACCCGTTAACACACATAATATATATTATTACTGAAGCTTTAATTTCTATGTGTTGCCGAAGAAAAATTTGCACAGGTACCTAAGTTCAGATGTCTTAAAAAAAGCAAATTTTCAATTTTTGAGCCCTAATATCTCTTAAGTAGGGGGTGGTACAAAAAAATTTACTGAGGAAAGTTATATTAATTCTAAAAGTTCTTTCTTGTTTCAAGTTTCTATCTAAAAGCGTGGCAGAGCTATGAAAAAAAAAAAATATCATGCAAAATTTGGTTTTCACATAACGGTAAATTTAAATACTAAATTTAAAATAACTGTATAATTTTGACATCTATTTAAAAATTTTGATTTTTACAAAGATTTATGAAGGTAGAAAAAATGTCTGTCGAATGGCGTTATCAGATTGAAGAAATGTTAAGTAGTAGTTAAGTCTTTAAACTTGGAAGCGCTACAGCTCGGTAATAGGTGAGGCTACATGAAAAAGTTCCGATAGCGGAAAATTAATTTTTTTATGCGATGTACTCGTGGTTAAAATATTTTTTCTCTATCTTTAACGGTGTAGAAGTTTTGTGAACAAACGGTCGGACCGATCGACAGAATGAAACTAATAGGCACATTTTTTCAACATTTTTTTTAGAAATGTGCTAAAAGAGATACAATAACGAATAACTAGAGCCAAATTTTAAGAAAAAAAAAAGTCATAGAAAGGGTAAATTCCATTTATTTGAATTTTTTGCGTATACTTTTATTGTATAACAAAAATAAACATTTTTTTTTCTCTCAATTTTTCAACAAAATTAAATTTTTGTTAATTGTTTTTTTTTTTATTTTTCCTTTTTTTTTTATACTTTGTTTTTAAAATTACATTCCATCAGTCCATACGTTTATATGTATTATTACTTACCAACACCATCTAATTACATTTAATCTTTCAAATTAAATCTCAAGTATCCACCTGAATCCATCCGCTTTTGCTTTTAAATATCCTCTTTTTTTTTTAAATTGAATATATGAATATCTATATATATATATATATATATAATATATATATTATGTACATTATATAATATTCTAACATAGAATTTCAAATAAATATTTGACGTTCACGTACTTTGTGCTGGCACCTTTTTTGTTTTCTTTTCGTTTTTTCAATTTTCTATAGGTGGTGTATAAATTTATCTGTAAAACATATTATTATGGTATCTATTAAATTTTTCACATTTCATGGAAAGTTTTAATATATATGATCTGTATTTCCTATATTTTTATTTTGGCAGTTTAAGCAGTAAATTGTATGTAAACCATAATGGTGCCAAATTTAGAATGAGATGGTTGTTGCCAAAATCATGAATATAGCTATATATTTTTTTTTTTTTCGTATTTTTTTCACTTTTGTAATTTGCAACCCTTATTTTATAAAAATATATTTTGTTGAAAGTAGGTAAGGTATGTAGTTAGGTATCTATAATATATTTTTCTTATTGTTTTGAATTTTCTTTTTTTCCTTTAAATTTGAAGATAAGATTACAGTAGTAATTTTATATTTATATGGTATTTGTGTACAAATATTAGTAACAATAGGTTTTATTTTAGTTTTCAATTTTAATTTTATAAAACGGGAACAGGGATGCTATAATAAGGAAGGAAGAAATTCAATTTATAAAATTTACAAATCTAATCAAAAAATTAAAATTTTCATATTTATATACTTTTAAATTTTAATATTATTAACTTTAATGAGTTTTTATTTAAAATTACACACTAAAAATATTGTTATAAATTTATAAATTTTAGGAAAATTTATTATGGACGGCCGGCACTTAAGAGCTTGAAAGAATTCTGACTGATAAAAAAAAAAAAAATGACTTAAAAAATTAATTAGTAACTATTAATAAAAAAAAATATCTATAACTACTATCAAATCCTTTAAAATATTTCAGTTAATAATAAAGTAAAAGGTAGGTACGTATATAAAATGAAATTTAAATCAATAACACTATGAAGTCGACCTTCTTCTTTTATTCTCTATAATACTATATGCTCTTCTCATTTAAAAATTCAGAAACTGAGATTGTTATTCTTCCAAAGTTCAAACGAAATTGTATTTTCCAATAAATTAATTTTTTTTTTGTTTCATCTACAATTTTATACTATAAAGTTTAAAAATTTAATTAAAATTAAATTGATTTTGAAGTGACATATAAATACTTTGCATACTTTATTTAAATTATGTTACATTTTAACTAAAACAAAATTTTTAGGTTATTAAATCAAATGAGGTCAAAAAATAATATTAGGTACATAAATACATTTTTAGTAAATCCACGTAATTAAAAAAAATGCATCCTAACCTATTATACCTATCCAATACATTAGGTTTAAAAATGTTTAATAAAAAATTCATTACAATATACAAAACTCTGTTAAAAAATATAGTATACAAGTATTTTATATAAGATTAAATTAACAAGATACTAAAATAATGGTATTTATATTTTATCAAAAACAATTTAAAGGTAAAAAAAAAAATAAGTAAAAACAGCATTATTTAAATAACAAGGATAACCGTAAAGGACCTTTCAAAACTATAAGTTTTTTATACTTTAAAAAATTAATTTTTTTTATCTTTAGTCATACCCTTGTAAATACATCGCACATAAAATGTTTCAAGTGATATAACATCCATTCGTTCACATTAGTGAACTTTGACTGAATAATTCAATTTGTTTGTTCTTATCACCCACTCATAATTTTACTGTACAATAATTATTTAAATAACTAGAATCTAAATTCCTGTTTTTTTTTGTATCTGTATCTAGAGAATACCTATTAATGTATAGATACTTATATATTATGTATTATAAAATAAAAGAAGATATAAATGATTAAGTTCATCATTCTATTCAGGTAGTACAGGTAATTTTCTAAAATAACAGCAATACAATAATAACAAACAGCAAACAACAATGATGATAATAATAATAATAATTCTCGTTGATGTACTTGTATTCCTCATTAACAGGATAATACAAAACAATAAAAAAAAAAAGAAAAATAAGAAAAAGAAAAACAACAAACAAAATTATAATCAAAGACAAGAATGATGTTCGCTGCCTGTATATTTATGGAAGCTGATTTTAACTGAACAACAATGAGGATGATAAAATTTATTTCCTTTCTCTTTCTCTACTCAAAAGATGTACTCAAAATATTTTTATAGACAAGTAAACAAAAATATATAATGTACATATATTTATTTTTTATTTTTGTGACGAAATTTTGAAGAAGAAAAGGGGAATTAGGTAAAGAAATAAAAGAATTTTATGTACATTATCTATTTGTAGTGTAATTTTGGAATGTGGTGGTAGTAATGTTTTCACATTTAACTCTTTTATACTTTTTTTTTTTTAAGTTGTTTTAAAAAAAGATAATTAAAATCCTAAAACGAATGAAGGAAAATAAAATTTTTTTTTTTTTAGGTGATTTTTGTAAGCACATAGGTAAATCTCAAGTAAGAAGTTTTGTTATTAAATTTTAATTAAAGATTAGGTCTTAGATATACCCATATTATAATTACTTATCATTTGTTATTTGGTCAGTTTAATTTTTAGAAAGTAGACCGTGTTTTTGAAAATTTAAAATCACTCAATTTCAGGCAGATTTACTCCACTTCTATGACTTAAAATTATAACTCTAATTAATAGTAATATTTCACTTGTTATTACTTTGGTTGCGAGTGAGTTTTATGAATAAAAATTAAACTGTTTCATAAGTAGATTTTGATGATGTGATACCAGAAGAACTCATATTGAAGCCAGAAGTGGTTGTAATAAAGGCATCCACAATTTCTTGATAATTTTAAGATGCGTTATCCAAATTAACCACTTAATGAAATCATCAATATGAAAAATATTTGCAGTTAATTTTTTATAGCCATAATAACTAGCAATTAAAGTTTTTTTAAGAGTTTACTATAAATCAGAAAACCGTTTATTTAAATGTAAAATTATCTGTCTGAATTATTCCTCGTGATTGCCCTTAACGGGTGAAATCCTCACTAATAAACTAAGTTAAATATATTCTACTGTTATATACTTTGTTTTTGGTTTTTCTTAATCTTTATAATAAGTGACTCAACCTTATTTACTTTGAGGTACCATTTAATATTAGAAGAATGAATTAGAGGGTGGTTAATTATTATTTTTCTTAGTTTTTTTTTGTTTTTTTTAACTTTTCTTCTGCAAATAGATTTTTATTTATAATTATATGTTTTTTTTTTGTTTTTTTTTTTTTGTTATTATAACTTGAAAATTACTTTGAAAAAATTTTTTATAAAATTTTTTTTTTATAAAGTTATGAAAACTTGTGTTGATTTGGTTTAAGACCTATTAAAGTATTTAAGGTTAATGTAGATGAAGTATATCGTATAATGGAAAATCTTTAGATAAATAAAATTTCAGATAAGGTGGGAAAAATTTGAACGGGAAAATTGTGAAAATAAAACTTATATAATAGTACGTAAGTATATTATATTATATAGGTACTTTAGATATTTTTATTT
Source organism: Poecilobothrus nobilitatus (assembly GCA_947095535.1). Classification (NCBI taxonomy): domain Eukaryota; kingdom Metazoa; phylum Arthropoda; class Insecta; order Diptera; family Dolichopodidae; genus Poecilobothrus; species Poecilobothrus nobilitatus. The sequence continues at coordinate 264,536,144 of OX352774.1, read as the reverse complement.
TCAAAGTTTTGTTTTGTGTTCTTTGAATAAAAAAAAGGAAGGAAATAAAACAAAAAGAGAATAAAATTGAAGGTAAAAATAAGTTTTTAAAGAATATTTTTATTAAAATTCATTTCTCAAAAGGATTTCTTAAATTATTTATAACAAAACTATAAAAAGAATACAAAAACTCTTAAAAGGAAAAAATTAAAAAAAAAAAGTTAAAAAAAGAAATAAAAATTATTAAAAATGCAAAGACTAAAATCAATATCTAAAAGAAAAATGCTTAGAGAGTGCTCCCAATAGAGACATTAAATACATCTTAATGTTTATGTTTTATTGTTTTTTTTTTTTGTGGCATTAACTGAATTGTTGTGTGTTTTTAATGAATGAAATAACAGTAGCTATTTAATTTTATTACATGGAATATCTTAAATATTTTTAGTTTATTGTAAAAACTTAAAGCTATAAAATTGCAGGTGAGAATGAGAAAATAATCTATTTTTAGTAGTGAAATATGAGGTTTAATTAAAGAGAGATTTTAATGAATAATAATGTCTTAAAAATTAAAATTATTTGTTGGTTACACCATTTTCCAACATAAAGACCAACACCCTTGCAACTTTATTTAGTAACTTTAAAAAAAAGTACATAGTCAAATAAATAATATGAACTTAGATTTTGTTTTTTCTTTTTTTGTAGTTAATAGTTTGTTTTATTTAACCTTATTAAATTTTTATTCTCTTCATTCTAGAGTCTATAGTGAAAGCATTATTCATTTGCAGAAACTGGATTAAATTTATTTGTAAATTGAAAAAAAGTGTTCATTACAGAAAAGTCTTTTAATCTTTAAACTTTGTTGGTCTTCTTTCAAAAGTTTTTTTTTTGTAAAGAAAGAAGGTAATCTCCCAAAGGCACCAAGATTAGCTCGAGTTGGTAGTGTGAGATTCTTAGTGGATAGTCTTAAATTCAACAGTACTCTCTCTTGCTAATATAATGGGTTCAAATCCCTAATATTGTCAAACTGTATTGATATACTGTATTGATTGGATATAGGGAGCAAAAATAGAAAAGGATATAACAGGGACGCGAATACTTTTAAAATTATTACAAACTATCTAGAAATTACATGTTTGTGATTTGGATGCATCTACTTTGATTGGTTTTAATAATTAATTAATGTAATATTTTGATTAGAAAATATAGATCAAGTAAATAATTGTGTTACATTTAAATAAAACTTTTCTTCTTATTAAAAAGTCTACTTCTCAAGACACACTCCAACTTGAAAAATGAAATGACATTCTTGTCTAATCTGTTAGACTAATTAGGTGTAGAAGACCATTACAGTTTAATTATGAAACAAAATTTTATTATATATTAAAGTGTCAACACCAGATTGTGAAACAGGATCATCAGGATTTAAAAAAAATTAGTTTTTATTATTTTGATGCTTTAAAAATATTTTTTTGTAAGAAATTTTAGAAAAGTATAGTAAAAATTCAAGTATTTGTGTATTGCCGTATATTAATTATATTTTATGTATTAAAAGCTTCCGAAACTCAACTTTTCCTAAAGCACTCAAACAGCAGGGTTAAAATTTAACCGATATATGCATATAACAAATTTTTCGTTAAAGTTATACGACTTATATTAAATAGCAAAATAGTATGTAGACGTTATAAAAATTCATAAAAAAATATAAAAATTTCTTAATTAAATTTCAGTTCATTTTTAATTTTTTTTTTATTAAAAATAAACACTTTAAATTTTTAAACACCAAGATATAAACGACTATAGTTTTCTTTTAATTTTATGATAAATTTTGTATATAACAATTTTAGGTACCTATAAAATTTATGATAAAATGATTCATCAAAAATTCTCCATATGTTCTATAAATCAAATATTTAAAATATTTTTAAAATATTTTATATTATATACATATATTATATTCTTAAACGACGTATGCTGATATCTAAATGGTTAGGTAGTGTTTATTCAGTCATAAATTGCACCCTATGCGCATTTTTTCCTTCTCCACTCCTTCAATAAATTTTATAACTTTTTTTTTTTTGTTTTCCTAAGCATTTAAGCATTAGAAATTCACCCTCACATTTATGTCCTTCAGTTTTATTCAGTGTTAGATGATTTTTTAATATAAAATATACTATATTTTATTTCGTTTATTCTCAAATTAACCAACCACTCAAGGATTTACTTACTCATTCACTCAGTCACTCATGGTTACACCATTTATTGTTATTCCACTTTTTTTTCTTTTACTAGTTTCATTAGCAAACACCGTTATTGAAGCAGCTGTTGGCCGTGACCGTGAAATTTTAACTTTTATAGACATAATTTCTGATTAATATAAAAAATAAAATAAAACTATATAATATGTTGCGTTGATATACTATTAAGTATTATAGGGAACTTTGTGCATATGTATATAATATGAAAAGGCATTAATGCATACAATATTACCCTAAATATTTGTTTAACTCTTAAAAAATTAATTGTTAGATATATTTTAAAACTGTTCGAACCCATAAAATTAATGTGAAACAAAAGAATACATTTTTTATTTTTTTATTTTAATTTTTAAATGTCCAGAAAAATGATAAGGGTCTGAATGATATATGGTGTCATATTAAAAATGAAACTAATTCAAAAAAAAAAACGGAGTGCAGAGTGCATAATTGCTTAAATTGGTGAACATAAATAAATAAATTGTAGGTACATAATATTATAACATACATACATATACATTGTATATATTTTTAATATTAAAATGCATACTGGTTAGTTTTTAATATGAATTGAATAAAAATTAGCTCATAATATTTATTTTATGACCATTAATCCCTATTTATGTATTCTAAGTAATTCTAAATTAATTAAAAACAATTTTTCCTAAATAAACATTAGTTTGTTTTGGAATGGAACGTATATTGAATGGTTTTAAGACAGCATACATTAAATTAAATCTTCATTTTAATAATGACTGACAAGTTTTTTAAATGTTGATTTATTTCGATTAATAGAGTTATCCGTCATGGCTGTTTTTCAGTTTTAAATTTAAAAAGGAGTATTATTAAAAGAAACAATAATGGAACAACTAAAAAACAACCAAAAAAAAATTGAATTGAAAGCGATGGAACTGTCAACTAATCAACTACCATTTTTAAATTTGACTTAAAATATCGTAATCTTTTGTAAACTAAAAATGATGGAATATTTTAGGTTTGGGAAGTCATTAAATTCTATTAAAATTTGTTATATGGTCAGCAAAAGGCATAGTAATATTTAAGTTAAGTAATTTTTTTTTACATCATTTTCATTTGAAAAGAAATTCTTAGAGATTAAATTCAAAATTTTACTCCTTCATATACCATTTTACCTACATTATCGTACCTACAAATTTTACTCCTACCATGTTATACCATTTATAAAAAAAATTAATTTCGAAAAAAAAATTATCTATTAGACTAATGATCGTGAATTTAATGTAGGCTTCAAAAATGTAATCCCTATTACTTATTCTTAATTAAAATTGAGCACTGGTCAATTATCCAATTTAACATACATAAATTCTATTTCCTTTTCTAATCAATAAAAACTGATAAAAAACAAAATTTCTAACTTCTCAAATTCCATTTTAATGATTGCTCATAGTTATCAAAAAAATAAAAAAACGAAATAAAATGTTTGTCCTTATTGAGATATTCATCGCTTTTACAGTCAAAATTTGAAGTTTCTCATTAATATCTTTCACAATATCCTTTTTTCCTTAAAGTAAAAACAAAAACAAAAAACATTTTGAACAAGAAAAAAACATCTGTTTCTCTCGTGTGTCACTTTACTTCATGCCATGTTCAATCTCCATATTATGCATAAACTTTTTAAAATTATATTTTACATGCAGAACCTCTAAACGGAAGAAACAAATATGTTCAGATTGAATTAGAAGAAAAGGGCAAATACAGCAAAATAACAAAAACAGCAGCTAATATTTTAGTTTTTAAATACAATGAGTGTCATAAGTATGTAAAAAAATTTTGTATCATACAATTTTCTGTACATTCGTAGCACAATACATATATACAACAAAATATTGGGTTCTATCTTTTTTGGATGTGTCAAATGTTTAATATGACAAATGACACTGATAAAGTATTTCCTGGGTCCTCGGTGGCCTAGTGGGTAAGAACGTCTAGTAGCTATAAAAACCGAGAGAGTGTGGGTTCGAATCCCACACACATCTTAAGAGTTATTCCCTTTTACGACATTTACAGCAACGCCTGAATAGGATAGGCTGTGTAATTTCCTGTCCACATTTATGTGACAGAGGAATGCAATAAAAAGAAAGAAAAAAAAAAAGTATTTGCTACAATAAACGAAAACTTATTTAAGGTCTAATGTTTCTTTATTTGATTTTATAATATTTTTAAATTTTTGTTGGTTTTTTCATGATTTTTCTTTTTTATAGCAAAATTACCATTCATATTTATTCATATGATATCCACTGTATACATTTATGCAGCTTTATACCTAACTAATACCTATATATTATTATGTAGCTAACAAAAATGTTTGAAATGTTTAAGGTGCGTGTAGATGTTTGTCTGTTACTTATAAATTTAATCTAAAAAGATAAAAAAAACTCAAGATCAATTTTTTGTTTGTTGAGTTAAAATTGAACACAACGGTACAATTTATTATGTTAGTTTGTCTTATGATTCAAACTATATACACATATTTGATCCTTTATAATATGTTTAAAGAGTGAAAGGAAAAGGAAAAAAAAATATTTATTTCTTGTATTTAAATGAAAACGTAAACGAATTTGCCATAAAATAAAAAAAAAAAAAAATTGTAACTTCAGACAAAATTGGCTTGATTTGTTTTTTTTTTTTGTTTTTCTTTTTTTGATTTTATTATCCTTTTTTCCTTTTCATGAATGACGAATTAGTCCATTAGGTAAATTGAAAATAAAAACAAAAAAAAAAAAATAAAAATTTGAAATGATAGAGAAAGAAAATAAATAAATAATTTTGTTTTTGTTGTTGGGTTTAATGCATTGACCTTTATGCTTCAGTACAATCTTTTAATAAAAAAAAAAAAATAAATAAACAAATAGATAACAGAATACGTAAACTAATAAATGAAAAAAGGATATTTTTTAAATATTAGAACGGGGAACGGTACGTATGCGTTTTACCCATCAAAAAAGTAACAAAATTTTTGAATATATTATTTGGTATCAATTTTTTTTTTTATTTTATTATAAACGACACATAATTCAATTTTCAAAAAGTTGTTTTTTTTTTTCGTAAAAATTTTGTACTTTTTAATATTTTTTTTATTGTAGATATTATTTTATTATTGGGTCTAAAGAATATTTAATTTTCGAAATGAATTAAAAGAATAGAAAAATTGAATTGTGAAATGAATAATGAAATAAGCATACAGAGTAAAAAAATTTATCTTTTATTAAACAGGTATTTGAATTTAAATAATTGACAAAAAAATTATACAATATTTTTGGTGATAATAGGTATATGGATTAAACATAAGGTAACTTCCTAAATATTGGCATCATTTTGAAATAATTTTTTCTAAGTTCAATTAACAGTATTTTTTTATTTTTCTTGCAATTTCTATTAGAAGCATAGGGCACTCACTAAGTCATTTATTATTCATAATTGACTAAGTTTCGGGAATTATTAATTTCATTGAAGCGTTGATTACTCGAATATAGGTATTACAGAAGATTATGAGACGTAAATATTTCTTTTATTTCTACGTCATGATTATCTTATACCAGAATTATTTTTTATTATTAAATTATTATATTATAATAGTTTTTGCTTTTAAAATAGTTTATTTTACATTTTAAATAACTTATCAAAAATTTGTCTTGATTCAATAAAGGAATATTAAACTGTGTTGACAATTACTGATTTGGATAGTCAATTTAAAGGATGGTTTCCGATAAATCGGATTTTTTTTAACAAGTAATAAGAAAACTCAAAAAAAAAAAAAAATCATTTCAAGAAACGAATTGTCTCTAACTTATATATATGGTAATATGGTACTTCTTAAAACAAATTATATCTTGCATATGAAATTGAATTACAAACATTTGAAAGAATAAATATTAGGGATCTATTTTTGAGCCAATTGTAAATGGCTAAATATAATTGTTACAGATTATTGAGCTCATCAATATGAACTTTAAAAGAAGTTGAAAAATATATATATAATTTTTTACGAGGGTCGGTGAAAAACTTGAAAAGTCATTCAGAAGAAATGTACGTGATACTTCCGGATAATGCTGGACTTTAAGCAACAAAAAAAGCCCCCTTTTTAAACCAAATTTTACATTGGGACCTTTGACATAAATACACAGTTTGTTTTACGGAACAGTGATGTGGGAGGGATTTTTGGGAAAAATGGAATTTAGGATAAAATCAGAATTTTGAAGGATGAGCAAGAAAATTTGGAGGAACATTTTGAAGAAAGATGTTAATGTTCTTTTAAAGTTTACTAAATTGTACACATATGAATTAACAACTTTTGGCATGTGGTTCCACAAACGCGACGTGTGCATGTCAAACCAATTTCGATAACCCTTTTTACACTCCTTGTTTCGCGTAGAAAAACTTTGAGTGGAGGCATTAACTGTTTAATTTTGTTAGAAATAAAAATACATTTTTCTAAAGTTTTTTATTTGAAATTTATAAGATGGATATTGGAAAAGTTCCAGTAAGTTGTTCTTGTTTGTTTTTGTCAGGAGTCTTAATGTTTCAAAATAATCGATGATTATAGGGCTGTCGTTATTCGTATATTGTTTCGAAACGAATAGATAAACAATATAAAAAATAATAATACACATATGAAATATGATAAAAATTTATATTCATTAAAAGGACATTTTATTTTTGATTCATATTCATTTTAAAAATATTCAATTTTTTAATAAAATTAATTTAATAACTTATACAAATATCCAATTGCTAATGATATTAAAATATGACATTTTATAAATTATTATGATTGCTATTTTGCTGAAGAAAAAAAAAAAGGGAAAATAAATGAACAAGTCATTATAGTAATGGTATGTCTAGGTACATAATATATGCATAATAAATGAAAAGTGTTTTCCTTTTTTATGGAAAGGGATTCATTTATGGAACGAGGAAAGTATAAAGAATCAAACTAATTTTTTTTTTTTAATACAAATTATTATCCTATAAAAATGTCATAAAATTAAAACTTCAAGTATTATGAATAATTTAAAAGTAAATAAATTTTTTTATGTACAATCATATTTATTTGTTATTTTTTTTTCAATATTTCCAATACTACTTAATGCCTTTAAAATTAGAATTAGATATTATATTCTAGCATAAGAAATGTAAACCTAAAGCTTTGTATTTCAAAATTTTACAAAAAATGATCATTTTAGGCTATACGAGTTTTGATGTAGTTATTGTGAGTTTTAGATATTTAAGGTTGAATATTGTTTTTTTTTTTTTTTGAACAAAGAGCTAAATAAAAGTTAGCTATTCATTCTTGCTTTATATTACTAATTGTCAAATAGTACTTGACCCACATGTTTTACAGGACTACAGGAGCTAACGAAGTCTTGTTTTTAGTTTATTGAAGGTTAATTCTTCAAGCTTGCTGAAGGATTTATTGCGCTGAATTAATTACTTTTTAAATTAAAGCTAAAAGCATATTATGAATAATTTTATATATGTAGAATTTTACCCCTCCCTTACATTATTTTTCTAGTTTTAGAATCAGGAAACACCTCTTGAAATATTTGCACTCTTATGTGGAGCGCCCTGTATATCATTTTTTTTTAATGTCCTTCCTGTTTATATTGTGGAAAGTTAGGGTTTCCAAATTGATTTTGTAGTTTATGTTGTGCATTCGAATGGAATATGTTTTATCAATACGTAATTAGGGCGAAAACTGCATATTGGAGGGTTTATTCTATTAAAAAGATATTTCTGTGCGGGTCAGAGTTGCATTTGACCAAATTTTTATGCATTTTTATTATTTATTATTATTATTTTCCAATTTCTTACCTAGTATTTTTTTTTTTTGAAAGATCTTGATTTTAAACCAAAGTTAGATAATATTAAAATAAATGATACAACTACACAAAATTAAAAATAGTCTTGTTATACTAGCAAAATGAATCTTAAAATTTCGTTCAGTTATTTATAACTTCAATCAATCACAAAACATAGATAGATCACATACTATTAAATGAAACCATTATGATGAGGGCAACTATGTTTTTTTTTTATAGAATAATGGCAATTCGCTTGTGGCTCGAATATCGTGAATATCGAATTATCTTTCACTTCAGGTGTTCTCTAAAATTCGGGATGATTAAATTTTCAATTTAGATTCAGCGAGAACATCAACACCTATCTTTCATTACAATCCTAAAAATCTGAAACCTATTTTTACTCAATACCGGAATCTTCTTTTGCCCAAACAATACAAAAAGTATTAAAAGTTCCCAAACATATCGTTTGGTCAATCAGGAAAGTGGTGTTTAGTGGATTGAAACGCCACACGTTAATTATAGAAGTGTCATGCTTGTACCATTCCTCTGTAGATTCTTTCGATGATTCCCATTTAATCACGTAAAAAATAGAAATTCTATTACTTCAAATATTTAGTGAAATTTTAAAAACTTTGATAATAGTGGAATTTTAAAAATTTTTTAAGTCGGCATTAAATTATTATTAAATCAATATTTCCTACTCCACTTCATTTTTAATAAAAAAATTTTTTATCTTTCATCCAAATATAATTTCTATAATTTAATGTTATTTTTATTTTTTTTATTTTTTCCTAATTCAAATTTTTTCTTCAGCCAATTAAATATTTCTAACAAATAAATGAATCAATTGAATTTTATTTCCAATGAAAGACAAAAACGAATAATAAAAAAAAAAATACAAAATTTAATTTTAATATTAATTTAATTGTCTTTTATCTTAAATCTTTTTCTATTTCATTAAAACAAAAACAAAAACAAAAAAAAAAAAAACAGAAAAAAGATATAATGTAGAGCGAGATAGCAATATTCAATAAAAACTTAATTTGAAAGTTTTCTCAGACCAATATTATATTTTTAATGACTTGTTAAAGACCTTGCCAAATACTCATTCCAAATAATTTAGTCCTAAAGCTATTTACATATAATTATTATCAATAATAATATGTTTAGTTTAATATGTTAGAGTATTTGTGTATATATATATATATTCAGTATATTATATATTGTGTAATTATAATTCTATGGAAAAAAAAATATTGAACTTTTTTTATAAGATATTCAATTTAGAATATTCTGAAATACGTCCAGTCTGTACCCTCTATACAAGTTTAGGTACATTTTTTTTTTTACCAGAAATAGCTAAAATTTTTTGTTGTTTGATACCAATTAATTCAACATTTTGGTTTTCGAAAAATATAACTTGTAAACTATAGGATATTTCATTATTTATAATTCATATTATTTCGCTAGGATATACTCTATAATTATTGTTAATTCAGTGGTTTAAAAAAGTCTTTCATCTAGCTTGAAGATATTGTTTTGATGGGGACTGCACTGTGTATATTTAAAATTAATAATTTATTTCATTAAATCTTAATATAATTCGAAGACATAACAGGTATAACTAAGAAAAACAAAATATAAACCGTTAATCTTTCTTATTTAGCGGTTAGACGTAATTTTTTTTATCCTTTTTTATATTCAAAGCGTCACCTTTTCATCCCTCCGTTTATTAACTTTTTTTGAAATTGAAAAATAGAAATTTGTTTATTTTGTCTTCACTTTTGATTCACTTTTTTTGACATTTCTTCCATACATGTTTTTTTTTTTGATATTTTCAGATGTTATTGATAAATATGGTGAATAGTGAATTTCTCTTTATTATTTTCATTCTATTTTTTAAAACTTTCAAAAAAGTTTAACTCCTCTGTCATTTTAAAAAGTGTAGAAAAGAAAATTAAAAAAAGGAATAGAAAATATTGGTGTTTCACCACTGCCTTAGTATTTATTTTACCAACCTTTCTAACAGTGGTACTTTCTAATTAATTTTATTATTTCTGTCAAATTGTCAAAACACAATGTTGACGTATTTGACACAAATAAGAATACTCTGCTTCGGAGATAATATTATTATTCTATGTTCTGAACCTTATGTTGATGTTCTGAACTTTAATTTCAAGTTATATAAGCCACAATTATGAATGAAAACAATTTTTTAATAGGTTGCTTAAAATTTAATATAAAAAATATTTTTTTAACAAAAACAACAGTTAAAAAAATAAGAAAAAAATTCCCGGAAATTAATAATAATTATTTTCACAGTTATTTTATCTTTTGAAAGGAATCTTTTCTAATTTTTAGATAAATTCAAAAAAATGCTTTTCACAAATTTAATATTTTTTCAGTTGTTTTTATTTTCGGTATCGCTTACAGTTTAATTTTACTTCAATCTTTACTGTAAGACATTGGTTTGGTATTCGCGTTTTTGTTTTTTTCGTTTTTTTTTGTTTCTTGAGAACTCCCATCCTGCTAAATTTTATTTGTTGAATTGGTAATTTGCAAAATTAAAATTTTGGTTTTATATAAATTTTCCTTATAAACTTTTAAAATAAATGAGGGTCTAAATTTTAAATGTTAAATCTTTAGTTATTAGATTTTTTAGGTATAATACCGGGGAGGGGTTAAAAAAAATATTTATAAATTTATAATTTCATAGCGACCTTCTTAGATATACCCAATAAATAATATCATTCTAGTGGTGCCATTACTTATTTTTTTTCTGTTTTTTGTTTTTTTTTTTATATTTTGTTTTAATTTTCTGTTATTTTCTGCTATAATTTCAATTAAATTATTAAAGTATCTATTGTCGGCAAAGTTTTTAAATTTTTTTTTTTGTTGTTGGTGTTCTTGGTGTATTTAAGAGAATATTGAAAAGTGAACTGAAGAAAAAACTTTAATATTATACGACACGAAGATGAAGAATGGTAGTTGGATTATGACAGGAATTATTAGTTAGTCATTTTATCAAAATTTTTCAATAAAAATTGTATTATTGTTAGAAAAATAAGGATAGAGAAGATAGAAAGAGACAGTTAAGTAACAGAAAGATATTGGATTAAATTTTATTCTTTACACGATTCATAGGATAATTTGAAATGTTGTTGCCGCCTATACCTAAGACGTTGATCCAACAACGATGATAATAATATAGATGATGATTTTATTAAGATAAATTGAAAGGAATTTTAGTTTTGTTTTTCTTTTTTTTCGAGGATAAAATGTTTTTTTTTTTTTTTTTTCATTCCATTTCTAAGAAATTGATTTTTTGTTTATTATGAACATGAAATTTATATCTAAAGTTAGAAATTAAAAAATTTTTTTCCTTTTTTTAAAGCAAAGGGAGAAATAGAGAAAAGAGAATTAAAATAACAATTAATCATTAAATTGACTAAAGAATTTTATTATTTTTCATTTTTTTTTTTTTTTTTTTTTTTTAAATTAAGTGAAATTCCTTATGGCTAAAATATTAAAAAAAAAAAACAACAAAATAAGAAAAAGAAGAAACAATAAGATTATTTAAAAATTTAATTTTAATTAAATTATAAAACAAAATGAAAAAAATAAAAATAAAAATTTAAATTAAAATTAAAGTATTTATCGTTAGAAAATTTAATATAATATCCGAAGTCAGATCATTTTCAAAATGGAAAATTAAGAAAAGCGGAAGTTAATAAAAATTTATTAAAAAACGTGGGAATCAAAAGTGAATATTTTACAGTTAAAATAAAAAAATGAATAATGAATAAAATATATTACCAAAAAAAAAAAAAAAATTTCTTTTACTTAATATTCAGGAGATGTAATAATATTTTAATACTTATTTCATTAATAAAGTAATTTTCTTTTTATTGAAAAATAAAAGAAAAGTTTTTCAAGAACAGAACATAACTATACATATATATATATACATACATATATACTGTACGAAACAGTAGACAATTTTGAACATCAATTGGTAATTAAATCATAAATATTTTTACAGTCTTGAATTAAATTCTCGTTTACTTAAGATCAACATTTCTGAGGCAAATAGAGTAAAAGGCAAAAGTATCGATTTAAGAGTTTGAGTTATTGGTGTTTTGAAATATTCATCCTTTAAAGTTTATTTTACCCTTATAGTAAAGAATTTTGTTTTGCTGAAAATAGTATGATGATAATGTGATGAGAAGAAGGAATAAAATTTTATTTTTATCTAGTGTTTAAAATTTTGTTATATGAAATAATTGTTAATATTATAGAGATATTTTTTTATTGATAAATGATTGATAGATAAATATTGTGTTTAAACTAATATTATGGATTTTTCTTTTCAGAAGTTTTAAATTTAAATTTTAGTTTTTAATATAACATAGTTCCCTTATTTTAAAGTTTCATTTTGAAAGTGATTAAAGTGTGGGAATCTTCCAAAGACACCAATAATTTCCCGTGGTAGTGTCAGATTTTTAATGACTAAACCCACCTCCGCCTTTAGCCAATATAATGGGATGAAACTCTTACCTGCTAATGCAGTATATAGGCTAGGGAGTAGGGAGAGGAAAGAATAACAAAAAGGATGCGGTATCATTCGATTCGGAGCGGGACTGTAAGGAAACAATGAGTCCGCCTATTATTACTACTATTTTGCTAATAGTGACCATAGCCGTTACAACAGTTACAACATAATAACATAACAGTATATAAACCTTACTGCATGAGGTAATTATTGAAGGTTTAACGTAATACATAATAATATTATAAACATAAACAGATCTCGCAGTATGCCTGCATTTTACTTGAATTCAATGTAGACTCACAATTTATCGGACTGTACGAATTAAATATAATTAAATAATATTAATCAATACCTTCTTACTATTATATTTAAAATAACAATATCATCACCGGTTGTGTTTTACTTCCTTATTGATTTTATAATATTCATAATCTTGTCTTTAATATCCTATCAAAATACCAAAATCAAAAATACCAAAAAGTTCTAATAAAATATATAAAACTGTCAGAAAAAATAAAAGAAAATATTAATTAAAAATTGAAGGTTACATTTTTTTTTTTATTTATTTATACACAAAATATAATATATTATATAAAAAAAAATTTACTATATATTATCTGAACACTAAAACAATCAAAACAAATTTTTTGTATTTCATTAATTTTCACCACCATTCATAATAGTTACAAATTTTGTTAGTAATGTTAGTTAGTTTGTATCTATTATAGATGCGTGTTAAATTCCTCTTTGTTATTTTGTTTTTTTATTTTTTTTATTTCTTTGTTAAATTTTGTTGCCAATTAAGGATATAATAAAACTGTAATAACAAGGATAAAAGTAAAGTAATGCCATAGAAGCAACCAATTAAACACTCCTGCTAAAAAAAATAATACTAAAACAAGATGGAATATAAATTAAGGACTTTCATAGCGCACATTTTCCAAAAGACAATAAAAACAATTGGGAATTGTGACTTGCACCAGAATTTCTAACTGTTCTGAGAATTTTATATGGATATGTATGGACAATTGGTGAAAAATTAAACCACAGTTTCTTAGCTTTTAAGTTTTAACCTTTTGTAATTAATCTGAAAATCTATTAACAGAAAATATTTGACTTTTAATATTTACGTTTTACTTCAAAAAACGTTGTACAGTTGGCTAAGTTACAGGTCTTTAAAAATAAGAAATTTTTAATTTTCGGTCTCTTATTGGTTTGCTGAAACAAAAATATTTTCCGAGGGAACTTGTGCTAATTCTCAAATATCCTTTAAAATTTCAGGTCCCGATCTAAGAGAGTTGCCGAGATATGAAGGAAACAAAATCTTGCAAAACTTTGTTTTCACATAACGGTATATTAAATATATTGAATTTCAAAAAATTGTATAATTTTGATATCTACTGATTAATAAAATTTAAAAAAAATGTTCTGTCGTTTGGCGTTTTTGGAATCGAAATTGATAAAGCAAAGCCCGAGACATACACAAACTATAAAACTAGGGCCTTTTCAAAGTTTGAGGAGCTGTAGTAGTTCCTTTAACCTGTGGGGCTACATTGAAATGTTGTTGTACAATATTAATTTTTTGAACAGACCTATGTGTGGTTAAAATATCATTGCTCTATCTAAAATCGTGTAGAAGTTTTGGAAATAGAAGGGCAGACGAACAGAATAGCAAATTTTTCACAACTTTATTGAAAAATGTTTACTAAAAAGAAGGAAAAAAATATATATTTAGAGTGAATCTCAACTACAGTAGATAAAGTTTTGCAATTTCCTATAATTTTTAACAACAATAGCTAAACATTTTGATTTTGAACGCAAAAAAACAAAAATTATGAAAAAGAAGGAAAAAAAAAATGTAGGCTCAATTATATTGTATTTTTAAAACATATAGGTACCTGCCCTATACCTGCACCTATCAACATTATTATTTAAATATTATTTTGTTTTACTTTTATATTCGTTCTTATGTTTATAATCACTTTATAGAATTTTGTCTGAATCCACTTATGTTTCTATTGCTTAGTATCACGTTTCTGCTTTATTTATAATTGGAATGGCGTGTGCCTACTCATTCAAATTTATTTAAGAATTTAAATTAGTGCAAAATATTAGAACGAACTTGAAATTTAGAGTGAACTAGCAACATTTATTTTGCATGAGAAACAAAGGATTTAAATACTCTTCAAGCAATAAAAATTTTTTAATACTTTTACAAGTCAGAGCTTTGAAGCTTTCGTTTTATTAAAAAGGTTAAGTAAGTTTTTAAATTTAAACAATTTTATTTTTGCTGCCTTATTTTATTTTGTTGGGGTATTATTTTATTATATTGTGGCGTTATTTCTTCATTCTTGAATATTAAAATGAAGTAACGTCGCAAAAAGGTATCTTACCAAAATTAAATTATATATAACTAAAATAATTAGAAACTAAATCAGCTCGCATATACATATTTCATATAAACATTCTGAAAAAAGTGTAAAAGGCTGGGAATTAGGGTATAATCGCTTTTTCTAAAAGACTTACAAATATTTCAATACCTGTAAACCTTCTGTTAAAGAGGAGGTATTCACTTTGTATCTGATTTACAATTACTGCTTTATTCCTTTTTGACCAGTATGCTGCCACATATGAACTTTTATACATGTATACTGCCACATACGCTGAAAATAATGAAATTATACCTTTAAAAAAAATTGAAGAACGACAGAATGATATAATATAACACCGCAAGGACATGAAATAACGGCCTAATTTTTGCGGTATTGTTTAATTTTTTTTTTTTTGCATTATTTTATTCCGCCAATACCAGGTAGGCGGACGTTGAAAACAACATTCATTGTTTTTATAATTCGTACCACATAATATAGAATCAAACATTTATTTGTACAAATTAATAAAAACATTTTATGTTTAGTTTTTATATTTTGTTGTAGTTTATTTTTTAAATTGTAATTGTAAAAACACCATGAAAGAAAGGATTAAGTTAAGCAATAACCTATATAAATTTTCATTTGTTTTTTTTTGTTAAAAGGGCCTCACCAGTCATCACATATTTGATTTCAAATTTTAGTTTTCTGTGTCATTTCTTCGTTTAACGCTATACAATTTAGAACGAATGTAAAAGGTTTTTTTTGTTTTTTTTTGTAACACTTTCATTGTTCCTAAACAAAAGATTTAATTAGAACGTACAAGCATAATTCTTGCATTCGAACATTTAAATTTAAACAAAATGAGGAAGAATACAGTTGTCTTTGTCAACTCTTAGATATCCGTACGAACCCGTTAGTATGTTCACAGTCTGCCACTCTGCTTATAATATTATTTTTTTAATTTTTCAGTATTTTAACGATGAACGATGGTTTATATATATTCCAATATTATATATTATTGTATATATTTCATATTCAAATATATTATATATTGTACATATACATTTTTATACAATCTTCAAAAGGAGATTCTGACCTTCCAAACTAACGATTATCAATCCAAAACTTTTTCAAATGTGATATAGTACCATTTAATACTAAGTGGCAAATGTATATTAATTTATACTAAATTTACTACAAAATACCACATATATATTAATATGTATATGTATATTATTATATATCGCCATACATTGCATTATTTCTTAAAAAGTAAGTTGTTCGAGAGCTACCCGAAGATTTGGTCGGATCTCAACCAAAAAAGTTATGGAACCTTCAAATTGATCCAAGAATATTTTGTGTTAACTTTAATACTCCAGCTTTCCTAGTTTTTGAGTTAGCGTGCTGACGGACGCACGGACGAAACTTAATCGACTAAGAATTTTATTCTGATCTGATCCATACCTTTGAATGTATATCTAGCTCACTTATTTCGAGGTGTTACAAACGGAAGAGTTATTAAATTGTACCCAATACTTATCGTACGGGTATAAAAATTGTGTTTTTTTGCATAAATTACTGTTTTATTTAAATTTTATTCTTTTTCAAATCAAAAACTAAAAAAAATTATAAAAAAATTGACTAGGCATTTAAAAAAAGAAAAGCAATTTTTAAAAACATTCTCGAATTGTCAGTATTTTTTGTATCAAAATTTGGAATTTTTCTTCGAATTTTCATTTTTGTTAAAAAAAATTGTTTTAAAATTAAGAGAAGGTTCTTCAATTTTAAGCAGACCCTATAATTATTAAGAAGAGCCGGTAACATATATAAAAATAAAATTTTCGGTCTGCTCTTTTTGTATTTTATAACAAGTTTCTGCGTCTTCTGCGTTCTGCGTGAAACTTAAGAAATTTTTTACTTCTTAATTATCACAAGTGGGATCAGATCTTATTATGAGGATCATAAGGAGATCATATGGGAATCATATGCAAAAAAATTAATCTACTTTAAGAGATTTGCTGTATTTGTTGTTTTCAGCATTAAGCTTAGAAAACATGTAAATTTGAATGCATCAAATAACTCTATATATCTATTTGTACATATAACCAGCAAACACTGTATACTTGTATATATCTCTATAGAAAGAAGCCACAATGACGAAAATGTTTAAAATTTCAAGAAAATAATGAAATAGTAAATTTAATACATCATATGAAAAGCACTTGCAGAAAAACATTATCTGAAAAATTTCAAGAAAATATAGATTGCGAGTTTTTCATTTTTAAAGTTCCGCTTGCAACGTTCGATATCAGATTTCTTAATACTGTAACCAAACAATACATTAGAATCAAAAATTTCAAAATAACATTTGCTTCAGATTTTGAAATTCAATTACCCAAAATTTTTGGCAGGGTCTGGTATTTTTTTTAGGATTTCTTTTATTATCTAGTCATTTTTTTTTAAAGATTGTGTTAAAAACGTTTTAAATTGCTCAAATAGTAATAAAATAGTGAAAAATAAAACAAATTTAATTTTAATCTTTAATCAATAATTCAAACTATTAAATAATTTTCTACTACACGTATATCCTTTCTATAACTTTAATATAATTTTCATTTAATTTTCATAATAAATTCTTTCGTGTCATATTCTCTAACCAATTACTTAAAGTAACTTAATTTAATTATTTAAATAGAAGTGTTCATTATAAATTCAGTTTTCATTATATTATAATTTTTTATTTTAAATTTTCCAATTCATTATAAGCTATACTAATAATGTATCAAAGTTCTCATAGCCATTGTAAAAGTTTTAATTAGAATATTTTATTAATATTAATTATAGACACACATTCTATGGAAAATTTATAGACACATTCTATGGAAATTCTTAGTCATAGACTTTAATAATTTTATTTTCAGACTAAATTATATTTTTCTAAATAAATTATAATTTTTCTTAAGTAACCATAAAATAAAAATAAATTTTAATCAGGGGAAAATTATTTGAAATTTTTACTATGTATTTTTATCATTCTCACAGAATAACTTTTAAAAAACGTTAGAAAATTAAAGAATTTTCCATAGTAAATAGTAAAATTGCATTTGTGGAGAAAATTTTTTTAAATATTTTAAGTGAAATCAAAAATTCAATATTATTTTTGAGTTTTCAATCAGTTTACATCTAATTTGTTATTATAAACACCTCGATTTCATTTCATCATTATTTAAGTTATATAATATTGTGTTTTATGTAGGTATAAACGACTTCTACGACTCTAATATATATCTATGTGTATTGCTTCTAAGGTAAACTTGAAAAAAGTCTCACGACCTTAGGTATTAAAATAAAATGTTAGAGATTACTCCTCTATGAATACATAATCATATATAAACAAGTAATGTAAAAAACCAAGGGTTTTCAAAGGAGCACATTTCCAAAATTAAAAAATATTCCATAATAAGCCTAGAGTAAAGAGTAGTTATATTGAAAAATAAATTTATAATAGTATAAATTACATATTTTATTAATACAAATTATGAATAATAATGAAAACAATAAGAAAAAATTGAGGAAAATCAAATCACACTTTCGTTAATGTAACTCTCTATATTAGTAAGCAAAATTATTAACACAAATAAAGATATAATGTTGGAGCTTTAATTTTTGTGTATTACTTCAAAAAAATTTGGACCGGTGCCCAAGTTACAGGTGTTTAAAAATAGAGAATTTTCAATTTTTGACCTCTTATAGCTCCTAAACGGGGGGGCTACACAAAAATATTTTCTGAATTGACTCATACTTATTTCCAAGGATCTAACTCCTCTAAATTTCAAGCTTCTAAGTTAAACCGTTTAAAATAAGAGGGTCCAAATTTTTAGATAAATTCAGTTTCACATAACGGTATATTAAAATACCGCATGGCAAAGCCACATATTTATTTTATATTATATTTATAAAGTTTATAAAACCAGCTATCGTTTGGCGTTTCGAAATTTAAAATATGCCTTATAGAACTTACTGTGTTATAACAATTTAAAGACAGAGCTTTATCGAACTTTGTAAGGATGTAGCTCCGTAACGGGTGGGGTTACAGAAAAATGTTGTTCTACAAAGTTAGTATTTTGACGATGCCTATCAGTAGTTAAAATTTCATTGCTTTATTTCAAACAGTGTAGAAGTTTTGTAAAGAGATGGACGGACGGACAGACGGACAGAGTGAAGGTATAAAAAATATATTTTTTTTTAAATTTTTTGAAAATATGCTAAAAAGTGAATTGTTTCAAGTCAACTTAAGGACAAATAGGGATGAAATACATTTATATTTTAAGAAAATCTATTTTTCTACTGATGTAAAGTTGCAAAGCAAACAAAAAACTGAATATAAAATTTCGTTTCGAGGCAAAAGGTTTTAATGTGAAACTATTGGAACTGTTTCGATTTCTTCAGAAAATATTTAAAATAAACAAAAATTTGTGAAAAAATTTTAGTTATAATAAAAATGAAATATTTCTGAAACCCGTAATCCTCTTCCTAGATTCCTTATTAAATTTTATATTATTTAGGATTACAAAATCTGATATCTAAAACACAAATTAAAATTTTTCTTTCAATTGTTTCAGAATTTATTTAAAAATTAATTCAATCATATTTTAAAGCTCTCAAAAGTCTTTATAACATTTTTAAAATAATGTAACCTTTTGCCAAACAAATTAAAAATATCAACATGTTGACACCGAGAAAAAATTTTTTTTTTGTTTTTCTTTTTACGTTGTATAACTTGTTTTTCATTTTATGAGTGTCCTTGTTTACTCAGAATGTAATTTTAATTTTAAATTTAATTTTCCACAAAAATAAAAAATAAAATACAAAAAAAAATTTGATCGCTCTTTTTCCAAACAATATTTCTTTTATCTATCCCCCCCGCAGTCAGGCATTCTAAGGCACACATACCCATTTCCAGAACTAAAACAAAAGCATAGAAATTTTCATTTATTTCCAACAAACATTTATTTATATTTTATTTTTGGTTTGGGTTTTGTTCTTGTTAACTGAAATCTAATCTAACCTCTGTAATAACATTTGAATCTACCTTGAACCAAAAAAAAAAAAAAACAAAAACAATAACAAAAAAATAATAAATATACACATTATTTTAATCTATACCGGATGTATCTAAACATATTTCTAGGTAACTAGGTACAAGGATTCCATAGATTCCATATAAAAAATTGGTTAGTTGATTTTTTTATACCTATATATTCCTAGTCCAGGTGTTAGTAATATTATTTTCTTCTTATATTGTATTTATATTTATTTTCTCTCTAGGGAATACAACAAAACAATTTCTTCAATACGATTTCAAATATATAGGATATTTTCATTTACGTATACATAAGTATATACATACATATATAATATGAACAACTTACGATATATTTATATGGATTCGATAAATGGATTTTCTGTATTATTGTTGTTCTTTTCATGGTCTTTTGGTCTAAAATTAACTTTTTATTAAATTTTTTATTTGTTTTAGTTTTTGTACTGACCTTTGAAATCCTATAAGGTGAAAAATAATTTAAATTACCCAAAAAATTCCAAAAAGAAAATAAAAAAAAAAAAAAAAACACAGAGAGAAAGAAAAACAATAAATATATAATAATGGTAAATTGGTAAAATATAATACCGTTTACTATTGGTAACAAGATTTTTTTTCTTTCAGTTTATAGTCAAATGAGTGTAATGTTTGTCATAAACATTTCGGTCTAGGTTATTTTTTATCTTTAACGTTTTATTAATATATTTTATTTAAAGGGATAGTCTCAAATCTCCGAATAAGCTAAAATTAAATATTTTCTTGTAATCAACTTTCTTTTGTATTCAATAATTAGATAAAATTAGTACTAATTTTATTTCTTCGTTTGTTTTTTTGATACTTAACTTAGTACTAAAAGAAAATGACATTATACGAAAGTGGTTTGTGCAAAGTCCTTTATATCACCAAAAAAAAAAAAAAGAAAAAAAGTGTACTCATATATGTGGTTTAACAAAATATCTAAGGTATCAGGACATTTGTTATTTTTCTTTTAATTTAAAGTTATTGTTATCCTTGCAAATTTTGTTCTTGTTAAATTGTTGTTTTTCTTTTGACCCAACAAAAATATAAAATCAAATTTTCTCCAATTTTTTTCTTTCCTTCATTTTGTATAGTTTTGTACTCCTCATGAAATATGGAAGGACAATTGAATATAAATGGGTAAAAAAGTAAATATATAAATTTTAATTGTATATAATATAGGTGATAACATAGAAGAAACAGAAAGATGTATAAAAAATGTGCATGGAAAATTTTGAAAAAGCAAAAAAAAAAATTTTTTTTTATCTTGTATTAAATATGACATATTTGGAATATAATTTAATTTAGTCACAGATTAAGTTAAAAATAAAACAAACAAAAGAAATTACTTTTGTTTTCTGGATAAATTATATTTTAACCTATATTTTAAAAGAAGTTTTTTTTTTTTCATTTAAATAAATGAAGAAATAAATAGTAAAATAATTTTTACAAAAAACTAGGAAGAGTGCAGTAGAGTAGACTTTTTCAACTCTGGGATATCCATATGAACGTAATATAATTTTATAAAACTTGATCATCTTTTACAAAATTTCAGATATTTTAGTGCCGTCGTTAAATTTGGAAATTGTATGATACCTAACCGGACCTGTTGCATCAGCACAACCAAATTTTATAGAAGTTATTGGTCTGTAACTCAACAACATTTTGCAAAGTAGCAGATACCAAACTTCATCAGATGCTGAGTTATTTCCATATAAAGGAGGACGTTGTATGGCTTTCATAAAATATTAAAATTAAGGACATTGAATTATTTTTAGAGATTTTTATATTATGTATACAAGTTCAAGGATTTTGTATTATCACTAAGCAACTTTTTGCTACTTATGTAAGATCTATACTTGAATACTCAAACCAAGTATGGCCTCCGTATTGTGATATGGACATTTCACGTATTGAATCAGTCCAAAAAAGATTTCTTCGTTTCGCTTTACGCAACCTTGCTTCGGCTGATTCTACATGAAGCTAAGACTTTATTTAATTAACTTGAACTCCTTCCAAATCCGAATAATTTGGTCGAGCGGTCGAGCTTTTTATGTGTCAAACAACACTACAGATAACCGCAAATTTGAGCCTATTTCGCGTATGTTGAGGTTGTTAACAGTGGTAACAACCGGTAAGTATTAAGCTTCTCTAACATCTAACATCATTTACTAACATACCTAGCCTTGTAGATAATGACTTGTTCAGCTAATTGTGATAGCTCACTAAATTAACAACATAACTAATGCTTGGATTAAGCAAATATCTGACACAATTATGAAACTTATATCTATTATGAAGATCAATAGGGTACTTATATCAGATAATAAAAAAAAAATAGTATTTTAAGCTAATCTAACTAACCTAATGAAAAGCCGTAATATATAGGGGCCACATATTATACATTATATATATCCTTAAGAAAATATGCCTTATTTTTTGGTCAAATGCATAAAAGTACGCTTGAACTCGTATTTTTGTTTAAAAAAGTTAGGTTAGAGTTCAAGCTCTACTTTATGCCTACGATCCTATGAGTATAACAAAGTAGAAGTTGTTGTCAGGAGCAGAATATACTTCAACGCTTCACCATAAACACTCAAGAAGTGTAATTCTATATTACAATAGCCAAAAAGTATATAAATAAAGTTTGATTTAAATCTGTTAATTTCTATAAAATTATTTTTATTTATGTTATGTACAATACAGGAAATAAAAATTACTCTCAATAGTAATTAATACTCAACAAGAGACTCATTACAATAAAAAGGTATTGTAATAAAAAAAAATTAACAAAAGAAATAAGATTAAGCTGTCATTCAACACTTTCAATTCCGCTTTCTTAACCTTTAAAAAGGATTGTTTCAAAATAAAAATGCAAAGGATATTAAATTTTCTAATAATTATTTTTTTTTTTATAAACAGTGAACAATATCCTTATTAAAATCGGATTTTCTTTCTTTTTAATTTTTTTTTGTTTTTTTTTTTGATTTTTACTTTTGTTTCGTTAAAATTAATTACCTTAAAGTTATTTTGGATCTTTGTCTTTTATAAGCGTTTTTTCTGCTACTGTATAACTACACTTATTTTCGTTTTGATTGGATATTATGTCATGAATAGCTTAGTTTGATATAACCTTAAAAATTATTTATGGATTCGTGTAGCAGTATAAAAAGAGGGTATTGAAAGAATTACTTAGAACACAAGATGTTGATATTCTTCTTCAAACATCTAACCTTACTTAGCAATGACTTTCAGAAATGAAAGTATGGTTTTCCATATAAAAAAAAAATAAAACGTAGAATAAGTGGAATCCCTTTTTAGATGTTAAGTCCTAGGGCCTAGATACTAAGACCGTTTTCTACTTTGTATATCAGATTTTAATAAACACTGTTAGGGCTTCCGAAAAAATTATAAAGTTATTGAATAATTTAAAAAATAAACTATTGAGATATAAAAAATTTCATAACGCATTTAGGAGACCGAAAATAATTCTTTTATAGTAGCTGCAAATCAGATATAATTTTCGGGAATCAAATGTCAAATTATATATAATGTTCGGAAATCCTAATGTTTGACTATAGAAATTCTTATCAAAAGTCTTTTGACAACAATTTAGTGATTCATGGCTTAGCTTTGGACGTTTCTTATGGTGAAAGGTTGATTGCTTTACAGATTTGCTTATCATTGAATTTTATTATGTTATTTAAGTAAACAAACATTTTTTATTCATTAAATTAAAAATTTATTTCTGCATATACTATTTTGCATACCAGTGTATAAAATATAATAAATACATTTTTATTTGGTTCATTATTTTCAGTATTTTTTGTATTGTATTTCATGTCAAAAATTACAACTTTTATTACAATTCCAAAATATATATAGGTACTAGATATATTTTTTCTGTCAGTTAATTAGAACCTTTGATTTTGTTTGCTTGTTTTTATTTTTTTTATTTTTTTTTTTGGTTTTTTCATTGAAATTCAATAGAGATAAATTTATTAGATATGAATAAAACTAAGGGTAGAAAATATTGTGTATAGGTGGTGTTACATATGATTTTTATTGTTTTTAATATTTACAGTGCCCCATGAAATGTAAATGTAATGACCATTATACATAATAATATAATATATATAGTAATGTTTACAGATATTTTATGTATATATATCATAGATAAATGGGGGGTGTTAACAATAATTACTATTCAAAATGTTGTTAAGAACTATTTTGAAATTCTAATAAAACAAATGAAGGATAACATAATAATAAATACAATACAATAAGACATATATAGATTTACAAAAAAAAAAAAAAACAAACATAATATTATGGTAGGGGTGGATTAAATATATTTTGTATCTTTAATTTTTTTTCATATTTGTTCATTTTTGTTCACTTTTGTATTTACACTAATAAAACATTAAACAAAATGGATTTCAAATTTATATATAAGATCATATATACATACATAATATGTATGTATTTACGTGTGTTCATAATAAATATATATTTTGTAAAGTGTTATCAGATTACATGAAAATTATTGACAGATATTCACTTTTGTCTTATATTACATCCAGACAAATTGACATTTAAGGAAAAGACAAAAACATACGCACACATATACTCACATATTTACTTATGTAAAATTTTATGAAATAAAAATTCAAGCAGAAAGGTTCGAGTATAAATATGTTGTTTTTTGCTATTCATTCGATTTATTTATTTATTTATTGATAATGACTTAATAAGGTAAATATTCAGGCTTGATCTAAGCAACAACACCTAAGAAAAATAAAACATTTTTTTTAAATAGGTTGTAAATGAGAGAAGGATCTGAAGAATTATAAGACATTAAACATTCAAATTGACTAGACTTATTAAATTTTATTATTCTAGTGTTAAAAATGGAATATCTTTTAAATGAAACTTAAAATAAATAACAACCATCAGCACTATTATAATAACACCAAATCAACTATACTATATCTGTAACTACTCGTATATACTGTATTTGCTATTTGATAATAATGTTACATTATCTACCCCTTATTTATATTGTTGACATATAACCATAAACATACCAAATTCGATAATGTAGTTTATATATAGTATTAGATTTCAATTTTTTTATTTTATTCATTTAATAGCTGGTGTTAGATGGTGGTGATGGTGGTACTTAATTCTCAATTTATTGATAGATGATTACATAGATTAAATGGGAATGGATGAGGATATGGTAGCGTATAAATTTATTTCCACTTCAAAAACTAAATGAGGTGGAATTTTTTCGTTCTTATTCAACACACAAATTAGTATCTATAGGTTTATTATTGTTTTAGAATGTGCTATGACTACATCATAATCATCAATAGACCATATATCCAATAAATTCATTATATATGTACAGAACAGAGTATAATATATTATAATTTGTAAATTATTATATTGGTATATTTTATATTGTGAATTTGTTTTATTAAAACGGACATGTTTATAGATTTTAATTGATTACTTTTATACTGCTACTACTACTTGTTACTTTCAAATTAATATATTCCATTCCTTCGTATTCCTTATTTCTACAATCATTGAATGAATCTTTATGATTACTAACATTTATTAATTTATTTTTATTATTTTTATTTCATAATTTTTTTGTTTTGTTTTTTGTTTAGTAGGCGAAGGAAGATATTTCAGATAATATAATTAACTATCTTGTAGATATTAATTAATTTATTTATTTTTTTGTGGGAAAATAATATAAAAAAAAAAAAAAAGTAATCGTTAATAGATTTCTTTCATTATATGAAATTATGATTGCCCTCTTAATAAGTTTTAATAGTTTTTTTTTTTTTATTCAATTTATCTACAGAAAAATGATAAGATGATGGTTTATTGATAATGTTTTAATATTATAATTTGTATCTTGTGGGTCTTTAACATTTATTATAAAAAAAAAAGGGAAAAAACTTATATATTTAATGATGAAAAGATGCGATTATAAAGATTTTCTTTTGTTTCTCTTTATTTTTTTTTTTTTTTTCGGTTATTATGTTTATGATTGAATATGAAAAGATTAAAGTATTTAGATACCATCGCCTTTCTTAGATTCAGTTGAATAATTTTCTGTTAAAAAAAAAAATAATATAGCAAAATATTTTTTGTTTCTTCTTTATTAAAAGAAAAAAATTTTCAATAGAAATTGAATGAAAATAAGGAACTTGAATTAAAATTAATTCATAAAGAATTTTAAGATAATAAAAAAGTGTTATAGTATGAAAATATTTTAAAGACATTACTATATTGTATATTTTTGAAGAAATTTATTATTTTTTATTTTTTTTTGTTTTTATCCTGGAAATTATCCTTTATAATAAATATAATAAAATGCTTTTTTTTTTTTTTTAAATTAGTTACAGTATAGTAGAAGTTTTAATAGTGACAAGTTGATTGAATGCTAATTTCAATAGTGACAAATTTAATGCTAATTGACTGATTTTATATTAATCTTAATCTTAGATAAATATCATGCTCCATAGAAAAGAAGAGTTATTGATTTATTACTAATTAACTTGTAATAACAATGATACAAGTAGGTCATATTATTATAGATTTTGTTTTAATTTTAGAATAAGGATTAGTTCATTTATTTTTTTTTTTAATAAATATAAGGAAATTATTAGAAATGTATTAAAGGACAACTAACTGTAATAAAATTATGTTTATGTAAAAATGGAATATCTAGTATAAGTAGTAAATGTAAACTGTATAATTGCTACTAGTACTGATGGAAATATCTAAATGTAATGAATATCTTAAATTGCATTAGAAGTGAAGAAGTGAAAAAGTGAAAACGAAAAGAATTTAAAATATTTTTATAGCAAATTAGAAGTAAATCGCAATTAAAAACTTCATATTACTGAAATCATTTCAATACTCGGCTGTAGCTATTGTACAAAACTATGAAAATGAAACATAAATATTACTTGTTTTGTACACCATCTATCATCTTATATAATGGCCCTATACAATGAAATATATAGGACTTTAATACTATCAAAAACTTGAAAGAAATTAATTAATTGGTTTTTTGTTACAAAATTTTATGAAACAAAATTAGCCTTGAATAGGGTATAGGTACATTAAAACAATATTAGATTAACAAAATGCAGCGTTAATATTCAGTAGAGTCCATTCTAATCAAAAATTAATAAATTGTTACCAACCTTTAAACCTTTCCAATATTGAGACCAAGAACATTTTTTTACAGGTTTTGTATATTGCAAAAAATAAGAATTTCATTTAAATTAAATCTATTATTTTTTTTTTTGATTAAATTTAATTTTAAATATTAAAAAAAAAATTGTATCAAAATTTAAATAATCTTTTAAAGCTTTGTACCTCTAACGAAACCATTTATTCTTTAGCAATTTCAAAATGTTTTCTTTCAAACTTTTGTTTATTAATTAAAAAATAATGAAATTGAAAAAAAAAAAAAAAACAAACATCTTAAAATAATTCCATTTTCCTTAATGAATTAAAAGTAAAATGTAAAACCTAAAATAATGGACTTTACTTTGATCATTTCCCAAAAACAAAAACAAAATAAAAATCTAAAACTTTGTACAGGTTTTATATATTATAAAAACATAAAAATCCCATTTAAATGAAACTTTACATTGAATTAACAACAACCAACATAAAAATGACAGTAAATAAAAAATTGAAATGAAAAATTTAAAAACTTCACTTTAGTTAATAAAAAACCAAAGAAAAGAAAAACCAAATCCATACTAAAAATAAATCTTTCTTATAAATAAATTTCACTTTAAAATGAAAAAGACAAAAAAATCTACCATAAATTTTTTCCCTGTTTTAAATTTTCTTTTTTTTTTTTCAGATAAAACCAAATTTTTTTTCTTTTCAATTTTTAAAGGCAGAAAAAAAAACCATTTCCTTTTATTTTTGTAAAATTTTTTACAATAATTTCCTTTTTAAACAAGATTGAATTTTTCCCCCTGTCTATATCTAAACTGTGTTGTTGTTATTTTATAACATATCTTTTGCATAACAATATGCGATAGAATAATAATTTTTCTTTTTTTTGTTACTGTCTTTTAATTTTTTGTTTTTTTTTTGCTTAATAGTCAAAAAGTCTGTAATACTCTTCTCACAAGTAGATCATTAGACTTTGAATGTTCTATTCCTGTCATCTTGGCATTTAAGTCCTATATTTTTTTGTTTTATTAAAAAGTTCTCAACACCAAAGAGACCAACCAGCGTCACCTTCACTCCTCTACAATTTACCACATCATCATTCAATCATCATTTTATTTTTTACCTCCATTGTTAATGAGAATGAATCAAAAGAATAACGTTTGAAAAAGAAAAAAATGTTAAAGTTATCTACTTTGGCTTTTGTTTAAAGTTAATTCGAATTTTAGTTGAAGGAAAAACAAAATACATGCCGTTTGTAACCGAAATGCGGGTATATTTAAAAAAAAAAATATATTGTACAAATTTCAGCGTACCAGCAATTGTCAAAAATATGATTTTGTATTCTAAAATTATTATTTAAATGCTAAATTTTTAAACGTAGTCTAATTTTATCGTAGTAAGGAAATGAATATGTAAATTCTGTAATTAACATTAAATGCAAATTTTCAAATATAGTCAGAGTTAAGCGTGATATTTATTTCCTATCTACGCTAATTTCAAAAAAAAAAAACATTTTGAAATTTTGTACTTTTACTAGTTTTTATCTTAATTAAAAATACAGAAAAGAAACAAAAAAAAAATACTTTCCAATATCCGGTCTTTTAGTTAATTTAGCTAAAGTAGAAGTAGAACTAAAAAGTTGAAAATGTTTACACAAATAAATTGAACTGTATAGTTATGCATTAAAGACGTCTCCTTCGCAAAACATCCTCATAGAAAATTTTACTCCACCTCAAAATCGCTTTTGTTGGTAGATTACAGTTCTATTATGTATGAATTAATTTATTAGGCAGTAGTAAGTCAATTATATTATCCAACACCATGTATAGCATTTGCCATGTATCAAACATTATCATATAATTTATATTGTTATTATAAGATTAAAATGGTAAAATTTATTTGCTTAATTCTTCTATAGATTTTTATCAACTATTTAATATCTACGATTAATTCTCTAAAACGCTTTCTATATATCCTGCGTTGGCTGCATGCATCAATCTAATATTTATTAGCCTGGCTGCATGCATCAATCTAATATGTATCAGCCACGATAAACATTTGATTGATTGGTGCTTTAAAAAGCATTTTATAAATACACTTTTTACTGATGAAATTTATGTTGCACAATAAGTTGTTTGCATACCATATTTGTGATTGCGAATTATACAACCGAATAAGAGTTTTGTTATGTTTGACTATTAATACCAAATCATTGTCTCTATTTATTCTAACTAGAATATCTCCCTATTGCTCACTCGATGATAGTTTTAAAACTTTACGATATATTTATATTTTGGGAGAACCATAGAGATGGTCCATAACTTGTCATTGAACAAACCAAAATTTTCTTTCGAAATTGATATTTCCGTTACTGCAATATTTCCGTTCCGTTTAATAATAAAATTACTGCTAACACAGGGGCCTCGGCGGCCTAGCGGGTAAGAGCGTAAAAAATACGCTGTAAACACCGAGGGTTACCACACGTCGTAAGCGTTATTCTCCTTTACGGCATTTATAGCCACGCCTGAAAAGGCAAGGTAGCACAAAAAAAAAAATTACTGCTAACATCTTCAATTCGTCATTTTATTTCCACATATTATATAACTTCGAATTTACTTATAAACCAACATACTAATCCATAATGAATTAAAACTTTAGACTTGTTCAATTTTGAAATTGAACTTGAACTTTTATTAGAAATTCGAGATACTCTTAATTTACTTTTGATCTACTTATATTAATTTTACAGCCTAATGTAAACTAATAATAGAAATTAACTATTTAAAAACATACTTCTAAATAAATAATTAGTTATATTTTTTTGAAAAGAACATGGCTGAACATGGAACAATTCAGTTAAAAGTTAAAGACATATAAAGCAAGGAAGGAAATATTGTAAATACCAATACGATGAATCTTTTCGTTTCATTAACAATATTTAAAAAAAAAAGAACAGATGATTAGAAATCATTTGATTTAATAAAAGGAAAAAAAATTACGGTTTTTTTAAATGTTTTTCCTTTCAGTAAAAAATTCGATAAAAAACGAGGAAGAGTGCAGTAGAGTAGACTGTGTTAACTCTGGGATACCCGTATGAACGTAATATATATTATATTCCGTATAATATATGTACATATATTATATACATATATATATATAAATATATATTCCGTATATACCCATATGAACGTAATAATATTATATATTCTACTTCCATAAAACTTAATCATCTTTTACAAAATTTCAGATGTTTTAGTATCTGAAGTACGTTAAGTACAGATGAGATATATTTATGTAAACTTTTGATGTGCCGTCTACTTGAACCTGCTGCTCTAGCACAATAAATTTACAGAAATTTGTAGCATTCAATTCGACATCTTTTTACAAAATTTCAGATACCTAGCTTCAATAGACCCTGAGTTATTTCCATATAAAGAAAGAAGTGGTATGTCAGCTACTCGAACTCGACGGCCGAAAATACTAGATTTAAATAGCGAAACAAACAATTTTGCAAAAGTCACATAAAAAAAAATATCAGCCTCTTAACTCCTTTATTTTTTGAGTTAACGTGCGGATTGACGGAGGAATGGGAGTACGGAATATGGGAGTTAACTAACTTAGAATTCAATGCTGAATATAAACTTTTCCACATCTATCTCGTCTTATTTAAAGTGTCACAAACGTAATGGATAATTTATTATATCCTGAAAAATAAATGTTCATATTGTACGGATACAATAATGAAAGACAACGGAACAGTATCGCAGTAAAATGGTTTTTAATAAAGAGGGTAAAAATAATTTTTTTTTTTTGTAGTCTATTTTTTTGTTTGTCTATACCTTACCTTCTCTTTAGGACATTGTTAAAAAATTTGAAAAAAATTAACTTTGTATTTTTTAGTATCACTTTGTCCGTTCGTTCGTATGTTTACAAAACGTTTACACTTTTTGAGATATAGAATGCAATTTTTCATGTAAAAATACATTTTTCATAAAAAAGTAACAATTGCATAAAATCCCAAAACTTACAAAAGCCCTATATTAAAATGAATAAACACAAATTACCTTACGGAAAATTTTTTATACCTTAAAAAAAAATTTAGTCAAAATTTTAGTCGTAATATTCTAGAATGCTTTTATTGTCGTTTTGAAAATGTGCGCCTTTGAAAAACGCACGATTTTACATTATACCATTTTGTTTTTTATATCAATTTCTTGTAACTTTTCACTGTTATATAACTGTAAAATGAAAGTAAAAGTTAACATTTTTGTTTCTTTATAATTTTTTTTTATTTTGTGTTAGGGGTTCCACATAAAAATACTGGGCTCTTTATTAGATATGTCAAAAAAATAAAATAAAAATTAACAGGGATGGGAAATTGCAAAAAAAAAAAAATTTACAAAATCAAAGGTGAATAACTTCATAATATTTAACCGGAAAAAAGTATCTTAATTGAACAGGGGAACTCTCAGACCATTTCTATTATTAAAAAAAATACTAAAAAACAAGAAATGGCTGATAATAGCAGTAAAATTGTAAAACGATTCGTTGTTAAAAACACAAAGAGAAAAATAATTCAAAGCAGGGGTGAAAATTACAAAACTCAAAGAAAAAAATCTTTCTTAACAGTGAAAAACAACAGAAAAACATTAAAACACTGATTAAATAGTGGTTCCTTTGGAATTGGTAAGTTGGTGGTATAGGGTTGAATTGAAAGTAACTTATAAGACTGATGATGGTGTTTATTAAAAATGTAAGGAAAAAAAAAACATTTTTTTTCCTTTTTTTTTTTGTCGTTATCATTTTTCTTTTTATATTAGAAAATATTTTTTTAATAAATACAGCTTTGACTGGTATTTCTACTAATATTGCTACTAATCAACATAAAAGGAGAGGTTTTTCTCTTTTTGAAAGTTAAAACAGAAAACCAGAAATAAAAACAAAAAGAAAAATTCAATAGGAAATGAGAAAACAATTTGCATATGTTATTTTTAAAGTTAAGTTCTATTGGCATGGCGAGTGCTGGGTGGATATTATGAATAAAATGTAAATGAATTCGGGAAGCTGGTGAAATTTTTTATATATTCAATGTTTAATATTATAATAATTTCATTATTTCTTCATGATTGCTTTTACAAAAGAATAAAATTTTCAAAAAAAAAAAAAAAATAAATAAACGTGCATTTATGAATGAAATGGGAATTTTTTAAGAGGGAAATCTTAAAACAAAAAAAAAAAAATGTTTTTTTTTTCCTTTTAATGTATATGAATACATAACAGGGCGCTGGTTTCAAAGTAAAAAAGCGTGTCTTTAGTAGAAGAAAGAGCTGATAAAATGTTATAATGATTTGTTTAAGTTATCTTGTAAAATTACGAAAGCCTTTCAAAATGTTGCTAAGAGTATAAAAAGACGTATCTATTTTAATGGTTTCATTTTTAAATTAAAATTTATGAATAACATAATGAAGATTAAAATATTATCGGATGATATGAATATTTTTATTGATTAATTTACAAAAAAAAAAAAATTCTTTAAAAGAAGAAAAATTATACTGAGAAATTACCTCAAAATTAAAAGAAATTTTCAAAGAATTTACTGTTAAAATTAAATAATACAAAGTTTAATAAGAGTGTCCTGTGATTGTTAGAAGCAAAAAACTTGTAAAAATAATGTGGATGTGAAATAATATGCGTTTATTAAAATAAATGTAACCCCCTACTTAATCTTAAACTGTAAATTTCACAGAATGGAGACCATACTTAAATCGAATATTCCAGATGCGTTTGAACCAAGCATGAATATTAAAATTTTGGGAAAATAACCATTAAATTCTTTTAATTAACCCATGATAAATCTTAGCATCATAGTTTTTTTTATAAATGAAATTATTATTAGGGGATTTTAAAAGTTAAATGCTTTACAAAATAAAAAAAATAAAAGAAAATTCATAGAATATTCTTTTCAACTGATATTTTGTATACCCTAAACTTGTTAAATAAGATATTTTATAATATATAATACTAATATAATACAATATATTCTTTATTTTTGTTTTAGAAAATTTTATATATTTTTACTATATTCCTTACCTACTCTAGAATATCCGTACAAACATAATAATTTGGTTTCCATAAAATTTAACCATCTTTTACAAAATTTAAGATATGCCTATACCTACTGAAGTTATATTTATGTGATTTTCGGAGTTGTATTACAGTTACTCGACCCCGTTTCACCAAACCAAATAAATTTTACAGATATTCTTGATCATTTTTTACAAGAACATAAAACTTCAACATCTTTTACAAGATTTCAGATATCTAAATTTTAAAATACCAAAAATTAGCATATAAATTTGCAACTACTCGAATCTGTTGCATTAGATTTGAGTCTAACGTTAGCCAAAATTTTGCAAAAGTCGTTGTCATAAAACTTAACTTCTTTTGACCAAATTTTAAAAACGACATCTATTATAGACAGTGAGTTATACTCATATAAAAGAAGTTATATGAAACTCCTTGAAACTACTGCATGCAGATGTTTTTGACGTAAATCTTTACTTATTTTGACAAATTTTCAAATATTTAGCTCAATTAAACACTGAGATATGCTTATATAAATAAAGAATTTGTATGACAGGTACTCAAATCGTTCTTTTATTAAAATGAGATGGTAAATAATTCAGTACTAACTTCATTGTTTTTTGAGTTGTCGTTCGGAAAAATGGACGTAAAAAGCTTAATCGATTTAGAATTTGATCATGAACAACAATATTATATATTTTTTTGCCATAACTATCTCGCATCCTTTAGAAGGTTAAGGTTTCACAAACGTAATCGAAAATTTGTTATACCCTTGAACTATGTTTAATCAGTTATAAAAAAACCTCTTTTCAAAACAATTTTTTAAAAAGCAAAAAGGTCTGACTAGTTTTTTTAGTTTTGATTGATAAAAGCTTAAAGTAGTACTTGTTTTAATCCTTAAAACTTTATCAATGCAATCCTATCTTTTTAATACAATATTTGTTTTAATTTTGGAACTAGTCTAGTATAAACGAAACTAATTTTGATGTTATCCTATTATACTTCTTATTTTTTTTCATATTATACAGATATATTTTCTGTTATTTGTTCTTAATATTTTATCCAAAGTTATTGAAATGGATTTCTAAGGTTTCAATTATTTTAATAGCTTATTGGTATCTTAACTTGATTGACATATTTCATTTGTCAATATATTATCTAGCAAATAAAAATTAGAATAATAAATAATGATATGCCTAATCGTCTAGACTTATAAACTATACCTACCCTGCTGTTTTCGTTCATAACTTAATTTAATTCAAGGCAGCTAAGTGATAAATTCTGATTATTCCTTTACGCTATTAAATTTTTGTAACAAATTTAAAGACTTTAATAATTTTTTACTCAAACAAAAAAAAAAAAAATAAAGAATAAAAGTAAAATTTAATTTACAAAAAAAATCTTAAATAATTTACAAATCAATTTATTTAAATTAGACATTTTGATGTTGTTGCTTTTTTCTTTCATTGTTCTGAACTTTAAATTGAACAATGGATTTAATAATACCTATAATATAACTTTATTTATATATATTTATACATATTGAGAGTTTACATCTATAATAATATAACACTTTATATATACAACGATCAATAAATTCTAAGAATGATGACTCCTTTTTTCTTTTGCAACTTTTCTGTACAGAATTTCCCTTTATTTTTTATCCTGTGTTGATCCTTTTTATTTTATTTTTATATAAAATTGCGACTCCTGGATGTTATTTATTACTTTGATATAAATCTTAAGATAAAAATACACGTATTTAACGTTAACCATAACAAAAAAAAAACAAACCAAATCAGTATAAAAAATATTGGTTACCTACTTGTATATTGTATTGTTATTATTGTTGTTTTAGTTTAGAGAAAGTTGTTTTCTAAGAAAATGAAGGCGGTTCTTATAAAATAAATAATTTAACCTATTTTATTGGATAAAAAAAAAAGTCAAAAAACCAGGAAAAAGGAAGGAAAAGAAAAGATGCTAGCAGAAGCAAAAGCATGAAATTAAACAACATAAAATTTAAGAAACCACAGAATTATTTTCTTTTTTTTTTTAAAGAATTGAGGTTTCTAATACTAGTTTTCTTTTTTTTTTCATCTTTAAGATGTTTTATTTTGTTTTTTTACCATAGAAAAAAATAGAATTAATTTTCTTAATGCAAAATTGTTTAGTGTAGGTTCAAACAAAAAAAAAAATTTATTACATTTTGTTTTTATATAAAACTTGAAAAAGGAAGAAAAAATTAATAAATTTAAACAAAAAAAAAAAATAAATTGATATATATGGGATAATAATTAAATGGACTTAATTAATATAGGTCCAAGAATCTATATAAGAAAAAATTTTCTTTTAAGTATTTTGCCTATCCATTACAATAATTTTGGTTACGTTTTAAATAAATAAAATAAATAAGGTTTGATCACGACAAACAATAATAAGGTAAACATTTTTTGAACACGATAATCAAAAATTAGATACATGAACCTTTTAAAATTTTAATGGGTCTCGGTGTCCTAGTAGAGATCATATAAAATACGCTGTAAACACCAAGATAGTGTTGGTTCGAATCCCTAACGCCTGAACAGGAAAAGTTGTGTAATTTCCTGTCCACATTTATGTGGCAGAGAAATGCATTAAAAAAAATTTTTACAATCAGTATTAGCCGATTATCTGTCTTATGACTCGACATTCAGTTAGGAGGGCAAGGTTGACTCTCAAAATATCCTTAATCCTTTAAATTCTCTAAGTAAATTTTTCTTTTATTAATTTATTTTGGCTAAGCCCATAATAATTAACTAAGTACCTAAAGAAAGTGTGAAAATCTTTAAAAGAAACCCAGGTATCTTAAGACGCCCTTTAGTAATATGGGATTTTTTATCACTAAGCTTATTTCTAGAAGAACACTATGCTGACTTTTGTCAAGTTTAATGCAGACTCATATCTCTATATATTTTCGCAAATATTTTAAATAAATTTAATTCACATCTTTATTTTAAATTGAAATTCACTCTAATATTATGTAATAAAGCAAAAATGATCTAATTGAGTGATCCTTATAAGATTAAAAGGAAAATAAATCTTATATTTTATGTTATTTTTGAATAATCATTATCTACCTACTTCTTTTATTATCAAAAGATATTGAAAAATTCTACAATGTCATGTGAAAATTTCACTTTCTTGTAACAAATTCAAGTATCACAAAATTCAAAATTTACGTAAACCGTAAAATTAAATATTTAATTATTCTATAAGACTCTCAAAAATATCTTAGTACAATTAAATTGTATAAAGTATTCATATATTAAACAATTCTCTTCTAAAATCATTTAATAGAATTTTGAATACTGTATAATAATATAATATTAAATGAAAATTTCAAACCCTTTTTTTCTAATTACTTAAAATCCTACACACAAAAGGGAAAAAACTAAAGTACAACAGATTCATTAAATACCAAAAAATAAAATCACAGTCTTTTCCTTCTCATTAAGAAATTATTTTCCATTATAATCATTTTTGTTGTTTATCTTAATCATTCATCTATCACTTCCACTACACTATTTGGTTTATAAATTTACAACAATTGTTTACCTCTGACTAAAGATTCACCTTTAACATCTCTGACAAATAAATAACACAAAACAAGCAACAAATAATAAACAACAACTACAATTATACTAGTTTAGTATTATCAAGATTTAGTTACATTTTAAATGAATGGATGAGAGTTATTCTGTTTTTTTTTTGGCTTGTATAATCATTTTCATCATTATTGTCACCATTTTCTATCATCATCATCATCATCGTCATCATTATCATCCCCATCCCTATATCTCATTATTATTATTATCAACATCACTAATATCATTAATAGTTATTCATAATTTATGTGATATTTTCACAGTGAAAATCTAAAGATACTTTTGTTAAAGATAAATTATACTATAAACCTATTTACTAATATCCTCAAGATACTATCAACAGTGCTATTTATTGTCATTGTCTCTTGTTATCCTTAAATACTTATAACATTATATAAATATACTATATAGAGATAAGGATATTTACATAAGTAAATAATGAATACATACATAAATATTATACATAGGTATATAATATATACATTCATTCATTCATTACATGTATATAAAAAACATTTTTTGTAAATAAATACAATTTCATTCTTATTAAAAACATTCAAAACGTACTCAGACGGTTTATTTCTTTATGAATTTAAATTTTTTAGAGGTTTAGTTTACCTCAAAATAAGAAAACATAATATAAAAGGAATAAAAAAGAAAATATATGATAACAAGTTTCAACGTGATTTATACCGTTATATTCCAACCAGGTGTATGTTTATATTTTTTGTAGTTTTGCCACCGAAATTTAAATTTAATGTAACCATTTCAGTTAAACTTATCTAATATGTTCCGCTTTTTCCAACAATTTGAAGCTTATTGGGATTTTTAAGCTTCTTCAATTGTGTCAGTATCACAATTTTGTAATTGTCTTCTCAATTTTCTAAGTTTTCGTTTGTGGTTGTGATAAACATCTGTTTTTGAACAAAAAATAGTGTTATAGAGTTACAGCAGATGCGATAAAAACTTGTTAGTAATATTGAAGAAAACAGGCACATGAAAGATTTGAAGTTCTTCAGCCTATCGACGAGAAATTCTTCGGCCTATCGACGGATAATGAAATATAAAAGATCTAAAAAAGATTATAGAAACTGTAAAATATAGAATATTCGCGTACACAATATTTGTGAAATTTTAAAGCAATATGAATATCTAAATATTTCACAAAAAAAAAAAAAATATCCGGTCACTTTAAATAAAAAAAAAAAAACCAATTTAAAAACCACAAAAGTTAGCATACTATTCATCATTCTAAAACAAAGGAAACAATGATTTCAAACATCATGGAATGAAATCAAGTGATTCATTTCCTTTAACTAACATATAATATTATATGTATTATATATAGCGACATCTTACGGTCGTTATAATATTATATTCCAACGCATATACAAGAAAATAAGGACAGTTTTATATTAATGAATGTATGTGAATGTTAAACCAAACTATTATTATTAATAATTCATTGTCACTATTTTATATTTTATTTTTACAGAAATCTATATACATATATATATATATAATATGTATGTATATATTAATTTATATATTTGCAATAAAATATAATTCTCCTTGGGGGGTTATTCTCTTTTTGTTTAACATTTCCACAAAAACCGAACCATTTAGAAGCCAATTACTGACAATGAATTTTAGTAATTCATTTTGACAATGCAATTTTATATTCTCTTTTGGCTAGTTAAAGTTGGCAATAGTTTAATAGCGATATAATAGTTATATATAATAGTTATATTTCTTTCTTCAAATAATATAACCATTTATACTGATCTAAAACTTGAGGTTGAAAATCAGATTGGGATTCATTTGATGTCATATCGGAAGATAGATTTTTTTTTTTCAACTTTTTTTTTTGGTTTTTTGGAATTTTGTTTTTTGTATTTTTTTTTTTTTTTTTTTGATTCACTACAATATTGCATATACTGATGATACTTAAAATAAAATTGGAAAAAGTTATATATACATATTTAACAAATTCTGAATTTCCATTTTTATCTAGAAGGAAAAAAAAAAAAATATGTATGCATATTACACTTTTGGATGGTCAGATGTTCTTAATAATTTCAAGAACTTTACAGAACTCGCTATTGTCCCAAATAGTACTAATATAATTCAGATATATATGATACAATTTGTAAACATACCTAATTTATTTTTTTTTTTTTTGGTACTTTTAAAGCAGTTCTATTTCTTCAAAAACTTAATCATTTGGCAATCTACATAAGTAAGGACCAGTTCTAGGTATATAATAAAATTTATCAAAACAAGGAAAGGGTGTAATGGTAAAGCTATAAAACAATTTTATAGCATACCCTGTTATAGTAGATCTGAAAAATTTTCATTCATTTTATAAACTAAAAAAAAAAAAAAAAAAGTTTTTGTTAAACAGAGAAAGAAAATGAAGATGACAATTTACATTTGACTTTTCAAATATAAGAAAAAAAAAAAAGAAGAAAATCAAATAAACCATTAAAATAAAAAAAAAAAAAAAGGAAAGAAAAAATTAAAAGAAAAACAGAAAACCAAACCCGGAAAATTTTCCAGTATTTTTGCTCATAAAATCATTTTCCGAAAACTACAAATTATTACAGATATGGAAAATTTATCATCTTTATGTCCCTTAGAGTGACAATTCCAATGGTTTTTCCTTTGTTTTTGGTTTTGTTATACTTTTTAAATTTTTTCTTTTTAACTTTTTCTGTTTAAGTTCTAAAATAAATAAAAGAAAAATGAAATGAATTGAGTGAAAAACAATTTCACTGGATTTTCCTTTTGGGGTTTTTTTTTTTTTAATTTTGTCTTTTCTTATTTTTTAAACTTATATTTTATTTTTCTTTTTTTTAATTAAAAGAAGAACAGATATTCATTTATTAGATAAAATAAGAAGAAAAAATTCAAAAATTAAAATGAGAAATTTTTCATTTCGTTTGGAAAAATCATTATGAAATAATTTATCAGTTATTTAATATATCATTACTACAATATCGTTACTATATTTTATTACTTAAAATGAAGACTAATTAATATAATGAATAGGCATTTTGTATATTGAACTGTTACTGTATAAAATTATTATCTTCTACTGGTTCATTCCAAAATTTTTGCTCAATACCGTAACGTGATTTTATTTTATCTTCTTAATAAATTTGCCTTAAGATAAGTTACGTGATATCTTAAATTCATTGATGAATTTCAGTATATCTCTAGTAATAATCTGGTATATATTTTGGGTTCTTAAAAATCCAGACAGGAATCATTATCTTGATGTGAGCTTAGATTTAACTGTAAATTTATATACTCGTGGATTTAAATCAAACAGTTCGATTGTAGTTTTAAGACTGCTTCGTTAATTGGTAATTAGTAATTACATATTTTGTTAATTATGTAAGCTTATAAACTAATAAACACAAAAGTAATATGTACTGTACTGATTTTATAATTAAAGTATAAGAGAAGTATATGTATATAAGAGTAAGATGTATAGAATATACATATATTTGCATTTAAAAGTTTTTAAGGAAATTTCTTATGACTACCTAATCCTTTACATTATACATTCATTTCGTAAGTAGATATTTTGCATATTTTATATACCTTTACATAAATTTTAAAAAATTGTTAAAAAAAAATGTTTATTAACTAAAAACATTAAAATCATCGTTATTAAAATAATTTTGTTGCATAGTGTTAAGAGAATCTTGTAAAATAAATATTGGGGTTCGCCACAAGTGCTAAGAAATTTTTTGAACCTATGAATAATAAAAAAAATAAAAATAAAATATATAAAATTGCATATATTACATGAGAGCATCAAGTACTGGTAGTGGATTATGATATTTATTTCAACCATATATAATATGCAATGTACACCTTATAGAAGTTAACAGAAAAGTTTTTAATACTTAAAAATTCTAATTTCAATATTAATTTTATGCTTTTATAATATTAACTAGTAAGCGGCCTAGTTATAAGAGCGTATAAAATACTCTGCAAACGCCGAGGGAGGATGGGTTCGAATCCCACACACGAATTATTCTTCCTTCCAACATTTACAGCCACGCCTGAACAGGAAAAGCTGTAAGTATAATTTCCTGTTCACATTTATGTGGCAGAGAAATGCATAAAAAAAAAAAAATTAACTTGTCGGTGTCCATTCTTTTGCAAAAACTTGAGCAGTGTCGGTGTCCATTCTCGTAGAGTGCAAAAAAGGGAGCAGTCGGTGTTTATTTATTTATGTATTCTTTTTGCTACCCTTCTTCTTATAGAATGTCATTTATATTTAAAATAGTTTTTAGTATAGATTTTATTTAGGTAGACTTTTTTTCTTTTTAAAAAAATGTGTTATAAAACAGAAAATAAACATATACTATAATTATTATAATTATTCCATTATAAACGTATGACATGTCAGAAATTTTTACTAGTTTCAAAGTAGTAAAGTTTAAAAGTTTAAATGACTATCTAGTGATAGAATTAGCGGCAGACTTGTTCCTTTGTCATTAAGAAAACCTCAAACTATTAGAACGTTTTAAATTTTATATAAATTTAGAGTAGATTTATTTAATGAAAATTACATATTATGAGGTTAGATAAAAATGCATAAAGGTAATTATTTGTTTTATTAGGAATCGAACACAATTAGTGAAATACTTTCATTCCTTTCTAATTGTTATACCTTCAGTAAACAGCGTACAGGAAGAAGTCTAACACACAGCTGGGAATTATATTGATATATTATTACCGATTATCTTTAGGGCAGATTTCTTTTATGGTAATTCAATTATTAAGTGAACATTAATTTCTAGATCCTTGTTTACAAAAAATAATTCTGCCTATTTTCTGTTTTGAGAATTTCGAAATAGAAATTTTTTTGTTTTTACTATAATATTAAAATTATAAAGGCGATGACGCTTTACTCAATGTGACTTTGAGATTAATTTATATATGGCTTGACCAAATGGAACATGACGCGACAGGTTGCTATATTTTTTGATATTTTATAATAGTTGTTAAGTTCCAATTGATAATTTATTTTTCATATTTGCATACAAAATTTAAATTTGTTTGAAAAAGTGGCGCTAAAATTTGGTCATCATTTTATTTAAAAAAGGATGCGCGAAGCAAAGTGACTGTGGTCATCACCTTATCTTAGGTAGCTAGCAAATTTTGACAGGATTGACTTTTTTTTAAACAAAAATTTTTTAAATTTAGATAATAATATTTAAATCAATTTTCAAGATATACCTATAATGTAATATATAATATTATATTCTAAGTGACATGTAAATATTTTTTTATGGTACTAAAAACATAGAAACTTCTTAATATCTCTTGTACTATCGAAGAATTAAAAACTGAAGATTTATTACTTTTTTAAAGTATTTACACATAAAAATTTTATAGAATAAATAAAATAAAATAAATAATTTTAGTATTCCTTAATATGTTATATTTATTTATAAGGATATTAATCATTTTTTAAAATAAATTCAAATAATCATATTATTTCAATTAAATAGTTACATATACATATATACATAAATACATATTTTATATAATTATTTTTTTATTTTCTTTTTAGGTAAAATAAAAATCCGAATATTACAAATTTATTTCAAAATAAAAGGATATGAGTAAGTCCTATATTATGCCAGTACAATGTTTTCAAATAATTTTTTAAATTAATATTTTTAGTATATAATAAATTATGTAATAAATCTGAAGATAAGAAACGCAACCAAACCAAAAGCACAAGAAAGAAAGAAGTAAATACAGTTTTTAGCACACTTCCAAAAAACTTTTGAAAAAATGTGCCTTTTAGACTCACTTGGTCCGTCCGTCCATCCGTTTGTCCA
Organism: Poecilobothrus nobilitatus; assembly: GCA_947095535.1. Taxonomy (NCBI): domain Eukaryota; kingdom Metazoa; phylum Arthropoda; class Insecta; order Diptera; family Dolichopodidae; genus Poecilobothrus; species Poecilobothrus nobilitatus. The sequence goes on along the minus strand of OX352774.1, from coordinate 264,493,208 downwards.
TCTGTTTACAAAACTTCTACACCGTTAAAGATAATAAGAAAATTTTTTTGTACCACCCCCTGTTTATGAGCTATTAGGGCTCAAAAATTGAAAATTTGCTATTTTTAAATACCTGTAACTTAGTCACCTGTAAACATTTTTCTTCGGCAATACATGAAAATTCAATAATATATTTTTACGTGTGTTTACCGTTTTTTATAGTTATATTATAGTTATATTAAATTCCAGAAAAGTCCTATTTTCACATTTTTTCTTATTACATGAAATTTTCAAATTTTTGTGCAAGTCACAATTCTAAACAGTTTGTATTGTCTTTTGGAAATGTGTGCATTATGCATTAAAAAGTCATAATGATGATACATTTGGATTGTAAATGGAATGGATTCAGCTTTTACTTAATATTAGATACCAAACGTTCATAATCCCATCGTCATATTTTTATATATTATATTAGAATGTTAAAAATAGAAAATTATTGAAATCTGTGTAATATGAAAACTATCCATTCGAAAAAATTAAACGGATGTCCTTTCAGCTTCAGCCAGTTTTCAAACGCTTCACATTCTCACTTCTTCACTTCAATTTTTTAGAAATTTTCACTTAAATTTTTTGTGAAAAACCATTTTTTATACTGTGGGTTAAAATCCTTTTAGATTATTCAATAATTTTTTTTATTAATATACTAACATAATAATTATATATTGTTTAGCTGAAACTATTCCCTTCTCTTCGTATCAAATACATATATTTTATTTAAGGCTTTTGCTATAAAATTATTATAAGTTTAATTTCTGGAATTCTATAACTTATGACTGTTAATTAAAAAATTTAAAAATAAAATCCACATAAGAGTCACACGCTCAGACAATTTCATATCTTAAACATTTTTATTTTATATTAAAATATAATATCAAATTTATTTTTAGATTTTTTTGTTGTAAAGGGTTACCCTTTCTTTTATGTCTCAGTAATTTCCTCTAACCCTTAATAAAGGGGAAAAAAAAAAATGAAATTTTTAAAAAATAAATTTATAATATTAAAATCACATATGGTAAATACAATAATAACATTTTTTTTTATAAAGAAATTTGATTTTACCATTCATATTAAGCCTTTCGTTAAAATTAAAAAAAAAAATATATTATACTTTTATAATAGGTATATAAATAAAATTTTGTAATATAAAGTCATAAGAACGCATTTTTCCTTTTTTTTTTTTTTTTTTGAATTTTCTTTAAGATTTTCTATTCTTCATTTTCATATTATCAATACAAATTTGGTACTTGTATATGGAATTTAAATGTTAATCATTATAATCCTGTCTCTTTTTTTTTTTTACTTAGATTTTTTTTGTAAAAAATATTTGCACATATGACGCATTCTTTACGTATGTAATCTGGGTTTGTGTCTCTCTTGAAAATCCTTCTAGATAATCTGACATTATTAAAGTTATTATCTTATTTACAAACTTTAGCCCTTTTTTTTTTTTTTTTTTGGTACTTGTATATATGATTGTGTGTGTATTGTGTGCCATTATTGTTCTGAAATAGTTAAATATATTCTCATCATTTTTCTTTACTTATTCTTTCATTCAAATATTTATAGCTTTTAAATAAATCATGATATTTTTTGATGTAATCTTCATGTTTTTTTTTTTTTTTTTTTCTTTTTTTTTGAATTTTAAATTCTTTTTCAAATTTGTATAACAAAACAAGACAATTTAAAATAGAAAAAAAAAATAAACTCAAGTTTGTATTAAAAATAAGAATAAGTGTAGAAAATGTCAACAATTTAAGAAATAATTCATAAAAAAAAATCAAATAATAATAATAGAAAAATAGAAATAATTCAAAAAGTCTACAATTTGATATCGTCCTTTCACTTTTATTTCATTTTTTTCATTTTTCAAATATTAAAGATTAAAAATTTTTTACGTTGTCAGAATTAAAGAATGATTTTTGTCTATTTCTGTTTCTTTACAATATTCTCGCCTAATGAAAAGTGATATTCAAGGTTCACCTTGAAAGAATATAATAATTTTCATACATCAAAAAAAAAAAAAAAAAAAATCTTTTTCATTTTACATTAAATTTTACATTTACATTACATTTCAATGTCATTTACATATTAGATTGATCATTAAGATTCAATTAAGTTAAGTTTGCGACTTTAAAAGACAACAACAGAAACCGAGAAGGATTGCTTTAATAAGTTTCCTTTGCAAAACAAAAAAAAAAAAAAAATACTATGTCTGATAAATTCTCAGTGAAGAAAATCAATAATTTTCACAGTTGCCACCTTTACATTATTTGCATAAATTTTCATGTAAAGTTTTGTAACTTTAAAGAAATATTTTCCGAAATGATAAGACTATTTTTTATGCACATTTTACAATATAGTTAGAAATAAATCAAAAATTCCCTTTCTTCAGGTATGGGTTCTGGTACAAGTTTTCATCATTCAACTGAAACACTATTGACTTATACGTACTGCCGGTCATATAACAATAATTTCTAAATCTAAATAAATATCAGAGAGATATAATAAATAGAATGATTTCAAAATAAGTATTCATTAGCACCGATGAAAATTCTTTTGACATTCAATGCAAGAACTTTATCCTTTTTCTTATTAATAGTTCTGGTAAAACCAGGGAAATTGTTATTGTCGTCAGACTTTTTAGTTGATTTTTGAAAACTTTACAGCAAAGAATAATAATATGACAATCGAAGAAACGAAAAAAACTTGTAAAAAAAACCAAAAATACAAAAAAAATATTTTTAAAAATTGTATCGAATTAAAAAAAAAAGAAAGAAATAAAAGGGAAAAAAATAAGAAAACACGTAAAGCACTTTAAAAAAATAACAATTTTAAGAATGTGGGAGGAGAAAAATTTTTTGAAAATATTCTTTTTTTTTTTCGTTTAAATTTTCATTCCTCTTAAAATATCCTTTCATCTGTTTTCTTATTATTGCTATTCTGTTATACTTTGCTTTATATTATATTGTTTTTGGTACCAATGTTAACCAAGCAAACCAATTCAAGGACAATTTTAAAAGGAATAAAAAAGAGAAAAAATATATATACTTATTTTTTTTTTTATTTAAGCAAAACGACATGGTTGTTTATTTTATTTCATTAAATCGGATATTATGTGGCTAGCAACGAATTGAAAATACAAATAAAATTTATTTTGATTGTAGATGGATGTACTTTTGATGAAAAAAATCAAAAGCAAAAACAATAAGACAAAATAAAATTTAAAAATAAAAAAAAAAAAACATCCAAAGAACCAGTAAAACACTAACCAAAGTTAAATTCTAAAGATGTTAATGTTATATTTTTGACAAAAGAAAAAAACAAAATAAATAAAAACGGAATATAAAGAGAAGAGAAAAACTTAAATGAACACCAACCAAAACAAAAAAAAAAAAAAAAAAAGAATGAAAGAAGATAACATAAAGTAAAGAAATCACAAAATACTTTATGTACATAAGATTTGAGGGAAAAGGATAGCAATAATAAGTTAAAAAATAATGAAGGAAAACTCCTTAGATTCTTGTCTTGACATTTTTAAAGATGAATCTTTATACTTATATATTTAAGTGTAAGTGTAGATATATATTTATACGTAATAATAATAAATATGTTCACATTCTTATTCTTAACTTTTCATTTTTTTTTTATAGTTTTGTGTTATAAAAACATTCAGTTCATTACGGTTCACTAGTTATTTAAGTGTTGAAACAACTCAACTTTCAAAACATAATGACTTTACTTCCTTACATTATTCTTCATCATAAGTTTTTTTGTTTCCTTCCCAATTTTGCTGCTATGGAATGAATACAATGTTGGACAAAATATTTATAAAACTTACGAATTTATTTTTAATATTTTAATTAATGTAATTAATATTTTTTCGCTTTTATCATTTTATCATTTGAATCGCATTTTGCGTTACCGTTAAGTACTAAATTATATGTTTGTCTGAGGTGCTGAGATGAAATCAAATCAAATTAAATTTGAGTATAAAATCAATTTATAAAATTTTAAAAGTTCTACAATTAATAAAGGTTACTTCCTAATATTTTCAAAATTATTTTGAATTTTTGAGATTTTTATTAAGGTTTCGCTTCTTTTCTTACATACATATTAAGTCATCATCTAAGAGACTACATATAACCATTTTAAAGCATAATATAAGATGTTTTGCTAATAACCGGAATAGTATTAGGTATTTCTTCTTAAAAGCTTAGAGAAACACAGCCTCTATCAACAGAACACTTTGAACGAGGCTTAAAAATGTAGGATTATAAACATTAGACCATCAAACTTTATTTGTTTTTGAGGTCATAAAACTGATAAAAACTGTTTTGTATAATACTGTACATAACATAAATGTAATGTACTATAAGAGTTTATATGTATGTTTATATTATTTTGTATGTGCATAAGATACTCTAAACTTTTTAAAGTCCATTGAATATATTTTGTTTTGTTTTTATGTGTTTTTTTTTTTGTTATCATTGAAATCTGAGGTTTTGTTTTTCTTGAATGATTTCTGTAGAGTTTCTAAAATCTTATAATGTTTTGCGAAATTCCCTTTTCTTTTACACCATTCTATATAGGATATTTTTAATAAGAATTCTATTTTCAATTTTATGTTAAGAACTTTAAAGAGGAAGGTAAAAGAGATGAAATATAAAACTTTAAAATAATATATTTTAATTTCCACCCCATACAAAATTCACCTTCCATAGAATAATAATAAAATCCATAATCTTAAAAAAATGAAAAAGAAAAATAAGAAACACAAAAATTTATTTATATTAGAAAACGGTGGAACTTTTGTGAAATTTTCGAATAGGGATTTAACTGGAATGAAGGAGTTGCAAAGACATTTCCTTATGCAAAAGAAAAAAATAATATAAGAGGTTTGACAGTAAGATGATGGTGTCTTTTTTTTTTTCTTTGGTTTTTGTCCTCCAGGATTAATATCGTTTTTTACTGTTATATTAATAAATATTTGCTCGCTCTAAAGAAAGTAGTTAAGTTTGTTTGTTTCAGTGGTTAACTATAGAATTTTTTTGTCATAGTTTGTAAGTTTTTAAAAATTTTTCTTTTGAAATTAATTACGATTGCAGAAAAATTAGTCCTTCCTTTTGTAGTTTACCTACTTATGAAACTGTTACTACTATTATTGTAACCTAATTATAAGACTTAAAAACAAGATCAGCAAAAAATAATTCTGTTTCAACTGGGCATTACTTTGTTTGTCAATTCAATTACCACGACTTATATACATTAAAAGTTTTATTAGATGAAAATCAAAAATTTGGAAATGTTAACATAACTCGCCTCAAAATATGCAATTTTATTAAAAAAATCATTACAGCATTTGAATTATCATTAATTTACATACTTCCATAATGTATTTATTAAAAATTGATTAATTGAATATTGACTTATAATTTTACCGTTATTACAACCATTATTGTTATTTTTATGACACAGTTATTTTATAGGAAACTCGAGATTTCTTTCTCATTTCATTTCGCTATTGTTTTAACGACATTGAAACTTGGTATGAGAGTGAATAAAGTATTGATATCTTTCTTTGTGTTCTATTGTTTTACGAATGAATGAAAGAGAAAAAAAAACAATTAAAGTTAAAAAATAAACAAATTTTTTTTTTGTTATATTATAAGTTTGTACTTCTATATATGAAAAAGTATAAAATAAAAAAATTTAAATCGATTGTTTTATAATCGTAATCGAAACAGATCATTTTTCATTGTTTCAATTTAAAAAAAAAAAAAAATCGTTTTTTCTTTCAGTTATAATTGCTTTGAAGAATTGCACAATAATAAAATGGAAAATGGAAAATTAAATTAAAATTTTAACTAACATTAAAAGAGTTTTAAAGTGATGTAGAATTATGTATTTTTTTTTAATGAATAATAAAGATTAAAAATCATAGCAATAAAATTTAATTGAAAGTTTGATTATCACAATTAATGAGTGCATAAAATTCAAAAATTTAATTAAATTTAAAGAAAAAATAAAAAATCTTTCATTCTAAGAAGTCACAACCATTTAATAATATTTCTTCAATGTTTAAAGCTACTATATTTTAAAGATTCTCTCCTATATCATTATTAATAATTAAATTACAGCAATTAATAATTAAATTAGCAAAATAGTTAAACATATTAAAACTAAATTTTCCAACTTAAATTCTATAGGCCTGCTTGTACTTAATGTAAAAAGGGTATTTAGAGTTTATTTACAAAATGTTAGTTTTCCGCTATATTTAATAAACATTCAAAGTCTCCTAAATGTTTGCAAAACACCTCACATAATCAAATCCGCTAAAACCGCCGGTCTTTCTCAAGGATCAGCAATAAGTCCAATATTCTTATTTTAATATTTACAATTTTGATATACAAAAATCTAACAACCGTGAGAATGGAATGGAATATTGCTGATGAGACAGAGTTATTTACTACGAATTCAGAAACTTGAGAGATATGGAAAATGAGTGTAATTATCTCAAACAATGTTTATACAAATGGAAAATTAAAATTAATCCAGGAAACTCACAAGCGCGTACTTCTTCAACAGAGAACAAAAGCAAGCATAATATCTCCCAATGTAGAATCTAGTAATAAAATATAGCATAATGAAAAAAATTATGGATAAGCTCAACAAAATTTTTAGGCGTTCTTTTAAACAATAAATCTAATTTTTAGAAGATATATTGATTTTTTAATTAAAAAATACGACATTGCAATTAAAACGCTTTATCCACTAAATAAATAGAATGACTATAAATACTTCCTTATCTATTCATTTTTCAAATTTTCATGCCTTATGAATCAGAAACCTGTTGTGTCAAGTTACATATAAAACAACTACAAAAAAAAAACAAAAAAAAATTTTTGAAAATGCTGCTATAGGTAAAAGATTTTTCTTCTCTACACGTAATTTGGGCTGGCTATATAATATTAAACTAAGGAAAGAAAAATTCGTTCCTAAGTAAAAAAAATTCGGTCCAGTAACTGATCAAACTATCATTAATAATAGAATTAATAGTAACCATCAACTTAAAAAAATATACGACAAAAAATTCTTTTATTTTTATTGTTCTAATTTTGCTGTTTCAAAGATTTTAGAGCATTTTTTTCTAAATACACACTAATCTGAATAATGGTGCAGTGCATAAGTCGCCAGTCTTTTAGACGAAAGGTTTCGGTTTCAAACCCCGGCCAAGTCAAAATATTAAATAATATATAATATATTGTCTAAAAAACATAAATACTTAATATTCTTAATTATTATTTAATATTTGTATCGATGATCTAAATATGTACTAGGGGAAAAAAACCACAAATTTTGCCCAGTTTTTTAGCACTAGGGAAAATAAATTATAAGTAAATAAATAAATTGATTCACACTCTATAATGATGCAGAATATTTAGCAATTCAAAATTAAATCGAAAAATTATTGTACAAATAAATACGATATCTTGTCAGAAAAATATGCAATATTAAAAGATAAAACGATTATATTATAATATGCAATGAAAAACCTATATCCAACTTTAATTTTATTAAATAAAAAATATTTCAATCCAATTAAATTGAATTCGATTTATTATATTTTCTTATACTTATTTTATATGTATAAAACATACAACTAAACTAACAAAGAAAAAAATTATCGTTGACTTTTATAAGACTCCTTAAGGGAGTCTTGGAAAACGATAAAATTGAAGATTTTTTTTTTATCTTTGTAATATAAAAAAATGTTCTTAAATTTATTTTTTAAGTGATTGCATATATAACTAAAAGAAAAGAAACTAAAACAACAACAATAACGTAAATATAGTAAAACAAGGATATAAAGATATCCTTAAAGGAAATACAATAGAAAATAGAATTACTTCTACACAAAAAACAAAAAAAAAAAAAAAAATAAATAAATTTACCATCATTCTCTTCTTTTGTTTTTTTTGTTTTTTTATTTCGTTTATCCCACTTTTCAAGCCTTCACCCGAAAAATTACAATCGTTTATTTCTATATATTTCTATAATACAAAATATTTCTGCAAGAGACCAAAATATAGAATAAAGAAAAATTAAACAATTCCCGTGAATAACGATATAATTTAGTTTAGTGCAAATTGTGCAATCCATTTTCATTTACATTCATGTGACGTGTCTTTTATTTTGTTTGTATCCTGACTACAAAAATAAAAAAAAAAAATCTCGTTTCTTCATTCAGTCTCCTTAAATGTCTCACCTAATATTCTATTGTATACATAATATGTAACAGTATAAGAAAAATGCAAGTACAGTTACTGACAAATTAATATAATCCTCACAGATAATATTTTGATTATTTTAATATTAATTTCTCTAAAAAGGATTTAAGTTGTTTGTAGATTCCCAAGATAAAATTTATATTAAGCAAAAATGTTTAAAGTCAAAATTTTTTCAACATTTATTAGCTTTCGTAAAGTCTATGCTTAAAATTTTACCGTGAGAAAAGCTCTTCCACTTTTGAATATCTTATCTAAATGAAAAATAAACATAGGAATTAGAAACATTAGAAAACATATTTGCCGCTAGGATTAACTCAACCATAAAACAGTCAAGTAATAAAATCCTTAGCGAAATTAAATTATGGTAAAAACTGAACTCAGTCAAATATGTATAATAAATAACTTAATGGATACCCTATGGTCCTTAATAGAGTGGAAAGGAAAAAAAAAAATAAAACATAAGTAATCTTCATCTCTTATATTATTATGTACAATAAAATGCTTCAAGTCCCAATGGATATCCTAATAAAAATTTATAATATAATTTGTTCATTTTCCGACTGTCTTATACGTGCTACAGATTAAGCTTGCAAGTAATATCTTAAGCATAATTTTTGTTCTGTGAAAAATACTAAGCTTCAAAACTTAAATTAAAGAATTTTCAAATTTTCAGTTAGAGTTTGATCCTAATTAATATTATTGGTTAAGTTTAATTTTTTAGACTAGATTGACTTTGCATAGGTCGTACAATTCTGAATTAAATCATTTTTTCCATGCTTACTTTAGAAACAGGATATAGAATAAAAATGAAAAGATACATTGATTACAAAAATAATTAGTATCATTTTAAAATACAATACAATATAATATAATAAAATAAATATTTTTTTTTGCACACACTGTTTGCAATTATTATTACTAATATTACCTCATTATTTCTTTTCACATTCAAAAGTCTATATAGGATGTGCTCTTCTATCCTGTAGTGAATCGTAATTCTATTCAAATTCTAACCAACTTGTTATTGTTTATCGTAATAAATATGGAGCAGTCAATTGTTTAAGAAAAAATGAATATTTCAAAAGTATACTGAAAAAAGAAAATTTAATGTTATGTTAAGTGTTAAAAGATATAAAATATGTTAAAAAATATAAATAATGTATGCATTTATTTAAAATTGTTCATTTAATTATTTTAAATGAAAAAATCTTTCTGAACATTTAATTCACTCAAATATAAACTCTGTGTATCTTAGTGAAATGTCTGAAATGATACACACTTATATCAGATACAAACTTTTTTCTATTTCAAAAGAAAAAAAAATTAACATTAACATAACATTTCATAGATGTTTTCATTTTTGAGTAACATTTTGAAGGAGCATATTGGTAAATAATTTAATATTTAAATAAGAATAACATAAAAATTAAAGTATCTAAAGAGTATAAATTGATGCTTTGTTTTTATTTAACGCTTATTACTATGCAAATAGTCACGTTTTATATAAAATTTTTATTATTGTATAGGTATTTTATTTCGTCGAAATTTTGTTTCATTATTTTGCAATATTAATTAATGTGAAAATATCAAACCCTCCAAAACCAAAAAGGAAACAATTCATAAATTCCTTAATTTATATAAAAATTAAATGGTTTGATTTATTATGATACGAAAAGCGGCTTCGTGTATTCACGGTCTACGAAATACGCCCACAAAATAAAATGAAAAAGGCAGATTGTAAACCAACGGTTTCTAAAACCGCACATTTCTAAAAGATAATACAAACTGTTTAGAATAATTGTGATTTGCACATTTGCAAATTTCATATAAGAAAGAATGTGAAAATAGGACTATTTTTCAATTTTGGGGGACTGTAAGTCTGAAACGCAATATAACTAAGATAAATCGTTAACACACGTAAAAATATATTACTGGAACTTTAATTTTAATATCTTTCCGAAGAAAAATGTGTACATGTACATATATCTAAAAATAGGAAATTTTCATTTTTGAGCCATAATATCTCATAAACAGGAGCTAGTCCCAAAAAATTTTCTGAGGAAGCTTACACTAATTCTAAAAGTTATTTCTTACTTCAAAATTTCAATTCCCTATCTAAAAGCGTGCCTGAGTTATGAAGGTAGAAAAATAATCCAAAATTTGGTTTTCACATATCTAACGGTAAATTTAAATACTTAAAAAAAAAAAAATTTATAATTTTGATATTGATTTACAAAAGTAAAAGAAAATCGTGTCGAATGGCGTTTTCAAATTAAAAAAATGTTAAATAGAACATGATAGGTACATATACGCATTTACAAACAGGGTTTTCTAAGTTGAAGGGGCTGTAACTACGTAATGGATGGTGGTACATGAAAAAGTTCTTCTACAACATTAAGTTTTTATAAGAGACCTAACCATATGGTTAAAATTTGTTTTCTTTATGTTCAACGGTGTAGAAGTTTTGTAAACAGACAGACGGGCAGACGGACTGGTGACACTAAATGATAAAATAAACAACATTTAAAATATACCTATAGAAAAATTAAAATAGCTCTGATAAAGAAGAAAATTCGAGCTATTAATTAGTCAGGATAAATGAAAGTTCAGGATAGGAATAATGTAATAAACAATCAAGAGTTTCTTTTAACTGACTTTCAAATTTTAAAAACATAGATTTTTATCTAGCTATTAATACAAAAGCTGTACACTGATAATTTATTCCGAATTCAATATAATTAATATAATGTTATTATTTAACATTAGAAATTTTTTCAAACTATTTTTTAATCTAATTTAATGTCATTAATTTTAATACAACTCTACATAAATATCCTTTTAAACCGTCATGTTATAGTCAATCATTAAAAAAAAAAATAAAATTTTGAAGTATATTCGAAGTATACTATTCGAACAATTCAAATAAAAATATAATTAAAATTTTAATTAAATTAAAAACTGACTTGCAGTTTTTTTGTTATTTAATGCAAAACTATTTTCCTTTTGAAAAAAAATAATATATATATATATATATGACCACATATCGAAAAATGCATATAATGCACTAGTAGCAAAAATTTTATGTACTATCTCTGAAAAGTGTAAATGGGGTGGTTTTATTTTTACACTTTCCCATAAAAAAGATCCTTACCATTTTCTAAAACCACCTTAAGTGGCTCTGAATATTTTCTTTTCTTATTTTAATCACATTAAAAATTATTGAGTCATAGATAATAATGGTGATTGCTAGTTAGTCAAATATAGTTAAAAGACTCCCTTCCTTTTTTTCCCTATAAAAAAACGAAACATAAAACTGTGACTATAAGGAAGCATGCTAGTAAATAAAAAAAAAAACCATTTTTGAAAAAGCACTGATACACATACTTTGATAAAACCAAATAGTGATTAATATTGTCTGAGCCAGTTTTTATTGTTTCCGTTTTGGATTGATGGTTTTCTCAGAATAAATGTTAGTAAAGTAAAATTATTATTTTTCATTGTCCTTTTTCATTTTTGTTATGTTGTATTTTGGAACAGCATATAGAGACTATCTATAAATTATTTTATTAAATTATTTTTTTTATATCATCGTCTTTGTATATATATATATATATTTTAGTATTATTCATGAAATTTATATGAATTAATTGTATCTTACATAGATAGGTACTACTTCTAGATACAAAATATGAAATTTTTCCGTAAGATATTGTGGTTTCTGACTCACTAACGAATAAAAAGGAATTTTCTTTATCAGTGAGTAAATAAATTGAAATATATTGTACATTTATTTATAATATACATATATATATATATATATATATTACATTATATTATATATATAACAACTGTAAATTATGCATGTCTATTAAGGATCTGCATAAGGATAAAGAAAAGGAAATTCAAAAAAAAAAAAAATAAAAAATTTAAAAACAAAATAAGAAAAGTCTTAAATTAAAGCCATTTTAAAATTTGTGAAGTATTTTATACACTTATTAGTTAAGGTTTTACTTATATATTCATTTGTGTTTCAAACAAAAATAAAAATTAAAACGAAAAATCCTAAATATGAATGAGAAAAATAGATTTTCTTTCCTTTTCTTTTTATATATATTTTTTTTTTGTTTTTGTTTTTCTTTTTTTAAATAATTTAATAATGGCGGAAAAGGCGTGAGTACATGTCACGAATAATTTATTAGTATATTCAAAATAGGGTTTTTGGTATAAAGTTTCTTTTTTTTTTTTTTTAAATATAATGTGATGGTTGTTTTAAGTTAGTCCATAATAAAAATTAAACAAAATAATAGTTTAAAGTTTATGAGAAAAACTATAGGATATTTTCAATTGTATTTAAGAAAAATTTCAGAATTTTAAATTAAAATTCTTTTTTGGGTAACTCTTAAAATTGAGCTGGAAATCACATTTCATTTGTAAACTAAATATTTTTTGTGATTATATTAATTTACGTTTTGATTAGGCTTTCTTAACGCTTCTTAACGACTCTTTTCTTGTTTTAGATTTTAACTTTAAAAAATATAATTTTACAAAGCTGACATTTGACAGTTGAAAATGTGTTGTGTACACTGTATTCGATAGTGTTGTAACACTCGATAATTCTTTTAAGTAGAAAAAAAAATTTCGTATGTTCAACAAGTGAATAATATTATTTTTATTTTATCGAGAATTAGTATTTTGTTTTATCGAATAAAAATGTATCCTTTGACAATCAATATTGGAAATTATTTATTAAAAATGATCCCATTCATGAAAAACTTTTGAATATAAAGAATTAAATATTTGTTATATTCTTTATAGTATATATATATATAAATATCCTATATCGATTATATTAAATATTAAATTTATTCATTTTTGTGTTATTGAATAAAATGTAGGTACTCAAAACGTTTTAAACAATAGCAACTTATTTTAAGAATAATAATACAAACTGCAAAAGGACTTAAAAAGTGAATAGTGAATCAACAAAAAAAAAAAGAGCATTATATTAATATGATGATGCTGAAATTTCTTTTATATATTTTTAAATATATTTAAAATATAATAATGATTGTGGTTTGTGATAGCATATGCGTGTTTTATACATAATTTACTCTATATACATAACATATAAAATAAATTATTATATATAATGATATATTAAACGTTTTATTTTTTTAAGCACATTAACTATATATTATATATACTATAACATTTTGTGTGGGAAAAAGTCTTAAGAAAATAACCTATTCTGGTATCTGTAGTTCCGATTATATAATATCTAGGTTTAAAATGAATGAAAATCCGTTTTCAAAATAAAAATTTTCTACTTCATATAAAAAGAAAAACAAAAAAAAAATTTTAATTTTAATAAAGTTGTTAGAAAATTCTTTAGTAGTGTTTTCTTTTAATAAAAAAAGAAAAATAAAAAAAAAGATTTAAGTGAAGGCGTTTTTAAAATTTTCTATTAGAACTACTCATGCAATTTTTTTAAATTGCTTATATTATTATGAATCGTTTTAACCACATAATATTATTATAAAATCATTTAAAATCCAAAGAAAATTAGAAAACTTCAAGAAGAAAAAAAAAAAAAATTAATCCATTTAATAGAAAATCAAACGTTCAGTTAACACTTAACAGTTTGTGGCTTTATGATTTAAAGTAGATTTTTCATTATACATATTATGTTGTATAACTATAAATAAAAAAAATGTATAGAACAAAAACTTTACCATCAACATCTTATCATTTTATATCATTCTAAAAAGATTTGTGAAATAGTGAATTTAAAACGGTTATACAAAGTTCTTTAAAAAATCGAATAGAACTTGCATTTCTTGTAATATTTTACTATTTTTACTTTTTTTTTTCCTAAAGGAGGTGGGAATCTTCCAAAGACACCAAGAATGTTCCTCTTGGTACTGCCAGATTCTTACTGACTAAACCCACCTCCCTCTTTAGTCAATATAATGGGATGAAACCCTTACCTGCGAACGCAGCATATTGGCTAGGGAGTAGGGATAGGAAAGGATAGGAAACATTGAATTGGGAGTGGGACTGTAAGGAAACAATGAATCCGCGTATTATTATTACTATTTTGCTAACAGTGACTAAAGCCGTCACAACAGTTACAACATGTAGTAGTAGTATATAGTAACTACATGAGGTAATTATTGAAGGCAACCCCCACTGTCACTGTAGCGGTTACTATTATTGGCATTAGTATTCTTATTAATATTATTATTATTTTACTACAGAGTCAGCGCCATCAGTGGATTACAACGTGCAGCAGTATATAACACCTTACTTGCATGATATAACCAAAGATAGCTCCACTGTAGTAGCTATTGTTATTATTACTATTATTATTATTATAATTATTGTTATTATTATTACTTTTATTATTATTATTATTATTACTGTTATAATTATTATTATTATTGTTATTATTGTTATTATTTTACTACTGACATAATATTCTAAAATATGTTCAGCTTCTAATAAATGTGTTTTAATGTTTTTCTCAAATGCAATAAAATTATAAAAGAAAATAATACCTTGTTCCAATTTAAGTATAAATTAAGTTAATTTTTAACTTCTTTTTTTTTGAATTTGCTGTAAGATAAGAAAAAGGACTTATAAATCTACATCTTATTGTTCAAAATGATTCTTATAGGAAAAGATACCTAAGTATACTTTATAAATTATGTTATAGAATATTTTATGTGAAAAGTTATTCACTTACAAATAAGTGAACGAAATTAGTAGTTAGAACCGTAGTCCTATATAATATTTTTACTTAGAAAGTAACTTTGAGTTTTGCAACTACGAATGCAAGAGCTATGAGTTATGAGCTTTTTGGTTGTAATTAAAATATAATTTACCAACATTAATTAATAACTGAAAAACCACAATATTTCAAGTAATGACAAGAAACCGTTTTCAATAAGATACTAAAGTTCTGATAAAGTGTTAATAATGAATCCGGTTGTACTGCCATGCTAGTACCGGTTGAGAAGAATTCTTCGTTTCGATGATACAAGGAACCGAAGAGAAAGCAGATGCCTATCTAATAATTTGTTCCAATAAGAGAACTTAGCTCAATGTTTTGCTTTATATTCTATCCGAATGTGTGATTCTAGATAATGTAGAGCTTAATTGCTTCTTTGTACGTTGTCATTTTAGACAATATATGCCCAACAAATCCGACAGATAGGATTTGAAATTCTGTGTAGCAACTTAAGCTTTAATGTAAGCGTACTATGTATGTGAATACAACTATATTTGGAAAATGCTACTGGAGTTGATGCAAAAATTGTTGGATGAACAATTAACAATAGTTGAAATATTACTTAAATAAGAAAGTCAATACTATCGGAAATATAATTATGAAAAAAGGTTCTACTATATCAATCCGTTTAACATTTACCAAAAATACAATTTTCACTTCATATGTTGATAGAAAAAATAAATGTTCAGTTCTTCAAAGCACCTTATACACATAGAATAGGAAATAGGAATAGAAAAATTATATAAATAGGAAATGGTCCAAAAAAAATTCCAAAAATAATATATTGTAGTGATAATAATATTGTATATGAAACGAAAGGTGGGACACGACATAGTCGATAAAATGATCGCAGGACACAGCTGCAAAAAACAAGGACCAAATGGTGGCGTATGACTGTTTTCAGCAATATTATCGACATTATTTTTAGCTTTGAATGTATTTATTATAATTATACCGATAGTAAGACATAAAAGTCGTTTTTATATTTATTCAAATTTCTATTTTACACAAATCTTACTAACTTATTTTATTTTTTAAGAAAGTCTTTGAAATTTGTATACGAGAAAAGTACCGAAAAAAAGTTTAAAATCAAAATTATCTAAAATAAAATATGAAAAAAAATAATACAAAATTCTGTTGGTCTAAATTTAAAATAAAGGTATGTTTTCAAAACTATTGAATATTATAAAAAAAATATTTAAAAATAATTTTTTATAACTAATTTCCATTCCATTAAATGAATGAGTTTTATAATAAAAATCTTAAATCTGCGATACATCAATTGAAAATTAAGTTCTAAAATTCAATGTTACTAATTGGGTGGTAAAACAATGGTACTTTTGAATGGTACTAATTTTTCATATCATCCTACAGAATAATAACATATACATTACACAGATGAGAAACTGTTCTTTAATCTTAGAAGTGGGACAACTATTTATATTAACATATTTTATATTGAGATCATAAAACAAGCTATTCTTGCATAATTTAAATACACAATAGAAAAACTGTAGTCAAAAACTTAACTATAAATTTAAAATATTGATAAAAAAAAAGTCCTAGTAGTAGTCCTTTAATATTTAATTTTTCTTTTAGATTTCAGTTTATTAGACGTTTCAAAATGTACTGTACATATTTTGTATTATAAATTTATTTTTAAATCTTTACTATATTTTTAAATATATACGCATATATAGGTGTGTATATAATAAGTTTTTACAAAATTTCTTTCATTTTTAAATTAATATTTAGTGCCTTAAGCAAAAATAAAATATAATATGTAGTATTTTCTAAAAAATATTCATTTTTTAAGTTTTATATTTTATATACAGTATGAAATATTTAAAGAAAATTGAAAAAAATTTAAAAACAAAAAAAAAAAATAAAGAAAATACTTGTCGAATTTTACATTTTTATTTAAGTTTATTATTTAATATTATACACATCGCCACTTCAAGCTATATAAGAAAAAAATTACAAAAAAAAAAAAAAATAAAAAAAATATATATTAAAAAAAGTCAAGGAAATAATTTTCATTTTTCAATAAGGAAAAAAAAAATTTTTTCTCCCAATCACTTCTTCCAGAAATCCCAAAAGTCTTCATATGATCGAAAATAAAAAAAAAATGTTTAAATAACTTTAGTATATATACATATGTACATATATATATAAGTACAAATAATATGTATACATATTATGTTCTTTTAGACCTATTACAGATGGTCCTTAGGGAAAATGAGGAGCTTTTCAATCACATAAGTGCTTAGAGTTACCAAAAAACAAGTAAAATAAAAAAAAAGGACGAAAAAGGTTTGAATTTCAATGATCCTTTTTTTTTTTTTTATTTGTTCATCTTATATTTTTTCTTTCTTTACAAAAATTTTCTTTTTTTCTTTTTTTTTTTTTTGGTAATTCTCTTGAGCTTGACCAATTCTGATAACGATTTTGGCATTTCAACGTCTATTAAACATATGCATATACATATACAAACATACACATGTTATATTATGTATTTATTTTTTAAGTGTTTGTTTTCAACTCTTATGGAAAATTAAAGATAAATGTACAACTACTTGAAGAATATATATAAGAGTATTATACATGTGTATATACATATATATTTATTTACTTATATTGTTAGAATGAGTCTTTATTACCTTTCTATAAACGTCTTATGTCATTAGGTCTCATATATCAATATATGGTGGTTCTGTAAATATCTGTAAATAATAAGAAAAAAAAAAAATATATGTATATAGTTTTTGATACAATGTGGGATGAAAATCATTGTAAATTTTCAAAACGAAAATTAAAACAGTACATATTTTAATATTATATGAAAAATCAAAGTAGTTATCTGAAAGTTGTTAACATATTTCGATAATATTTTTAGCAAATTGTGAGTGCAATTAAGTGGTTTATCTTTATTTTACTCATAAGTAAGAAATTCCATTATCTTTTCAAAGAATTCTTTATTTATTCTTGCGGCGAATGTTCTTAGCAACTAATTTTTTTCTTGTTGTTCAGTTTTTATTCAACTGTAGAGAAAACAGAAAAGAATATACAGTTGAAGTTGAACTTATGTAGTTCGGCTATAAGTCTTCACTAATAGAATAGTTCTTTTTTTTTTTATATGTATATACAAGAAATTTAATAGTTTTACTTTGAAAAGAATGTGATCTAATATGGTATAAATAATACAATCGAACTACATATGCTAAAAAATTATAATATGATTTTTATAACAACGTTTTATAGATTTTTTCTTCACTCAAGTTGAAAAACTGTTTCTTAAAACTGTTTTTGATTGTAAAATGATTGTCTGTTTCTTTATAACTCATTATTAATTTTAAAATCTTAAAAAGATTTTAAAATTTTTCCTCAATTACATTTTGTTAAACAGGCTAATTTGATTTCATTCTTTTTTCACACTCTGTTCTAGCAAAAGTCATAAGTGGAATAAAAATAAAAAATTCCCTAATTTTTTGCTATTTTGTTTAAAATTTTTATTGTATAAGATTTGTTAGTTGGTTTCTCTTAAATACTCGTACTATTAATTTACAAAATTTTTTATCATTTTTTTTAAGTATTAAAAAAATAAAATTTTTTTCCGTTCCTAATTTTTTTCTATAGAAAAAAAAAAATTCAATACTTTAACAACCCTCAAATTTTTCTTTTTTCATTCCATTCATTATTAGAAATACGCATCAATTTAAGTGTATAAATGAGGATAATTAAATATCCAGAAAAGAACACAAAAAAAGGACCAAATAATCAAAAAACAAAATCCTTATTTAATGGTTGAAAAAACATTTTTTGTGTTTTTTTTTTTTTCTAGAATTTTCAAAACAAAAAGAATTAAAAAACAAACACCATTAAAAACGATTATTATTTCATGTGTTATATTATTTAATGAATTACAAATACATACATAAGAGTACATATTTAAAAGCACGTGCAGTCAAAAGCAATTATCGTCTAAATCAAATTTTTACAAATCAGTTGCTTTTTTTCACTCTTCTTTAATAGTTAAACTGAAAGCCTTCCTGGACCATTTTACATATAAGGAACTGTTGAAATTCTACTCACGCAATTTTAATTCTTCAATAACTGAAAATTGGTATTATGCAGTCAATTTGTGAACGAAACGAAATAATTGAATTTAGAAAAATTTATTAGATCGGCTTTAAAAGTTAAAAGTCAGTAGCGAGTCGATTTTTATTTAATGAATACAAAAAAGAATTCTCAAAAATTTCAATTCATTTTAGGCCTAAATTATGATTCCGTACTTTTGAAAATATGTTAGGCAACAAAAGATGAAGATTCCGTTCTGTAGAGGAACAGAATCATAAAGACAATTTTATTGAATTTATTCGATTACTCGTCTCTCTAATCTTTGGTAATTTTATTTTAATCAATATAACAATAATATTAAATGATTATCCATTCATTAACATGAAAGAGATTTACGCAAGAAAAAAAAAATGTTGCCTTTAATTCTTCTCCTCTATTTACCTCTCTGATGTCAAAGTTCAATCCCACAATACATTACCAATAACCATTTTATACATTTCGTTACCTCTTGTTCTCTCATACTACAATTTTTAATTTTTTGGGGTATCCGAATTTTATTTTGTTTTTTTTTTGTTTTTGTTCATATACATATTTATTTGTTCTATTTACTTTATTATGTTGTTTCAATAATTTATCCTTTTGTAATAACGGTATTTCTAATGTATTTTCATCGTTTTTTCTTTTTTTGCACATTATTTTGCCTCATTTTAAATTTTTTTTATTTTATTTCTTTTTTTTATATATTTTATTTGTTTGTTTTATTATTTTATTCATTTTGTTTATTTCATGTTCTTTTATTATTTTGTTTCTTAATTTGTTCTTGTTATTTGTTGTTATTTTGCTTCCAATTAAAAAAAAAAAAAAAAAACGGCATTGATGGGAATTTTTACTCACACTTTTTTATTTACATTGGTTGTTTTTTTTGTTACAATTTGTTTTTGTTGTTTAATTTTTTAATGTTCATTGTTTCAATTTCATTTGTTCTGTTATTATTTGTGTATTCTTTTGTTATTTGTTTGCCTGTGTACTTATTTTAAAACATATTTTTTTACTTTATTTTTTTTTTTTTTACGTTTTTGGTTTTATTATATTTTGTAACCATAAAAAACATTTGAAATTGAACATAATTTAAATTTGTTTCCATTAAAGTTCTTTGAATTATTGAAATACTTTCAAAAAGTTAAGTGTGGGTGGTTAAAAAATATTTAACACGCATTTATTGCCATTTCAATTAAAATTTTTATTTAATTACTAATTCTTTCTTATTTCTTTTACCAGTTATTTTCTTACATTCCTTCTCTATTCTAAGGTATATATTTATTTGTATGTATGTATGTATATTTTCTTTTAAAAATTGTTTCCTTTATATTTTGTTAAAAATTTATCAACAAAATTCTTTATGATCAAGGAAAACATATTTTTTTTCTTGTAGTTTATGTTCTAAAGGATTCTAGCAATAAAATAAAGAATAGCTACAACATTGAAATATATACAACATATTATACAGTTATGGTAATTAAAATGTTCTACGAATATATGAGATTTTTCTAAAAAAAAGGCATAAAAATGAATTTAAAGGAATTTTTAAAGGAATCTTAAGATTTAAGGAAATTTTTTTATTAAAAGTAAGAACAGGTTGTGATATAGACTCATAGATTATAGAGGCCAGATAGTTCTGTTTTTAAATTAATGCTAAAAAATATTTTTTTATTATCATTCATAATTTATTATCTATATAGGTACCTATCATTTTAACCGTAACTGTACTCTAATAAAAAAATTTTAATTCATAAATTATTTAAAGGCTACTGTGAAAAAGTAGGAGGAAAGTAGGTGAGAAATATGTTGAACTTCAAAGTTAAGAAATATTGATTTTTGATTGAACATTATAAAAATGATATACCTATGTATATTAGGTATATAAATTTAACTTGTGTAGGTATATGTGTATATATGTAATTTATTTTTTTATTTGTTTTATAAATAGATACCATATATTTTATGTGATAATAAAATATATTTAAAAGAAATGGAACAACTAAAATTAATTATAAAAAAGAGAAAAATAAAGAAAAAATAAGATGGTTATTTTTAATAATTAAATATCTTAAATACTTTTTGTTACTCGATTGGTTCTGTACTGTGGTAATATAATAATCAGTAATGATAATACACGAAAAAAGAAAAAAAAATTTAACAATAGATACTTATTATCTAACGTTGTATTTTTTTTGAAAATTTGATAGGTTCAAAATATTTATTTATATACATTTTAAATTCCTTTTATTATAATAATTACAAAAACTTGGCCAGTGAGATAATAATTATTGGAAGCATAAAATGTAGGCTGATATTTAAAACCAGGCACATTAAACTAGAGATTATAACTTGTAGAAAAAAATTATCATTTTAACATTCATACATTTCTGGGTTAAAAATTCCACGAAGTTTTAAATGCATTTAGGGTTCAGAACGATGACTTAAGGCAAATAACATTTGTATTAAGTTAATTTTTTAATGAGGAGGAGGCACTTAATATCTTTGAACGTAAAGTTATCATAATCGTTAAGTTAACGTAATCAAAGGAATATGAAGGAGAAGAAAAAAGCACAATACCACGAGCTGTACAATAATGACGTGAATCTAGTTAAAATAGTTAAGTTTAGGCGACTTCACTGGCGAGACCACTTCAAAGCTCGTGACATAAGACGGTGGAAACTTTGTTAGAGTGATGAAACATCCTCAGATATCATAAAGCTTCTGATTTGTAACTGGAGAGAAACTGTACGGAATTATAAAAAGTGGAAGGATGTGTTGAGTCAGAGCTAAGTAAACTTTTTAATAAAATAAAGAAGAACGAATTATTTAAAAAGGAATATTAAAGTTTATTTATTCCTAATTATTTAGAATGTATGTATTTAGAGATGAATAAAATTAAATGGATTAATAAAAAAACTACTTAATTGTTTTACAGATCAATATTAAGGATATAATATATGAGATTCATCATAATATTACGTTACTTACGTTTAAATCTATTTAAACTTTTCATTATTTGAACAAAATTTAAATATTATTATTTTATATTATATATATGTAAGTTCTAAAAGAGTTTGGTATAGTTAATTAAACTGCTTGTATAATATTGTCCAAGGACTGGAATCATACATACTTATAATGATTATTTCTCAAAAAAAAAAAAAAAAAAAAAAAACTTTATTAAATTTATTATTAACCCTAGCTACATAGTTCAGTATCTATGGTTTATTATTTTATAAATTTTTTTTAATGCATTTTTTTTTTTTTTTTTTCAGAAATTGTAATTATAATTCACAAGAAAATTTTCCATTAACTGAACAAACTTTACTATAAAGTTTGCAATTTTTAAATTTAAGGAAATTATTAATTTTTAATATTTTTGAAAAACATTTTAACTCTTATATAAACGACAAGTATTATATTTTTTATTGTAAATTTTTTGCTTTATTTAAACTACTCATAAAATTTCATAAAATACATACAATATTTATTATCTATATTAAATTTAATTTTGTTTACGAATAATGATATTATTTTCAAGTAAAAGTCTTTTGCAACAAACTTTTCTAGACTTTTATTTAAAAAAAAAAAAATGGAAAAAGAAACTTTTTAAAAGTAAAATTTTTTCAATAACATTAAAAATTCTTTAAAAATTAAAAATCAAAATCAAAAAAAAAAAAAAAAACTAAAAATATAAAAAGCTATTAAAAGATATCTTAAAATATTATGGTAAACTTTTTTACCGTTATTAATTGTTGCCAGTAATTGAAGTGTCATGTTTACGCTATCGGGATAGGAAACAAAATAGTCACACTTTTGATTCTGTTCTTTAGAAACACGTAAAGTTTATATACTCGTAAATATTAATGCATTATCAGAAATTAAAAGGTTAAAAGTAGATGTTTAAATGGTTTAATGGGCCAAATCGCAAATATCTCGCCGACGTGAAATTTAAACATCCCTTAAGCGATTTTATAGCCAAAACATTTATAAAAAATGTAATTTTTTCATTTTCCTTTTTAAATTCATTTTTTGTTTCTTAATATTAATTATTATTGGTGCATTGTTTTTATTTTCTTTTGTTTTGTCATGTCGCACTTGCTACTTTACTTTGCTTTACTTTGTATTAATATTTACATTAACTTTAATATTACATACATACATATATAGTTTTCTGATAATATTATAATAAAATTAAACTAATATTATAGCCTTAGGATGAGATTTATCTCTTTTAGGCATAAACGGTTGGAAATAATAAATAAATAAATAAATAATTGTTGTTTTTTCCCCCATAAGTTTACAATAATTACTTATGCAAAAAAAAAAAAACGACTAAATGAACAAACGAACAGTATTGTGTACAAAGTACAATTTTCTTTCTCTTTGTTTTTATTTTATTTTTTTTTTTATTTTGATCTCTAAATTCGCTGTAAAACAAACTAGATGAAAGTCTTATAAACTTTTTAGAACTCTTCTATTTTTTCACTTAATACCTTACAAAATAATATAATATACTTTTAAAAACTTTCTTTAAGATTTCATCTATCCCTTTTTTATCAATACTATATAAATATACCGTTTCCATTACAAATAGTATATAATACCCATCCTACTAATACTATACAATTAACCTATTATAGGATGTATATATATATATATATATCTATCTAGAGAGGGAGAGAGAGAATTTACTATAGATTATCAGAAAATTATGAACTTTATTGAATAATATTATTTGAATGTTTTTTTTTTTTTTTGTATTTTTGTTCTTATTATTTTGTATATTAACAGTTAGTTACATTTGTAATATTATAAAATACAGTTATTTATCGAATTATTCGCTTTAAGGATTATGCGAACATTTATACTCGCTTTTATATATTATACATTTAAAACTGGAGGAAGTATTAAAAAGTTTACCCGGAAAAATAAATCGAAACAAAAAGAAACAGAACAGAAATAGAAACAGAAACAAAATGGAATAAAATGAAACATAATAAAAAATTAAGAAAACGACCAACAAAAAAAAAAAAAAAAAATAAATCACCTAATTAAGATATTTATCGGAGATTTTCAATTAACAGATCATTTCGTAGTTTTAACTAATTGACTTAGTTATGGTTTTATGTCTTTTTTATATCGTTACTTACGGTTTTCTTTTTTTCATGCTGTTTTTACTGTTTTTTTTTTTTTTTGGTTTTATTTTTTGTTTTTGCACTTTCAATTACAATACTGATATTATGATTGTAATGAAAAGTTTTATTCTAAAGAAGAGCGTTCGAGTTTGAGTAGTAGGAGTGAATATTAAAAACTTTTTCTACAAAATCTTAATTTTTAATAAAGAAGAGTTTTAAAAGACTTTAATAGAACAGTTATTAGAACAGTTCAAAACCATTGATGAAATAAAGAGTTCTTAATAGTGCTATTAATAATGGTTTTAAGTAATTAAAGAAGAATTATTAAAGTTTTTTTTTGTTTATAAGAACTTTTTAGAAATTTTTTTTTAAGAAAAAAAAAAAATAAAACAAAATTTTTTAAAGATTTTAAAAATTTGATAATTTAAAAAAAAAAAAGAATTTTAAGGTAGGTAGAAAAAAATGTAAAAACTTTTAATAATATAAAAATTGTTTTAGAGTAGGAAATTAATTTACCAAGATTATTTTTAGAATAGCTGGAACTTTACAATTTAATTTAAATGCTTTAATCCATTAAAATTAAAACACAATACTGATTTTTTAAATCTTCGTCCTCCATGTATTATCTAAACATATTTCTATTACTTTTTTTTTTATTCCTCTGCCACGTAAATGTGATGTTACAAGGAAATTACACAGCCTTTGCTTTTTAGGTGTGGCTGTAAATATTTTATTTATTCTTACGCCGTGTGTGGGTTTTGAATCCTCAAATTCTTCGGTGTTTATAGCATATTTTATATGCTCTTTCCCACTAAGCTACCGACGCCCTTCTATTATTATTTTCTGAATTTTCTCTAAAAGTGATTACTATTATTAGTAAGTACATTCATTTTTTACAAAAATTGTGACCAATTATTAAAGGAAGAATAGAAAACTAATGGAAACTATTATTAAATAAATTTTACACATCATTACCGAAATTTAACAGTGTTAAAGATAAAATAATTAAAATAAAATAAATATTTGTAAATTATATTTAATTTACTATATATGTAACTAAAATTCTTTATTACACTCGATATATTTTAGATTTTATGATTCAATTCAATGAAATTTAAGAAATTTCTTGCTCGTTTAATTTAAATAAATTACAAATTTTAATTATAAACAAATCATTGTAATAAATTATATTTTTTGCAATGTATAAAGTGTCAATTTAATCTGGGCTATTAAAAGTTAATAAATATTATAAAATACAACTATAGAATACAACTATTACTATATAATATTAATTTTCATTTATCTTTAATTTAACTATTCTGAATTGTGTTGTAATTAAAATCTTTTTATTTTTATAATTTAAATAATTGCTTTTAAAGACCCTAATTTAACCTCTTTAAAAAAAGATATCTTCAGAAACACTCACTTAATTAATATTTACTTTAGATTTAAACATGCCTTAAAATATTAATATTATGTAATTATGTATTCTAATTTGAAAATACAGACATCACAATTTTTAAATATAAACAAGAAACAATTTTT
Source organism: Poecilobothrus nobilitatus (assembly GCA_947095535.1). NCBI lineage: Eukaryota > Metazoa > Arthropoda > Insecta > Diptera > Dolichopodidae > Poecilobothrus > Poecilobothrus nobilitatus. The sequence continues at coordinate 264,467,292 of OX352774.1, read as the reverse complement.
CATTTATTAACAAAAACTTAAAAAAATAAAATAAAATTTTATATTTTAAAAATAAATTTTCGTCAATCTGTTACTTATATTGACCACTATTAACATAATATAATCTCATGTAATAAAAACTGCTTTCGCAAATCCAATCAATATCTACTCGATGACAATTCTAAATAATCTCTTCACAGAAACATTGCTTGGTAACGCCGTGTAGTTTCAAAAAAAAAGATTTTTATAGACCCAAAGATTTTTTTGGTACATTTTCAAAAAAATGTTGGGAAAATGTTGCTATTAGTTTCACTCTGTCCGTCTGTATGTCTGTTTAGCCGTCTGTTTATCTGTCCGGCTGTTTACAAAACTTGTACACCGTTTGAAATAAAGTAATGAAATGTTAATTACGACTAGACATAGCAAAAAATTATTTTGTGGAATAGCTTTTTTTCTGAAGTCCCACCCATTACAGAGGTACTGACAGTCCCCCAAAGTTCGAAAAAATCCTTAATTTAAAATGCTATAACACAAGTCCTATAAGGTATATCTTCACTCTAGGAAAGGAAAACGTTAGTTGCTTTGTAAGCTTTCTAAAATAAGATAAATTTATAGTTTTGGCTTACGGTATTTTAATTTACCGTTATGCGAAACTTAATTTTCCAAAATTTTTGACCCCTTCTATTTCCAAACGGTTTAAGTGAAAAACTTGGAAATTTTGAGGAGAATTAGATAATTGAAAGCATAAGTATGAGTCATTTTAGAAAATATTTTTGTGTTTTTCTAACAATTTTTTAAAATTTATATTTCAATATATCTATATGTATATATTTCTTTACTCAAAACTTATTATGGAATATTTTTTAATTTTGGTACTTTTTTAGAAACCCTTGGTTTTTTTATTACTTGTTTTTTTTTTAAATGTTTAAGACTTTTACTTCTGGAGAAATTATGTTCCAGGAATATTTTCTGACCTTCTTTGATTTTTAACTTTATTATTAGTTGCTGCTTTGTGCAGCATAAAAATCTCGCCATCCAAGGTAAAACTTTGGTACTTCACATTAGTCAATCGGCGGACAACTCATCTATATTATGAAATGAATGAACACATTTCTATTCTAGTTGTTAAAAATTATTTTTATCCTTTGTTAGCTTTCATTTTTTTTGTTCTTAGCCTCTTTTGAATTTTATTTCAAACATTTTCGATTATTAATATTATAAAAAGTTCGGCCCAATAAATCTCGTTAAATGATTTGATATTATAGTATTGTTAGCTTCTTTTTAGTCATACTTTAATCTAAACATCTTATATTCATTATTTTACTCATTTTTTGGATAAAACTCTTTCCCGGTCTCTTTTAAATTTCTATCTAATTTTAGAACAAGGTAGACAAAAAATAAACTTCATGTCAGTTTATATAACAAGAAGATATATTTTATACTTTTTATAAAAAAAGTATGCATTTTTTATGCCACATGTTTAAAATTCGATTATAAAAAACATTTCACAATAATATACGAATTAAATTTTATTTTATGAACTATTTATTTCATTATCTTTCTAAATAAAAAAAAAATATAAATTTCTAAATAATTGATTTTAAATTCTTAAATTCAATTACTCGTATAATAATTCCACAGATTACCACTTATAGTTGACCAATACCAAAACACTTTTATAAATTATTAAAACCTATAAAATGCATTGATTTATCTTAGGAATTATTAAAATTCTAATATTAAGAATTTATTATTAAATTTCTTAATTTTTTTTTTTTTATTATCCTGTTTTTTTTTTTTTTTTTTTTTATTAAACAAATAAGAAAATAATTTCCACCATCGATTTTCTATACAATAAATTATAACAACTTATTGCATCAATATTTTTTCCAAAAGATTGTATAATAGAATTTTTTTATCCTCGTTTCGTTTTTTTTCTGGTTATAAATTGATAAACTATTTTCTATCGTCCTTTTTTATTTCTACTATTTATATTATAAAAGAATTTTCTACAGAAAAACAAATTTTATTTTTAGATTTAATTTCAAACAAAAAAAAAACAAAATAGAAAATTTTAGTTGGTCGTCATAACTTAAGGATAATTTAATTGTTTTTTTTTTGCACAATCAGGAAATACAAGTATACGTATTAGGATTAATAGGTATATAGTCATATCATTAACTTTGTATGTCATATATTAGTTGAAAAATTCCAGTTAAAATTAATTTTGCGCCATTGTTAAGTGGGGATGGAGAATAATATATTTACGTGCCTTTAAATTTTTATACGTTTATTATACGTCATTACGTTTGTGACACACCTTAAATGAAACGAGCGAGGTAAAGACTCAAGTGTATGGATTGGCTCAGAATCGAATTTTGACTTAAATAAACCATTTTTGCCCACCCAAACGATAATTCAAAAAATAGAGGAGCTAAGATTCTGAATTTTTTTTTACCTTCTTTTTATAAAATTGTTAGTTTCGCTATTTAAATCCAGCTAGTTCGGCCGACGACCTTCCTCGTTTCTTTAGTTTTAGAAAAAGCATTTTCAGTTTTAAATAATATTAGTTTAAAGGAGAACTCTTGAGCAATTTTACAAAATATAGGACTCCATATCTTCATGATTATACCATAATAGTAAATTGTAAATTATAAAAAATATTTTCTTTTAACATAAAAATCTCCTTTTTAAAAATGGAATATTTATTTAGACCTACTTTAACGCATAGTATTCTGATGGAGTAGAAAACTCTTTCTAAAGCCACAGCTTATTATGATCAAAGGAAAAATTAAGGTTATAACGGGTAAAATTTATTTATTATTTTATAATAATTGTATTTTATGGAAAACATGCGCTGAAAACTTTAAGTTTTATGACTTAGAAACTGTTAGAACCGTACCTCTTTCAATAATTTCGCTATTCTGATGATCCAGCACACAATGTGCAATAAATGAATCTCTTATTACCAAAAAATAATAATAGGTATTATGAACTTGAAATTAAATTTATAATAATTTTCTATATAGTCGGTATTATTATGTATGTATCAAAAAAAATTAAATTAACACAAAACGAATATAACAAATTTTATTTTTAAACTTTATTTTGAAGAGCAAAATAATTTTCCAAACGAAAGCAAAAAAGAAAATTAAAAGAATTTTCAATTTTATATTTTGTTTGTATATAATAATATTAAATCTATTCATATAAAACAATTCACATATACGTACATATAATATAATATATTATTTTGTAAACATCCTAACAAATTTGAAAATTCTATTAACTGACCTAAACTTTTTTCCTATATAATTTACCACATACATATATAAAATTTCATACTTTTGGTACTTGTTTTGTTGCTCCATTTTTTTTTTATCATTATTGGTTTTTTTTTTTTTTGTTTTGGGTCCCTTATATCAACCAGGCTCGTAAATGCTATTATCAGACCTATTCAATACTGTTTTGGGAACAAAAGAACCAAAAATAGCAGAAATAATAACAAAAACAATTTGTTTTTGGTGTTTTTTTTTTTTTTTAAGGAAAATTCTTTTGGTTTTTCAATCAATGTTTGATTGAAAAATTAATTTTTTTTTTATTATTTTATTTTATGTTTTTTTTTCATTTCAAGTATCTTGCATATCCTGTTGATGATAGTCATGAAATGTCTATTAAGCAAAAATTGATCTTACAATGTTCTCAATAAATTGATGAAGAATTTAAAAATAAGTAAAAGAAATAAAACAGATATTGATGTAAGATAAAAGGATATAGCAAAGGAAGAGAAGAAAAATATAAAGAAACATGAAACATATATAAAGTAAAAAGGTTCAATAGATTTTTTTAATAAGTGGTAGGTGGGTACTGGGTACAAAATTTTTTTAATATTTTTTATTTATTTTTTCGCTAAATAACTCAATCTGTATGAATTGCCATATTTATATATAAGAAATGTTCATATGTATGTTCAAATAAGTAATTTCTATGCATTTAAAAATAACCTAATGATATAATATTTGGGTAAAGATGTACAAAAGTACAAAAAATGTTCAATATATACCAAGATTTTCAATTTAAGGATTTTTTTTCTAACTATTCACATACCATGTTACAATATATAGAATTTAGATATTAAATTTTTTATCTGATCTAGTAGTATATAGTATATCCTAGTATATAGTTGCTTTTACATACTAAATTTGATGTTACAAATTCTATTTTACCTTGTTATAAGGTAATAAAAGTTAATTATAAAATATTTCGAATTGTTTTGTGTAAGTAGTATTTATTGGTGAAAATGTGTTTTCCAAATACAAAATATCAGACAATACAATATAAATAGAAATTAATGTGATATTTTTAAAATTAGAATAATCTGTCCTAAACATCTGTTTGAAGATTTTCTTTTTTGAAGCTTTTATAAACTAAGATCAATTCTGTTACATAGTAATAGTGATAGATCATATCAAAAACTGATTAAAACTGATAAATTCTGACTCATAAATGACAAACTCTTCAGCTCTTTATAATAACATTTTAGTCATGAATTAACTGACATAATTTGTACATATTATTAACCATCATATTATATAAATATCTGAATATATATATATGATATATATTATGTACTTATTAACTTCAGAATAGATTATGAAGTATGAAAGCGAAATGTAAAAAAAAAAAAATAAAAAAAAAATTCTATTTTTCACATGAGAGCACATCAATAATAGTCCTTAAAAATGGACCAATGGGAAAAACCAATTAAATGATTGTATTACATTTTATAGCAGTTTAAGAATAAATACAATATTATATACATTTTACAAATACCCAGACAATATGTATACATTATAAGCTTATATATATTTATGTAGTAATATATAATATATAGTTTCAACTTTCAAGAATCCCTTATATACATATAAAGATACTTGGCATTAAATTGAAATAATAAAATTGTTGAATGGAATTTTTGTTTTCATCCTGATTGGTGTAATATACGATACAATTACATACATATACATAAATATTTAATATATACTATATTATTACATTATATACAGGCTATTAATATAAGAGTTATTATACAATACAAAAGGGATTTAAAAAAAAAAAAAAAACGCTTGATAGGTTCCAATTTTTACTTTATATTTTTTTTTTTTTAAAAATTAAATTGTTATTTTTCAGTCAATAGCTAAATTGAGGAGGAATATAGTTAAGTATAGAATAAAAGAAAAATAAGAGAAGGGTGTGAAAAATAGGACAGCAAAAAAAAAAAAAAAATTAAACAAAATTAAGAATATTCTGTTATTCTGGCATGTGGCTGATAGTGAAAAAATTTCATTTTTAAGACTTTTTGTTCCGCTACGTACATAAATTTTGAAATTAAAAAAAAAAAACGTGAAAAAAAATTTATTTTAAATAACTTAAGTAAATGGAATTACTTTTTCTTCCGTTTTTCAAAAACACCAAAAATGGTATTAAATGATTAAAGCAAAACTAGTAACATTCAAGTTATTGAGATATATTAGTAATGACTTTGCGGTTTATTTATTTATTTCTAGTTTCTAGATAATTTTTTTTTTCTAAATTTAAACAGTTAGCGTATTTTACTGTTATTTCAGTTTTATAAATTATATATATTGTATTTATTTTATTCTCAGTTTCTTTATTTACAGATATTTTTAACCTTTTTTTTATACAAAATAAAAGTAACTTAATGTTGAGCAACATAAGCAAAGTTCTAGAAAAGATTTTAAAAATTAGACTAACTCGTTATATCATAAATAATAATATCATACCAAACGAACAATTCGGATTTAGAAAAAATCACTCTAGCACCCATCAACTCGCTCGGATAGTAAAAACTGTTAAGAATGGTTTCATAAATTCGCAATCTACGGGAATTTTAGCCCTAGATATTGAAAAAGTTGTTGAGTCTGTCTGGCATGACGGTCTAATTTTCAAAATGATAAATCTAAATTTTCCACCATACCTTATCAACATCATTCAAAGCTTTCTTAGCAAACGCTCAATTTTTGTAAAATTAAATGAATTCAAATCTACTGTAAGATCAATAAGTGCTGGAGTCCCTCAGGGCTCAGTGATAAGTCCAATTTTATTCCATATCTTTACTTCTGACATTCCTAAACCCGTTAATTGTGAGCTAGGTATATTTGCCGATGATACAGCAATATTTAGTACACATAAGGACCCCACTACTATATCTCACAATCTTGAAAGAGGATATAATGTTGTTAAGAATTATTTTCATAAATGGAAAATAAAAATTAATGTATTGAAAACTCAGGCTTGTTTTTTTAGTAGAAAACGCAGCCCTGATTTATTACCAACGATAAATTTAAGACTTGATAGTGTTGAAATTACCTGGGAGGAATCCTTAAAGTATTTAGGGTTACAATTGTTTAAAAAAATTATTATTTAAAACACACGTAGATTTCGTAATTAAAAAATGCAACATCGTCATAAAAACTTTATATCCATTAATAAACCGGAAATCACTTCTGTTGAAAGATAACAAAATATTGCTTTTACAAATCAGTTTTCCAAAGTTTGATGCTTTATGGCTCAGAAATTTGGGGTTCATGTGCTAAATCACACCTAGACCGAATACAAATTAAACAAAATAAAATTTTGAAATTATTGTTAGACAAACCATTCTTTTTTTCTACTACAAGACTTCATGCTATTAGAAATGTTAAAACAATTGGAAATATGATTATAAATAGAAAGAGCTCATTTATTATTAGGAGCAATGATTCTCAAAATCCTTTAATACAAAATTTGTTTAATTAATCATTTTGATATATTCAAAATTATTCCTTCTCTAGTTTTTAAGTCATAGTATATGTAAGTTTTTATTTTTAGTTATAAGTCAAAGGTCAAAAGAGGTTTTCAGTTCCTTTCCTATTAATAAATTTGAATTAAAAATAATATATGTATCAAATAAACAATAAAATTTTTATAGTTTAGCTGTAAGGTGAAAACCGACCACTATATTATAATTAAGTCATTATAAATTAAAACGTTTGTAAGTTTGGAACAAGAAATAAAATAATGAATAATATATATTGTATTTATTTTCTTCTCAGTTTCTTTATTTACAGATATTTTTAACCTTTTTTTTATACAAAATAAAAGTAACTTTAAAGAAAGCGTTTTTATAAAAAACTTGAAGGTTTACTTGTTGTCACAGATCATCTTTAATATTTAAGAGACATTAAAGGCAGAGTCGTCTTGTAAAAAAAATGTTGACGGGTTGATATCCAATATCTAACAAACTTTTTCAATGATTAACAACATTTTTAAAAAAATATGAATTCAATATGTCAAACAGTAAAAATAGTATATAATAATGACTTCACACAGTAAAAATAGTATATAATAATGACAAACTTTCTTTAAAAGTTAAAAAGACCAGGATAGCGAACAACTTTGGAAAGGAATAAGCTTTATAAAAAGTTTAATCTTAATCGCATATAAACAGCATTATGAAAATGCGAAAAGAAATGACAAAATGGATCTGTAAAAATTTGCAAAAAATTAATCAAAACCGGTACTTTTTAAATCCATTAAAGAGCCTAGAAAAGATAATTTTTTTTTGATTTTAAGATTTTTTTTTTTTCACACATCGAGTTACCGCAATATGTGAATGGATACTAATCAAGTTAAAACAAGCAATTTTTGTAATTCTTTTGCGCACATTCGATCAAACTTTAAAGACGGTGTGAGAAATAAAAACCTTTTAATAGACCCGCGTGTAATATGGGTTAACAGAACGTAATAAAATTTTATCATGGTCGTTTTTTTAGGCCATAAAATACACTTGTAAAATAGAACACAAATCACAAAGAAAAAAACATTTCTTCTCAAGTATGTTAATGTAAATTCAGTTCTTTACTGAAGAAAGAGTATATAAATTCTGCCAAATCAATACTTGATTGGACAAACCGTTTAGGAACGAAAATATGAGAACTATTTTAAATGGCTTTCATTCCAGATCTGATATATGTTTGGAAGTAACAACTACATATATACAACCCATATATTATAAATCTAGGTAGTAACAACCCATATATTATAAATTTTGCAAATATGTTTTATTATTCATAAGTGTCACAATGCAAAGAGAATTTTTTTTGTTTCTAATGTATGACCTAGTTTTATACCGAAAATTTTAATTTCGGACTTTCTGCAGTTATCCAGTTCGTGTTTCGAGATTTGTGGAAGTGGATTTGTTTCTTCAGTAATTTTTCTTGCAATTAAAAACGGCGTTACGAAATCAGTTTAAAAAATAAAAAATGAAATAAAATCGACAAAAAAAACCAAAATTTTCTCTCGAAATTATTTAATTTTTGATTTCATACTTATTTCGTAGCGCTATTAAAAAAACACATGCTTATTATGAACTTGCATATCCTTTCTACTTAAAATTAAATTATAAAGAATTTAAAATGATTGTGTATATTTAGGGGTTTACATTTTAATAAATTACTTAAAAATTAAAATTTGTGATATTAAAAGAATTTTTTTTTTTAGTGCATTTCTCTGCCACATAAATGTGAACAGGAAATAATACAGTCTTTCCTTTTCAGAAGTCGCTGTAAATGTCGTAAGGGAGGAATAACTCTTACAACGTGTATGGGATTCAAACCCACACTTCCTCGGTGTTTACACCGAGGCCTTATTAAAAGAAATATTTTATATTTACTTTAATTTTACTTTTATACTATAATCGTATTAAAATCTTAATATTATATCATTATTATTCTTCAGGTAAATAATATATAATTCCTTCAGGGTACTCTCCTTTATTTAACATAACTAAATCTAATATACCTAATGCTACAAAAATCTTAATTTCCTATAGAATTTAATTATTAAAAAGTTAAGTTTATACCCGTAAGATAAGTATCGGGTATAATAAAATTACTCCTTCGTTTGTAACACCTCAAAATAAGCGAGCTAGATATACCTTCAAAGGTATGGATCGGATCAGAATCAAATTCTGAGTCAATTAAGCCATGTGCGTCCGTCCGTCCGTCAGCACGTTAACTCAAAAACTAAAAAAGCTAGAATCTTGAAATTTACACAAAATATTCTGGGAGCAATTTGTAGGTTCTCTATTTTTTTGGTTGAGTTCCGACCAAAACTTCGGGTAGTTCCCGAACAACTAACTTTTAGATCACCACAATTTTTTTGAAATAGAGCCATGCAATTTTAACTGCTGATAGATATCACATCTGTACCCCCACCCGTTAAGGACCGCTACAGACCCACAAAACTTCGAAAAATATTTAAATTGTTATAACAAGTCCTATAAGGTATATCTTCAGTCTGAATTCCAAACGATAGGTGCTATTATGAGCTTTACAAACATGTAAATAATAAATATATACTTGTGTTATACGGTATCATAATTTACCGTTATGCGAAACTGAATTATTGCAAAATCCTTTAACCCTTCTATCTTCTAAACGGCTTAAGTTGGAAGCTTGAAATTAGAAAAGAAGTTAGATCGTTGAAAACAAGTATGAATCACTTCATTTTTTTTTGTATCACCCCCCGTTTAGGAGCTGTAAGGGGTCAAAAACGAAAATTTCCTATTTTTAAACACCTGTAACTTGACCACCTGTTAAAATTTTTTTGAAGTAATATATAAAAATTAAAGCTTTAACATTATACTCTCATTTCTGTTAACAACTTTTTTTAATAATATAGGGTTACTTTATAATTGACGAAAGTGTTACTTGATTTTTTCAAATTTTCTAACAAATTTCTTTAACAAATTTTTTTCCATTTTGCTTTACTCGATAATTTGCAATTGTTGAAGATATAATGCGTAGTACAAAAAAATGTAAATAAATAAACAACATAACGGTTGCTTGAAGAATTTTTATTATTATTTATATGATATTGATATACATACTTATATAATATCATGTTTATTTACATATCGTACATGTCACTGATGAATGAATGATAAGAGTATAGATGTATATTATATAGCGCCGTATTTACATACATACACATATTATGTATTTTATTGTATTTTATAAGAAATTATTCTATGAATGGAAATATTTTTAAAGAAATATTGCAATGTATGGCGATATACTTATAACAATATAAATATAATATGTGCGCATTAATATAATATAATATTTAAAATTATATTTACTATTTTGTAATTTAATATACATTTACCGCTTAGTATTAAATGGTACTATAGAATATTTGAAAAAGTTTTTGATTGATTATCATTATGTGGAATGTTAGAATCTGCTTTTGAAGAATGTTTAAACATATAGTTTGAATATATGTACAACCCATAGTTCTAGAAATTATAAAAATTCACCCAAATTATTTTAAAATACTAAAATATTAAAAAAATAATATTGTAAGCAGAGTGACAAGCTATGAACATACTAACGGTTCGTGCGGGTATCTAAGAGTTGACAAAGGCAACTGTATTCTTTTTCGTTTTAGTTTGAGTTTCTTCCCAACAAAAAATTTTTTTTGTAAATCTTTCATTACTATTTTTGAAATCGGCTGTAATTGAGTGAGAAATCCATAAATAAAATATTTCCAAATATTATTTTTTATATAAAGATGATCTGTTGAATAAAATATTATTTTATTTTTTAAATGACATGTTTAACATGCCGTCTTATAGATAATTTTAAAAATATGTAAAAGAAAAATACACTTTTTTATAATATTGTTATATATATACCTAGGTTCTTACTTTATTTATTTATTTATTAATTTTTTTTTTTGTAAATAATTACTTATTCCAGATTATACACACAGTTTACGTTTGATTGAAGTTCAAATACCGAAACATGTTGTTAAAGGTGCTGAAGCAAAACTTGAATGCCATTATGATCTTGATGATGAAGCATTATATTCAGTTAAATGGTATAAAGATGGTAATGAATTTTATAGGTATGTACCAAGGGATATGCCACCTGCACAAATTTTCCTGTTACCTGGTGTTACAGTAGATGTAAGTACATCCACTTCAAATCCTTGTTTTTTTTTCTGTTTATTTTTTTTTTTTTTTAATCGACAGCACAAAAATAAGTATTAAAATACATCCGGAATAAAATAAAAAATACAAAAATGCAAAGTTTTTCCTTAGCGCGGTAGTTAAAAATTTATTTACAACATGTATAACAATACCATCAACATAATCCATCAAAAAAAAAAAAAAAAAAGCATGTTTTTTTATTTCCAACTTTTTATTTCACATTTTCAAATCCTCTTGAAAATATTGCTGTTGTTTTTTTTATTTTCTTTTTATTATTGTTGTACTCATTTTGATTTGAGTATAAATAAATTTAAAATTCATATTAAAGTGGATATTTCTAAAAAAGTATTTTTAAATAAACATTGATTTTAAATTGCTGTGCATTAATTTTTCTTTTTATTTGTATATTTTGTATTGCATTAATAATAATAATGTAGTTCATATTGTAACTCATGGTAAGTTCATCTTTAATGATACCTACTTACTATGAAAATGTCAACTAATTTTCTTTTCAAATATTTCTTTTTCATTTTTTTTTTGGATATCTCATGGTATCTTCCATTCTCATTAATTTTAAACTGTAAATTTTTCTTTTTATTTTAATGATTTGACATTTATAAATTAATAAGTATGAAAAGTATTGGCGTGAGAGCATGTTGAAATTCCTTTATGGTAATATTATCTCCAGAACTGTTAGAATTAAAGCTCCCTACATTTATTTATTTACACATTATTTTAATTTTGCTTATTCAGAGTCCCTCTTTTACTTCATGTCTACATTTTATTAATAAACACTCTGTACATATATATACTAAACACTCTGTACTAAACTATATTAAAATTCACCGACAGAATCAACAGTACGTAATTTGATTAAAATAGTTAGCAAAAAACGCTTAAGTTAATTTTTCGAGTCTTTTAGGAGATTTGAATCTCTTTTTCGCTCATAGCACGGTAAATACTCTACAGTTAAGTAAACAGAGCTAATAAAGTACCAAATAATTTTTTAAATATATCTTTTATATTCAAGAGGATTATTTTATATGTTATTAATTATTAGCTTCCCGAGCCCTTAAAAAAACAAAAAAACAGGAAATACTTTACATTTTACATATCCTATAGTAATGATAATCTAAATTTTCTTTTTTTTTCCTTTATGAATTGAATAGTACCGTTATATTTATGATTATCCGTTTTATACTTATTTTTTTTTGTTTTTATTATTATTATTAAAATATCAATATATATTATATTGTATTGTATTGTATATATATAATTATATTTTACATTTATATTAACATATTTTTTAATATATTTTTTTTATTATCCTTTCACCGTTAATTTTATTTTCTTTTTTCGCTGCTGTTCGCTGATCTATAAATCTAACAAAACATAAACATACAACATAATAAGATTCATAATTCAAGTGATGTTGTCGTTGTACTGAAACATGTCAATCTGTCAACAACTGGAAAATATCGATGTGAAGTTTCTGCTGAAGCTCCATCTTTCCAAACTGTATCAGATCATGGTGATATGATTGTTGTTTGTAAGTATTAAATCACATAACTGTATACATTTTTTTATTTTTATTTATTTTTTTAATATATAATATTTTCACAAAAAAAGTTAATATTTATTAAAAATTTTGATGCAGTTTATATAGAAATTTAATATTTGATTTTATATTTAAAATTTATGATCGATTTCTTGAATAAATTAAATGAAGATTTGAAAGTATTTTCAAGATGAAATTAATTGAGGAAAAAAAGAGAATGTATCATTTTATTATGTTTATTTTAACGATTGCTTACTAAAAATCGAAAAGTTATCTAATATACATAATTCCACATGAGACGAAGATAAATAGCCCCTCAGTCGTAGAGTCAAATGCTTAAAACAAAATTTAATTTAGACTTTACATATTTTCAGCCTGAGAAAATAAAACAAAAAAAAATTTTAATTTGCCTTCATATTAAAGGTGAAATCTAGAAAACCAGGATGAAAATTATAGTTTAAATATTATTATTTTTTTATATGTTTTAAACAAAAGACGATTTAAAAGTCAGTTAAGAGTTTCTTAAAATGAAGTACTTTAACTAAATGTTTAACAATTTTTCATAATTTTCTTTATACAAAATAAAAAGCCAAGATTATAAAATTTATATATACATACAATTATTTGAAACCAAATTTTACAGCCGCAATAATGAGCCGCAGAAGTCTATAGAAATTTTAATGATTTTTTCTAATACTAAACACTAGGAACGGATTCGATTTATACTATTGTAGATTTAGCTAAATGAGAAAGGGAAAATGGAAAGAAAAAAGTTGGAGGTTAAATTAAAACGAATCTAAAAATATTTTTTTAGCTATTTTCAAAAAAGTTTGAAAAAAATATACTTATTAGTTTCACTCGCTGCCTGTCTATCCATCCGTCTGGGAATTTACAAAACTTCTATACCGTTTGCAACAAAGCAATAAAAATTATTAATTACTTTAATTTTATCGAACAAGTTTTTTCTGCAACCCCACCTTTACGGAGCTACTGTCCCCCAAAGTTCGATAAGGAATTTAAATTGTTATAAAACTAGTTTTGTAACGTATATCTTCAATCTGGAAACGCTAAACGATAGCTGCTTTTATTAGCTTTACAAATATGTATATAATAAATATATACTTTTGCCATAAGGTATTTTAATTTACTCAATTTTTGCAAAGACTCCTATTTCATTTTCGAAACGGTTTAAGTTAGAAACTTGAAATTTTAAGAGGAATTAGATTTTTGAAATATAAGAGGGAATTATTTTAGAGAATATGTGTGTCGCCCTCAGGAACTGTAAATGGTCAAAAATTGAAAACATCTTATTTCAAACACCTGCAACTCGAACACCACCTGTCCAATTTTTTTTTAAGTAATATCCAAAAAAATAAAGCTCCAATATTATAATTTTATTTCTGTTAACAACTCTTCTTAATAATATTTATCTTCAAATTGATGAAAGTCTGACTTTTCCCAATTTTTTCTAACCAAAAAAAAAAACTAAACAAAAATCAAATTTTAAAAACTAAACAAATTTTTTTCTAACTCATATTTCTACCTAACGTATTCTTAAAGCTCCGCTTCTCGGGACGTATTTTTAAAGCCCCCGCTTGTTACTTCTTAACAATAAATATCTTATTCTGTCGAAATAAACGCAAAAACGTGAAGAGTGGTAAGTATATCTTCTTGTAATAGGTAATAATTGATTTCTATAATGCCAATTAACATAGCAGATACATGCGTCGTCCAATATGTTTAATTTTAGAATGTGCTTTTTTGAAAACCCATGATTTTTTCATTACTTGTTTAAATTGTTGGAAATTATAGAATAGAACTTTGCAGCCAGAGGTGAACACATTTAATAGAAGCATGTTCCACATCCTAACAGTCGCATATCACAATGTTATGAGTTTCCATAACTAAAATAATTTTTATATATAAAAAAAATAGAGTTTTTGAATTAGAATTTTTTTTTTTTTAATCATTTAACCTTAAAATATGGCCTAAAGTAAAAAAACTAAATTAAAAAAAAAAATAAAATAAAAATTTTATTCAAAAACGACATAAAAAAAAACAAAAAAATGGTAAATTTGCATTCAAATTTAATAATCTTTCTAATGTAAATTAATGAATTTTATTTTAATAATTATTTTTGACCATTCAATTAGAAAAATATTAAATTTTTTCTTTTTTTTTTTTTTTTTTGCAAAACCTAATTTATTATTTAAATTATTTTAATTAAAACAATTAAAATACAATTAAGTAACAATAAAGGAATACATTTTATTAACCAATATCCAAAAAAACAAAAAAGAAAAATAAAACAAGAGAAGTTAAAAACATTCTAATTTGTTTTTTTAATGTTTATTGAAAATTTAATGAAATGTTTTTTTTTTTAGCAATAAAAATAAAAAAAAATTTAATTAAAATATTATTTAAGTTTTTTTCTTAGTACAATTAACTTTAAAATGATTTTAAATTATTTAAATATACTTAAATGTAGGTTTTATTATACCCGTATGAACTATGTTCAAGGGTATAATAAATTTGCCATTACGTTTGTGACACCTTAAAGGAGTCGAGCTAGATATAGTGTCAAAGGTATGGATCGGCTCAGAATCGAATTCTGAGTCGATTAAGCCATGTACGTCCGTCCGTCCGTCCGCACGATAACTCAAAAAATAGAGGAGCTAGGAGGCTGAATTTTTTTTACGTCACTTTTGCAAAATTGTTAGTTTTGCTATTTAAATCCAACATTTTCGGTCGGCGGGTTCGAGTAGCTGCCATACAACTTCTATCTTTATATAGAAATAACTCAGTATCTATTCAATCTAGGTATCTGAAATTTTGCAAATGATGATCGAGTTTTATGGCAACAACTTCTGTAAAATTTGGTTGTGATGATATCACAGGTTCGGATAGTTGCCATACAACTTTTCTTTTTAAATGAAAATAACTCAGTGTCTATTGAAGCAAGCTATCTGAAATTTAGTGAAAAAGTGTCGAGTTGCATGCCAAAAACTTTTGTAAAATTTGATTGGTCTAAAGCAGCCGGTTCAGGCTTTTTGCATTTCTTGCCTAGCTTCAACTTAATGAAGCTAGGCGCAATAGATTCGGGTAGCTATCATACAACTCCACAATTTACATAAATATATCTCTGTAGTTCGGTACAAAACATCTGAATGTTTTTAAAAGATGAGTTTTATAGAAACAGGATATATTACGTTCATACGGGTATCCCAGAGTTGACACAGTCTACTCTACTGCACTCTTCCTCGTTTTAATTTAAAATTGAAGACTACCTAACAATTTCATTATCTTTGAGATTTTTATTACTCATTAAAGCGATTTAAAGTGAAAATGTTAATTTTTCTAATTGATGTTGATTTTTTTTTTTTAAATTTTCTTGGAAATTATCTGAAAATTTCAAAAGTTTTACTTTTAAACTTTAGAATAGCAGCTCTATAATAATTTTTCTGAGACAACTTATTCTAATTGTTAAAGATCTTCTCTCTGCAAGTGTAAAAAATATAAAGAAGACCATCAGGAAATTACATGTACAAATTTAAAAATACCTAAAGTTTTTTTTCAAAATTTGAAGGACTGCAGCTCCTTAATGGCTGGAGTAACATAAAAAAAAAGTGTTTTACAATATTAATTTTTTCTGAAAACTAATCCATGTTTTAAATTTCATTCTTCGGTATCTTAAACGGTGTACAAGTAGTATTTTTTTACAGACAAAATGGACGGGCATACTGAAAAATAAATTTCTCAATTTTTTTTTGGCAAATGTCTGACAGCATCAAAAAAATAATTATTAGTTTTATTGTTGAAAGTAAACATAATTTTTCAGGGGCCTCGGTGGGCTAGTGGGTAAGAGCGTATAACATACGCTGTAAACACTGAGGGAGTGTGAATTCGAATCCCTCACATTTCGTAAGAGTTATTCCCGCTTACGACATTTACAGCCACGCCTGAACAAGAAAGGCTGTGTAATTTCCTGTCCACATTTATGTGGCAGAGAAATGCATTAAAAAAAAATAAATTATTTTTCAATATTATCATGTGTCATTATTACGTACATACATATATATATAACCTGTTTTGTTCTGTCGATCAAACAGAAGTGGTTCCAAATCAAAAATGAATTTTAGATGATTTTGCAAATCGGAAATCGAATTTTGAACTTGGAGGGAAATGGATGGATGGAGTATTTTTTATTTTGTTTAGCTAAGGTTGAGTGTTTTCTAAAGACAAAATTTCATATACCTAAAAGGAGTATAAAATAACAATGTTAGAATTAAGATTTTTAAAATATAAAGCATGGGTAATTTATGTTTAAATTTATAAATATATAAGGCTGAGAAAATTGTTAATAATGTTTTCAGTTACAGTACATCAAAAATTGGAAAAAAATTATAAAAACTTCAATTATAAAAGATTAAATTAAAAGAAATTTATAATGTAATTCGATTATCAAATTTAAAAGTTTTCTTTCTCTGTTTTTGTCAATTTAATTAATCTCACGAAATCCATTACAAATAATTTCTTATAATATCGTAAATATCAATACCAATAATATAAAGTATATAATTTCAAATAGAATCTCCTTCATTTAAATTATCCTAAATCATTGTTTTATTTTTATTTTATTTCAATACCAAAAATACACACACAAAAAAAAAAAAAAGGACATCAAAATAAATGAAACAAAAATAACATAAATTTTTAAAATTTTCTTCGATGTGTTTTTTTTTTTCTTATTATGTTTTACTTTTTCTTATTATGTTTTTCTTTTTGTTTTATGACGCATTGTTATACAACTCTTCTTTAATCACATTTAATACCAATTTTTTTTATTTTTATTATTTGAATTGCGCGAATCAATTCAATTCACATTAAAAGCTGATGTCCTGTTTCAGGATTTACTGAAAATAAATGTTTTTTTTTTTTGTTTTTGTATTTAAAACATAAAAAACAACAACAAAACATAAAAAATGTATATAGAAATACAAGCAATAATATGAAAAGAATGAAGTATATAACATGAAATCGGATTCTTAAGTATACGCGTTTTAGAGAATATTTTTGCTGTTCTTGTTTTTTTTTTTTTTTTTGCGTTTCTAATTCGTTCTATGTCATAATAACTTTTTATTTATCTAACCGTGTACATATATATGCAACGTATATATATAATTTCAACTGTCAAGTAATAAAATTTTTTTTGTTCTCCAATAGAAAATTTCTTAATCTGGAAAAATCTCATAAAAATTTACTCAATCCTATTGTCTGTTTAAAAACATCCATTAACAAGAACAAAAACAACTGAAATCAAAAACAAAAAAAAAAAAAAATCACTGTGTCTTGTGTGTGCTGTGATGCGATACGATACAAGGTACTACATTTTCAATTTCCTCTTACTCATTTTTAAATATTTGTGATTCAAGTTCACAAAATTTATATTTCAATTCTGTTTTTTTGTTTTTCTATTCAGATTTTTACTAAAATCATATTTAATTATAAATTTTATAATAAACGTTTTGTACGTCCATCTATTTTTAAAATAATTATTCGACTAAACTACATAAAGATTTACTTTTTAACTTTAGTCAAATTTTAAACCTGGTAAATTTTTTTGTCAAATTTTAAACATTTCTGTTAGAAAACATTATGCAAATTTTGATTCTGGTAAAACGATACTTATTAGGTTCAGTTACATCACCTTTATTTTGATATTTATCATTTTTTATAAATTTATTAATGACCGGTGTTTAATTGACATACCAGGTTTATGTTATATTCAAAATACAGCCTAGCGACACCTAAAACTTATTTCTCTATAGTGGGGCGATTCATTTAATACTAAAATAAAAAACTAAAAATCAAAAACTTTGCCAGTCTGATTTACAATAAAAAGTTGGTTTTTCTGACTGAACTGACACACCAAATCTAAATATGGGAAATTTTATTACTTCGAAAAGTAATTTATTTTGTAAATTATTTTTAATTTCACCCCATCATAACAAACGGAAGTACATCAACTCTTAAATATATTTTTGTGAATGTACTGTAAAATAAAAACAAATATTAGGCAACTTATTTTACGATAAAATATTTATTTTCCTCTTTTTTTTCCATTTATAAGAAGACATATTATAATTTTCTCTTTATTTCTTTTTCTTATTGTTGTTTTTTCATTGATGAATTTTAAGCACCCTATAAAAAATCTCTTTAATAAAAAGAAAAACATAATAAAATAAGAGAAAATTGAAAAAAAAACTGAAGGGAAAAACTTTTCCCTAAGATTATTTTTACTTTTTTGTTCCTCTTTCGTTGTTATTTTTGTATTTGTTTTAATATTTTCTTTTTGTTTTGTTATTTTGTTGTAAATTTCTTTTCGCAACTTTTTTCAAAGTATACTCTAAACTTGAAGTTGTTCGACTATAACTACTATGTGGTGACCAAGAAAAAAGTGGTGAGAATAAAGTGGTAGATAGAAATAACAGCAACTTTGTTATTCAATATAACATCTTGACTTTTGAATACTGGTTTGATGTTAGATGACTAGATTCCTGCTTGATTCATTTGATTTTTCGTTCCAATTCTTCGTTTATCTCTTGTCGCTCTTTGCCTTTATTTTACTCTCTTCACATTCCAATAAAATATCCAATAACAGGGTTTAAAACTGAAGGAATTTTGAAGGTATTATCGTGGAAAACGAAAAAATTAAAAAGATATATAAGAACAAAATAGAATAGAAAAGAAAATTAAAAAAACAAAAAAAAAAGTTGAGTTTAAAAGTAGAATAAACCAATAAAAATCTCATTTAAAAAATGTAGATTTTTTTTCTTGTGTGAAGACAAGAAGAGTAAAAAAAAATGTGATAAAAATATTGATTGGGAGATAAATTGGTAATAATCGAGGATGGTTTTTATTATTATGTTTTTTTATGCCGCTATTATTTTTTTTTTATTAAAAGAAGGCATTAAAATGCAAAAATTTATGAAAGAAAAAAACCTTTTACTTTTTTTTTATTGAATTTAAAATTGAAAAAAAAACAGATTTAAGAGGCTTATTTTATTTTAAAGAACTTGAACTTGAATATTTTCATTCAAATTTAAGATTTGCGTATCAAAAAAAATCAGATATCAGATTATAATTTCGAATATTACCCATACCTGGGTTATAATGGTAGTAAATTTCAATTTGGTTATAAATGATTTCAACAGAAAAAATGTGTTTACATAAACTGCATCAATGTTTTATTTTACAAAGATAAAACTACAAAATATACTTTATTGTTTTGTGGGGTAACTTTATCAACAGCTGCTTTTTTTATCATTTTATTTTTTAAATCTTAAATTTCAACAATTCCATACATATATTTTTTTCATAATTATACCTGTTTTCAATTCTTTGTGTAATGCCGTGTTACATTCCATTGGAGACACAAACCATATATATTTTGACAAGAATCATAATATTATCTACTTTATTATTGTGCATTTTTTCAAATTGACGGTTAAAATCCTTTGAAAATTACATATTCTGTATTTAATGAAAAATTTGCAAGTCATTTCAATTACAAATAAAGTATCTAATAAATATATTAGAATTTTTCATAAATTCAAAATAAAAAGTCTAATAAAAAAAAAGAAAAATCTAGAATTTATTTTGTTTTGGGTTATGGGTTTAATTTACAATAGTTTAAATGAATTTTTCAAAATGTATCTGTGTAAATAACTCCAATTCACTTTTTTGTTATAAATTATTTACAATGACCAGCTAATATTTTTGAACAAAATATAAGTTTAATTTTATAATAATAAAATAAAAAAAAAACTTTATCAATTTATTGATTATTTTTCTTCTTTTTTTTTACAACTTTATGGAATTTATAAACTTTTACTTATAAAATCTATTTTCAGGTTATTTTTGGGAGATATCGAAAAATTGAAGACTTTCTCAAAACTAATATCATCCGATTTTTTTTTTAAATCTAATTGTTAGATATTCCTGTTCATTAGGAATCGTAAATGAAATATGTACCTACCACATTTATTCTTACAACTATTACAGACATTACTTAAATTCTAGACTTTTTTTCAGAAGTAGACATTCATTATGCACTTTCTTTAGAGATTCTTTCTTTTTCTTATTAGTAACAAACTAATATCAAACATCAATTTAGTACTTCTTCTGTAAATTTCATGGCCAAAAAAATGGGATTTAAAGATTATTAATAAAATCTACTTTTCACAACTATTGAATTTTAATGTTTGCCGAATAATATTATATGGTATACATAGTACATTTGTTAAATGTTTTCGTTATTTGTTTTTCCTCTTAGCATCTTTATCAGACAATCTCTTACAAACATTGATTGAAATGTTACGATATCCTTCGTGTTTTCCTTAGTTTTGGTAACACATATCCGAATAAGGTTAGTCACAAGTCTGTCTAGTTTGTTTTGGCAAATTCTTTAAATTTTTATATCGCCTGCTTATAGAATTTTCTTTATATCGTCTATTATTAGAAATTTTTTTTTTTTTTTTGGGGACAATAACACAATTAGTTTTTAGATTTGTTTTTTTTGAAAAGTTTCATATTAAATTTTCTAACTAAAATATAAAGTAAAATTAAAGGAAAAAATATTCCCACAGTTTAAGGTTGAAATAATTACAAACATAAAATTGTTCCTGAAGTAATTTTCGCTGTTTTTTTTTTTTTTTTATATTCTAAATTTTATTTATTTACTTTTTTCTGTGTTTTTATTATATTATGGTTAAAAAAAAAAATATTTTTTTTGTATACAAAAAGAAAACTCATTGGAGGAAGGAAGTACAAAAGGAGGAAAATATTTGAAAAGTTTTTAAATTTTATTTAGCCACAGGCTAACAGATTTTTTTTTTTATTATATTCCTTGTTTTTAACTTTTCTATTTTTTTTTTTTTTTAACTCAATTTGCATTATTTTTCCGCTTCCTTTTTATCAAAAACTGCTTCCTTTTCTTAATGTTTCTATGTATGTGTAATAGGACTAGTAAAGTTGAGATCAGGTGGTTGTATCACAGGTAAAAAAAAATTATTTTTTCTTAGAATTTTTATAATATATATACGAAAATAAGATATACAAGTAATATATTATATAATATAATATATAAAAATTGTAAATGAACAGTAAAAAATAAAATTTAACATAGAAGAAGAATACATTAATTTTAGACGATTATTGAATGCCATTCCATACCTATAATAAATCTCCTAGAGATCTTGTTAATAAATATGAAGCATATATTCAACCTAAGATGAAATACAACACCTATATATGGGCTGACCCTTCTCAAACTTAATTAGGTTACATGAATAAAATACTAAATCGTATTCTACTGTTTATTACCTATCTTAATTATTTATACTATTATTAAGGTGACCTTTACTTTTGTCAATATGTATTATGTAACTTGCAACTGTTCAAAAAGAATCTTCATAGCTTCGCTTCTAATTATACCTTACAAATCTTCCTTTTCCTTATTATCCCATTTCCTTGCAAGTTCGCTCCCCATTATCTAAACTAACAATAACTTTGCATAAAGTAATCCTTTCGTACAGTTTGAGGAGCGCATAAAAAAGAAATATTAAGTCGGCTGAAAAACCTAGTTTGGATAGCGTGTATAAGAATATGAAGCTGACTGAAAATTGTACTCAAATAGATTTTCTATAGTTCCTTGTTATAAATAACAAAGTAAAAAAACTTAAAACCTTTAGCATACCTATGTTGAGATGTTAGCACAATAAATAATAATACGGTATTTTTAGGAAATCGAATCAGTTATGAAATTGTGATTTTATAACAAAAACATTTTAAATTTGAAAATTTGACAACTGCTGACAGTTTTTAGTAACACTTTTTTTTCTAAGCATTGTTTTAGAATTATTTTAGCTTGCCCTTACGTTTTAGCGGTAGGAGTTATTTTGAACATATTTTTATTTAAAAATTTTATGTTTTGGAAAAATTATTAATTCTTACTATAAAATTCATCTTTCCAAGTTTTGGTTAAAAGATTCAAATGCATTCAAAACTATGAAGCTCGAGCCCTTTTTTACAGTATATTAGCAACATCTACTATATAATAAAAGCCGTAAAAGTTTGCAACAATATTTTTAATAGCAAAAATAATACTTCACATAACAGGTATATGGTTGGCTACATAATCCCGAATTCAAAATCTCCAACACAAAATCACGAAATTACTAAATCCTGAAAATCAAAATCCGGAATTTCAAAATCTCGACTAGGAAAACATATATGGATACAAATATTCCGGAGAAGAGGAATACTTTGATTTTAGATCCAACTATTAACACTTCAGTATGTCCACACATATTTACCAATTTCATTAAAAAAAATTGAATTTTCACATTTCTAAATGAAAAATAATTAATTTTGAAAACCCCGCTACAAAATTATTCGAACCCTGATTTTGAACCCAACTCTAAAAGTAATACAAAATTATTATTATTTTTTTCCTAACGGAAATGGGAATCTTCCAAAGACACCAAGAATTTTCCCTTGATAGTGTCAGATTCTTACTGATTAAACACACCTCCCCTTTAGCCAATATAATGGGATGAAGCCCTTGCATTTTGAATCCAACTAATAATACTTATAATATTCCCACACTTATATACTTATATACCAATTTTATTCAAAAAAATTAAATTTTCACATTTCCATATGAAAAATAATTAGTTTTAAAAATCCCGATACAAAATTATTGAAACCCTGATTTTGAATCGATCTTTAAAATCAATAATAAAGTATGTCCATGCATACAGATTTTCATGCAAAAGTATTAAATTTTCACATTTCACTTAAAAAATAGTGCATTTTATACCAATTTAAAAAATTTTTATGAAAAAACATTATTTTTGAAGGAGTGGAGGCTGCCGCCCCAAAACTTTCATTTTAAAATTTTTCTTTAATTTTGTTAGTGTTGTTATCTGCGTTTTTACGTTTATTTAAAATTATGCTGGGGCCTCGGTGGCCTAGTGGGTAAGAGCGTATAAATATGTTGTAAGCATCGAGGGAGTGTGGGTTTGAATCCCAGACACATAGTAAAAGTTATTCGCCCTTACGGCATTTACAGCCACTCCTGTAAAGGAAACATTTATGTGGCAGCGAAGTGCAGAAAAAAAAAAACATTTATTCTAATTGTAAAAAGTTAATTAAGTATTCTTACTGATGAAGGGAACATTGTTCTCAAAAAAACGTTTTTAAGATAAATAAAAAATATATTAGAACAGAAAGATATTTCTTTTAATTTTATTTAAAAGTTAAGGGACAAAAAACCAATATTATTTCTAGATTACGAAACTGGCTTATGCTACACCGGGTTTATCTAGTATTATATAATTATGTATGTGTCAGCCAAATGCTTTAAATATTAATTATAATTTTAAAATAATTTGAATGAAAATATTTTTTTGTCTTCAACTGTTGTTATATGTTTTTATAATATGTATAGAGTTATATAAAATAAATGGTATGGCGAAAATTGTTGCAACATTAACATGAAGTTTAAAATAAAATTTTCCAGAGTTTTTTTTTTTAGTTTTTTTTTTTAATTTAAAATTTAAAGAACAAAAAGAAATAATCAAATAATTTTTTAATGTTTTTTTTTTATTCCATATTTTAGAATTTAGTTTTAAAGTTTTGTGGGCGTTTAAAGCGCGAATAGTTCAAGAATAATTTAAGAAAGAAATTCTTCTATTCAATTTCAAGAATTTTCTTTGAAGAAAAAATAATTTAAACATACATTTTAAAATTTGAATTGAGTTGAAATTTTACTATAGATTAAAATGAAAGCATTAAATATTATATTGTACTTTCAGTCAAATATATATTTTGTAGGTACAATTCAGTCAAATTTATATCTTTTAAGATGAAAAATAATTTTATATTCAATATATTAAAGTAGATTTTAAGGATGAGTCCATTATAATATTCTATATTTATATTTTGTATAATTCTTTTCATAATAACATATAAAAACTTTTTTCAATTTTTAAGGTAAATTATATGGAAATGCTTAACCTTAAAACTTAGTTTTAAATTCTGCAAAATAAACGGTAAACGGTACAATGAATATCTGATCAACTTTCATTTTATACTATTAACGGCAATCATCGAAATAATGACTAAACTTAACATTAAACACAACTATTATTTAACCTATAAATCTAATGTGGCTTAAGTCATCTTTCAATCGGCGGCTCTTGAGTTCAAACCTCTGTCAAATCATATAAAGAAAATAAAATTTTTATTGTTGGAAAATCAATTTTTATTTTGAGTATTGGTTTAGTTTGGTTTTTGTCCAAACATTGTAGCGATATCTTATGATGCTGCAATAATTCATAGTAAGTGTTTTAGGCCTTAAATTAAAAGAATGTCAATTATTTGTAAGTCAGACTAGGTGTTGTGTTGCTTTGTTTTATTTTTGTAATTTTTTAGACCTTTGAGCTTTGAATTTGATTTTGTTAACTTTTTGAGCTCTTATGGTTTTGCGGTTTTTACTTTTGGAAGAAATTTGAGAAATCTGTTTCCACTCCTGAATTAATAGTAATAATATTAGTAATACTAGTAATAATAGCTGTTACACTGAAAGTGCCTTCAATTATTACCTCATTCAAGGAAGCTGTAATTTTTTTTTTTTTAGTTTATTCCCGTACCACATAAATGTGATAAAAAAATTACACCAGCCTGTCCTTTTCAGGCATAGCTGTAAATGTCGTAAAGGGAGAATTTATCTTACGACGTGTGTGAGATTCAAACCCACACTCCCTCAGTGTTTACACAGTATTTTATACGCTCTTACTCACTAGGTCATCGAGGCCCCCAAGATAGTAAATATTAGTGCATGTTATAATAGTTGATGGATATCTAAATAATTAATAATAATAATAATAGGCGGATTCATTGTTGTCTTACATAGTCTCACTTCTCTATTTTTTAAAGTTTCCGTATCTATGTTCTGTCCTTTCCTACTTCAACTCCCTAGCAAATAATTATTTTTAAAAGATTCCTATCTTCCTGAAAACAAAAACCAATAATTAGATTTAGAAATATATAATACAATATTTTCATCCCCCTGTCTGACATTGTTTCAACAAAGAAGTTATTTTCACAAAGAATTTTCTTTTTTTAAATTTGATCAAATTATCTTTTCGATTATTATTTCAAATAATTTCTTTTTTTTTTTTAGGCAACAAAATCATATCTCCAATTTTAATCCTGATTAAATTCCAATTTCATTTACAAACTATTATTAATTTCTCAGTCATTTTTGGTTAAAAATTAAAAATTTAAAAATTAATTTTCCTATTTTATCAAAATTTCATTCTTTATTATTTATATTTTATGCCGTGACAACTCACAGTCTGTTTTATTATCCTTGACTTTTTTTTTGCCTTTTTTCAAATTTATAATTCGACCATTTTTTTTTTTTTAATTTTTCACAATTTCATTGTTCATTTAGGTTAGGATAATTTCAAGGTTCATTTTATTTTATTTATTTTATGAATAAAATCATAAATAGAATAAAAAATTAAAAATAAAAATGAAAGAAATCAGAAATTTTAATAATAATATTTTATATTATAAAATTAACAAAATTTGATTTAATATTTTTTTTATTTTTTATGCTAAATTTTGTAGTCTATGATTAATTATTTATTAGATGCATTATTTTCGTATATTGGGTTGATATTTATAGCTGTTTTATTGTATCGTAGTCAGATAACAAATTTTAATCAAATTTATTTATATTTTATATATATATATATATATATATTTTTTAATAAATTTTAAATTTAATTTTTTATCTTTTATATTATTATTTTAAATGCAAATTTTGGTTTTAATTAATTTTTTTTTTTTTTTATTAAAACCATTAATTAATTATGAATTTAAAAAATAATATAAATAAAAAATGATCGAAATGCAACTAAATGAATAAGGTGAGAAATTTGAAATTTATATATTTGAGATAAATATATTATTAAAAATGTTTCGGTTTCAATTTTATCTCAAATATTATTAGATATACCTACCTATATTTATATCAAATGAGGGCGTTCGTAATTTTGGTTTTTTTAGGAGGGACTAGGAGGGACGGTAGAAAATATTGAAAGGTAATCAAAAGAACTGTTAAGAGATTTCTCTTGGTAGTTATGGCATTAATAGTTTAATAGATGACATAACTTTGTGGATAAGGATGTCGGAAGCATACTTAAGAATGTGGGAAGCATTTGGCGTAATTACGATTATGGAAAATGAAGGAGAGCATTTGAAAGTTATTTTGAAGAAAGTTGTTAATGTTCTTCTGAAATTTCGTTATATCGAATTACATATTACATTATATGAATTACCAACTTTTGGGCATTTATGTGATAGTCACATCCTAATGTGAATGTCATAAAAGTGACATCCTCATATGATAAACGAATGCCGTGTTACACCACTTTGACTGTTCGACAGTCATTCATCGCAGTCTTTGTTTCACGTTGGACGCATTAATTTTTTTTAGAAAACATGTTTGCCTTACAAGATATATAGAAAACAAGGTCAATGACCCAATTATAGGACTATGACAGAATGGAGTGGCCGTTAAAGTAACACTACTAATTTCAATAATTATTTTATAAATTTAATATATTTATTTTAGATTTGGAATGAATTTAGACTTTTTAAGACATAATAAAGGAAATAACCAGTAAAATGGCATTAGCACTTTGAATATTTTAAAATCTCTTAGTATGTAGTAAAGCCGAATTTTATGTAAAGCAGCATTTGCTACGAAACTATTAAAAATACATTTGGATATATAAAATATAAACACATACATACATTTATATTATATTATTATTATAAATGTTAAGTATTACATTAATATTGAATTAATAAACATAATCATTTTATACTCCATTGGCTTAATTCTTATTTCCCAACTAATTTTTTTAATTTATTAAAATTAAAATATTGTAGGCTAATCTATCCATTTTGAGTTCTTCATGTTATTTACAATATTATTTACACACTTGTAGTAAAAAATTGTCCTAGTAAATTATTAATAGTTACAGTTGACATAACAAATGATATAATTCGCTTTGCCAACTCTAGAAATAACAGAGCTGACCTCTTCTTTTGATCAAAAATAATCTTTTTTTCTGGCTATATACTATACCAATCATGAAAATCCGAATCCTAATTATATTTTTTGCCTTCACTCAGTATTAGATCGATTTAAACATAACAAATTGGAAATTTTACTTGTATTGGAAATTTTGTAAGGGTTATTACAATTCTAAACAACATAATTAAGACTAGTGATAGCGATATACTGATTTAAAAATATATATTATGTCTAATTTCAAAAAATGGTAGATATTTTTTTTTAATCAAGATCAAATAGAGTATATAAGAATAAAACATAATAATGTTTACACAGTTTAGCTGGACCCGATTAATTCAACTATAGTTGATTTCAAGCTCGCTAGTATAAAGAGTAGTATAATTATAAATATTTATTTTAATGCGAAAATAAATAATGCAATAGATAAATAAATATATAATTAAAATAAAAAGCAATAAAAATACAAATTCATAATTTATACAAAAAAAAAAACATTTTCATTACATAAAAAACTAAAAAGCAACACATAAAAATTCTACAGATTGTTTTTCTTTTTCTTTAAAATAGACCAAGGTCGCTTTTCGAAAATATCCCCAATAATATCCTTATGTTATTTTCGTTTTTTTTTTTTGTTCCAAAAAATTTATTTCTTTAATTAAAATTTCTATTGTATATTTTAATTTACTCTATTTTTTTTTTTTTTTATTATTATTTATTATTATTAATATTTAATATTTTTGGGTTTTATTGTATTTTATATTAAAATGAAAATTTCGCTTCCAATCTAAAAATAAAAATATAAAAAAAAAACAAAATAACAAAATCTAATTCATAACAGATATTTCAAATAAAATTCAAATAATAAAAATTTAAAAAAATAAAATTAAAACAAGTACTGACACATTTAGGTTAAAATGATATCTATAGAACCATAAGCAAAAAAGAAGATAACTAAAATAGAAAAAGGTAAAAGTCCTTCACACATAAAAAAATAAAAAATGGAAAACAAGAAAAATACAGTATAAAAATCCTTAATAAAAACTAATAAACGATAAAAAAAAGTACACAAACAAAAAATGTAACTGAAAATAAAAATTAAAACTACAAAAGGAAATAAAAAAAAATTTAAAGATAATATAATAGAATTTTAGTGAAAATGGTCGGCCCCATTGTTGTTTATTAAGAAATTATTTTGAAAAACACAACAACATACTGTTAAATTATATCTTAAAAAAAAAAAACAAAAAAAAAAAGATAACTATAATGTCCCATAAGATACATTAAAAGAAAAGCCACCAACCAAAATATTCTTAAACTTAATCGATTATCGTTTTCTTTTCTTTTTTTCCTCTCTTTTAACAAACAAAAAAAAAAAAAACACAAAGTGATGAAAAAAAAAATCATGTTTTTATGTGAAAATGTCCTTTCAGAGATCAAAACAACAACAGAAAAATAAAAAAAAAACCGTGTTATTTTGTCATTTCAGGGTCTCTTTTAATTTTAAAGTAAAAAGAAACAAAAAAACAATAAGAAAAATATCTGAAGAATTGAGAATAAATTAAATTTTATGATTTTTTATTTTTCAGCTTTAAGATTAAAACTAATAAAAAGCATTTCAATTTTTTTTTTCTCTCCTGTATTTTAGGTACAGGTGGTAGCTAATAATAAAAATGAATGAAAAATATGGAAATATTAAAACCATAGAATGTTATATTAAAATCTTTTGTTCATACTTTTATTTATTTTTTTTGGATCTATTTTTGGTTTTTTATTTTATTTTGACCTTTCATTACTTTATTTCTATTTAAATGGAAAATGGTAGGTACTGTGTCGGAATGTTGATAATTAATGTGTTAATGGTTTAGTTGAAGTTTTTGATATTGTTAAAAAAACCTGAATTTATTGAAAATAATTATAGTGGGACGATAATATTATACTATTATCCTTTTAGATCCTGTCAAGGAGTAGCTAAATAGCAAAAAAAACTTTAATCCATTTATTAGTTCAGCTCAGTTATTCTTATGTTAAAAATTTAATAAGAGTGTGTGTGCGTGTGTGTATGTGTGTATGTGTGTGTGTGTGTGAGTATGTCTGTGGGCACATGTACAACTTAAACAACTGAGCGGAATTTTTTGCAATTTCATATTTAAAGTTTTGATGTAAATATCTCAGATTGATGCTTTTGGAGCAAATCGGACAACTGCAAGTGGTAGTTTACAGAAAAACTTTATGAGAAAAACTATTAAGAAAAAGTTGTTACACAAGTAAACAGCAACAACTTTTCCATAGAACATTTTTTGATCCGACTAACTTTAACTTTTATTTAATTTTTTTTCTAAGTCCAAATTTCATACAAACGCTCCATATGAATTTATATGAACAATTTTTTTTTGTTTTTTTTTCTATATCTCTAAAAATTTATATACATATTACATACATATGTACTTATTATTTATTTATTCAACTTATACAATAACTAAAATTAATTACTTATTATACATAATAATTCTAGCACTAGCAACTGAGGCCTTCGGCTATACATATGTACTTATATCTATGCATATTATTCTTTTGTTGATGACATAAAATTAAAACGGTAAAATTTTTGTTAGCAGATCCAATATTAATCTTATGTTTGTTTTGCATTTGTTTACAGTTTTTATTATTTTTTACTTCTAATATTTTTGAATGAAAAAAAAATCATGTAGGGTACATTACATAATAATGTAAATGGATGTATGCATGAATGTACATAATATATTTCCGATTTCATTGCTTATTATTGTTATTGAAGTTTGAAATTATTTTGCTTTGATATAAATTATTATGTAAAAAATCTATAAATTTTGGCATTGTACTTTTCGTGTAGTGGCGGTCGGTCCTGTGGTGGAGACACCTGATTTTTTTTTTAAGTATGAGTATTTTTTACTAATTAAAACGTTATTGAGTCATTACAGAATATTATTTTGGTATGTATAACAAAAAACTGATTATTTGACTTGTTGATTAGTGATAAGTGATTGGTACAATAGGACTCTGATCTCCCTCCCACCAGTTTTCAATATTCTGCGGTTTATTCTTTTTTTAAGTGTAAATATTACAATAAATCAAACAAATTTCATAAACTTTTAGGTACTTTCTTTATCTGTTATTCCTCAACAATTTAAGCAAGAATAAATTTTACAAAATTAAAGGTTTTTATCAAATTCTAAAAAAGTGAATCAAATTTAACGTATTTAATGAATAAAATACTATACTGTAAGATCCATTCATATTAAAACCTTTTTTTTTTACAAAAAACCTAAAATCGAAAGACGGAGTATTACATAATTTTCTTTTAAATTTTTGATGGCCATCATTAAAAAGTACAACGTTTTGTCTAACCTAAAAAGAAATATTAAAGGTTGAAATCCAAAAACATATTACAATATAAGATTGAATATAATTAAAATACAATTTTTTGTCAAGACCAGAAAGTAAACAAAGATGTTCTTGCCATTTTTATCGATTATACAGTCTAACAATAATTGGAAAGTTTTATTTCTGTTTTTAGAAATATCTTTTTGATTTTTTTTTTTTTTTAGGTTTTTTTCCAAAAACTTTTCATTTCATCCTTATGCTTGGAGATTTATGTATAGCGAACCTTTAATACATTAATAATAAGGTTATTTCTTTTAATGGAAACAAAAATTCTTAAATAATTCTTGTTTTTATTATTTTGTTGCTGATGGATTTTCTTTTTTTTGTATTATATTTAAAGATGACTTAAAAATAATATCCTTGATTTTTTTTTTATACAAATTCAATGACAATATACTAACCGCCCTAAATACACTTTAGATTTCCTCCTACAGAATAAAGAACAGAAAAAAAGAAAAAAAAAATCACTTCTTAGTCGATTATTTATTAATAAGAATACGCCATTTTTAATTCTTTTTTTTTTTGTTTTGGTTTGTTTATACTTATTTGTTTGTTTATGAAGTTTGTTTTGTTAAGAAACTAATAATCTCTTTAAAATAACAAAAAAAAAAAAATTGTATTCACAATACACAGGACAAACAAGGACGACGTCAAAAAGTTTTTAATTAAGTGCGGCGGGAATAATAATTTCTGGTTTTAAAATTTCAATGCTCTGAAGAAAAGTGAGGGGAAGAATAGGAAGAATGAAAATTAATTTTAAAAAATTTATTTTTTTGTTTTTTTCTTTTTTTTTTTTTGGTGGAAATTAATCAAAATTTATTTAATAAAATGTTTGTTGATTTAAAAATCATAATCTCGGTGATTAATTTTTTTGTTTTCTGTTTTTTTTTTTATGGATAACTTTAAAAAATTTTATTTTTAAACTTTTTTTAAAGCTTTTTATATTAGCGTTGTTCGTTTAAAAACTTAAAAAAATTTTTGTGTTAAATTTTGATTATTAAAGGTTTTAAACGATTATAAAATAAACTTTAAATTAAATAAATAAAACAATAATGTTTGCATTAAAAGAATTCTTGAGAGTAGTTGGGAGTAGTTGCTAAATGGGACACAATCATCTACTCTTGGGAGCAGTTGGCTGAATCCTATAATCTAATCTTTCTCAAAGACTGGTGTAGTTAGGAGTAGAAAAAAGTACATTGCTCTGTAAAAGGAATGTAAAAAATAAAATTAATATTATGTTTCTGTACTATCAATTCCTTGGGATTGTTGGTAAAAAAAAGGGCAGATGTTATGCGTATCACACCTGGCGAATACATTATTTCCCTTTTTGTGATATAGTTTTTAATTCAGGAGCTTTTATGAAAATAGTTGTTAAATGAACATGAACATACAACGCTAATTATATATTTAAAAAAATTACATAATAAACAGCATGGGAACAATCAAATAATGCTAAAAATTTAAAATTAGATGGAATAAAGAAATGTTAAGCATCGATATTCAAATTTGGAAAAACCATACTATTTTCAAATATTTATATCTGAAATTTGCTTAAAATATTTTCAATCCCAGGACGTCAAACAACAGGATATTTTTTTTTAGTTTTATCAAATCAATATCAGAATTGTACAATTTTTCCAACTTAGATTTTAAATTTTTCGTTATGTGAAACAAATTATGCAAGACTTTACTATATAATTTTTATATCTCTGTCATACTATTAGAATTTTAACATTTTGAAAGAAGAAAGTTAAAACCATCGAGTTATATTATTAGGGTTCATAACTAAAAATGAAAATACATTGAACGTTATATGTGTTAAAATCTTTTCTTAATTATATATAAGAGTTCCTCCTTAAAATTGTAAAAAAATTTTCAATTTTAAAGAGGAATAATTTTGTCTTAATATAAAATCTTTTAAGACAATCTAATTCTCGGTAAAAATTAAATTGATTCTGGAGTTTTTTTTTGTGCATTTAAACTATTCATATTAAAATTATTAAAAATTGTTAAAGTTTGCTTTGTAATTTAACTTTTGAATAAAAAATTAAAATAAAAAAATGTTCAATATTAAGCATAGTTATATCTCAGGTTCAGGTTCAGTTCAGGTTATATCTCAGCTCAAAAAAATATAATTTTATATGGGATTTTATGTCAAAATTTTTCTCGGCAAAAACTTTTTAATAAATTTTTTCAATTTTTTCTCAAGTAGTACACAGCTTAGTACGCCAAGAAAAATATATAGTCCAAGACACAAACCGAGAAAAAATTAATTTTTTTCCTGATATTTTTCTACCTAGGTAGAAAAATTTTAATTTTTCTCATATCTTTCAAAAAATATTTTGAAATTCGGTTTATTATTTAATTACGTTTTTTTTAGAATTAAATTTTATTTCAAAACAAACAATTGTTTACAAAATTTTATATTTTTGGTTATGACAATTATAACAAAAAAAAAATTTCTATCTGTAAAGTTTTTCTTCAAATTGTCAAAATTTTATATACCCGAAAAATTTTCATATTTTTCATGTTTTTGTCTTTGAGCTGAGATATAACCTGAATATTATGATTAAATATTAAATCTTATTATTCCAAAATTTATTTGTGGTAGTGTATTAGTAAATATTTAGTAGTGTATAAATATTAGGTAGTGTATTAGTAAATATTTAGTGGTATTTCTCACAGTTACAAAAATAAATTTTCAAATACTGTCAAATGGACTCTCTTACAATCTCATTCAATAAAATTTTTGGATCAGATGGTAAGAGATGACAAATTAATTTTTTTATGGATGATATAATACAGGTCCTCAAAAAAGATAAATTGGTAATGATTATTATACGGACTTATATTTATTAAATAAATATAAAAAATAAATAAACAAAATACAAAAAAAAAAAAAATTTACCAAAACAATTCCCTTAATATAATTAATAATATCCTAACCTACATTTAACAAAAAAAAAAAAACAAAAACAAATTTTCTTCATTTTTTATTGTTTAAGCACGTAAAAATGATCTTTACCAAAGGATAAAGAAAAAAAGAAACAACTCATCAATAACTTTATTCATTCCAATCATGAAAAAGAAATTAATTATTATTTAATTATTAAGAACTCCAAAGTATTTTTTTAAAATTAAACAAAAAACAAAAAAAAACCAACCATTTTTTTTTTTCCTATTAAATTTTTCACTATTTAAAAAATTTACCACCCAACCTTAGAATCTGGCAAATCGTTGAAGAACTAAATGTAAAACAAGGTTCCTTTTTAAAGGCAAACAAAATCTTCTAAACAACAAAATGAAATTTTTAACACTTCTTTTCCTTTTTTTTTACTTTTTTACTTTTTTTTTGCGAAAATAACTCACACCCTTTGAAAATTCTCTCGAGTATCTCAGTCGGAAAAAAAAAACAAATTCCCCACTGTCATTATTTTAGCCTTTAATTAATGTCAGTCGCACGCCAAATTAAAAAGAAAGAAAAAAACTGAAGAATTTTTACACGAAAAAAAAAAAACAGAAACAGAAACAAATTCAACAAAACAAAATTGAAAAAAAAAAAAAATGGTGGGGAAAGAATGGGATGAAAGGTTGAGAACGTTTGAATATCTAAATTCTGAAATATTAACGTGTACTTTATTAAAAAAATCTCTAACCAAAAAATTATTTAGATACTAAAAAATGTTGTTAAATGAATTAAATGAAAATTACATTATAGAAAAATAAACATGCGGAGGATCAAAGAAGCTAATCATAACAAGGAGTAGAAAATGAACAAAAACAAAAAATTTATTTTTTAAAATTTTAGTAAACCCCTTAACACATTCTCTGTTAAACAAGAGAATTAAATTTTTGGAGATGATTTGGTGATCGAAACTGAAAATATGGTGATTTCAAATATTTTTTCATAGAATTTAATTTTCATTTAAAAATAAATAATAAAATAAAAATTTTAATAAAACAGATTTAATCAATAAAATATTTCTTACCTTAAGTTATTTATGAAAATCTGAAACATTTTTACTAGTAACAAAATTTTTAAATACAACATAATTTAGAGTTACTTGAAGTGAAAAGGAGAAAAGAGTAAAGCCTTCCATCCAAGCAGTATTCATAAAAAAAAAACAAAACAAAAAAACTGTCCTTGAAACGAAAGACATTAAAAATTGAACTCATTTTTGATCAAGACCTTACAAAAATATAAATTGATTCGGCGTTAAAATGTTTAGCTTATCTAGGGTTTGATTTAAACTTCATTTTATACTTTTTATATCGTATAGTCAATAAATAGTGTAAGGAAAATTCAAAATGGATCTGAATCAATTATTGTGCAATATTAGTTTTATAATTACTCTCCATTACCATATGATTTTGTAAGTATAGATAGTTTTTTTTTTTATATTTTAAAATTAGATATCGGTTCTTTTTATAAACAACAAAAAACGCTTTATGTATAATTAAATTAAATTTTTTGCCCAACATTTTTATATTTTTCTCCTTTTTCGTTGTTTTGATTTTTTTTTTTTTTTGCAAATTAACAAAGTAATGAAAAATTTTTAAGAATTACCAGTAATCGCGTAAAATTTTACAAATTAAAAATAAAAAATAAAAAAAAATAACAAAAAACCAAGTAAAACGATAAAGTTCCGCGTATTTTTAACTTAATCAGTTTTTGCTTTCCATCGATAAAGAAAGGTATATAATAAGTATCTAAAGATATATGTTTACAGATGTGTTTTCATTGAATATAAATGAGGATGACAGGCATTCAAGAAATTTTTTTAATGACAAGGGTTTTATTTTTGGTGAAAAAATTTTATTTTCCTTTTCTTCCTTTCTATTTTTCTCATTTCTTTTTTCCTTTTTATTATTTTTTTCTCCATTTCATTAAAAATTTTCATTATTGTGAAAAATACCAAAAAATAAATAAAAAAATTAAAAAATTAAAAATAATAAAGAAATGTGGAAAATTCAGTTAATCAACAACCTTATTATGAGGTTGGTTAAATCAAAGAAATAATTTCTAATGGGAATAAGTTACGTTTATCATTAAAAAACCCGTTATTTTATAATCGCGACTAGCTAACTCAATTGTATAGTTCTGTTTTTTTTTTTGTCTATGTAATGTTCTCAGAAAATAGTTTCAATCCAAACAAAAGAGAGGGATTTTTCTTTTATGAGTTGATTATCTTGAGTCTTTATCGTCTTCTAAGAGGCCTTTTTTACTTATGGACATAAGTCCATATTTTTCAGAAAATCTTTAAATACTATATCTATAACTTTAGACATTAAGATAAAGGTTAAAAATGTTATAGTTTAGTAAGAAATCAAAACCATATCAATTTTTTTAATATCTGAAGAAGTTATAAACTTCAAACATTAATTATGATAGTTTTAGATTGCCTTAATCATACATATTGCTTACTGAGTGAACCGATAATATTAAATGTAATTTTCAAAAGATTCAAAAGATATCTAAAAGAAGACAGAAATTAAAAATCTTTTTATAGTTTGGAAATTTTCCATCCTAGTGCTTATTCAAGATTATAACCAAATAAAACTATCTTTCTTTTAAAATTTACATTAAGTTAAGATATTTTTACAATCCAGAAAAACTTTCTCTAGACAAATCTTAATTTTGAACAATAATCTGAGTTTGTATTGAATAATCTAAATATTTTAATAAATTAAAATACCTAAAATAGCCTATGTCAAAAGATTTTTCATAGTTCATTAGACCTACTCAAGCAATTTCTCTTAATTTAATTGACATTAAATTATTATTTAAGGACTAGAACGTTCTTATAGTTTTAATTTTTTGTAACAGATACTTTAGCTTATTACAAGCATCAGTTTGATTTAGAGAATATTATATATAATTAACTGATTAAGCAACCATTTAAAGGTGTTAGTTAATTTGTAAATGATATTATTAGTTATGCTAATTTAATGTCTACGGATTTTAAATTGTTCAGATTCTCAAAATCTCACATGCTCTCGAATATGAGGGGATATAATATATAATATCGCAGCGAATTTTTTCCTGAGTTAATAAGATGTCCACCACTAATCGACGTGACTGGAGACAATTGAGATTGATTAAATAAAGTTCAGCTTCATAAAGAGAGAAACGAATTGGATTAGTCGTTGGTGAATGGCGTTTTAAGGGGAAATATCTATATCAAGGTTAGGGTCATTAAAGATCGAGGAAGAACGTAGGTCGAAAATATAAAAAATAAAAGACTTAAATGGCTGTCTAGAAAGATGCCTGAATTCGCAAGAAATGTTGCAAAAATGATTGGATCTTGTTGTTTTTATGTGATTATTTAAAAACATACTTAATTTTTACATGCTAGCATTTATCAAAATAATTATTTTTAATTCCCTTTTCATTCCTGGAACAAAAAAAAATACGGTAAGTAATTGCAAAAAAATGTTTATTCTTAAAAAAAGTTATTATTGTGTTCTTCCTTAATAACAATTATAAAATATTTTCAAAATATAAAAAATCCATTTTAAAGAATAATCAATTGCCATGGGACACATATTCCTTTGATATGATACTGAATATATGTATCAAAAACTACAAAAAACAGAGAAAGAAAATACGAACAAAAACGAATGTGTTTTTAAATATATATAAAAATACCCCAACCCGCTTTTATTTTCTTATTTTACCAGTCTTGTTTAAAAGAATGAGACAGCAATTATAAATATGAAAATTAAAAGAAAATTAAAAAAAAAAGTTGATACCACTACAGAGCACCGCAAATATCGAGCAAAAAAAAAGATTTTTATAACTTATTGTTATTACACATAACAACTGTAATTCTTAACTTTTCCAATATTTCTTTGTCTTTGCCTTTTTTTCCTTCAAGAGAATTAATGTGAGCAGATTTATATTTTTTCTCAAATGTTCAGTTTAATAAAAATAATTGAAAATTTTTTTTAAAGTAAAATAAATAATTTAAAAAAAATAAGCATTACCGTATTAAATATGCAACAGACTTAATCTTTAGATCCCAAGTTTACATACAAATTTTGTTTACTGCTACTGGAGTCGAATTTTTAATCTTTCGAGATCTCCAGTATAGCTTATTTTTAGATGTCGTCTCTAATTCTATAATAAATTACTCACCGTTTATTAGGTTTTTCATTCTTTGAGGTACTAATCTTTTAATCTATTGAAAAGAATAAAATTTATTATCATTATAATTGCTTGTACAACATATGTTTGATTTTTTTTAACTGGTTCATATGGTGAAATTTTTTATATTTTGTTTGTTTAGTCTATTTCGATCTGATGTTTGATTCTGCCAAAGATGAATGGGCAGATAGATCTTTATAATAATGTAGCTTAAAACTACCCCAATAACATTCAATCAAAAAATAGTACTGGAAGTTGTAGCTCTCTTTATTGAATTCATCTGTTGTGAATGCTTGTCACATTTACTTACATTTACTTTTACTCTTGCTAAAATTAAAACAAAATAAAATATCGCCGCAAAAACTTTTCGTGCAGGACGTAGCAGGAACTTATTATTATCTAATGCAGAAGAAGGTAAAAAAGTGGCAACTAGTATAGAGGATTATGATGATGATTTTGATTACTGTAATGATCTTTTGCTTCCTAGAGTTACTGATGAAGATAATAATGTATGGTATTTAAGAACAAGAGAACACATTGTTGCTTACTAAAATACTGTTTAAAATCAACTGCATCCAAAATTCCAAGTAAAAAATGTCCAATGCATTCCAATATTTGAAAAATTTAACACCATATGTGATTTTTGATTTGAGTTTTTCACAACACAAAATAAAATTACCAAACTACATAGTATATATGAAGTCTTTGTCCACGGCTTTTTCTGCTTTAAAAAAATTTCTATTGTATTCAAAGTTCCAAAAAGTATTTCTGTTTCAAAAACGTTCTGCTTTTATATCTCATACAAATGGTCACTTTATTCAGCGATATATTCTACAATAAATCAATTATAACAAAAAGCAAAATTAAAAATAACATAAAAATAAAAAAAATTTAAAATGAAAAAAAATCCGTTATTTTTCTCAATTTTCTGGCTAAAAAAGAATTTTTATTAAATATTTTTCCCATATTTTTTTTTTTTCCTTTTTTGTTGTTTTTTATTGTTGCTCGTTTATTGGAAAGAGATCAATATCATCAATCTGTCGAATATTTTTCATTTTCTTTATGCTATCTCCCTTTTATCCGATCTTTTCTCATTCCATTCATTACTGTATTTTTTCTCTTTCTTTTTCTTTTTAATACTGTTTTTTTTACCTTTTCTATGTATATTGTTTTTCATTCCCATGAACAGATAAATTAAAATAAATCATGATTGGAGAAATTTTTACATAAAAAAAAAATAAACGCAAAAAACAAAAAAAAAAAACAGATCCTTTTTTTCTTTTTCTCTTTCAAAGGAAAAAAAATTTTTTTTTTTTACTTCGTGAATGATTGTAAATTTTTTTCTTCTTAACCGTTTTTTTTTTTAAGTGAAATTTAAAAGTTTTTTTTTTTATTATAATAAAAATTATTAGCAAAATAGGACAAAAAAAGAGGAAAATCATTTTTAATTTTAAAAAATTTGTTTTTCTTTGTAATTATTTTTAAAATAAAACCAAAAAATCGATTATTCTATTAATAATTGTATTTTTTTAACAATCGATTCTTCTGTGAATTATTGAAATTTTAAATTTTATTTAGTTTTTGTTTTTGTATTTTTATTTTATTGAAAGTAAAAATAGGATTTGTTGTTACTATTTTTGTAGAATAAATTCAAGGACTAGACATTAACTTTCAAAGTATTTTGACGTTTGAACAAAACTGAATGGATTGGTAATACTGTGCACAATAAACTTTTATTTATACTCAAAAGTTTTTTTTTATTTTATCAGTCGTGGCGGCTAATTTAAGCGTTAAATAAATGCTAAAGACCTGAGGGTTTGATTTGAATTTTTGTTTTCTATTTTTTATTTTCGTAAATTTTTGGGCTATTGAAGTTAATACTCGTATATTGATAAATTTCAATTTAAAAATTTTTTATACTTAGTTTGAGTGATTTTTTGAGCCGTTAAATATAAATGATAAATAAAAAAAAAGGCTATACATACGAATTTATATAATATTGTAATTGAATTCTATTTTAATATTCTGTGTTCTCATTTCTGATACTAAGTTTTTGTAGAGTGAAAAACTTGTAATTTACAAAATCCAATTATTGTAGAAGAATTATAAACCTTCCCTTTTGTCTACTCTACGAACATCAGTAGGTATTGGAAGATTATTCATAATATTATAATATTTAATTTTAAAAAAAAGCAAAAAATGCCAGAAATTTCGGCAAATTGTTTGTTTTTTTTTCTTAGTTTTGATTACGTATTTTGAATAAAAGAAATCAACTTATTGTTTTAGTTCTTATTTCAACGACATCAATTGGCTGTTATTCAATTAACTTGTAATCTTTACTTTAAAGTTCCACTATCAAAGCTTTTTCTACATTAAAAGTTAAATTTCTGCAGCTGAAGTGATCTTTTTTACTTTATTCTGTGGCTCATTTATGGTACCATCAATATATCGATATCAATTTGTTTCATAAAAGTAAATTTTCTTTGCTTATATCAAATAAAATCGGTTAACACTGAACGACTTACGAAACTTAAATATCTTTTAACGTGAACAGAATTACAAAGACACTAAATAAAAATTTTTGAAAAATAAGATTTTTTCAAATATTTTTTTTTGTTAACTAATTTTATTTCCCGTTAAAAAATTTTTGTTTTTAAAAACTATAATTTTGTACTTATTTGTAAAAAAAAACTTTCAACTCTAATGTGGTTTTTTTTTTCTGTTTTATTTTTATTTTTAGCACTTCCGGACAAAGGTCCCATTATTACAGGTGGACGTGCACGTTATCAAATTGGTGATTATGTTCGCGTCAATTGTACATCCGGTCGATCAAAACCCGCAACATCACTCAATTGGTTTGTTAATGGTGACCATGCTGATAGTCACATGTTAAGACCATTTGAAACAACAATAACAGGACGTGAAGGATTAGAAACATCAACATTAGGATTGCAATTTAGAGTTGAACAACATCATTTCCGGAACGGTGATATGAAATTGAAGGTATATTTATGTAATATATTTTATACAACTATACAATGCAATGTTACAAAATAATAATTCTATATAAATATTCTATACAAAATAAATATTCTATATATATAAAATATTTAAACATAATCTTATATATAAAATGTATACATTTATAGTTTGTATTAAAACAAAACAAAACAAATTTAAAGATAGTTTTTTCCGCTAGGTATATATGATTATTATTATATATAGAATTACGTTAGGTATATACATATATACATTGAATATTATTATTAAAGAGGATTTTCTTATTTAACATCAATGCATTTCTAGATGTATTTAATATCTATATATAACAATATGTATTCACCTATATGATCATTGATTTAAACATCTTACGTATCTATTTACTATTTTTAGAGGCTAAGGATATTTTATCAAAGAAATTAAAAGTATATGTAAGAAGATTTTAAAAGGATTTGACTATGTATTTTGTATATTTACGTTTTCATTTTCTTGAATAGAACTTAAAATGAAAATAGATCATATACGATTTTGTATATTAAAATTGTGCTAATTCATTATTAGTACGGTTAAATGGTACAGTGACTTAGAAAAAAAAAATCAAATTTACTTAAGCTTATTAAAATTTTCTAGATAAATTAAACAAATAAATATGTTAGAAAATGGCCTAAGGTGGTGCAGTTTTGCGATTTTGGTGAATTAACGAGTTTTTTTTTTATAATTTAAAATAGAGATGCAATATTGAAAGCGAATAAAAGATAATACATTTTATATGTGTCCCAGTTTGTCAAGAATAAAAGAGAAAAAATATCTTCGTTTCTTTTTTCAAGATTTTGATGATTTTTCTGACATGTATCTGAGAAGCCTTCAATGTTCTCCTAGATTTTCAATGCATCTATATTCTAGTGATTACTGACACACCGTCTTCATCAATAAATAAGAAAAAAATAAGTTTCATAACATGTCTCAATTAATTTATTCTTAGTATCTGGAACTTTGTGATTTTAATTGAATGCATGTTATTGGAATTTAGTACATATAAAAATATACTGAAAAGTAAGGATTTAATTTCATATTACATATTTTCACAAATAAGTACGATATACATTCGAATTAAATTTAGATGTCCTTATCTTCACAATCCAAATGTTTGTCAATGGAACACTAGCAATTCCTGTAACTATCTGTGACTTCCTGTATGGGAAATATAACTCCAGTAAAATAGCCAATAGTTCCTTCGGACTTATGATTTCATAAAATGAAACATTTAAAATTCAGTATTAAAACAATTAATTATTTCCAAAATTTATGTAAATATATATAATATATATTATGTGATGTGAGAGTCTAAATTAGGAGGATTATTAGATTTTAGAGTTGGTTACAAAATTAGGGTTTAAATAATTTTTTTAGAAGTGGTTTGATATTTTATATATATATATATAAATATTCTAGTAAAATCGATATATTCTAATTGTGCAACTAAAATTCTGCCTAATTATTTTTTTTTACGTATAAACCCCTGTTAAACAAAACCTAATTTTAAAACTTTTAACTTACTCGTCTGGGTTATTATTCAAAGCGAACTTTTGGCTTGTTCTATGAGTCATTAGTCGCAAGAGGATTTTGACTTTGGGATTTTTGATGAACGACTTATACATATTGATAAGAATGAGATTAAAAGGCTTTTTTAAGAAGTTTAAACCAATAAATTCTTTTCTTAAATAGAAAAAAATATTTACATATTTCGAGATAACGAACAGTTTTATAGGTCACTGTATATTGATTGCAGTGTAAAACAAAAATAACCACCTATAGAAAATATTTTAATAATTAAATTTCATACATAAAT
Source organism: Poecilobothrus nobilitatus (assembly GCA_947095535.1). Classification (NCBI taxonomy): domain Eukaryota; kingdom Metazoa; phylum Arthropoda; class Insecta; order Diptera; family Dolichopodidae; genus Poecilobothrus; species Poecilobothrus nobilitatus. The sequence continues at coordinate 264,424,105 of OX352774.1, read as the reverse complement.
TCCCAAAAAGTTTTATATTAGAAAATACAAAATCAGTTTTAGTTATAATTTGATTTAATTAAGATGTATAAATTATAATATATACCTATATTATATGTATTATGTACCTATATATAATAATATTATGTTGTTAATTTACATACATTTAAGTATTAATATGTATTTTAACAAATATACCTTTTATTTTTATGTATATATTATTATTATTATTATATCTATGTATATTAATTAAATGGAAACAAAAATGTATATAATTAAATAGATTCAAATGAGTTACATCTATACTTCAAAATTAAATCAAAGTTATTTTATATCCTAAGATAGAAATCCTTATAAATAATTTATTTAATATAATAGACGATAGATGGTAGCAACAACAGTAGCAATATTTGTTACTTATAATATAATATAACTAGTAGTAGTAGTTAGTAATATGTATGTATAGTGTGTAGGTCATTTAAATTAAAATAACCTGAATTAAGTAGCTTCTGTTTTAAATATTTCATTAACTTTGTAAATAATTTTATATAAAAATACATAGTTGTTCAGTTAATGCACAGTTATGGTATTAGTTTTATTATTATTATTATTTTTTTAAGATTTTCGTTTTTGTTCACATAATAAGTTTGAATGAAAATAATTCTTGTTATTTTGTTGTTCGCCCTTTTCAGGCTTCTTTTATATATTCTTTTTTTAAATTTGTTCGATGATATTCTTCAGATAAATCTTTTCTGTCGTTTAACTGTTAAATACTTTAGCTCTTTTCTCGGTAGGGCCACGAAATTCCAAAAACAAATCCTAAATTCCAATGGTCGCGGCAGGCGATATTACGCCTTTTACAGAATATATACAAATATGTTTATGAGATATTCTGAAGTTGGAGTGATTTTTTTTTAGACTATTTTGTTTAAATTTTTTTTTCGACAATTTTTGCATTCAATATTTTTGTTTTCAATAAATCGACTCACATCAGGAATAAAAATAATTCAAAAGGAATTATGATATTAAGTAAAACTGCTTTGAGATTTTGTTATTTTGAGACTTTGAATTTTGGTATTTCGAAAATTGGGATTTTGAATTTTGGTATTTTGTATTTTAGGATTTTATATTTAGGATTTCGTGGCCAACCCCTTTTTCTATCCTCGAGTAGTATTGCTTAATTTGCAACAACTTTTTTTTTGTTCTCTTTAGTATATTTTGTTATTTGAAATATAACAGTGCAGGAGCTTTAAAATTTTCTGTATTTCACACACATATTTATAAGTTGTCAACTTACTCTTGTCAATTTAATTTTGAATTTATTATGCACTCTTTTCTAAATCTTTTAGTGATAGTGGTCGAGTTATTTGCCTGATTTTATTGATTTTTATTGATCTTAATTTGAATGGTGTTCTAAATTCTATACAAAAACGATATGATACTTAATTTAATAGTTGGATTTTCCCATGTGATAAATTTCTTTACTTTTTAATTTGAAGTACCTATCAGTTTGTTAAAATATTTAAAAATCTTTCGTTCAGATTGACATATAGTGACATATTACAGTTTGATGTGATCAGATATTTGAGATATCAAAACTTTAACCATTTTCTTTAATATAATTTTTTTATTCCTAAAGACCAGGATTAAATTCATAATAATATTATTAAAATAATTAATTAATATTTAAATTTCCTCAACAATATTCCTAAAAGAAAAAAAAAAAAAAAAAATCTTTGAATAATTAAAAATGTTGATAACCTTCTTATTGCTGATGATAAATTATTAAAAATGATGTTGATTGTTGTTGTTATTATTGTTGTTACATTTATTCATTTAACAATTAAATTAGTTTTGATTTAATCATTTAAATCTTTATTTCTTATCTGGAGTATCCTTTTTTTTTTTTTTTTGTAAGGATATTTATTGAATTAATTTAATAATCAAATGTTTGCCTTTTATAATAACTTTTGTAATGGACTGTGGTTAAAATAACGTCCTCTAGTATTTGAAAAATAATTAAAATTTATATGTAAGTACATAAATATAAACAAAACAAATTGTTTATACTATGTATATATATATACATATATATATAGTTTTTTTATTTACATTAGTTTTAATGTAAATTTATTTAGAGCCTATTGGAAAATCATGTTGTTAAAATTAAGAAATTTTCATTATTAAAATCAAAATGAATGATGATTGATTAAAAGTAAATAATTTATAAAATTTGATTATAATAATAAATGAAAGTTAAAATTTGTAGACATTTTATAATTAGAAACAGATATTTATATTTTGTAAATATTAAATTGATTGTAAAAGTGTAAATTGAAAATGAGTAAACATGATAAATTGTTCTTTATAGTTGTTAATTATAAAATAAGTTAAAATTTATATCTTATAAGATATTGGTGTTATTATTTTAATTAAAGTTTAATAAAGTGTTTAAACTCATTAGAATAATTTTAAAGTAATTGTAAAAAATTGAAACAAAAATAAATATTTTTTATTTAAAACAAAGAAAAGTTGAAATAAATCATTATCTTAAAAATATATGAACAGTATACAAAACTAAATGTTTAGTATCTTATCTTTTTAAACCATATATCTCAGCCTTATTGCACCAATCACTTATCAATAACTTTGTTGTAATTTTTGAATTAATGCACTGATTGTATTTTGTAATTTTATAACATACTCTATACGAGCGATTGGACTCTTTGAAGATGATGAAATAAATAAATAAAATAAATAAAATAAAAAATTAAATAAATAATCATTTTTTTGATAAGTTTTTATTCCACCAAAATTTGGTAATAGCTCATTAAAGTTTTGAATAGTAAAAATTACCCACTTATCAAAAAAAAAAAAATTATTATTTGTTTAATTTTTATAATATATGGTTGGTGCAATAGCACCCTGATGTTTAAATTTTTTGGGTTTTGTCCAAAACTGATTTGTTTTAATAACATGGAGCTGCTTTCTTCTTTTTGGAAAACTTTAAGTACAGGCAGACTTTTAAAAAAATAACTTTCAATTGTTCTAAGAACACATCATACAGTTAACATCAATTTCTAATAAATGAAACCCTGCAGAAATTCAATTTTTATTAATCGAACTTAAGATTTATTTTATTTTACACATGATTGTTTCATTTTTTACTTCTAAAAAACAAAAAAAAATTTTTCATTAAAATTTCATTTAAAATTTAATTATACATAAAATATTTATTCTTCATATTTAATATTATTTAATATTTTTTTTTTATTACAGTGTGTTGCTAGATTATCATCAATATATTGGCGTAGTAATGAAGAAAGCGTTGAAGGTGATCGTCCACAAAGAGCACCAGTACTTGAATCACGTGAAACAGTATATGCAAGTAATTCAAGGGCTGATCCAGTTCAAGGTATGTCATTGAGGGAAATTTTTGTAACCAAATTTTTATCTTTTTTCATTCAACCTAATGCAGCAAACGGAGTCAAATCAATAACATCTGGTAATGGAATGAATTTAATAACGCTATTAATGCTTTATAGTATCTTTCTAATATTAACAAAAAAGTTACATAATAGTTTTATTCATCTAAATTGTTATTATTGTACGTTGTGGTCGTCGTCCTCGTTGTCGTTATCTTCATCATCAACGTCATCTTCTTCTTTACTTCAACGTCAACATCATCAACTTCAACTTCAATCAACTTCAATATCAACAAGGTAGCTGAATTTTTAAATTTTAAAAATATTAAAAATTAAAAAAAAAAATTACAACAAAAAAATTTAAAAAAAAAAAAATATCAAATATAAATTTTATCTTTAAGATAAATACTTAAGAATACAAAAAAGAAAATTAGTTAAAAAAATTAAATTCAAAAGTAAAGATGAAAACAGGAAAATTATCGTTATAAAGAAAATTAATTTTAATATCAAAAAAAAAAGGATTTTAAAACTTTTACATATTTAAGTCATTAGAATATAGTTATGTACTTGTACTATAAATATTATGATAGTTTTAAATAAATCGGAATCAAATTATTTTATATATTAAAAAAAAAAAGTAATAATGAATGAAAAAAAAGGATATATTACTATTATTAGAATTCCAAAAACTGAATTAAACTATAAATTAAAAAAAAAAAAAAATAGATTATATTTTTATTATAATTAATTAAGGTGAGTGAATTAAATAACTTTTGATAGAAATTGGATAAGATTCAAATTTTATTAAATCATAAAAGAAAATTTCACTTACAAAAGGATTAAAAGGTAGAATGTACTTTAGAACTTTTAAAATACGTTTCATCAAAAGTACTATATACAAAACAGTAATCAGCCAGTAACAAAATTATAATAGTTTAATAATAGTTTTTTTTAAAGGATTTTTCATAAAGCATTTCGCAAGGTCGATAAAAATAACAAATTGACAACAAGGAGAAGAATCGCATTAGCGTTCGTTTAGATTCTGTTCGAGTTTTAACAATTATAGGTTTAATTAAAAATACAATACTTTTAAATAAAAAGCAACTTTTGACAAAAAAAAAATCTATTTAGTTTTATACCAAAGGATGAAATAGAAAGAGAAATTTTTTCGATTAAGAAAATCTCAAGTTAAAAAAATTAAACACTAAAAAATTACTAATTTTAAAACAAAATACTAAAGAAAATTAACATTGTGATATTATCTATAGCTACTACACAAAAATTTCTGCTCAAAAATTATATAATGCTTAAAAACTTGCAGCCCACTATCATTTAGTAGGTGGATATAGTAAATTTTAATATGATATATTATACTAAAAAAAAAAATAAATATTGTAGTACTCAATATGAAACCTAGACGCTCAATGCTACACTACTTTAAGATAATACTGAGAAATTATACTTAACTAATATAAGACCTTAAAAGTTTCCTATACATTCTGTAAACAGTTAACATTATTATTTTAAACGTTTGTTTTATTGAAACAAAATCGTACTTTACGTAATATGAGGTAAAAATTTAAAATTCAAGAAAACTTGAAATTAAAAAAAAACTTTCTAAATATTTATTATAGTAACAAAGTTCATCTATATAAGATTAAAATAAAAAATTAAGCGGAAATAACCCACTAAACATCACTTTCGTTTTTGAATAAACAAGCGAAGGGAAATTTTAGAAATTGTACTGTTTAGGCAAGGGAGATTGTGCTATGAAGTGAAAATAGGTTTTAAATTTGTATAAATTTGATGAACGAAGATATCGCCTTTCTCCTTAAACCTATGTAAATCGAAAAATAAATTATTCTCAATTTTATAGAAAACATAGGGTGGAAGATGATTCTACATGCGCGATATTCGAGTCACATAAAAATTGTAACATATGTCGAATGCTGTCATCTAGGGATTGAAACTACGTAGGGGTAAAAAATGGAACCTCTTCTTATTTCTCTTTAGAAGACTTTGAGTACATGCCTCATACTTTTTATTTCGTCGAAACAAGTTCTAACTCCCACTACAAATCTCTAACAGAATAAGATAGCCTACTAAACATCAAAGGCAAGAGAGCGTTGATGAAACATTGGGTTCATTCATTAAATGTATTGCTTTATTTTGCACTTTATTTAGAACTCTCAGTGCCGTTTTTAAGGCCTCTGCCCTAATATGTGATTTATTCTCCATATTTGGTTGTATGAACGCTTTGTAGATATTTAGAAGATCATAAAATTAAAAGAAGGTTTTACATACTTAACAGCTGTAAATTCAAACATCTATCTGCTTCTTTAGCTACACTAAAAATACGATTGATCTAACTTAATTTTTGATTAAGCTCTATTTCGAAAATGTTTACTTCATTATGTTCCAGTTCTGTTGCAGTTAGTTTAGTATGTTCCAAGATCTATGCTTAAAATTGGAGGGTAGTGTTAATTTTCCGCAAATAAAGCAAATATATAAATGAAGTTATATTCCATTTAAGGACTGAAATAATAAACAAACGTTAAGCATTCTACAATACAAGCTAATCATATTAATAATTCACCTTTTGATATTTGTTTTAAATTTATGTTTTTTCTCACTTTTTTTTTTTAGCTAATTTTAACTGTCCATGTAACTTAGTTACATTTTTAGCACATTTCCAAAAAAATTTTGAAAAAATGTGCTTATTAGTTTCACTCTGTCCGTCCGTCCGTCTGTCCGTCTGTTTACAAAACTTCTACACCGTTAAAGATAGAGAAAAAAAATTTTAACCATGGGTAGGTCTCGTAAAAAAAATAATTTTGTGGAACAACTTTTTCATGTAGCCCCTCCCATTACGGAGCTACACCCCCTCAAACTTTGAAAAAGCCCTATTTTTAAATACATATATCTTATGTTCTGCTTAAGATTTTTTCAATCTGAAAACGTCATTCGACAGGTATTTCTTTTATCTTTGTAAATTAATATCAAAATTATACAATTTTTTTAAATTTAGTATTTAAATTTACCGTTATGTGAAAACCAAATTTTGCATGATTTTTCTACTTTCATAACTCCGGCACGCGTTTAGATAGAGGCTTGAAATTTTGAGGCAAGAAAGCACTTTTAGAATTAGTATAAGTTTGCTCAGAAAATTTTTCTGGACCACCCCCTGTTTATGAGATATGAGGGCTTAAAAATTGAAAATTTGCTATTTTTAAACACCTGTAACTTAGGAACCTGTACACATTTTACTTCTGCAAGATATAAAATTTAAAGCTACAGTAATATATTTTAATGTGTGTTAAAGGTTTGTTTTAGTTGTAAAGGGTTCCAAAGTTGCAGCTCTTCAAAATTGCGAAAAAGTCCCATTTTTAGATGTATATATCTCAGGCCCTGCGTAATAGTTTTACAATCTAAAACCGCCAGAAGATCGAAAATTTTATTATCTATATAAAACATTATCAAAATTATGTAATATTTTGTAATTTACCATTTAAATTTACCGTTATGTGAAAACCATATTTTGCATGAAATTTCTTTTTTCATAACTCCGGCACGCCTTTAGATAGAAACCTTTGAAATTTTGAGACATGAAAGAACTTTTATAATTAGTATAAGTTTTCTCAGAAAATTTTTTGGTAGCACCGCCTCTTTAAGAGTTATTACGCCTCAAAAATTGAAAATTTGCAATTTTTAGACACCTGTAAACATTTTTCTTCGGCAAGACATGAAAATTAAAGGTTCAATAATATATTTTTACGCGTGTTAACGGCTTTTCTTAGTTTTATAGGGTTCCGGATTTACGGCCCCTCAAAATTTCAAAAATGTCCTATTTTCACATTTTTTCTTATTACAAGAAATTTTCAAATTTTTGTGCAAGTCACAATTTTAAACAGTTTGTATTGAGGTTGGAAATGTGCGCTTTTAAAAACCGTTGGTTTACATTCTACCTTGTTTGTTAATAATTCCTCTAAATCAACTCTAATTAGCATAATACTTAAAATATAAAATTAAATTCATATACATATCAGTATCACAAACAGATTTTATTCACTAAGACTTAAAAATAACTTAAAATATTCAAGGATTTTAATATAAATTATAGTAATTATTAAATATTATTATTAAATAAATAAAGCTATTATATTAAATTCATTTCTTATAACATATTTATTATATAATAAAATCCTTATAATATTTTATCCTTAAAGCTTAATAGAACAATATTTTAATCCATTTGATTGAAATTTTCCGTTAAAAAAAAAAAGAAATAAATAAAACCATTACATATCCTTCCAATTTCTATCAATTAAGAAAATAAAATAAAAAAAAAAATGTAAAATTGATAAAACAGGAAAAAGGATAACCGAAATGAAATTTATTCAAAAAAGATATTTAAAACACAAAAAAATAAAATATCATAAATGAAATTATAAATGTATATTTGAATTTAAAAACTTAAATATTAATTAAAAAAAAAAAAAAAAAGAAAAACCTCAAAGAAAATTATTAAAATTAAAGTGTAAAAAAATAGAATGAAAAAGTCTTTTTTTTTATCAATTGGCCAAAAAAAAAAAAATAAAAGAAAAAGGATTAATTTTTTATTACAAAAATACTAAAAAATTAAAATATTTAATACAATTTTTTTTTTTTTTTTTCTTCACAACAAATAAAAGTTGACGAATTAAAGCTGAATTCAATATAAAAAGATATTTTATATTATATCTATAATATCTATATATTATTATATAGTTTATATATTTAAATAAAATGTATATAATTCATATTAAAAATTTTTATTATATATACGTGAAATTTAATTGACATTTTCCGGTAATTTATAATACAACAAAAAAAAAAAAAATATTTAAATATATAAAATTAAATGTAAACGAATTGAAAAAATAAAACTGATAATGGAGGTATTCGTGATACGTTCTTTATTAAATTATTTTTTTTTTATTACAATGATCCTTGCTAACACACACTCCCTAATTCATCCATAATTGGTATATAACATAAGTATTTTCGTTTCAATAAAACCAATATAATACTAGATATAAAATTTAGAAATTTTACTGAGTTTTCCAAAATGTTGTGCTAAAAAGTGGATAATCGATTTACAAGGATTGGTGAAAAATTACAAAAATCACCCAGAAGAAATACACCTGATCCTGTCGAACAGTGTTGTACTTTAACCAATCTAAATCACCCCCTTTTAAATCAGATTTCAGGTTGAGATTGTTATTTCAAATGTACAGTTTGGCTTACGCGATAGGGATGTGGTGGAAGGATTTTTGAGAAAAAGGAATTTACGAAAAAATTTTGGATTGTATAGGATGGGTGCCATCATTTCAAGAAATATGTTAATGTTCTACTTAAACTTTATTAAATCTTAAACATGAATTATCAACTTTAAGGGATACGTCATGCGATGGCATGCGATTCCACAAACGCGAAATACGCATGACAAGCGAATTTACTTTAGGAGTAGGCATCTGCCGTACTCTCTGTTTCGCTCCCTGTCGCACTTCCTGTTAAGCTTTTATCTATGAAAAACATTAATATTTATCAAAAATTAACATTTTTGCCAAAAAACGTATGTTAAAAGTTAAAAAAAAAAAAAACCGTTAAAACATTTTTATAAAATAAATGTATTCGGCGCAATATAATCATCTAAATCAAAAATTTCTCTTCTCGAATCTGAACATTTTTTAGAAAATTTTATTTTATAAAAAGAAAAGTCCAAAATTTAAAAAAAAATCATTGCATAGATACATCAAAACTTAAACAAATATACAATAGTACAAGAGCTTTTACATTTTTTTTTCGTGTTATTTTGCATACAAAAAATTTTTGCAATTCGAAACGTATCATGAATCCCTCTAATGTTAATTAATGTAGAAAATACCTGAATTAAAAATAAAATAAAATAAAAAAAAAATATAATAAAAAAAAAAATTAATCAATTTAACTCTTATATATCTCTGTACTGATGTTATATTTATGATAGTTACGATACATATCGAATATTAAAAAAAAAAAAAAAAAATGAGTGTAAAAAAACCATTTTAAAGGGAAATAAAAAAAAAAAAAATAATAAAACATTTTTATTGCCAAAGATTTTTTTAATAAAAATAAAAAATAAAAAAAAAAATTTAAAAATAAAATTATTACAAAATAAAACACAAAATTATTACAAAATAAAAAAAAAAAAAGAAATATACATACATACATACATACTATAAAACATACATAATATAAATAAATAATAATAATTATATAAAAAGATTAAACAAAGGTAACAGAAAATTTTTCCAATTTAGTTATTTTTTTTATTTTTTAAAGTGAATATAAAAATTTAAAAAAAAAATAAACAAAAAATTGCCATAATAATTTAAAATAAATTAACTTTTTATATTCTTTAAGTACTGTTTATTTTTTTTTTATATATTAATATATTATATTATATAAATACATAACAGGCACCATAAATACTTAAATTAAATATATTATGTAGGCATTTTATTCAACTAATTATTTGCATAAAATTTTTATTTTTTGATAGATGCGAAATAATTTTAAAGGTTTTCTTTTATAAATCCGATCAAATATTTTGTAACATTCTGTACCCATAAAATAATGAAGATTGTTATTTTATTTTTGTAATTATTGTAATCGGATTTTTCTATATGTATCTATACATAATTGGTGATTAAATGCTGTAATCTTTTTCAACAATGCTATTTAAAAAACTCTTTACATGAAGTTTCCTTCAATTTCACACTTACATATGTCCGATTTCAATTTTAAGATTTAAAAATAAATATGTTTTTCGATTTTGAAGGATACAGAAAATATAAAACAAAAAACTATTATTTTAAAAGGATTTTGAATTTTTTATAATATTTATAAGGGTATTCTAGCGAGCTAAGGATAATAGTAGTTAAGACACCGACCTATCATACGAAAAACTTCGCCTACAAACCTCGACTTGATCATATAAACTAATAAAAAATAATTTAAATTTTTTTATAATATATAAATAAAGATTAGATAATATTGCAATATTATTAGGATGTAAATGATACTGTGACCTTCTGAACTAGATCTTTTGTACTTTCCTTAATAATACGTATTGTGGATTTTTCCTGCACATATAATAATTCTGTCAACCCTACTGCTTTTAAGAAGGATTTATACGGGGTTTATAGGGTTTTCGACTCGCAGTAAAACTCCGCAGTTTTGAGTATGTGGCCTGAAGTTTCTTCTTCTTCTTGACAGAAAATGCATGTACCGTCATTTTCTATTTCAATTTTCTTTAAGTCTCCCTTTAGCAAGCAGTGTGTCTTCAGGAATGTTTTTAGAATTCTGAGTTTATTTTTATTGAATCCTATGATTTTTTCATATTTTTTCTAGAAGTTTCTTAAAATATTTGAGCTCCGATTTTTATGCTCGTACAGTTGTATGCTCCTACAATTTTTCTCTTCGTACTTTTAGTACTTTTTCTATTTTGTGTTAACCATAAAATGGTTCGGGACCTTTGAAAGAATTACAATTCCTTCTTTTCCAATACGTTCGGCTTCCGCAATTTCCTTTATATCTATAGGTATTCAGGTACTCCGTAGAGGATTACTGTATTATTTGTTTTCAAGCAGTTTAGTTTCACTAAACACTCCCAAAATAATTGGGATTTAATAGCTTCCGAGTTTAATTACTTTATTGCTTCTTGGCTATCTTACGATTAATTGTATTTCGGCTATCTTTCGATTGTATACACTTCAGCTTGGAATATACTAGGAAATTTGCCTAACGATTTTGAGTGTTTGATTCCTATTCTTTGTACTTGATGCCTTTTTGATTCCATAATTAAGTATATAACTTTTATTAATTAGTTGAATATATTGTTTGCATAATATAGACTTTATATTAATCAATTAAAAAAAATATATTTACCCCATTGCAAATATCATATAGTCTTTAACACTATTCCAAAATAAATAATTTAATTTAAATATTTTTTTAATTTGGTAAAATATAATAAAAATAATTAATAAATAAATAAATTTTTTTTTTTTTTAATAATATTATTTGTTTACTTAAAAAAAAATAAATTAATTAATTAATAATAAGTTTATATTAATTATATTAATTCAACAAAAAAAAAAACACAACAAAAAACAAATTAAAAAAGAACATGTCCATAAAAAAAATATATATAAAGGAAAAATATAAAACCACAAATCTAATAGATATTAAGTCTTTTTCTAAAAATTTTATTATAATATATTTTAATTAAAAAAATAAAACGAAAAAAAAAAAAAATTCTTTTTATATAAAAAAAATTTATAAAATATGATAATTGATAATTATATATTTGTAATAGAATTGTGATGTTTATTAAATTAATCTATAAGTAAACAAAAAAAAAAAAAATATTCAAAATATAAAAAAAATTATTTAAACAAAAAACAAAAAAAAAAAAAATTTAAACATCTATGCCATAATCTTAAAATTTATAAACTCTGTAAAATATTAACCATGAATATATTTTTAGTTTTATAACTTTTTGTAAATTATAATTAAAAACTATTTATAGGGTATCATAATATTATTAATTTTTTTTATAATAAATTTCATTTAAATTTTTTTTTTTAAGTTATTAAATTATTCCTTTTTTAATTAATTAAAAAACGCTTAAAATTAATTGCTCTATTCATTTAGGAACGATACGGGAGCATATCGAAATCTCACGAATTAAAATCTTCTCATATCTCAAAATCTCGCATTTTAGCAATTTTTTTTTAACAAAATCTCACTATAAAAGTAGAAATGTAAAAAATTCAAAAATTATTGGAAGCCAGTCTTTCTTTAGAAAAAACAATGTCGTATAAAAAAAAGTCGAAAAAGTTTAAAAGTAAAATGTCGAAAAAAAACCTTGAAAAAAAAAATATCAAATTTCTATGTTTAAAAGTTGGTTATAAAATCAACTTTTATCAATCACGAAATTTTTAATAATATGCGATTTTAGAATTGCATACAAAATCAGGATCCAATAATTTGTTTAGCGGGGGCTGGAAAGAGGCAGTCATTATTTTAAAAGTTTCTTTTGTTCTTCTATATTTATTTAAAAAATATAATTAGGGGGATTTTAGATTTGTATTCAAAATCAGGGTATTCGCTTTCTCCAGAATTTATGTAATTTATATTCTTTTCGAATTTATGTTTAATATATTCTGAATAAGAAGCGATTTTAGAGTCGGATATAAAAGCAGGAGTATACGCTTTTTCAGAATATTTACTTATATGTATATGTGAGATTCTAATTAGGAGGGGTTTTAGAGTTGTATTTTATTTTAGGTACAACATTAATTTAAATTTTTTTTTTGCAGAATTTTTTTTGTATAAATTTTATATTTTGGATTACCATACCCAGTCAACTTATTTAAATAATGAAAAACGAATATTTCGTTTTAAAACCCAAGATTTTGAAACACGCGATTTTGATACACGCGATATTTTCTGACACGAAATTTTGAAACGCGAGATTTCGTGGCTAACCCGAACGATACTTTTATTGTAGGCCACTAAATGTAATAAACTTTAATTCTCTTTATATTTTCATGATTTTCCTAACAGTAATCTGAAATATTTTCAGAATTCTAGAATTACATACCTGAGATGTTATATGAAGTTGCACTCATAATAGCTCACTGAAATTTAATCTTTCTTAATAAACAGAATCTGAAATAGCAAAACTGTGAGCTTAACTAGAAAAAACTTAATACATTTTAAAGTATAAAATATAGGATAAAGCGAATGTTAGTAGATTTTATATATATATATTATAAAGATATAGGTATTATATTCGAAAATGTAAAATCTTTTTCATAAAGTTTAAGAAATTGTTCTTCAAGAATGGTGACTTGTGAACAATATACAAGATTATTATTTCAATGTGTTCAGTATTCTATCACTTGCATTGGTTCAGTTTTTTAGCACATTTCCAAAAACAATTTTGAAAAAATGTGCTTATTAGTTTCACTCTGTCCGTCCGTCTGTTTACAAAACTTCTACACCGTTAAAGATAAAGAAAAAAAAATGTAAACCATGGGTAGCTCTCTTAAAAAAAATAATTTTGTTGAACAACTTTTTCATGTAGCCCCATCCATTACGGAGCTACAGCCCCTAAAACTTTGAAAAAACCCTATTTTTAAATGCATATATCTTATGTTCTGCTTAAGATTTTTTCAATCTGAAAACGTCATTCGACAGGTATTTTTTTTAACTTTTTAAATTAATATCAAAATTATACAATTTATTTAAATTTAGTATTTAAATTTACCGTTATGTGAAAACCATAATTTGCATGATTTTTTACTTTCATAACTCCGGCACGCTTTTAGATAGAGACTTGACATTTTGAGGCAAGAAACAACTTTTAGAATTAGTATAAGTTTGCTCAAAAAAATTTTTTGAACCACCCCCTGTTTATGAGCTATTAGGGCTCAAAAATTGAAAATTTGCTATTTTTAAACACCTGTAACTTAGGAACCTGTAAACATTTTACTTCTGCAAGATATAAAAATTAAAGCTACAGTAATATATTTTTTACGTGTGTTAAAGGTTTATTTTAGTTGTAAAGGGTTCCAAAGTTGCAGCTCTTCAAAATTGCGAAAAAGCCCCATTTTCAGAAGTATATATCTGAGGCTCTGCGTAATAGTTTTGCAATCTAAAACCGCCAGAAGATCGAAAATTTTATTATCTATATAAAACAATATTAAAATTATGTAATATTTTGTAATTTACTATTTAAATTTACCGTTATGTGAAAACCACATTTTGCATGAAATTTTTTTTTTTCATAACTCCGGCAGATAGGAAAAATAGAATTAGTATAAGTTTCCTCAGAAAATTTTTTGGTAGCACCCCCTCTTTAAGAGTTATTACGCCTCAAAAATTGAAAATTAGCTATTTTTAGACACCTGTAAACATTTTTCTTCGGGAAGACATGAAAATTAAAGGTTCAATAATATATTTTTACGTGTGTTAACGGTTTTTCTTAGTTATATAGGATTCCGGATTCCCCTCAAAATTTCAAAAATGTCCTATTTTCACGTTTTTTCTTATTACAAGAAATTTTCAAATTTTTGTGCAAGTCACAATTCTAAACAGTTTGTATTGAGTTTTGGAAATGTGCGCTTTTAAAAATCGTTGATTTACATTCTACCTTGTTTAATTATATGTTTTAAATTTTCAATGTTTTTTAATCTAGATACAACCTAGACCTAGACCTAGATAAAAACTATTGCGTATACTATTATTTAAACAATTTGAATTCTATAGATAAAATTTTATTTGAACTTAAGAAAATTTACAAAAATATTTTCCATGGTTTTTTATAAAAAAAGGGGAAACTTTAATACTCGTATCAGTCTGAAATTAGTACCCTTCTTCCTAGATGTGTAATAATATAATATGTTAATTTACGATAGATGAATTTAATCGGTATGTGGTCAGTTGCATTTTTTTTCTCAAATTATAAAGGAACCCCTCTTAGTATATTTCTATTATTTAAAAATCATTTAGTTATAAAAAAAAATTCTTTTAAATTCATTACTTTTTCAAATAATTCTAAAGTATAGGTAAACGGTTATTAAAAGAACATTAAAAGCCTACACTTTTTTTTCCCCTGATTTGACCTAATAATAATTTTGTATATTTTAGTGAATCCGCAGATAGACAAAATAATGGGTAGATATTGTTTTAAAATAATAGATATTTACCCTTAATACATTAAAAATGTATGGTGAAGAGTTGATAAAAACTTAATTGCTTCCATTTACTTAATATTAACATAATATATTTTTTTTTAAATATCTGTATCCGGAAAATTACACAAAAGGAGAAAATAACAAAAATTAAATTTCTATATTTATTATGAGAACAAAAAAACAAATCAAAAATAAATTTTATTAAATTTCAAATTTCATATCTAAAAAATAATAAATATTAAATGTAAAACAAAAAAGAAAAAAAAAAAGAAAATAGAAACGTAAAATCAAAACTAAATAATTAAAAAAAAAAAAAAAACAAATATAACATTTAAAATCATTGTTACAAATAATTAAAAAAAAAAAAAATAATATAATAAAAATAAAAATAAATAAAATATATATATATATATATATATATATATATATATATATATATTTTTTTTGTAAATATTTTAGATCAAACTTAACCCTAAATGTTTAAAATTAAAAAAAAAATTAAAATTATGATTAAAATAAAAAAAAAATAAAAAAATATTTTAGCAATATTTTATTTAGCATATATTTATATTATATATATATAAACATAAATATAATATATATGTATGTACATATTCATATAAAAATTATATTCAAATATTATATTATGTAAAAATATGTATGTATAACTATATATTATATTATATACATGTATAGGTATTCTTATATTTATATATTATACTATATAATATATATATTATACTATATATATATATATATATTTGTATGCATTTACATAATATATTCATATACCTATAAAAAACTATATATTTAATAAAATTAAGTTTAAAAAAAATTAACTGGTTGTTTTAATCAAAAAGACTATATTCAGATTTTTAAAGTAATTATATATAGTAATTACCAATTATTTAACTAATTTAATCTAACAATGAAAGGTCCTTTAAAATAATTACATAATCTATAATTTCCAATTGATTTATTCAAATATTGTATTTGATTGATTTACTCTATGCCTCTGAATTTATTAAAATTAAAACAAATCCTTTTTAAATTTTTTTCAATTTTTAAGTTAGATTTTTATGTATTTTTAAGCGTTTTAGGCACATTTTCGAATTGAAAAAATTCAACATTGAAAAATTGAAAAAAGGATTTTTATTTTATTAATTTATTCCCCTGCAACATAAAATATAACAAAAAAATTACGCAGCCTTTCCTTTTCAGGCGTAGCATGTAAATGTCGTAAGCGCAAATTATTCTTACGACGTGTGTGGGATTCGAACCCACACTTCGTCGATGTGTACAGCTTATTTCTCTTACCCACTAGGACACTAAAGCCCCAATGTTACAATTAGTAGAAATTCGTAAATTTTTAAGTCGATTCAAGTTTTTTTATATGGAAATGGCAAACAAATTAGGACATAAATTCAACTGCATACTCCTACACCGTTCATGGAACTATGATTTTTTAACCATGAATAGGTGTCATGAAAAAATTTATGTTGTGATCGAGGAACAATTTTGTTATCTAGCCACCATCGATTACGTAACTGTCGCTCCTAAAAAGTGCCATTTGTATAATTGTTTATTTATATTTCAAGTTTTGCTTAATATTTTTCTGTCTAAAAACGTGAAATGACAAGAAATATTTTTAAGCTTTATAAATCAATATTAAAGTTATAAGAAGTTATAGGTTTATGTGAAAATAAAACTTTGAAAGATTCCTCTCTATCCTCGGAACATTTTTAGTCAGATCAATGAAATTATCTGAAGAGAAGGCATTCGAGAATTAGCATAAGTTACCTCAGAAAAATATTCGTACCTGCTGTTTAAGAGATATTGGAAGTCAAAAATTGAAAATTTACTATTTTTAAAGCACTTGGAACTTAGACTACTGTGCAAATTTGTATAAGTAAAATATACAAATTACAGTTCCAATATTATAGTTTTGTCAAGGGCTTTTCTTAATTATAAATAGAGCTTCCTTAAAACTAAAGAAAGTATATCTTGAATTTTAACAATTTTTTAAAAAAGACAAAAAAATTAAAAATTTGACATAATGAAGCGCAATCCTAATATATTGTGTTTATTGTTGTTTTCAAAATATGCACCTTTTAAAACTTTTGATTTTACACACTACCTTGTTATATATATATCCTTACGAATATAGTGCTCAGATTATAATAAAATTGTCATTACGTTTGTGACACTTCAAAGGAAATATTCCAAGTATATATGTATATTCTTGCTCAAAATCGAATTTTGGATTAGCTATGTACGCCCAGCCGTTCGCATGATAACCAAAAAAACAAAGAAGCTTGCAAAAATAAACGAACATTTAAGATAAGTGAGAAAAAAATAAAGGAATATTTTTAGCATATTGCCACTTTTGTAAAATTGTTTAGTTAATCGCTAGAATATGATTGACCAAGTTTGACCGACGCATTCGAGTAGCAGCTATAAAACTCTTTGTTTATATAAGTATATTTTATATCCCCACCTCTTGAAAATCTTATCCCCACCGGTACTTGAAAATGCTTGACATCTAAAATTTTGTAAAAGATTATGAAGTTTTATAAACTTCTTGGTTATGGTTTAGGGCAACGGGTTTGGGTAGCTGTTTGGGTAGCTGTTTGGGTAAAAAACGTTAATGAATATTGGTTCTTATATTATAACCTAACCTAATAATCGTTTTTAAGGTTACTCTCCTTAATTTCAAAATACAATAATTATGCTAATTATTTGTCATTCGTCATTTAATCATTAAATCCGTAAAGTTGTAATTAATGTTGTAATTATCAAAACAATTGTGTAATTATCAAAACAATGTTGTAATTAACAAAATATACAACATTTCTTTTATATAATTGAAAAATAATATTAAAAAATTTAAATTAAAGTTTTAAACTTTGTATTTTTTAAAAGTTTAGTAGAGAAAAAATTTTTTACTTTTACAACACCGATACGATAAGGCTATAAGAGAAGCTATAATTAAAATTAAAATTTATTTCTATGCAATTTTAACATAATAATAAAACGTCATTTTTATAATTTTATAAGTTTTATAATATACACATTAGATATACATTTTATAAATTTATATTTTAGATTTAATATGTTAGTAACCTCGTAGAAAACGTGCATGTTACACCGCAGGTTACATATAAATAATTGTTTTTTTTTTTTTTTTAGTTTTAAAAGTAAGAAAAAAAAATAAAAAATTCACGAAAGTTTTTTGACCATTTTACTGTTGTATAGTATAGAGGTGGAATTTCATTTTAACGATAAAATAACCATATAATGACAAAAATGTTCATGGGGAGTTGTCAAGTTTTGTTTTTACAATCTAGTTTTCATATTTTTCTTTTTATTTTTATTTTTTTTCGCTTTATATAGTTTAATTTTGTAACAGTTTTGGTGCTTTCTATATAATATGTAACCGTTGTTTATCTCTTCTATCCTGTATTTTTCTATTCGAATAATGCATAAACCTTATTTTCTTTTAATTTTTTTTTTAGAGAGGTGTGTATTGGCTGTTACCCTTTAGAACTGTACTTTTATGAAAAAATTATTAAATTGTAACGGAAAGTCCACCTCATACTCGGCCTTTTTCTAACTCATTATTGTTAACAAAAAAAAAAAAAGCAAAAACTAACATGATAAAACTACTGTTAACAAATTTTTTTTTTTTTTGTTGTTATTATTTTATAGTAGTTTTGAAATGACTTAACTGACAACATTTTCATAATATAATGGCCCTAAAAGTTATTGGACTTTTTAAAGAGTTTAATGGCTTGTATATTTGCGGATAGAAAAACAAACAACTTTAAAAGTTTTTTTTTTTTTAAAAATCAATCGAATAAAATTAAATTTTAAGGTTAATTAATGATAATATGAAGCAGTTTATTTTCTTTTTGGTCATTTGAATTTTTGCATTTAAAAAAAGAAATGCATATGTAGGTGTTTCACGAGAAAATGTTAATACTTATGTTGCATAGATAATTTGTAGAGAAAAAATTATCAAATTAGGTTCAGACTTCAGATTCTTCCGACTTTTTGTATTTCTTTTGTTAAGTGTTGTTTATAAAGGAGTTTTAAGGCATTCCGGAAATAGAACAATTAATTTTTTTATTTAATTAATATTATGACCAGAAATATTGTAATATGCTTAAACTTTGTCAAAGTCTCATTTAAAATTTTTGTAAAATATATGATAAGGGATATAAAATATACTATAAAGATTTTCAAACTCTAATTTTATATCATTATATAAAATTTAAATATATCTTTAAAAAATATTAGATACAAATTTTTAATTTCTGGTGTCATATAATAAAACATAGAAAAATAAGACACACTAATAATAAAGAAATAATGCTCATTTTTTAGTAATAGTAAGTGGGCCTGATTAGAGCTCATGTGAAGTGTTTTTAAAATAATGTTCATGAATGTTTATAAAATTGCCTATAGGATAAGAACCCGCTGACCCTAAAAAATATCAGAACAATTACCACAGGAATTGCTGTTAATTAACAATCCTTGGGGGTGAATTTGTTTTTCGAACAAATTAATTTTGATATTTTTTTTTTTTTTTTGCTTTATTTCTACTTTAAAAGTATATAATCATATATATAATATAACAATGCATTGAATAAAATTAAGGAAGCGAACGATCCATGTTAACTAATTTTTTTGTTGTTGCTTATTCATAAACTGGAAAATTTTTAAACCAACAATTTCCTCAGAGGTATTCATTTCCCAAAAAAAAAATATAAATAAATAAATAAATATAAATAAAAATCGCTTTTTGTAATTTTTCTACATTTAATACAATTAAATTAAAAATTCATAATGTGGTGTTCAAAGTTTTAAATGTGGTTTTTGAAAAATTTCCGTCACATAGAAAAATATTTAAAAAAAATAAGTAGATTAAAGAGTTTTAAAATACCCAACTTAAAACATAAATAAAATTTAGTAAAATTTTTTAGGGAAAAATTTTTAAGAGAATAATCAAAGAGTTTAGTTCAAATTTAAAGAAATATTTAATTTACTTTATTTTTTAATTAGTTCAAGAATCAAATTTCAAAATCTTTTTACTTAGCTACTATTTAGAGAATTTTATTACATAGCTACTTTCAAAATTAAGTCTTCTAGAGTTTACCTTTGTTGTTCAGTAGCTCTTTTTAAACTTTAAAACTATTAGAACATAATTTAGTGATTATATTCATTATTCATAGAATAATTGTTTTTCATTAAGTTTATTTATCAGTTAATTTAAATTTTCTCATTCCAACTTAGAGCAGCAGAAATTTAAACTCCTAAGCTTCTTAATTAACGTTTTATGTACTAAAAATGACACAATAAAAGTGAATTTTTTTCTCCAATATAACCCGGTCTCTTATTTTTTTTTTTTTTTGAATTTTTATTCGACATACATGCCACTATTATGAATATATTATACCTAGAATATCTTTAATTACTCTTACAATTATCGCTAGTCCATCGATACTAATATTTTCACGTTCTAACAAAAATTAAAATTACAATTAAATTCCTAAATATTATCTCATAAAGCTGCCAAAATAAATGTTAATTCAATTCAATTTAATCCAAGTAAAAACCCTAACAAAAATATATATATTTTTTTTTATCATAAATTTATTTACCTTTACCACAAATAAAAAAATAAAATAAATACCATTAATTTCCAATTACAATTTAGTTTATTCCATCACATCCCATCTAAAAAACCAAAAATCCAAAACAGTTTCAGAAACGATCAGATCAGAAATAGGCAGGCAAAGCAATCAAAAAATAACTCTAGTAAATTTCTAGTAAATTCTTAAAAAAAAAATTTACTCCATTTGCTATGATTTTTTTTTTTTGTAAAGATTTAAAAACGTTTTTACCAATGCGACTTATTGCAGTAAATAAAACAAAAACAAAAAAAAATCAAAATAACTGTAGTTTATATCATTTTCCATAAATACAATAATATCTAATATAATATATAATAAGACATAAATTTATACATATGTATGTAATGTATATCGAATTACATATTAAAAAAGGAAACAATTTTATAATATAAATTTCTAAATCCTATAATACATCATAACTTTCTGTATATTACAGGATGTTTCGAAATTAACAATACAATTTTTATATTGAAAAAAATTTTTTTTTTCCGAATTTTATTTATACGAATATTGTAAAATTACTCATTCTCACAATAATTTGTTATAGCTTTGGAGTACTTGTATGTTAGTTTCCAATAACTTCCACCCAATTTAGTAAGCCAAAACAAACTCTATCAGCTAGTACCTACTGTTTTCTATTTTAATTAAATATTTGATTAATCTAATTCTAGATAATTATTGGAATTCCACCAAAACAAGGCAGTATGTAAAGTACTAAAGGTTTTTAAAGGGGCATATTTTAATTAAAATCATCAAAATTTTTAATTTTTTATAGAATTTCTTATGTAACAAAAAAATGTCAAAATTTAAAAGATACTTTCTTCACTTTTAAGAAACTCTAACAAAAGTAGTTAATATAATGTAAAAGAATAATGTTCTAACTTTAATTTTTGCGTATTATTTCGAAAAAAATTTCAGTGATACCTAAGTTACAGGTGTCTAAAAATGTTAAATTTTTGATTTTTGACCCCTAATAACTCTTAAAAAATTTAGCTGAGGTAACTTATGCTAATTCTAGAAGATCTCCTTCCTCACAAAATTTCAACCTAAAACGTTCCGGAACCATAACCTTTGGAAATAGAACAAACATTTTCGAACTTTAAAACAGTATCGTCACAATAAGTTGGACTACATTAAAAGTTGTTATAACATTAATTTTTTAATGAACCTCGCCTATAGTGAAATTTTGAGTACTTTATATTAAACAGTGTAGACAGAGTTTTGTAAAGAGACAGAAGGACGAAATGAAACTAATAAGCAAATTTTTCAAAGAATTTAAATTCATATTTACAACATTTTTATCGAGATTTATCTAAATATCAATTTTGTCTACATATTTTATCTCAATTATATAATATGATTTTTTAACAGCTATATATTAAGTTGCTATGGCGACTTGAATATTCAAATCTAGAAAAGTATTTTAGATGCACTTCTCGCTATAAGCTTAGAAAATTAAAATTTTGGTCGTCCGGTGACAATACATGATTTTAATATATTTAACCAAAAAATCTAGAGTTGTTAATGGAATAAACAATATTTACTAATTAATACAATACAGAATTTATTATAGAAATTAATTTATGATTTAATTTGGGTACGTTACGTTACGGTTTTTATTTCATGAAAGTTGGTTCAATAGCTTTTAAAGGGATAAAACATTTTCTATATAAACAAGAATAAGCCCATTTTATATTATGATATTTTTAATATTTAATTTTATTTATACCAAAAATTTTGTATTATTTTAAATAATTTAATTATTGTATAGTACATTTTTTGATTTACCCTCTTATATACCAATATATTATAATAATATATACCTACATATAATATACTTACAACCTTTTTTATTTTGGAAAATTCTTTGTACTATTCTCTAATATCATCATTTTATACTTATATAAAAGCATATCTATACACACAATATTGTAGAATACTGTCCGTCTTAATTTTATCTATAAATGCTTAACTTAACTCAATGATATCCGACCAACCATCAAAGAAAAAAAATAATAATAAAAACAAAACAAAAATCAAAATAGAAAAGTGGGAGATGAAAAAAAATATAAAAGCTTTATTTACAGGATTCATTTGATTTTATATATTATTTATTTCTTTGTTTTTTTTTTTTTTTGCAGGATTGCCAAAAGAAATCAATGGATTTGTTTATTTTTTATACGTTTTTTAGTTGTTAGACGCCTGGATAACTTAAGAGTTTTGAATTTCATTTACTATTACTCTTATTACTGTTATTATTATTATTATTATTATTATTATATTTTTATAACTGTATTTTTCATTCATGTTTATATTTTATATACGATATACATATATCAGAAATAGAATAAAGTCAAATTGACAGGATAATATTTTTAAATAAAATGAAACAAAAGAAAAAAATCTCAAAGACAAAATTTTTTAACACAATTTTTTATTGAATTTTAAAAGTAGAGAGAGCAATGCTCACTAAAAATTTAAAACTATTATATAAAGCAGAAAGTATGGTTTTTTGTTTATGCACTATATAATATATTCTTAAACGATGTAGATGCTCGACTGTAATCTAATTTTTTCTCCACTCCATTAGCTTGGCAAGAACCACTCCACTCCATTAGCTTGTTAACCATTTTTAAATACGCTGACAACAAATATTTGGTCTTATTTGATTAACTTGTTAGATAATTTTAGTTTTTCAATGCCAATAAATTGACAAATTGATTTTAAACTTTTGTTCTATAAATCATGATCTATGATATTATACCCAAATATCAAAAATTTAGATTAAATTAGATTGTTATTTAAGGCGTATAAATGACACTGGGCTGCAACCTTTTGATGTAAATTTATTGTGTTCCCCTGTTACTATGTGTTGTGGATTTTGCATCTACTTGTAATAATGCTATTACCCAATTACCTCTAAGAACATTAAGATTTGTATAAGATTTATTGCTGGCAGTTCATCTTCGGCAAAGAAAAATTCTAGGGGCACATATTTTGCTCGAAGTAAAACTCCGCATTTTTTGAGTATGTGACCTGGAGTCTGTTCTTCTTTTTGACTGAATCTACGTGAACCGTCATTTTCTATTCCAATTATCTTTAAGTGCCCCTTTGGCCAGCAGTATCCCGACAGGAATCCTATTAAAATGTTCAGTTTATTTTTATTGAATTCTATAATTTTATCATATCTTTTCTGGTTATGGTTTCCCAGATGCTCCTTAGATTGTCTGAGTCCGAATTTTTCGCTCCATAGTTTACCTACAATTTTCCTCTTCGATTTTTAGTGCTTCTCTTATTTTGTGTTTCCCTATGCCACAAAAAAGTTCCGGACCTGCACAGAGAGTTGCAACTCCTTCTTTTGTAAGTCATTCAAACAATTATAAACCATTACGCGACTTATTGTAGCCCAGTCCATAAAACTTAAATAATTTAGTAGCCGAAAATACAGACAAGTAATTAAAGAAAGAGTGTTGAAAGATTCACATTAACAAATCTCTGTAAATAGTCTGTAAAAGTCTGTATGGAACACCAACATGAAAATTTTATACTTTACATTAAAACTTTTTAAGAAGCCTTTTTTACTGGTTTACTTCTTACAGAAAACGCCGTTTTTGTGCATAATCTGGTCAAGTTGGCAAAACACAAAAAAATAATCAAGTATTAGCTAGTTGTTATTAATCTGTTCCTATAAAAGTTGATATTAATTTTTTGAACATAGAGAACAAATTGGATGCACATCACTGTTCTCATAACTATATGAATTACTGCTCGTATTATATTTCATTTTCATGTCGAAAATTAAAGAGTAAAAGAGGTAGAAAAGAAAATATTGATTAGAGTGAAAAAAAAAATATAATAATATGATATGTGGTGCTCTTCAAAAATTGTTGCAAAAATATCCCTTTGATTCCTTTTCTTTTGTTTTTGCTTGCTGTTGTATTCCTTTGTGTTATACTATATAGGATACAAAATTTTATTTTATTTTTTTTATGTTTTTGATTTTTTATGATAAATACACGAGTATTTACCTTATTCTTATTGGTAATATATAATATAAAAATAAATGTATTGAGTATATATTGAGTATTTTCATATGCCAAAGTTTTGGATATCGAAATAAGAACAAAAAACTAAAAAAAAAAAACAGAAAAATAAGAAAAGAAATGAAAGAAAAAAAAGTCCTGATAATAAATAAAGTTTTATGCTAAAACGATAAAGAAAATGGGATTTAAGTCGTATAATAAAACAAATATTTTTATAAAAAACAAGGGAAAAAACAAAAAAAAAATGTTTTTTTTTTAAATAAAAAAGTTGCAATAATATTGATCCTTTTTACTATATATTCACTATATTGGGAAAAAAACAAACACTAAATTCTTGGGAGGGAGAAAAAAGGATTTTAAGTTGTCTTGGTTATTTCTTTTTAGTTTTTCCTTGAATTTTTTTTCCTTTTTTTTGCATTTATTATTATGATTTTTTCTCTTTCTGACTTTGATACATTTTCTTGTTATGTTCTATTGTACTTGAATCTGATGCTTTTAAGTCAATGCAAAGAGTTTCTTTTCTTTTCTTTTGATTCTAGTTTTCTTTTTCCTTTTTTGTTGTTGTTTTTTTTTCGATTTTTAATGCGAAGGTCAAATTTGATGGATCAAATCGAATCAAAATATTTTGAGGGTGAATAAAAAATGAAATCAAAATAATATTATATTACTGAAAAGGATACTAATGGATAACAGGAGCAACAAAAAATGATAAAATAATAAAAGTGAGCAATGAAAATATAAAATAACTTCTAAAATCGTCTCTACTTAAAAATGAAATTACAAAGTATGGGAAAATTCTCGTTGCAGACAATTATGATAATAAAACGCTAAACCTATAGACTTTTCCAGTTTTAGATGATATGTAAATTATAAAAATAAATTAAAACTTGAAATCAAACATTATAAAGATTAAAGTAATGTAGTACAAAACACTGTTCCCGCCTAAGCATAGAATCTAATTAAAACATTGAAATAAGTTAGAATATAGTTAAATCGAACAGAATTATGTGGCAGAGAAAGCATAGATTAAGTCACATTTAACCTTAAGAGAAAATTATTTTACTGATGACGTGATACATACGGAGAAATGACTATAACGAAAAAAAAAAAAAATAATAAAAAATAGAACAACAAATCGAATTATAACTGTTTAAGATTTTTATCCTTTTTTATCCTTTTCGTTTTTCTTTTATTGACCTCATATATGCTCTTTTTTTTTCATTTTACTTTACTGGAGTTATATCCATCAATATAGATTCTGTGTATATGTGTACGTGTTAAATATATTTAATATCTTTTATTGCATTTGGACAATTTTTTATATCCTGATAAAATTGAAGCTAAGAAAAATCTCTTACATTTGTTGTGCTTGTTCCTATTTGGATTTTGATTCCTTAATCAAAGTAAAGGATTTTTTTTATTTTATATTTGATTTTATTATTGTTCCTTAATTTTTTTTTTTTTTGATATATTAAAATAAAATAAAAGTTTATTATAATAAATACAAAACATTTATCATTGGATTTGATGATGAAAAATGATGATTTATTTGAATAAAGTGAGATATGAAATAATGATGGCACCATAAAAATTATTTAAAATTATAATATTCATATAATAATAATATATATAATAATAATGTTATAAATAAATGTACCTATATATATATATATATAATATATTATAAAAAAATTTAGGATTATAAAAGAAATGGAGAAAGATAATATGGAGTTGGTCACAACAATCAGTATACGAACGTTTGGAAAATTTTCAAAACAAATTTTTGCAACTTTTTGAATCTTAGAATATTGAAATTCATTTTATTTTTATAAAATGCTTTTCAATATACCTTATGAAATAATAATTTAAAATTTCAAACAATTGTTTTGGCATAATTCTGAAGGAATTTTAAATATTTTTGAAATTTTTCCACGTGATTTTATTTTATATAAACTAATTTTATTCAAACGGAAAATATTGCAAAAAAAGGATATTTGTACATCAATCATTTTATAGAAACTTATGAAAGCTAAATTTGAAAATATACTTCTATATTAATATCCTTTAGGCTTCAAACTGAGGTCTAATATATGGATAACGTATTTTATAATACTTTTTTTTAAGTAACTGGAAAGAATTTACACTTCAGATATGTTTTGATAAAATGCTTTAAAAATTAAAAAAAAAAAAAATAAAAAAAAAAAACATAATCAATTTTATAATACAATTTCAAGGTTTAATGGTGGTTGAGTCGATTATATTATTAGTTTATCTTTTTCTTTATTTTCTTTTATTTGAAAGTTACAAACAAAAACCAAAAAATAACAAAAGTCAATCATTTAATATTTAAAATACAAAACTATAATAAAGCAAAATGCAATTTTTTATTATATGTAAATATATGTATATAAAATGATAGTATATACGTACTATATTATATATATAAGATTTCGTTAATACTAAGAAGATTAATGATTCTCTTAACAAAAAAAAGGAAAATTTTAGTTTTTTTATTCGAATTTGAAAATTTAAAATAAAGCAGTATATAAAATCAAAGTTTTTAAAAGAGCGTATTTTCAAAAGGATATTTAGTAAGAATTGCGAAAAAATAAGATATTACTTTCTTAAGAACAGCTGTTAACAAATTTGCTCAGATGTGCAAATTATAGATATCTACGAATAGCGATTTTTTAATTCTTGACTACTAATTGCTTTTAAGTAGGGGATATTTAAGAACATTTTTGTCCGAGGTAACTTATACTAATTCTCAAAGATGTTCGTCTTCTCAAAATTTCAATATTATCAGTAAAAGCGTTGCGTTAATACATTATGAAGAATCAAAATCTACTAAACTTTTATTTTCAGATAACGGTAAATTCAAATATAATAATATTTTTTTTAAATTCGTTTCGTTTGACGTTTTTAGATTGAAAATACATTAAGCAGAACTTGAAATATAAATAATTGAAAATACCGTTTTTTCCAATTTGAGAGACGGTAAATTCGTCATTACGAGAGTTACATTAAAGAGTTTTCTACAATATACATCTTTTTATGTGACCTGTGTAAAAGTTTTGTAAACAGACAGACGGATGTATAAAGTGAAAATAATAAGCAAAATTTTTCCAAAAATGTTTTAAAAACTGAAAAGTTTAATATTTATGTAAAAGACTTTTAAAGATATTTTGTTAAAATATACTAAATTTTTTTTGTTCTAAAAATCCTTAATGGTTGGCTTTATAGCTAATCAAAACAAAATGATTCTAAATTCAAGACTGAAGCCTTCTTTTAAAAAATGGGACTATCTATGCGTTTGTGGAAATGATTTTATAAAATTTAACAACGTTTGTCATTATAATTTTCTAGATATTCGAATATTTATATGATCTTAATATTAGTATTTTATGAAGCTGTTTATGAAGCTATAGTAAATCAATAATATTTTGTTGCTTCTTACCAGTTTCTTTTTTTTTGTCCCTGGCATGAATTTTTGCTATTTTTGTAAATGAATAAAATAAAAATCCATGTTTTACATATCTACACTGAACTATCTACTCTCCGGTATTTATTATAGAACATGGCTGATAACACGATATCTAATCAGTGCCGTAGTTCTACTATTTGTGCTCTTTAAGATAAAACTTTAAAAAGTAGCACTGTAAATTAATCTACACTAACCATAATTGCACAAAATGAATAAAATATTTATAGATTTTTTTATATATACAATATTATAACTTTAATGATTTTAAAATTTGATAGAACAAGTGCATTTCATATACGTACCTATATTGAAATTTGAATTACCCTTAATGTTAACAAAAACCAAAAATCTTTTATAAAAAATAATTATATTTTAAAAACTTTTATAAATAAAACTTTTAACATTTAAAAAAGAAAATTTGTTTAATATTTTTACGGTTATTCAATTTTGTGGTTAAAAGTACTTAGAATTTATTAAAAGTTATCACAAATAAACAAAAATTTTCTTCTTTTCTTCTTTTGTTTTTTTAACATAAAGTGAAATAATCCATTTAAGTGGAAACTATATTATATTTTGTACTTTATTAATATGATTATCATTTCTATATTTATTATAATAAAAACGCTACAATATAAAAAAAAAAAAATTTTTTTTTTTTTTAATTCTTTTTTTATTCGAAAAATTTGGGCCGTAGATTTTAAAAGAAGATTAAAAATAACATTTTGCAAAAGGCACATTAATAGAAAATAGGTACAGATTATTTTCTTTAAGTACGTCTAGATATTATATTCGTACACTTACAGTTATAACTAAAGATCTAAATAAGAATCAATAGATATGCTGAATTTAAAAAGATTTTTTCTTAAAAGCATTTATAAAAATTTTTCTCAAATTAATTTTTTTTTTTTTTTATAATTATATTTATTTAAATTAAAAATATTTTTTTTCTTTTTTTTTCTTAATTTAGGAAAAACGTCATTTTATCATTAAATTATTAATATCTTATATGACCTGTATCCTGTATCATAACTGTATCAAAACATAAAAAACAATATTTCCTCTTTCCTTTTTTTTTTCAACTTTCTTTAAAAATTTTCTTTTTCTAAGGGACACTTGATATCTAGCAAAAGAATTTTCTTTTTTTTTTTTTTTTGAATTTAATTTCAAACAACAAAAAAAAAAGGGTCACTTGAACTAAAGTATTATAGTTATCTTATCTGCAAAAACAAAAAAAAAAAACCAGAAACAAAAAAAAAATTGTTTTAATAATAAAACCATCTGAACAATCTCATATAATACTCAATTTTAAATCACTCTATTTAAAATTCATTCATTCTAAATTTAACAGAATTTATGCTAATAACGAACATTCAGATTCAAGTTCTATGAGTTCTTTTTGGTTTAATTTTTGTTTTTTTTTTTTTTTTTGGTTTTTTATCTTTTTAATATTTAATAAAAAGTCTACTTATGTATTAAATTTCAATTAAAATGGTGCCCCAATTTTGTTTATTTTATGTAGTATTTTCCTCGTTTGCTCAATTTTTTTGTTTTGTTTTTTTTTCAGATTTTTTTTTTTTATAAACGAAATAAATATAATTTTTATAACTAAACTTAAGTATATTTTCTATCTCATTTGAGTATTTTGTTTTGAGTATATTTATTTTGAAGTATTAATAATTTCACTCTAAGTTCATGAGAACTAATTTATTCATTTTAAAAACGTACGGTATTAAATCAACTGGTTGGAATATAAAATATTTTAAAATAGCTTTTAAAAGGTTGAAACATAGCTTCAGTCATATAATTAATAGTATCATGAAAACTTATTTTATGATTTAAGCTGAACCCAGATCCCAGATTTTTAAAATAAATACCTTTAAAAATTGTCATTTTTATGTTAATCATGACATTTTAAAAAAGAAAAAGATATTTCAAAAATTTTATGAAATCAAAATTATAGATTATAACTGCTTTTTTACATGCCAACAGTTTGTACCATACAAAAAAATACTCTAGAAACCAAATTTTAAATTTTTTATTTTAGCAGTGTTTTGTCTTTTAACACTTACTACTCAACTCTTCAATTTTCGATTATAATCTTACACTTATATGGAATATTTCACGGGAAAAAATTTTCGATTTGTCTTATACTTCACAGATAATTTTTATAAAATTTCATTAATGTAAAATTAATCAAAAGTTTAAACTAGCAGTACTACAAGCCTACTGACAATATTCAGCATTACAACGAAATCATTTATTTTCTAATACAAATAAACTGATATGGAGTATGAGACATCATATTCCTTTAAGTTATTTTAATAAATTGAGTATTTTTATTTA
Organism: Poecilobothrus nobilitatus; assembly: GCA_947095535.1. NCBI lineage: Eukaryota > Metazoa > Arthropoda > Insecta > Diptera > Dolichopodidae > Poecilobothrus > Poecilobothrus nobilitatus. The sequence continues at coordinate 264,393,346 of OX352774.1, read as the reverse complement.
AAATTTGATGTAATGTTTAAATTTTTGCTTTAGAAAATCGTATAACCCATTTATTATCTGTTATTGATCCTTATTTTATTAATTTATAAAGCATTTTTGGTATCATTTTCTTTCCGACTAATATTATTTTATTACATATTCTGGTTTCTCTTCTGATTTTAGTCTATTTTTTTTTTTGAACACTCTGTGGTATAAAATTGCAAATTATCATTTATGAATATTCCTACATTATTAGGCCATCGTTATAAAATTCCTATATAACATTAAATAATGTATATGTATACATATTAAATTATTATAATTATAGGTACATACATACATATCTTTAAAAATTTTATATAATATTTACAGCTAAGTAGGAAGTTACTCAATGTATAACCGGAATCTCTTTTAAATACATTTTGTTTGGTTGGTTGTTTTTTTAAGCTTTTTTTTTTAGCAAAAAAGGAAAAATAAACGAAGAACAAAATGATAGGTATACAATTTTGTAAAAAAAAAAAAAAAATCCATTAACCTAAAGACCTCTAGACTTGTATCTCTACAAAGTCTTTTTTATTTTATATCTTGTTTTCTTCTTTTCATTTCTTTTTTGCTTTCAGTTTTATTTTCTTTCGTTTGAAGATACCTCTTATACATTGTATACATACATTCAAATAAAAAATATTGTATGTGTTTTATTATTTAAACTCTTTTTCTCGCTATTGCTTTGAGAAATAGTGAACACTAAAAAATATCAACATATTACACACATATAGGTACACCTGATAGGTAAAAAAAAACAATAATCAAAAAAAAAAAAAAAAAAACGAAATAAGTATTCAAAAACAATACCAAAGCAAGACCTCATTTAAACACTTTTTTTTGTTAACCCGTTGTCAGTGGTGGCGAGTATTGGTGTGGCAATAATACACAATAATAAAAAATCATATGAAAATGTTATATATATATTTTTTTTTGTTTAAATGTATCAACAATCTGCAGAGAAACATCATTACCATTTTAAGTTTAGACGAACCAAAAACATTCCTGTTATATTTCTGTATTATAATGAACGGTTTTTTAACTAGCATAAATTCTATGTTCTTTTCATCTATCTGTTCATTTTATTTCATGTTGCATTTTTCACTTTCCACCAATCACATTTTTTAGGTTGTTTATAATGTATTTTTTTCATATCTTTTTATCTTTACTCAAATGGGGAACATAATTTTCCTTTGAATTAAAAAAGCTAAAAAAAAAAAAAAAACAAGTAAAAGTTTCAACAAAACAAAAAACATAAAAGTTTCTACAAATTGTTTTTCCTGGTGCAATAACAACAACAACAACAACAAAACTAAATATAAATATATATTAAATTTTTATTACATTCCACTTTTTCCACATACGAGTCTATAACAAAGTTTTACATACATAGATACTTTTCGACATACTTACACCTGTTTGGTGAATCTTTCTGAAACTCGTAAACTTAATAATTACATTAGATAAATATATGCATATAATACGGAATGCCTCACAAGTAATAGAACTTTGTATTAAATAAAAATTAAATATGATTTATTTATGATAAAATACTCCCATTAAATTAAAGAGGAAACGAAATGATATTGAAATAAAGTAAGAATTGATGTGATTCAGAGTATATTAGAATTATATAAAATCTAAGTCTTAACATTTTTCCTTTAAAATTTGTCGTCTTTAGAAGCGCAATTATTTTCACTTTTATTATTAGCTATCTCGTGAGCTACCTTGTAACTAAGTGTGCAAGTATAGCGGTAAGTTTGCAAAAGGTAAACGTTATTTATAATATATGTATGTATTTTTAACAGTATTATAAAGTATGAATTACAGTTATATTTTTCTATTTTTTTAATCTTGCAACAAATTTTAACATTGAATGCACCAAAAGTTTTTTTTTAAAACGCTTTATACTATTTTTTAACTGTTACAGTACATATTAAAATTAAAAGAATAATTTGTAACAGGATTAAGGTACATAAGAGTTTTGATGATTTGGGTTTGTAGTACTTTTAAAGCGCCAGTTTTTTTAGATCGCTAATTTTTTTAATTAAGTCTTAGAGGAGAGCCTTCGATACTTATATTTAATTATTCCCATAAACAGATATTTGTAAGTAATAGATATTATGACAAATTATCAGAAAATACCAAAAATGAAGAAAAAATATAAATAAAGTATAAAATTAAAACTTTCTTGTCCATTGGAAAAAAACTGTTACAACTTTAGGCTCCCAAAGCCCTACATATTATATGAAAAGATTGTCACCATTTTTAAGTTACATTAAAATTTTAAAGAATTAAAGAAGTACCTATAAATATTATAATATATTGATGCAATGCTAATATAAAATGTAATTTAATTAATAGATCATTATTCTACAACATTACGAAATATAAAACCTCTGCAAAAAATAATATAAAAAAAAAATTCCTAAAGAATACAGGCAATCACAATAAGTTTAAAACGTTAAGAATAAGAAATTTTCCTGAGTGGTTTTAAAAAAATCTTAAAATTTATAAAGGTAAAAAATAAATATGTTTTAGCCCTAGCATGTTTATCGGTTTTAAGTAACAGAAATGTTGAAATAACTAATGTAATTTTTATTTAGTGGAACAGCTTTGTCTACAAAGAAGTCCTTCAAGCTCTTATATACGACAATTATATCTTATACAATAATTAATTTAGTATATGAAAACATATTTATTTTTTTAGTGTGTGAATCGCTTCTAATTTTTGTTTTATTATAACTGCATATATGTGAATATAAATAACATTACATATATAAGTATGTCATAAGTATTCATAATTTTAATTAAATTTTATTTTATTTCAAAGGAATGAGCTTGTGTTGTATATCCGTTTTAAATAAAATGGTCTTTTTACATATGCAATATTGTTATTTTTGTTTTACATATATACAAAATATAATAAATAGTTATAGATAATTATACATACATAAATATATTACATACATTATTAATGAATATATACCTACATAGTATAAGTTAGTTAACGCGATAACCTACAATATGAATTTCACAAACAGTAAAGGATATTTTCATATATTCTGATCACGAATTGAGTCCAAAAGTTTTTTATAAAATTTGCAGTTAAAAAACATACAAACAATCTGAATTTTTGACTTGACAGCCTTTTATAATATTAAACTTAAATTAATATTTAAGTTTAAAAACTAATTGTAGATAACTGTTATGTTTTATTTATAAACAAAAATTATAAATATTTAGGTACAGATACCTGTAACTACTTATTAAACTAGCAATAATTGCACCTTGGTAAAACCTCATTGATTACGACATCACCTCTACGCAAAAACACATAATATTACATATAACACCACTAGGCTACCGAAGCCCCATACACATAATATTAATTTACTAAAAATGTAATAATTTATTGCATATTTTTAGGATAAAATAATAATACGGCAATTCTTTCTCTCTTTAAAACTTAATGAACATTAGTGAAAAAGACAAATATTTCTATTAAATTAAAAAAAAAATTATACTAATAGAAAAAATTAAAGAAAAGGTAAACATGTAAACGATATTTTTTTAGGATTTTTGCGATAAACATGTTTTTTTTTTTATCTTTTTTTTACCGCATTTTTTTTTATTCCATGTTAGCAGCATCAATGTAAAAACGTTACACTATCTTACTTATAAATAAAAGCTAAATGAATAACAAAAACAAAAAAAAATTACAAGTTCTTAATACGAAGGTAGATAATTATATTTTAAATGAAATTTATAGAGAAAGCAATTAAGCTTTAAAAAAAACTTCATAATACATATTACAATTTGAATAATATATAAAGGAATTGACAGAGAGACAATAAGGGAGACTTTAAGGGGGGAAAAAAATAAAACGGAAACTCAAAAAACGACTGTTATTTATTTCTCCAGCATGAATAGCATGAATAAATCGAATGAATGAAAGAGTTTTCTTTATATATGTATGAAGGGTGAACCAAAATTCACTTTATAATTTTGATTTGCAGTAATTTTTCTTTTATAATACTAAGGTGGAAGTTCTCAATTTCCGCTACAATTCTTCCCCATGTATTTTGATCTTATAAAACTAACTCTCTTTTAATTTGTTATTTTTATTAATCACAGTAAATCGTCTACAACATAACCTATAGCTATGATTTATTGGTCGCACTCTACTTAAAACACATTGCCGTTAATGAAGAAATACACTTTTCATAATTTTGTATTTTTTATAATATGACCTATCCATCTTACTTTGTGTGCCTTGAGGATTTTTTTTTATATTTATAAAATATGCAGTCTGCAATTCATGCTCGGAATTACCTTTAAGCCTGTATGTAGTACTTTTGTTTTTGTAGATTCTTCGAAGTGTTTTATGCTTAACGATTCCTATTATTGTCTGAAATCTGCGGTTAACGTCCATGTTTCACATCTGTATGTTAGGACCACCTAATTAGAGTTTAAACTTTGACAACAAATTGGAGTTCTGGAGTATTCATAATAACATCTGCTATGGCGTGATTTTTTTTATGTATTTGCATTATGGAATCTTCGTCTCCACTATATATATACTACTTCTGACTGTTTAAGTTTATGTTTTTGATTTACTTTTTAAGAAAAATTATTTAGTTTTTCTCCAATTTATTATCAGTCCGACAATTCAAGCACTAACTTCTAAACGAGCCAATGTTTTTGTCAACTCTCTCAAACTGTTTACAATTAACAGAAAACGCACATATTGTACCTATTTTATTAATATATTGCGTCAAAAATTTATTTTTTAGGATTATATTAATTATAAACAAAAATATTACAATTATTAAAATAAAAATATTTAAAAAAAATTTTACAATTTGATGACATGCACAGAAGGACAATTTTTTTTTTAAGAGGGTTTGAGATTTTCAACACATTCTGTACGTATATCAAAAGAAAATATCATGGAAACTTAAATAACTATTAAAGATTATAATATTTTTAATACCTTTTCAATACTTTGATATTAATGCTAATTTTGAGTGGTAAATAATTGAAAAAGTACCTTTGATTTCATTACTATATAATACCTATACAAATAATACTAACAGTAATAAACAGGGAAAATAAAGCTAATTATAAACACTGCACAGTGCAAGATTTTACTACTCTTAGATTAATATAAAGATTTTTTTATCTATGATATAAGTATTTGAGGTTTTAATAAGTAAGAAAGGTTCAAAGCTGTTTTTGTGGATGCTCGCACTTCTGAAAAGATGTGAATACAAAATAATATCATATTGGTATTACAAAAAAAGGTATGTTTTTTACATTATAAAAAGAAAAAAAACTATATAATGTATTACGTTCTAATAAAAAAACATTTATAAAATTCAAAATTATTTAAAAAATTCAGGAGGGAAATTTAATAGTTTTTATTAGCTTAATAATTTTTATTTAAATAATAAAAGAAATGTAAAATTTTATTTCTTTAGGTTACTTTTAATAGTTGATTTTTAAATAAAGTATTGAAATCCTTTTATTTTAAACACACAATAGCAATAAAGAAATTATAAAACTAAAACTAAACTTTAAAAATGTTTCTCTAAAACATAAGTTTTCCAATTCACAAGCTATCAATACTGTTATAATTCTTTTCTAATCAAAAATCTTATCTTGATTCCCATTTTTGTCTATTTAAATTAATTACGGTAAAAGAGGTGTTACATTAAAATGTATTTAAAAATACTTGATATCGTATCGTATCGTAATTTTCTATTTAAATTTTCTTTAAGCTCACACTGTCCCGATTTAAATTTAAATATTTAATTTGTCTATATTGCACATTATATTCTATAATATAATTAATATTATATTTAATAAAAATAAATTTGTCTATTAAAATATCTTACTCTTCCTCTTTTGTTAAAGTATATTCAGTTAATGTAATCTAAGAAATTACTAGGATCCCACCAGGATGTTACCTCTTTTCAATTAGAGCATTTCATATTACCTTGTAACGATAAGGTAAGCCAGTCTAAATTGTTTTGAACTATAATTTATAACAAGAGGTATCGGTGACCTAGTGGGTAAGAGCGTATAAAATACGCTGCAAACACCAAGGGAGTGTGGGTTCAAATCCCACACACAACGTAAGAGTTCCAACTTACGACATTTACAGCCAAGCCTGAACAGGAAAGGCTGTGTAATTTCCTGTCCACATTTATTTGGCAGAGAAATGCATTAAAAAAAAACAAAAATTTATAATAGATACTAACAAATCCAGAACATTAGAAATGGTCATCTACAAATTTAAATAATAAAACTTTAAATTACGCCTTCTAGAATATTAATGTAAAAAAATGTAAAATAATATTGCCCGCAAAATTAAACATAATAATTTGAGATATTACATTATATTAAAGCCGAAGACCTTTAGTTGCCAGTGCTACTTATGTATAATACTATTGTATTAGTACTATATACAGTTTAGTTAAATAAATAAATATCATTATATTAGAGAATGATTTTATATGAATGAGACTTCCAGTTAATTGCATAAACCTAAGTTTAAACAGAAAGCTCAATTTTTCAAGCAAAAGCTAGCAGTGCAAGGAAATAGTTTTTGTTTGATAAAGTGAAATTTGTTTTCAAACGCAGTTTTATGCATTCGACTCTTTGACTGAGACTTTGAATGAAAGAATGACTTTACCTGACTGAGACTTTACATTAATTTTGGAGGCTCTTTAATAATCTAACATCGAAGACTACACAAAATTTTTTTTTGAAAATTAATTCAATTGAGATCTAATTATATGATTATAAATTTTATAACTTTATAATAATTGATGTCAAAAGTTTTTCAAACAGATTAGTGGACAGATAGACAAAATAAAACTAATTAGCACATTTCTTAACAAATATTTATGAAAAATTCCGATTTTCGAAATGTCCTTAAAAATAAAATTGTAGAAAATTGGGAAATATTTTAAATCTGGCCAGCAAAAAAAAAAAACTTTTTAAAGTTACGCAATGATAAATAAAATACTTACAAATACTTAAAAAATACAATTATATATATATAAATGTACAATATTTCAATATACTATCCGTATACAATTATAGGTAATAGATTAAAGTTGAAACCAAATAATCGTAAGACTTCGATTAAACAAAAATAAAAAATCGTTTTTAATAGACAAAGAAAAGAATGTAGTAAAAAAAACTTGATAAACAAATATTAACACAAGCACATATACACACGCTCAATAATAAAAACAAAATCAAAAAGGATTCGATTATCGTGTACAGTGTATGCCTTGAACCACTTTGCACATTTTGTTTTTCTCTTTAAAAAAAAAATTAATTAATACATAGTAAAAAACGACCAGTATAAAACTCTACTAAAAGTACAAAAAAAACGGAAAAAAAAACAAAACAAAATAAAAAAAGAAATAAATTGAAAATCAGAAAATTCTGTATTGAAAATATAACCAGAAGGTAAAGGTAAGAAGGTAAACACAACAAAAGTTCACTTTTAAAAATAATAATACTGTAACGGTATTTATTTAGGTACTACCATATGATAATGGTTGATGTACATATTTTTGCTTTTGTGTATGTTAAATAAAAAAATTTTAATTATGTACACATACATGTAAATAAATATAATGTAAGTATAAATTTATTGATAGAGTAAAACTGAAAATGAGTAAAACAATTACTTGTTTCATGGTGCAAGAAATAAAGGGTTAACTTAATTAGAAATGAAGATAAAATCATTATTACACTAAAATGTATTATAATTTTCTTTTTCCGTTTTGAATTGTTGAAATTGAAATTATTTCCAGACACTTGTAAAAAGAATATCTGCTCCTCTTATTATGAAATTACGAAACAAAATATGTAATTATCGTTATTTATGAAATTTGAAAATTGTATACGATAGGTTTTCTAATTAAAAAAAAAATATTAAAATTTTTAGAAAAATTTAAATATTTCAATAATGTAAAAAAATAAAAATACTTAAAAGAATTACTATTCAGAAATAGAAATTGCAATAAAAGCAATAATATCGTTTGTTGAGTTGACAAGAGTGAATTGTTGCAGAATCGGATATTTTTGATCCATCATCAAGAGAAACTGACGGCAGAGGATAAATGGTATTAGAATCCTGCTTCGACATTTCTATATGACATCAATTTAAAATATGGTAATAAAGCATATCAAGAATCTCCTGTAATAAACCTGTAATAATTTTCTGAAACTACATTTAAATGACCAAAATAACCAAAAAGTTTATACCTTTTTTGTTGTACTCTGTAAAACATTTTTCTTTTAAATTACACAAAATCCAAATTATTAAATCGTGGGATACCTAGAAAATTAAAATTAAAACTTTTAAATTATCTGATAAAAAGATAGGAAATTTACATACTATCCATTGCGTTAAGACTGTGAAATCATTTTCTATTATAGTAGCATGTCCAGCATATCTTTCGGTCCAATTGTGATGGTATGTGTATGTATCTTCTACGAAACCTACTATAATAGAAAATGATTCATCAGAGTTAATGCCTAAATTTAAACCATTACCAACACTTAACTGAGTTATTACTTATTACTCACTCACCGGTTGCTTATTATATTTAGCTGATAGCTTGTATTACTTTCAATATAAAGCGGGCAGATTTTTTTTTTAAATTGGCCTATTTTAGTTTTAAATAAAATATTGTGATTAGAAGGGTAATGAAAAAGTTTAAACACCGTATCCTATACATAAACTTTTAGCTTTCACGGCTTAGATTTTACCTGTCTTACTATTATATTCTAAACTATTTTCTGCTTTTTAAAAAATTCAAAAATTTTTTTTTTTAAATATGGTTCAATAGCGTGTTCGTTATCGTGGAAAATGTTATTTTTCCTCTATTGCTTTTTTTTATTGTTTTTCATACATTTTTGTTTTGTATTTTTTTTTGTTTTGTTTTTTTTCTAATATTTTCCTTTTTTATTTGTATATGTATATGTGTATGTATTTATGTTTAAAATTATAAAAAATGAAATGTGAAAATCGACTACAAAGTTAAATGCACAAACATGATTTCATTAACACAATTCGTGTAACTATTTAACATTTTGAAAGAATGTGAAATAGAAACTGATATTTTTATGGTGAAAAACTAGAATGGAAATAGAGGAAAACTATAACGATGAATTAAAAAAGGGAAGAATACTATAAAAGGGTAAGAAAATTATATAATATATGGAAATCATTGAGTAAATTAAAAAAAAAAAAAAAAACATGTTGCGATAAGAAAAACAAAATGAAAATTAATGAGTAAATTAAAATATGCCCATTCAAAGAGTAAAATGAGAATGTTGTTGGTAAAATTAGTAAAGATTTAAAGTGTTAAAAGAAAATTTTAGTTTTGAAAGGTGAAGAATTTTAAAATAAAGGAATTTATGTTAGTGTATTTAAAATTGTTCTTCTATTATAAAACATTTATAAATATAATAAGCAAAATTGATAAATTTTGCATTTAGGCTTCGTACTTTAATGTTTCGTTTTTTATTTTTTTTTATTTTAGATAATACATAATGTATATATTATAAAAAACAAAAAAAAATCAATCGATCCTTATGTCCAATGATATAAAACTATTATCCATTTCTAGAACCACACTTTGTTTTTTTTTTTTTTGTACATTTTCCTGAAAGATTTCCAAGCAATGATAACAAGAATTGTTTACATAAATACTTGTTACCTTAATATTATGTATAAGAAGGTCTCATTTTTATTTTGTTCTCTTTTTTTTCTAAGAACACCACAGAAATTTTTTTTTATATAATATAGTGATGGTCAATAAAATTGAGGTAAATTATTTTAATAGAATTTAAAAATCAAGAGTAGGTAAAAGTAGAATGTAATGAAGAATTAATTATATACTTATAACAATTATTTTTACTTTTAATTATAGATCTAGAAGCCATAAAATTTTCAGAAACATATGTGATATTTGATTTTATATTAGATATACGGTGCTCTCACGATAATTTGAACTGTTAAAAAACCAAGACTGTTGAAGATATCAAAAAGTTCAAGTTATTGCATAGTAAAATTTTTATAAGGAAATCAAATAAAGAGTTAACGCATAACATGCATTTAAATATAATTTTGAAACAATAAAAATATACAAATTCAATATAAAAAACCTAAAACAAACTAAAACAAGGTAGAATGTAAACCAACGGTTTTTAAAAGCGCACATTTCCAAAACTCAATACAAACTGTTTAGAAGTGTGACTTGCACAAAAATTTGAAAATTTCATGTAATAAGAAAAAATGTGAAAATAGGACATTTTTGAAATTTTGAGGGGCCGTAATTCCGGAATCCTTTATAACTAAGAAAAGCCGTTAACACACGTAAAAATATATTATTGAACCTTTAATTTTCATGTCTTGCCGAAGCAAAATTTTTACAGGTGCCTAAGTTATAGGTGTCTAAAAATAGCAAATTTTCAATTTTTGAAGCGTAATAACTCTTAAAGAGGGGGTGTTACCAAAAAATTTTCTGAGAAAACTTATACTAATTCTAAAAGTTCTTTCTTGTCTCAAAATTGTCTCAGGTTCCTATCTAAAGGCGTGCCGGAGTTATGAAAAAAGAAATTTCATGCAAAATATGGTTTTCACATAACGGTAAATTTAAATAGTAAATTACAAAATATTGCATAATTTTGATATTGTTTTATATAGATAATAAAATTTTCGATCTTCTGGCGGTTTTAGATTGCAAAACTATTACACAAGGCCTGAGATATATACATCTGAAAATGGAACTTTTTGGAAATTTTGAAGAGCAGCAACTTTGGAACCCTTTACAACTAAAATAAACCTTTAACACACGTAAAAATATATTACTGTAGCTTTAAATTTTATATCTTGCAGAAGTAAAATGTGTACAGGTTCCTAAGTTACAGGTGTTTAAAAATAGCAAATTTTCAATTTTTAAGCCCTCATATTTCATAAACAGGGGGTGGTCCAAAAAATTTTTCTGAGCAAACTTATACTAATTCTAAAAGTTCTTTCTTGCCTCAAAATTTCAAGCCTCTATCTAAAAGCGTGCCGGAGTTATGAAAGTAGAAAAATCATACAAAATTTGGTTTTCACATAACGGTAAATTTAAATACTAAATTTAAAAAAATTGTATAATTTTGATATTAATTTACAAAGATAAAAGAAATACCTGTCGAATGACGTTTTCAGATTGAAAAAATCTTAAGCAGAACATAAGATATATGTATTCAAAAATAGAGCTTTTTCAAAGTTTGATGGGGTGTAGCTCCGTAATGGGAGGGGCTACATGAAAAAGTTGTTCCACAAAATTATTTTTTTTATGAGACCTACCCATGGTTAAAATTTTTTTTCTCTATCTTTAACGGTGTAGAAGTTTTGTAAACAGACGGACGGACGGACGGACAGAGTGAAACTAATAAGCACATTTTTTCAAAATTTTTTTGGAAATGTGCTAAAAAGGAAAATATTTTTTGTATTATATGTACATATCAGCTTAGTTTCTTTTAAAGAAACTTGAAATTTTAGACTCGGCTGGTTTTTGTTAGCATGTTTTACCCCTACTGCTTTATCCCTTAGTTCTTGAAAAACTAAAATGTCAGAAATGTTGCATTCATATTCACCAGCCCATAAAATTATTTTATTAAAATGTTTTACAGTTTTGTTATCATTTATTGTTTTAGAACGAAATGCAAATGCAGATAATAGGTAGGCTGTACTTTCATATTATTTTTACATAAAAATATATAAAAATACAATTTTGGTACTTTCCCAAACTTAGAAAATAAAAAATAACATTCTGTACAAGTTATTGGGGTCCAAAAAAATAAAATGTTCAAGTTATTGCGAGATCACTGTAGTGTTATTTGCTTTTAGTTTTACATACTAGGTATATATTGTCTGGTCTGATTGTACTCAAGTGAAATTAAATTACGGCAACAATTTTATCTTATGTGAGCTTCCAATTAACCGATTATTTTATGTAACTAAAATTCGTTTCTGTATGATAGACACATCATGAGCGTGAGACAGTCTTCATCTAAAGTGCTATCTGAAACTGATGAAAATTACGTTTAAATTTTAAGTATTTTAAGAAAATGTTAAGGAAGTTCAAAGAAATATCACCTTATTCCATTCAATTTATATTTAAAGTATATTATATACTCTTTTCCTCTAAAATTATAACGAGTATTACAAGAAAATTGTCAGTAAATCGAATGAAATAATTTTAGATCCCGTTTGGTAGAAAGCTAATTTAAATGATAGAATCGTCATCTTTAAAGGATCGAAACAAAAAAAAAATGGATTAAATAAATTATTTAAAATGTATTTCTCTTTAATACCTATTTATCTAACACCCAAGTAGAAAAATGTTATTATCAGTTAGTGATATTACGTATAACTTTGTTTCGACACTGAATCATAAAGCCGACAAAATTACTTCGCTATAATGTACATCAGTGGCGATAGTGGCGATATTGAGTGTGATGACACAAAAATCGTAAGAATGTTGTGTTAATGTTTCTTCTTTTTAGACTATATGACTGTGACTATTTCTTTTCGTATTCTTTCCCGAAATAATGTTACTTTCTTTCGTTCTTTTATGTCATTTATCCGTAAAAAAGTGAAGGTAACAGTTTTCATTATAATATTTTTAAGAGCTTTTACGAAACTATATACAGTTTTGCACTAAAGTTTTCTAATAGGTAAAAATGTTACAATTACGAAACATAATCGTAAAATAATGCACAAAACTTTTTTAACGGTTTTAACACGTGTTTGAGAAACGTATACGAAATTTTTTTATTTTACGCATAATATCGTCATAATTTCGAAACATCACTAGGGAAATCACAAAAATTATAAGTATTTACGTCTATTTGATCACAAATTTCCATTTGGGATAGAGTATTAATTTTTCTTTTTATCATAAAACATGTCTTTTTTTATGGCCATTACTGTCTACATATTTATATGTATCCATTATGCTTTTGTTTCTTAATACTTGAAGTGCCTTATAATGAAATCCTTTAAAATCATATAAAATTATAATATTAAAAGAAAGAAAAGAGTAAAAGACAATGAATATCTTTTTTTTTTTACTATATACAAAAAACACATAAAGGATCCAAAAGGATCAAAAACGATTATATCTTAAAGCATCATTTTCGGATACATGGAAGTGAGCAAAGAAAAAAAACAAAAATACAGAAAAGAAAGAAAAGGTTGAATCATTTTAGTTAATAATTTATATTAAAACAAAAAAAGAGAAAATTTAAATACATAAAATTATTTAGATTGATTAAGATGATGATATTGTATTATAATAATTATTATTGTTTTTCTTATTCTCAAAATGACTAATATCAAACCAGCCCAAAAAAAGGAAAATTAAATTTTCTCAAATTTACCAAAATTCATTAAAAGAAAAGTTGTTTGTCTAATATGATATTATAATATACAAATCTTAACCATGCGTTTCTTATGATATCATCTAAATCTCAAAAGGACTAATTAATTATTATAATATTAGAAAATTACCAGAAATAAAATTTGTATAAGTATAACTAAATGATTGATGATAAGATGGTCGGATCTTTCATTTTTTTCTATTTTAAATAGAAATTCAAGTTAAAAATCAAATTCTATAATAAAGAAACTAGATTGATTTGAGATTTTAATTTTTTGACTTAATAAAAAGTGGTATTTTATAAAATTTATAGATATCTCATAAATATTTTTTTTGATTTTTAAAACATGTCAAAACATTTAAAGTTAATTAAGAGCAATAAAATTTATGATAAATGTGGATTTGTACATGTCTTAAAATCCTAAATAATTGGTTGAAAATAAAAAAACAAAAGCTATCATTTTTTTATTTTTCATAATTTTTTAAAATTAAATTCAAAATAATCTTAAATTTAAAAAAAAAATACTATGTTTTAAAAGAAAATAGTAACTACTTAATTATTGTGACATAATTTTTTTATGAAATTTTATAAAAACTTTTAAATGAAATGATTTGAATAAAAGAAAATTAATAAGGTTAAGGCTAAGTAAACGGTACTTTTTAAAAATCCGCTAGGACAAAAGACCCTTCTTTCAATTTCAAAATGAAAATCTCGTATATGCGAGATTTTGAATTAGAAGGGATTTTAGAGTTGGAATCAAAATTAGGCCTTCTCCTTTTCCAGAATATTTATTACACATAAGCGGGGTTCTCAATTAGAAGGGATTTAAGAGTTGGATTTTAGAGTTTTAGAGTTAAGTGTTCTTCTAATTATTAAATTTAAGTTTTCCAATAATTTTCCCTTTTTCTTAAAAATCTTTTTATTAAACGACTGATTTTGTTAAAAAAGAGTTTGTGAAACCTTATTTTAGGTCAAATGTAATTTCTCAAAAATATAATTTTCGATTTGAATTTGATAAGCAGTCTTTTATACTTTTTTTATATTATTCAATTAACTAAAAAACATTAGTTCAATGGCCAGACTTTGTTCAAAGAAGTGAGCAAAAACAATATCCGCACATCTTTTCTTTAAGTCATAAATAATACCCCGTAGTACAGGCAAACTAAAAACGTTTATATTATATTTTTGTTTTCGAAAGGTTTGCAGTGTCTTCAACTTTTACTCGAAGGATCTTAGATGTTTTTTCGATATGATTAAATTTCTTTTTGGGATTAGGTTCACATTAATAGAAACAATTCATTTTTACTAAATACAGCATAGGAAAATAATGTGAACGAATATATTATATGTATATGAACTTAAACAATGTTTTAATTTCGCGCTAGCATTTAACCTTTACCGGTTTATTTTAGTGTAACAAGAAATAGATGAAAAAAGAAAACCAATTAAAATCGAACCAAAACTAATCAAAATTAAAATGAAAATTAATTTTATTAAAAAATTAATAAAATTAACTTTGAATAAAAACATATTCCATTAAAATTCAGAAACCCCCTTTTTAAAATTAAATTTTCATTCTTTTAAAAACGATTGAAAACAAAAATTATAATTTTGAGTAAAACGGGGAAAAAATCAAAAAAATTTACAAAACCAAAGGTAAAGTAATATAATTTTTTTTTCTTTGTATGCGTGTATGTTTAAGAAAAATTTTCATACAAAAGAAAAAAAAAAAATTAGTTTTTATTAACTTAAATAAAAATGTACATACATTTGTCATCTTGGTTGGTTGGTTCGTTTGATGTAATACTTTGGGAATACTTCATATAACCTAATACCTATATTCTGACTTCGAAAAATATTTTTACTTTATCCTTACAAAATAATAACAACACTAAAAAAACAAAAAAAAAATATATATATAATACCTACCTATATATAACTATAAACTATATATACCTACAATATACAACAAAAATAAATGATTACTTCAGTAAGAAGATTAAAAGTTAATACACTAATGGAGCCTTGTTTTCGTCAGACTAATTGAAAAGTTCGATTACAAGAATTTATAAAATACCAGATTTCAGAACCAAAACAAATATGCATTATCTAAATTTTTAGATACCAAATTCTTGAAACATCTTAAATTACACTTAAAAAATAGATATATGATGGAACAGTACTTTAGTGAATAATTTGGCATTTTATTCTCACAAGAGTAATGTGAAATACAACAAAATCATCATCAGGTGAAAAAGGTAAAAAACATATTTTCTTTATTCTTCTCTTTTATTAGCACATTTCCAAAAAAATTTTGAAAAAATGTGCTTATTAGTTTCACTCTGTCCGTCCGTCCGTCCGTCCGTCCGTCCGTCTGTTTACAAAACTTCTACACCGTTAAAGATAGAGAAAAAAAATTTTAACCATAGGTAGGTCTCATAAAAAAAATAATTTTGTGGAACAACTTTTTCATGTAGCCCCCCTCATTACGGAGCTACACCCCCTCAAACTTTGAAAAAGCCCTATTTTTAAATGCATATATTTTATGTTCTGCTTAAGATTTTTTCAATCTGAAAACGTCATTCGACAGGTATTTCTTTTATCTTTGTAAATTAATATCAAAATTATACAATATTTTTAAATTTAGTATTTAAATTTACCGTTATGTGAAAACCAAATTTTGCATGATTTTTCTACTTTCATAACTCCGGCACGCTTCTAGATAGAAGCTTGAAATTTTGAGACAAGAAAGAACTTTTAGAATTAGTATAAGTTTGCTCAGAAAATTTTTTCGGACCACCCCCTGTTTATGAGCTATTAGGGCTTAAAAATTGAAAATTTGATATTTTTAAACACCTGTAACTTAGGAACCTGCACACATTTTACTTCTGCAAGATGTAAAAATTAAAGCTACAATAATATATTTTTACGTGTGTGAAAGGTTTATTTTAGTTGTAAAGGGTTCCAAAGTTGCAGCTCTTCAAAATTGTTAAAAAGCCCCATTTTCAGATGTATATATCTCGGGCTCTGCGTAATAGTTTTGCAATCTAAAACCGGCAGAAGATCGTAAATTTTATTATCTATATAAAACAATATCAAAATTATGTAATATTTTGTAATTTACGATTTAAATTTACCGTTATGTGAAAACCACATTTTGCATGAAATTTCTTTTTTCATAACTCCGGCACCCCTTTAGATAGGAACCTGAAATTTTGAGACAAGAAAGAACTTTTAGAATTAGTATAAGTTTCCTCAGAAAATTTTTTGGTAACGCCCCCTCTTTAAGAGTTATTACGCCTCAAAAATTTAAAATTTGCTATTTTTAGACACCTGTAACTTAGGCACCTGTAAAAATTTTTCTTCGGCAACACATGAAAATTAAAGCTACAATAATATATTTTTACGTGTGTGAAAGGTTTATTTTAGTTGTAAAGGGTTCCAAAACTGCAGCTCTTCAAAATTGTAAAAAAGCCCCATTTTCAGATGTATATATCTCGGGCTTTGCGTAATAGTTTTGCAATCTAAAACCGCCAGAAGATCGAAAATTTTATTATCTATATAAAACAATATCAAAATTATGTAATATTTTGTAATTTACTATTTAAATTTACCGTTATGTGAAAACCACATTTTGCATGAAATTTCTTTTTTCATAACTCCGGCACCCCTTTAGATAGGAACCTGAAATTTTGAGACAAGAAAGAACTTTTAGAATTAGTATAAGTTTCCTCAGAAAATTTTTTGGTAACGCCCCCTCTTTAAGAGTTATTACGCCTCAAAAATTGAAAATTTGCTATTTTTAGACACCTGTAACTTAGGCACCTGTAAAAATTTTTCTTCGGCAAGACATAAAAATTAAAGCTTCAATAATATATTTTTACGTGTGTTAACAGCTTTTCTTAGTTATATAGGATTCCTGACTTACGGCCCCTCAAAATCTCAAAAATGTCCTATTTTCACATTTTTTCTTATTACATGAAATTTTCAAATTTTTGTGCAAGTCACACTTCTAAACAGTTTGTATTGAGTTTTGGAAATGTGCGCTTTTAAAAACCGTTGGTTTACATTCTACCTTGTTTTTTCTTATTTTCTCTTTCCCTTATATGAAAATATATATTATAACCTTTATTAAAAGAAAAAAAAATAGTGAAAAGTCTTCATATTAGGGGCTTTATCGGAGGGGTGAAAAAATATGAAATAAAAGGATTCATTTATCTATTCTTGTTTTTTTTTCGTGTTAAAAAAAGGAAAACCAAAAAATAATAAATGACGCGTTTTATTTTAGTTTTATATTATATTATAGACTGAGAGCATTATAAACTAACAAAATTTAAATCTACACATCAAATTAGATTACAAATGCAAACATAATTTAAATATGTGGTTCATATTGCCAAATTTTTGAAATTTGACTAAAAGGACTTTTTCTTTTTTTTTTTTAATGCATTTTTCTGCCACATAAATGTGGACAGAAAATTACACAACCTTTCCTGTTCAGGCGCGGCTGTAAATGTCGTAAGGCGGAATAACTCTTACGACGTGTATGGAACTCCAACCCACACTCCCTCGGTATGGAACTCCAACCCACACTCACTCCACACTCCCTTACAGCGTATCTTATGCGCTCTTATCTACTTTTTAATATGCCTAAAACTTAATTGACTTAATTATGAAAAAGCATATTTATTATTTTTATTTATATAAAATTTCTTATATACTTGAATGTAGTATTTAGACATCGTAAGAAGCATAGTAATATTTCAAAAAAGTTCTTGCCTACTCCTTTATACAACATTAAATTTCTAGATTATTATACACTCCAGACACTCCTTTGTAGTAGGTACTGATATTTCAGCTTATGACTACAACAAACATTTTATGTAACTGTAATTTTCACTATATCATAAGCACTTAACTAATAACCAAAATTATTAACATGTCGTGATATCTATGAAAAACAAAATATACAATATTATGTTATATTTTTCTGCAAAAGTTGATTTTCCTCAATGTATGTGAATTGTTTGGTCCGCAGCGGCAAAACCCTATTATATGGTATATAATTAAACGGTTAGAACTAAACAAATTCAATAAAATAATTTTAATAAAAATCATTAAAACACTTCTTTAAAGCTTCAGGTACGCTCTTAGTCTATACTTGTTATGTGTTTCTCTCAATCTTTCTGCAGCATCGTTTTTCTTCATCTAATATTTTTATTTTAAAAAACAAAAAAAAAAAAAAAAATACAGATGTGCGGTATGGTAATGCACTTCTTATGTTTAATGTTAAAAATATAAAAATAAAAATATTAAAACCCCTTAAATTTTTTTTTCTTAAATTTTTTTTTATGTTTTTTTATATTTTTTATGGATTACTTGCCCGGTGCTCCTTGACTCTTTTTTTTTTCCATTTTGTTATTTTAGTTGTATCTCTTATTTGAATGTTATTTTTGAATATTTTTTTCTCTCTTAATTCATTTTTTCTATTTTTATTCTCATTTTTTGTTTCATATTTTTTGTAATTTTTCATATTTAATGTTCACTTATTGTGAAAGATTTATAAATTTCTTCCACAAATTTTTTACATTAGTTTGTTGTTGTTTTAATTTTTTCATGGAACAGATTTTTCCACCGTTTTTCGAAAATAGTGCCGATTTCTAAAGAGAAAATCAGAGAAGCAAACGAATAAAAGAGAAACAATAAAAAAAAAAAAAACACAAAATATAAATTTGTACTAAAAAGAAAAAATATTGTTTTTAACCTTCAGAAGTTAAGTGCATCCCTCTAAAGGGATCGAAATGAAAAAAAAAAATTAAAACAGAAAGAGAAAAAAAATGTATTTTATAGAACAAAGAAAAGCAAATTAAAATTTGAATAAAAAATGAGACAAATCTTACTTACAATTAATTGTTGTTGTTGCTGTTACTATACTGATGGTACTGTTCTGTTTAATTTTATTTTTTTATTTTTAATATTCTGTCAGAGGCGTTACCGTAACTTTTTTTATTATCGAAATTTGAAATAATTATTTTTTTTTTTCCTTTAGAGTGCAAAAACTTGTAAGAGTTTAAAAGTTATAATCATTTTGAATTTTTTAGGTAAAATCGTTGAGTATCTCTTCTATTTCACATCGTATTGGATGAAAAATCCGATGTTATGTGTATTTTTTTCTTCATTTTCAATACATCGACTTTGACCATCAACATAATTCTTTGTTTTACATTCATTCATTTCAATTTCTGTAGCATCCAGAAGGTTGTGGTACCTACATCTATTTATTACATTCTGTCTGTCTATTACATTTGAGAATTTATTTCTCGTCGTTCAATTTTGTAATTCATAGACTGTGTACAGAAATTATTAGTTTTAGCACAGTTTTCGAAATGGGATTTAATTATAACAATCTAACTATTTGCTTATTGTGCAGTATAATCAATATTTCCATTTATTTTTTATAACAATTTTAAGATATTTTTCATCAATATTTTCGGAATTCATACAAAACGTTTCCTCACATTATGCTGTTGTATTGTGTAGAAAATATTTTTTTGGAAAGCACTGCTTCCTATTGCCGTCAATATTTACCTTACACTTATTTCTCATTTTGACATTGTCTACCTTTGGATGATTGTTATAGATGTTCCAGATATTATTGTTGCAAAGCTTTATTTTTTTTAATTCCGCTAAATAAAGGCAAATTTATATTACCAAGAGGGAAATTTTTGAAAGTTAAAACATGCTTTCAGCATGAATATTTGAGAAAATAATAAGAAAAACTAAAAGTAAAAATAATAATGAAAGAAAAAATCTTCGATGAGATTACCTTAACTAGAAACGATAGAATGCATTCGTGTACAGTAAGAAGCATTAAAAAAAAAAATAAAAAAATTAACAAAAATAAAAGGTAAAGTAAAGATTTAATAGAACAAGAATGAATTAAATGGGGACATTTTAAGCTTAATTGAATATTTTCATTATTTTTTTCTTTTACAATATTCTTTATATCATTGAATTTGATGATTATGATATTGATGATGTTGGCTGTTGATGATAATGCTACTTTATCTAGATTGCAATTTTTGTTTAAACCTAATGCTTCCCTTCGGAGTTATTATAAATTTCAAGTCAAGAACAAACAAAAAATTATAATTGAGGAAATATTAAAAAGAGGTGGATAATTTTTTTCTTTATTTTCAATTTTAATTTTGTATTTATTTTTTGTTTAAATTAACCGAGAGACTCATAATACCTACGTATGTATAAGTAATTTATAATGGAAAACAAAAACAGTATAATAAAACGTATATATTAATAGAAAACAAAAGTTAATGTAATTAAATTGAAATCTTAAGATTAATATAATATTTTTTTAAATAATTTTGGTAGATAGGTACGAATAATTATATTTATTTTAAACTTTTATTTAATTTTCTTATAAGACAATGTTATATATTCATTAAATTTTTGGGTTTCCTATTTATTTTTTTTTATTTAATTTATTTTATTTATTTATTTTCAATAGTAAATGCCAAAAGCGATTGCTCTCATATCATGGCTGTATCTGTATACATTTTAAAATATTATTTATTCATTATTAAATTTTCAAAATATAAAAGAAGTATAAAATATGACAAGTGTAATGTAGTTCATATAAAATAAACAATAATAACAATATTAGCAAAAAAAAAAAAAAACAATAAATTCAAATTAATACAAAAAAAACAAAAAGAAATAAACAAAAAAGAAAACTTTAAACTTTTAAAATTAATAAAAAAAATAAATTTTGACATTAATGAAGTGACCAGATGTTTCAAATATAATTAACAAACAAAATAATATATAAGTTGCAGCATTCATTTTTATCTTGTAAATTGTAATATAAATTATTTTATGTATGTAATTAATAAATAAAAATTAAAAAAAAAAAATTGAAATGTTTAACACTGATTCTACATATATTAAATTCTAGATGTACTTATATTCACCAATAATCCGTCTTGTTATTTCTTTTTTAAGTTTTAAACTTGTTGATGTTTTTAAATTATTGTCCAATTTGTTATAAAGATTAGCAGCGAGATGCACTGTAGTTGAAAGACCAAATTGTGTTGTCCTTTTATGAACAACGTGCAGTGATTTCTGGTTTCGAACATTACTGTTGTGATGATCTCTGCATTTAGTTAATGTTGTTGCATTGTGAACATTATCATGGTATACATTATGTATGTGTAGAATAAGTTTTACTTGTATCAGATCTTTAATTAATAGTAGATTATTTGCGCTATGAATATACTGTGTTTTTTTCAACCGTTTGTACTTATAAAGATTTTTTAAGGCTTTGTTTTTTATTACTTGTATATCTTGTATGTTTTGTTTTGTTGCTGTTCCCCGCAAATTTATGCCATATGTTAAGTGACTATATGAAAAAGGTCAAAATAGATTTGCTTTTTCACAGAATTGGGTAACACATAATTATGATATTTTTTTAAATACCCCAGCAATTGACGAAATTTTTCTAGCTAAATACAATGTATGCACGTTCCACTTGAGTTTGGAATCTATCCAAAAACCTAAATATTTATATTCTTCAACTTGCTCCAGCTTTTTATCAGCAATTTGAATATTTAATATTTGTGGAAGATTTCCAATAACCATGAATTTGGTTTTTCCTATATTTATGGTTAATTTTTGAGTAATCATCCACTCAAAAATATTTAAATTTATTGTTAGTAGCTTTTAGATTGTAATACAGTGTTTAGTATTTTGCTATGTTGTCTTGTATTTAAAATTATTAAAACATATAATCTAATCCATATAGGTGTCAAAATTATTGAAATTTTTAATTATTGAATTTAATATTTGATACGGAATTCCAACAAAAAATAATTGGTATAATATAAGTTGCTCATTAAGCGAAAGCATTAAAAGTTCGAAGTATTTAACAATTGAAAAATGTAACCTGATAAATATTTTAATGATAGGATATCTTTCAGAGCCAGTTTATCTATTTTATTGAATATTGAAATTTTTAAAGGAAATATCTTCTGCAATCATTCTATACCTTTACATAAAAGTTGGTATAAAACATAAAAGTTTAGAAACGAAAGAAGCAAGGAGAGGAAAATGATAATTTATATAGATAATATTATTGTAACCCATGTTATCACACTCCCCATGCCTCAATAGAAAAAGTCTTTTTTCTACCAATATTTATGTTTTCCTTGGTTTAGAAACATTTTCGGCACGAACATTAGATACGCTTTAGAAATTTAAATTCAGAATCTTGAAATTGTCGAACATAAAGATTTTAATTCCAATAATTCAAATTTACTCGGAAAAATTATTTTTAAATTCAAGGTGTTTACGAATCGATCATTAAAATAAATAAGTGAGTAAGTAAGTTCAATTCGAACACAAACCTTAATATGCATTTTCAAACGCCTAGAAACATATTTAAGGTTAATTTCATAAAAAGAATTTTTCAATTAAATTATTAATATTAAATTTTGTGAATTTTTTATTCTCAAAGAATACTTTTTATCTTCGAATTTTACTTAGTTCATAATCTTAAATTTTAACTTTCATCTAATTTTCTTTTTCTTTTTTGTTTTATTTTCTCAAAATTGTTGTACAAGAATTTTAATATTTCATTTTTATAAAATGTCTACTACTTACTCGTATAATTAGTAAATTAAAAAAAAAAATTTCTTCTCGTTAATTTTTAACGTCGTTGCTTTTTTATGTTGACTTTGTTGCATGTATTATGAAATTCATAATACACTTTCTAATTGATGATAAATACGATGTAAACACCGAGAGAATGTGGGTTCGAATCCCACACACGTCGTAAGAGTTATTTCCCCTTGCGATATTTACAACAACACCTGAACAGGAGAGGCTGCGTAATTTTTTGTCCACATTTAAGTGGCAGAGAAATACATTAAAAAAAAAATGTTTTCCAAAAATTAATATACATATATAAATATCCAAGTAAAAACACCTTTAATAACTATACTACACTTAATAACCCCCTATAGTACACCCCCTATAATTTAAATTTTAACAACTCATTTTTTAACTTCAAAAATATCAAACTCTTAAATAGAAAAACCACAGTATATAATAAACAAATCTCTGAATATACATCAATTATATAATGTACCCTAGAGTAGAACGAACTAGAACTTTTCCAACGTTTCTTAATTTCTTTTAAATGCATGCTATTTCTTTATATTAAAGTTTTTCTTTTTTTCCTTTAATGTTAAAATTTGTTCAAAATCAACTTTATTCTCCCCAAATTAATATTATTTTTATTGTTTTTATTATTTTTCTTTATTTTTAATAAATATGTAGGTAAATATTAATTTAAAGTAAAAGGACCCTAAATTATGTTGAAAACAAATCCTTGTTTCAAATAAAAAAGGTACCAAAAAATTTTCAATTTCACCGTCGTCTTTGAGTGTTTATTTTTTATCCTTTTCACCTCTTTCTAAATTTAATATGTTGAACCAACTAAATTTGGTAAGTTTTTGTAGGTTAAAATGATTTTAGTACAAATAGTATGTATACACCAAGTTACAGACCATCAATTAATTTTAATATTATTTTGATTCGTCTCATAGTCTGGAAAAATACAAAAAAAAAATAAAAAAATTAATTTCACGATTTTTGTTTGTTTTTTCCGTTATCAAAACAAACAAAAGTTAAGAAGTCCATATTCCTTTCATTTTTACATCAATGGACAAGTTCTATTTTTTTGTAAGTTTAATGGATGGTAGGAAAAAAGAATACAAAACCATATTTTTACTTAAGATTTTTTTTAACGGAACTTTTGATAAAATTTTTGTCTTAATTTAACATTTGTAGTAAAAATAGGGAAATATCTAAAAAAGTTATAGCTGGAATTTTTTTTCTGACTGTCTTTTTGTTGTTAATAAATTAAATACATACCTACTTATTTTGAGATTCTTTCGAGATATGACGGATTATAAGACATAGGTTAAGAATTTCGGAATACTTATTTTCTTAAATAACCAACTGATTTAGTTAAATGAAAGCGAAAAAAATTTTACTCATCTTAACTTTAAATTATTTAAAGTTTGGTACTGCAAAGTTGAATAATGAACTTATGGGCTTGCTTAAAGTAAGAATTTGATTAAATTATTTTTATTCACCGTTTCTTAAAATTAAAGTTTTATTTGGCCAAACAAAGCTGTAGTTTACTAAATTTTTGATCATATATACTATTTAACAGATTTCTTTAGTTTTCTTGAACAATAGTAGAATTATTAATATTAAATATATCGTAAACGTTAATTTCGAAGTAAAATTTAACTGTTTAACCATTTTAATATCAATATTTTATCAATGTGGCATTAAAAATCTATTCAGAAAATCTGTTAGGAATTAATTAAAAGTATACAATATTATTAGAACCGGCAGATAAATGACATCATTGCTTTAGAAAAAAATTCTAAAGATTTTATGAAAAGCTGCAAATACCTTTGATTTTAAAATGATATTTAATTTTAAAAAATAAAACCAAATTGCTGGTCAACCCACCTTACCTAAATTTGTTCTCACGAAATTTAAGTTCTGTTTTTTTTTTGTTTTAAAAAAAAAAAGAAAATAATAATTTTTTTTTCGATGCGATCTCATAAAAAAAAAAAAAATAACTCGTGAATAACTGTAATTATTTACATAATGAACTTTATTTTTCATTTTTTTAGTTTTTTTTTTTTTTTTGTTCAACATTACGATAAAAAATAACCAAGAAAGAAAAGAAAATCAATTCTTAAAGTTTGATTTGGTTTTCTTTCATTCATTCATACACTTTCTTTCTCTTTCTTACACGCCTTGAAGCGATCTTCTGTTTTCCCTCTACTTCATCAATTTTTTTTTTTCTTCATTTGTTTGTTTATTATTTTTTTTTTTTTGTTTGGCATTGGGAAAAAAAACTCAAAGAAACCACCAACCTTTGAGATGAGGTTACAGATGGAGAAAAAACGAGGGTGGTATTGGTTTTTAATGTCAAAAAAAAAAAAAAAAAATCCGCAAAAACAAAAAACAAACACGACCAAACAATTCCCTTTGGATATGATGAAAAACAGACTAAAAGAATAAAAAAAAAGGACTAAGAAGCAGAAAAAGAAAAATAAAAATAAAAAAAGAAGAACAGAAAGTGCTTGAAAAGTCAAATTAAGGAAGAAATTTCTTATGTAAATTACTGTAATTACAATGTGATAAACTTTTTTATTGCGTGTCTCCATTAAATTAAACATTTTTTTTTTTTTTTCAAAACTTAAATACGAAAAAAAAAAATTAAATGAATAATACTAAAAATGAAAATAAAATATAACCAAAAACTTGAAAAAACAAGTGGTAAAAGTTTCTTATTTGCAATGACATTACACAATATCTTAAGTATGTTGTTCTGGCGTATACCTAAAAATCTCAATACAAACTCATAAAACTAAACCGCAAAATATATAATATATTTACACATTATATTAATATAGGTGTAAAATAAATTAGTTCTTAGTTTTAGAATAATTTTGAAAGAACAAAATATAAAAAGAAAAAATCTCGTTATAATTTAAAAATAAATTTTTTTTTTTTTTTTTTTCGTTTTTTAAACTCTTGTTAAACATAATTTGAAAATGATAAGAATTGAAATGAATTATTTGTTATAATTGTATTGCTTTTTGCCACAAAAACTAATGACGACTGACCACGATTGTTATTAATGTTGGTAGTTTTTATTATAGGTTGTATTTTAAGAAATGGCATTTATTTAAGATATGAAATATAATTTTAATTTATATAAGAGAACAAAATAACATAACACAAGTAGAACAACATTTACAGAGTGCTTCTGATAAATTATAAATTTTGTTTATTTGTGGTATTCCTAATTGTAAATATAAATGAATGTTTTAAGATTTTATGTAAAATACTAAATGAACCTTTGGCTTTAATTTCAATTAAATTTTCGGCCTGATCCCTTTTAAAAATTTTTTTTAAGTTAACCATTTTTCAAAGTACATATAGAAAAAAAATGGGAGCGATTATTTCGCAATCGGAATATGATCGATCCGAGAAAGTTTATGCATACTGATTTCAGTAAAAGAAAATTATTGTTTTAGACATTCTTATAATAAAAGTCCTATATAAAATGTAAAAATATTAGTTTAAAAAATACAAATTGTTTTTTTTTTTTTAAGTAAATTATAGGATTATAAACGCTTTGTAGTAATTTAGAAGAAGAAAATTTATTACCAAAACCAAATTATCAACAACGTCATATAAAATTTAATCAACTTTTCTAATCAATCAATATACTCAGGTATAAAACATCCTGTAATTACAAAATTAATGGTTTACCATAGGTACCACAAAAACGCTTATGAAAAAGAACAAAATAATTGTTATCCATTTAATATAAATACGTTTATTTTTATTCGTTATATTTATATTGAAAAAACAAAAAAAAAAAACAAAAACAATACTTATTACATATATAATTTATATATTAATATTTTATATATTTTATACATATTATATTTGTTTAATATGACGAGGTTCAACAATCGTTTCGTGATTAAATTAAATGTTTTATCGTTTACATGACAAAAAAGCAAAAAAAAATAAATAAAAACATGTATTGGTATTTATTATGTATATCAGGACATTTTTTATTTTTATTTTTTTTTTGCTTTATTGCGTTTTCCTATATATTAATAAAAAATTAGTCCTTGGAGAGATCATGTATGACAGCAGTTTTTATTCTTATTTTCTCTCACTTTCTGTTTTTCAGTTTTTTTTTCTTTTTCTTTCAGCTTTTTGTATTTTTTTTTGTATAATTTTATGTTTTATTCTCAGTTGAATTTTATAAAACAAAAGCTAACAAACAAAAAATGCACACAATGAGAATATTCTGATAATTGCCTTTTGTCCTTTTGTTTTTTTTGTAATACAAAAGGGCAGTCGAATAAAAATTCCAATTTTTTTGTTTTATGAAATGTGTAAATTAAAACAATAATTTAAAGATTATACAGCAAAAAAAAAAAACAAATAAGGAAATCAATTGAAGGTGAGCCCAAACGAAAAATGAGATGAGAATTAATAACAGACATACGACATCCTTAACTAAAAAAAATTAAATATTAATTAAAAATATTATGGTTTCATCTCTAATTACATCTCTGACAATTGCTTTTATATTAGCGATAACATTAGTCGCCGTTCCATTATACCTTTTGATGTACTTCAAAAGTAGTTCAAAGTACAATAAAATTTAAAAGGATAATTTCAAAAGTTTAATAAATTAGTAATGAAATAATTCTCTTAATCAAATTAATTATAACCAACAAAATATCTCATTAAATTTGAAAATTATTTTAGAAAATTTAAAATTTATTCTTCATGATTTATAGAAAAAATCAACAAAATTAAGGGAAAAAAATAATAATAATAGTCCGTATCGCTATTAAAGAATTAACCTCATGCCGTACGACCAAGAAAATATGGCCGACGTACGACAACAAAAGAACGGACAACCTATTGAAACTATCTCGGCGGGACATAGCCAGAGCAATAGGTGTTTTCACGGGACACTGGCCAATTGGCGAACATGCGGCCAGATTAGGTATTCCATTCAACACATCATGCCGTAGTGGTGAACAGAATGAGAAAGAAATCATTATACACTTCACGTGTAAATGACCGGCGCTGGCCAGCGCCAGAAGAGCGGCTCTGGGTAGCCATGAATTTAATGATCTCAGCAATCTAGCGGCTAAGCAGATATGGTAAGGTTCCTGAATGCCGCCAAATGGATCTGAAACTAAATCCGTTTTAGCCTAAATTTAAGCCTTGTGGTCACGGAGGTGGTAGCAAAACGGTGCTAACGCGCTAATTGTGATCTTGTTATGGTTGACAGCACCAGCCACGTAAACCAACCAACCAACCAACCGTATCGCTATGAGTGAAACTAAAAAATTAAGAGTTAAATAATAAACACAATTCCAACCATCGACCACCTGCGAAATTCGTCTCGACCAATTTGCCTTGCCTATTTGTTGCCAAATGAAATATAATTGTAGCGAAATGAAAAATAAAAATGTAGTCGTTCGTTCAAAATATTCCACGTTTTTAATTTTTTTTGCTTAAAAATAAATCTCAAACCCAACCATCAGCGAAAGAATTTGGAAATGTCTTATTCTCGACGACATCGAATTTTCGGTTGAACGTCAATGGTCACAATTATGAGTACTTAAGAATGGATATGTTTTAATTTTTTTAGTCACGAATTTTTCGTAGATGGTCGATCGATCTACTGTTTATTATTGGTTTATTAAATGCACATAAAAGGATAAGATAATTTTCTTAATGTTGTACATATAGATGAAAATACATCATACTTCGTTCTCATAAAATTTCCATATAAATATTTTAAATATACCTATCTATATTAAAAAAATATTAAATAATAAAAATATTAAAAATATAAAAATATTAATAAAATATTCTGTGAGTTAAAAAAAAATTAATAGATTTTGAATAAAAATAATATCCAAATTATGTGTAAAAACTTATGGAGAATTTTCTTTTCAAAAGATATTATTTCAAAAATTTAGACTAAATTTAATTTAACAATATGAAAGTGCAAATTTAAATCTATAAATATCTTCAGCCGCATTAAAAAATTTTAACTTTTTCATTAATAATTTTTAAAAATTAAAAGAGATTACATGAAAAATTCAGCTATTTTCATACTTTCACTTCAAGTTCTAATAGAACACTAAAATTTTATATTTTGGAATTAGTTTTTGAAAATATTTTTGTTTATAAGGTAAAGTTTATGTTATTGGCACAACTAACGTGTAGAAGAATTAAAAATATGATTATCTTTTTAATTTTCCTTTTAGATAAAATATAAAATAAAAAAATAATTTTGATGTAAATATCTCGGATTGATAAGCTATTGGAGCAAATCGGGTAACCGGATAATCGGATAGTTTACTAGTGTAATTTTTAAGTTTTTACTAATATTTCATAACAGGAATATATTATGAGAAAAATTATTAAGACAAAGTTATTACACAAGTAAATTTTTTGATCCGACCAAATTTAACTTTTATTTCCTTTTAAGTCCAAACTTTATACATAATATGCGTATGTATATATTATTATAACACGCCATATGAAATGAACAAATTTTTTTTGTTTTTTTTTATGTCTAAAAATGTATACACATACATACATACATACTTATATCTATATACATATTATATTACTCTTGTTGATGACGCAAAATTCAAACTGTTAGCAGATTCAATATTAATCTTATGTTTGTTTTGTATTTGTTTACAGTTTTTATTATTTTTTACTTCTAATAGTTATTTTTGAATTAAAAAAAAAAATCATGTATACATTATGTAAATGGATGGATGAATGTATGTATGTACATATATGTATGTATATTTTTGCAATTAATTAATTGCTTAGTTATTATTGTTATTGAATAAAAAAAAATTATATTAAATTATTAGACCCCTGATAAAAAATTTTCAGCAGTTTACCCGTTTTTACATATACATACTATCACAGAAAAAAAGTTTTTTACACTGTAAAACTTTGCGATTGGTTTAGTAAATTTAGAATTTGTGAAATAACTGCATTTTTCAGCTATGAAAGCAGTGCATAATATTTTGTCGAGTATTTTGTACGCCACCTTCTGCGCTTAATTTAGCGCTGAATAGTTTCTACATGAGATGCGTAAAATTTTCATTACCTTTTTTAGCGCTGCAGTTGAAGTTGACAATTTCCTGCACAAGAGTTGAAAATTGTCATTCTCCCTTTCAGCGCAACAGTTTACTCTGAAAATTTTATGCAATTTATTCATTGTATTTTGTATGTTATTGCATAATTTGTAGACGCTGAAAATTTTCTGCACAAAGAATGTTGAAAATTTTCTGCCATTTTGTCATTGTATCATATGTTTGAGTGCTGTGATAAAGATAAGATGTTTAAGGGTAAATATTTTTATATTATACGTTAGGTACCATTAAATTAAATTTCTAAAAATATAAAATTTTGTTATTTTAAATATAAGAACTCTGTATAAATTCATACAATTTCTCTTCATATTTTCAGCATATTTCTCTGCGAAAATTCAACGTCGAAAAAGCGCATTTTTTTTATCAGGGAAGTTTATTTTGCTTTGATATACATACATATGTAGATATGTAAATATAAGTATGTAAAATATTATTTTTGTATAATAGCGATCGGTCCTTTCGTGGAGACAGCTGATTTTTTAATTTTATCATTAACATTTTTAATATTTTTTAATAAAAATATTTGAAAAACCTGAAAAAATTTTGTGGTAAATATTATTTGCAGGTTCAGTACAGGAACAGGAATACATTCAAACATCTTCTACCACACATTTAATTGGCATTTTCGATTAAAATTTATTTTTCATCAAAAACTTGTCTACACCTATATTGTTTTTATGATTTTTTCACAATATTTTATAGGTAGATAGTAGGAATAGTTTTTTTTGTTTATTTTTTAACACACTATTGTAACTTTTTTAGAATAATTATAAAAACTGATACATTATAAAGATAAGAAGTAAATTAAATTTAAGTTTAAATATTTTGTTCCTGTCCAATACAAAGCGAGCTAAAAAAACCGTTAAATAAAAAATAAACAATCATATTGATAAAGTAGGTATATACTTATTTAGAAAGTACCTATCCTAAATAAACAAAATCTATTCAAAGTCGTCATACCTATTATATAATTATGTTTTAAATTCGAAAATATAATGGTTAAAATTATTGAGCCTTTCATCTATCGATCATCAAAATCGACATCTTATAAAATATTTTAATTTACTTTTAAAGATTAGTTCGTGTACCTTGAAAATTACTGGAAATTTATAAACAGATACTTACTCTATAACCTTTTTTTAGCACTTCAACATAATCAAAACTGAAAATTATGTCAATAAAATCAAATAATTCATCAAAATTTTTATATAATAAAAAGAATCAATTATGAAACTACAGTTTCCTGAGACAAAAAACTTTTAAGAATAAAAATATAAGGAGCTATTTTTTTAATAATATAATCTATATGGTTGCCCCATTGAGTCTACTGTCTATAATTACAATCCTACATAATCCTACACAAAATCAATTTTTTTAAAACTTCAATCTATACAAAATACATTATTATCACTGTTTATTCTTACTTTCCAAACATTATTAGAAAAAGTCCAAGTGAGTAAGTGAGTAATCCAAAAGTAAGTAATCCAAATATTTACTACATTTAAATCATAATTAATAGAATCTCTTATAATATGATATTTGTATCATCAGTATAGAGTTGAATGCCAACTTTGAACTTCAAAAACACTTAGTTGTTAATGAAAATTTTAAATAAATCTAAACTTGAAAGGGACTCTTATGGTACACTCAACCTTTTGTATTACGTTTTGATTGCTTACCTTTCAGAACACTTTTAGACTATAAAAATAACAGCTATTAAGTATCTGTAATAATGTTTTGATTCCAACTTTCCTTGCATTGTAGTTCAATACAGATATTACGTGTAACTTGCCATCGGATATCCGTATATTAAATTTTCTCCCAACCAGTATAAGAAATAGTACTAATTTGGGAAACTTCATACCATAGCTTGCATCCATGTGGCAACTCTAATTTTTTGTATACACAATCGCAAACAAATAAGTTACCAGCTGACCCTACTTTTACATATGAAAAGGAAATCAATCTAATAATAAGTAAATCGAATCAAATAATTGACAAAAAAGATAAGATAAAATTAAAAGCTAACAAATCTTCAGCGACCATACTATATGGTTTACCGAAAATACATAAGTTAGGTGTGCCATTACGTCCTGTTGCTTCTGCATGTAATGCTCCAGCACAAAAATTGGCCAGTTATTTAAGTTTTACTTTACCTGTTTTGCTTAATTTCAAAGCCAAATACTCTATAAAAAATTCCACAGAATTAATTAATAAATTGGAAAATATTAAATTACCTAAGAATGCTAAACTGATTTCATTTGATGTCTCAAGTTTGTTTCCGTTCCTACCGCTAAACTGAAGAAGATATTCTATGACAAACACAAAATAACAAATAAATTTAGAGATCTAGACAAAGCAGTCGAATTACAAAATTTAATTAACATTTGCATAGACCAGAATTATTTTGAATTTAATAACAAGTTTTATTCTCAAACAAATGGTTTAGCTGTGGGATCAAGTTTGTCCCCTCTAGCCGCTGAAATTTTTATGGATAACTTTGAAACAACTTTATTTGATTCCAAACACCATCTCTTGAAGAATATTTTAACCTGGTTTCGATATGTAGATGATATATTCTGTATATGGACTGGTACAGAAAGAGACGTTACTACGTTTTTGGAAAAATGTTTAAATATTTTGAATAACAACATCAAGTTCACTTTAGAATATGGTGGAGTTAAGCTGAATTTTCTAGACTTAACTATAGAAATAATTAATAACAAATTTGACTTCAACATATATCGAAAGGAAACATTTTCAGATGCTATTATCCCTGCTTCTTCAAATCATCCATGGTCAATAAAAATGGCATCTTTCCATTGTTTATTACACCGTATGTTATCTGTACCATTCACTGGTGATAATTTCAAAAAAGAACTAAATAGCATTATTAATATCGCTATTAACAACGGTTACAAGAAACACACTATATATAATCTATTAAAACGAAAGTCGAATAAAATGATGATGAAAAAAATATTCCCAGTACCTGATAATGACGCAATTGAAATAAATTATACGAAAATACCATACATAAAACATTGTTCGGAACGTTTATCAAAACAAGTCAACACAGCTGATATAAAATCTGCCTTCTTCAATAAAAACACATTATATAACTTATTAGTCAACAATAAATTAAAATTACAAAAACCATGTAACATTTTGTCAAAAAGTGGAGTATACGGAATTAAATGCAATGATTGTGACGGTATTTACATAGGAAAAACAAAAAAGGTCATTGCAAATTAGATTTGTGGAACATATTAAATCAATAGCTCTTTCTGACCCACCATCTGGACTTGCTCAACATCTGAAATCAACAGGACATATCACAGATATAAACAATGTCAGACTGTTAAAAGAATTGAAAGGCGGCTTAGTTCTAGATAAACATGAAATTTTTCAAATAAATAAATATAAAAATAATAATATTACTTTGTTTAATAACCAAATTGACTTAAGTATAATAATAATCTTTTACTGGACAACAAATTTTTATTTAGCTAAATGTAAATTTACATTTTTGTTACTTATGCCAGTTTTTTATTTCGTTGTAGTTGTATTATGTTTTTGTATATTGCTCTTAATCTTTTTAAATAATTTTATTTTATTTTTTTGTTAGTTAAATTTTAAACTGTTTTTCTTTTTTTTTTTTACTACTTTTTAATATTTTTTAATATTTTTTTTTTATTTTTTAAAATAATAATTTCTTTTATTTGTATATATGATGAAAGGTATATTTTTAGGTAGTATCTTCCTGATGATGCCTTTAAAAAGGGCGAAACTAGTTGAGAAAAAAAAAAAATATATATATATAAATATTAAATAGAAGAAATTTGATTAATTATTTAACAAATATGTTTCACCAAGTGCCTACAAAAAAATCAATTGATTTTTTATTAAATAATTTAACATTAAATTTCTTTTAGTCTATTATTAAACAACAAACATTATGTCGAATGCATAAAACTGACCTTGATCTCAAATCTTACTTTTTCCAACAAAACCTACCAGTTCAAGTGTAGTTTTTGTTTGAAAAAGTGAGATTTGAGTTTAAGCTTAATTTTATGCATTCGACCCATTGTTGTTTAAATATAATCTCAATACCAGTTTTAATAAACTGAAAGAGATGGATTTTTTTGTATATTAAATTTATTGCTTTTTAATTTTATAAATAAGATTGTAATATTAGGATATAGGAAAATGAGTAAATAAATATAAATAAATAAAGAAAAAAACTTAAAACTTAAAATTTTCTTACAATTTATTAAAATTTGTTTTTAAAATTTTTTTCTTCCAGTATTTGATTGATAAGGATGATCTTTCCTATACTAAAAGGACAAAATATACTACAAAATATTTTACTATATATGTATATGAAAAAGTTGTTATAATATGATTCGAAAAGTCGAAATAAATTTAATTTATTGTCAATCTAAAACTATATCTTTTTTTTTTTTTGGTTTTTGATTATTTTTATCCCTCTAAAGTAGAAGAAAAAAATATTAAATAAGTTTTCATTCCTTTCTGTCATTCTATCATTTTGTTTAGTATTTCAGTAACCCCTAATTTAAAATTTCTTGTAACCCCTATGACTATATTATTATAATTTAGTAATTAAGCAGTTAAAATCTAAAATGCTAAAAATAATTATCTTCAATCTACCAAAGTGAATCCCAAGAAATTTCACTTTTCAAAATAAAATTAAAAAAAAAAAAAATGTGTTAACACAAAAAGATAAAGAAAATAATGCAATAAATTGCATGACAAGAGTCACTTTTTAAGTTTAATTTTCTTTTCTTCTTCTTTTTTTTTTTTTTGTTTTACTACTTTAAAAATTAACTTTAATAGCTGTAGTAAAAAGATATCAACTATCTATAATATAACTACTATTTAGCTCTTTAAAAACTAATTATTGTAGTTAAAATAAAAGTAAAAGGTAAAAGGTAAACTAATTATAAAGTAAGTATCAAGTAAAAATTTAATTTCCAGGTGTTTAAAATCACGTTAATATTCTAAGTGTTATCTTTTCATGCAATCTTAGAACAAACCGACAAAAAAAGTGCAATTGTTCATTACTAATATTCTTTTAGATGATTTTGTTTTTGCTAAATTTTGCTGTTCATTTTATAGAATTGTGTGGTTAATAGAATATGAAGTTTATTATAATTACAATATTAGATACAGGTTAATGATGATAATGGCGAGCGATTACACTAATGGTCATTATTAATTTAATATTTAAAATTTATAAGTATGCTACAATGAAACAATTTTTAGATCAGCTTAATGAAAATGTTAACATTAAAACCAAAAACTTAAACAAAAATTTGTACTTTATAATGTAATATGTATAAATTCTTCGTAGAAATTTAAAAAATCATCGCAATCTATGTTAGCCGTTTGAAATAATTATACTACTGCTTTGTCAAAATTAAATAACAATATTTTTTAAAAAGTTCAATATCGGTAAACCTAATATGGTTCTACGTTTTGAACAAAATCATAAACTAAAACAAAGTCTTCGGCTTAATCTTTATATAATAAGGCACTAAATTTCTCCGATGAGTGTCGGGAGCGAAAGTATATAAATGTTAATCCTCCATTATTTACATACGGGTCTTTTCTACCTCAAATAAGGCAAAAGTCAATCATTTTTGTTCTGAAGAATAATAAGAATCTTTATTTACGCAGACGTAGATGTGTTATTTTAATCAAATAATGCAAAATATTATTAACAAATATTATAATTATAAATAAATATTAAAAATAAATTTTATATTTTCTGAAAAATATTATTATCAAATTATTTTAAGTTAATTATGTATAATTAAATTTATAAAATTATTAATTATATTATCTATTACGAAGATATCATATTATATTAATAACTCAAAATAATATTTTTTTAAATTTGGATCAATATGACCAATCACAAGTTCTTATGAAAAAAAAATACTGTGCGAGTACTGTAGGGTTAATGAACTATGAATTTTCTTTTTTTTAATTAGAGAAAATGAATTAAGATTTAGTTTTACATAAACTACATAGCCATTTTATATTTGAATTATCCTTAGAAATTTTATTTTTTCAAAGATAACATTTATCCACGCCTCTTGCTTTAAAGTCTTTTTCAGTTTCAAAATTGACCGTTACAAATATTATTTCTTATCGTTGTTAAAAAAAATATAATTCTGTTAGTTACATTAAAATAACATAAAATTATTTCAAAAAAAAGGTAAGAAAAGATGAACAAGAGAAATATTAATACTTAAATTATCATGAATCATAATTTA
This sequence comes from Poecilobothrus nobilitatus, assembly GCA_947095535.1. Taxonomy (NCBI): domain Eukaryota; kingdom Metazoa; phylum Arthropoda; class Insecta; order Diptera; family Dolichopodidae; genus Poecilobothrus; species Poecilobothrus nobilitatus. The sequence goes on along the minus strand of OX352774.1, from coordinate 264,356,715 downwards.
ATTAGGATAAAGATCGACTGATTATTATCGAATTAATACGGTCTTTTGTGGAGATTATTAACAAGACGTTTATTGAAAATTTGGTACAAAAATAACCATTGATCAAAATTTCGACTATTATTAAGGGATGTTTTAATTATCTTTCATTTTTAATTTTAAAACAAGTCAATATTCATAAAGAAAATAAAAAATAAATTATCCTTTAATAACAATAAATTCTAAACAAGGTAGAATGTAAATCAAAGGTTTTTAAAAGCGCACATTTCCAAAAGCTAATACAAACTGTTTGAAATTGTGACCTGCACCAAAATTTGAAAATTGTATATAAGAAAAAATGTGAAAATAGGACTTTTCTGGAATTTTTAGGGGCTGTAAGATCGGAACCCTATATAACTAAGAAAAACCGTTAATTTGAGCGCTTTTAGGTCTTAAACAGGAGTGGTATGAAAAAATTTTCTAAGAAAACTTATACTAATTATAAAAGTTCTTTCTGCTCTCAAAATTTAAAGTTCCTATCTAAAAGCATTGCGGAGTTATGAGGGTTCAAAAATCATGCAAAATTTTACGGTACATTTAAATACTAAATTTAAAAGAATTGTATAATTTTGATATTGATTTTTAAAGGCAAAAAAAAATTCCTGTCGAATTGCGTCTTCAGATTGAAAAAATTTTAAGTACAAAAAAGGACTTTTTAAAACTTGGAGAAGCTGCAGTTCCGTAAGGGATGGGGCTACTGACGGACGGACAGACGGACGGACAGAATTAAACTAATAGGCACATTATTTCAAAATTTTTTTTAGAAATGTGCTAAAAGCACGGTAAGTTAACGAGTAATGAAATCTTGTGAAATATTTCATTTTTAATCTTATGGAATTTTGATACTTAAATATCTTGCATGTAACTTCAGAAAAATTTTTTTTTTGTTGACTAAAGAAAATTTAATTAAAAATTAATAAAATATTATTATTAATTTATTTTATATGAAATTTTATCTTTAATTGATTTAAAATTTAAAAATGGTTTTGAACAGATGTTTAAAAGAATGATAGAAAATATTAAAGTAATAATTCTTAAAATTATGCCTTTGGAATATTCACAAAATTAATAATGTGTGCCTACATTTTTTTGAAATAAATTTAATTTTTATTTGATATTTTAAAGTACAATAAATATTGATTTAATTTTTCTTTTAATTGGGTTAATTTACATTTTAATATAAATATTAATTTTATTATAATATTTCTTTTTAAATCACTTATTTTTTAGTATTTAAAAAACCATTAAACTTACGAAATAAAATTTCCTTTCCCCCTTTTTTCTTTATCGGTATATCTTTTTTTTTCTCTCTCTGTCTCTATCGCGCTCTCTTTTATTTATCAAATGCAATATAAAAACAAAAAAAAAACCGATTTAAAACTTAAAAAAAAATATTTGCACATTTTGTTTTTTTTTTTTTTAGACAATCACATAAACTTTATATATTCACATAATATTATATTCATATTTATATCTAAAGATAAATTATCATCTAAAATATGTAGTCGCAATTTTTAAAATTCTAATTAAAATGTTAATGCGTGTCTGAATTCAATTTAATAGGAATATATCACGTTATTATCTCATTCATTTTCTTTTATATATATATATATAAAAAAAAAAAAAAAGAATTAGAACAAAAATAAAAGTAAAATAACATAACCACCATTACAATAACAAAATTAAAATTTATTTCATACCATACAATATATTATGATCTGATCTAAATCTATATAATATACATACTCATATAATATTAATTTATATATAATAAATAACTAATGCTATTCATTCTTATATATTATATTCTTACTCTACTTGTATTAAATAATGTACACATGCTATTCAAATAGTTTTTTTTTTTTTTTTTTCACTAAAAAACATAAAAACAAAAACACTAAACATAACATAGAACATAGTGATTTAGTAATGAATCAACCGTTGAACCTAATTTCAATATATGACTATCATGACCCTCCATTAAAATCATTAAAATATGTAATGCCTATGAACATATGCAACATAAATACCTAGAAGTAAAAAAAATTTAAAAATTAAAATTACATAAAAAGAAACGCTACCCGTTTTTACAATTACAGTAATTACAAACTATTGGCTTATTATTGTCGGAAAATTTAAAAATAAATAAAATTTAAAATTAAATAATGCTACCTACAAGTATGCAACTTTTAAATATTTACCAGTTATTCATAATGGAATATAACTGACACTAAACTTTCTTTATACCAAAATATTATACCAGCCACAAAAGATAACAAATTTTAGACATTTATTATGTTACTATGTATTTTTCGTATCAATATAATTTTCTTGTCACCTTAATATTTAGTTCAATTGCGTTTCAATAGTTGTCTACAAAATAACTGCAGCTTAAAAATTTACTTTCAAATTAACGACTTTACTCGAAAAAACTTTCTAAAATCTTGTATATGACAGACGTCAAAAAAAAACTCAACACAATTCTACTTTTTAAAAACAAATATGCATTTTAATATTTACAAATCCTTGAGAAATTATTTTCGAAATAAAATTTATATATGTATATATTATAATATTGTAATGTATATAATTTAAAGCAAATTTATTTGCAAAACTGATTCAGTTTTAAGTCAAAAATTTTAAAACAGTTTTAGTTTATTCATTTATTTTTCTTTATTATATTTCATGAATCTAAATAGAAAACATATATCTAATATCTCGAATCTATTGGATCTGGACGTTTGAAGAAAAAAAAAAAAAAACAAAATTATAAAAAAAAGGACATGAAATATATTTAAACACATGAAAAATAATTGCTTGCGTGTCAGAAATAAACTTTAAAATTTTCTACTAAAAAATTAAATTTAAAATTTGATGTAAAATACAAATTTAGAAATTTTCGTGGCTGTTTTCTATTGATGCTATTGCTGATGATGCTAATGTTACTGGCTGCTGTTGTACAATAAAATGGCGATAAAGTTTTGTTTTTTTAATAGTAATTTTTTTTTTTTTGTTTTGAATTTTGAAAAATTTTTTAAAATTCAATCCGTTTTTTTAAAGGAAAACATTTTTAGAACTTTTAAAACGTTTTTTTTTAACGTTTCTAGAAGTAAATTGTGGTTGGTTCATTGAAAATGTATTTATTTGAAAAATCAAAATTTGAAAATTTGTAAATTCAATGTCCAAGGAATAAAAAAAAAAAATTTTAATTTCGAAATTGAAAATAGTTGTTCATCACAATTATAAGGATTTTTATTTGAAGTATTAAAGAAAATATAATAGCTTAACTGACATTTGAAGCAAAGTAAATATCTGACAACTTAATAATACTTAATTCTTTACAAGATACGTATTAAAGTCTTAAACATTTCCATTTTTTTTTTTTGAATTAATAATTAACTAAACCGTTAATTACTTGTATCCAAATTTCTCAATTGTAAAATTAATTTTTTTTAAAAGTTCTCAGACTTAATTTAAATTGAAAATATTTTAACAAAACCTATTATTTTCGGCAAAAATAATTTAATTGGTATTCAAAACTTTCCAATATCACAATATTATTATTATGTAGAAAATTAGTTTCAAAAAAACAAAAAATCTATAGTTTTTTGCAGTAAAATGAAACAAAAAAAAAAACCCCATTGATTAAAAAAAATAATGTAAAAAACTGAATACGTACTGATAAATAAAAATATAAAAACCTGAAAAAAGCAAATATAAAAAACTAAACAGGCATTCTCTAACTAGAAATTATTATCTTTAATGGCTTATAAATTTCCACATGGTGAATTCCAATCAAAATGCAAACTCACGAAATCAATTTTAAAAACCAAAAACAAAACTGACCACATGTCACTTCATCAGTGTTTCAGTTCAGTAACCATGTACAAGTATACTTATGTATATGCAATTTCAACATCTATACGAGTACAATTTTAATGCCACATAAAAGTTTATCAGGATAACTCTGTAAAAAAAAGGGGTAAGTTGTGCAAAAAATAAAAAAAAATTAAAATAAATAAATTAAATTAATTAAAAAAATAACTTACATATGAATGAAATTATGTAGGACTGGGACGTCTGAGGGTATGAAATAAATTTTTGAATAAATATGAATATAAAATTTTTTTTTCAAGGTGGTGAAAATTTTTTTTTTTTTTGTTTTTATGTTTTTATTCCATGTAGTTTAAAATATTTTAATTTTGACCAGAGCTAGCGGCAATTACAATTTATTAGTAAATAAACTAAAAAAAGAAAAATTGTATTCACAGTTATGGCAAATTTAATAAAAATGTGATGTGGAAGTTTGATTTTTTAATAGGTACCTTTTGTTAATTGCCTTTAAAATATTTTTATTGCCAATCGGCCAAGTCCACTTGTGACAAACCGAAAAGGTTATTTAAGAAGAATTTCCCCCAAAACTTCCTTTCTTTTAGTGCAAGAGCGGTGCAATCCCATAATAGGTGAAAAATTGATTCATCTTCCTCTTTACATTTTCTACAAAAATCATATGACGGAACTCCTAACCTTCTCATATGTTTACCGATCGGATTATATTCCATTCAAACTCCTATTACATTATCAATATTGCGACAATTTAGGAAAAATAGTCTAGTTGATCGTTTAATATCTAATATAAGAAAGGTCTGTTTGGTCACAGCGTAATCATTAATAGAAAACCACCTATACAGTTTTTGTGTAGATATATTCGTTTGCTGTTTAGAAACCTTTTATTAACTCATTAATATATAAGCCAAGAAAATATAATTAATGGAAACTTTGAAATGATGTAAAATGCGATTAAAAAAGAATAACTAAAATAACTAATAAGAGAACTAAAATAATTATATTGTACCAATATTTTTTGCCATAACTATTAATACTCTTTACATAATAATATTATTATCTATCCAGTGTATTCGTTTGAAAATACATTTTTAATTTATGATCGAATATTTTGGGGTTTGTTAATTTGCAATCTAAATAACATGGTATTTCAAATTTTTAAGGGTTAATTTAAAAAAGATATATATATATATATTATATAATATTATATAGCAAAAAAGTAAATAATCGACAAGGAAGCATTTTTATTATATTATATAGTGACTCATTTTCTGGTTTAATCATTTTGTAGGAATATTAATCATTTTCAACACAATATGTCAAATTAAATGCAGGCAGGTCTGCGTGTATAAATATAATTTTCAATTTTTTTAGATTTTTAATTTTTTTTATCTAAACTTTTATGAAATATTATTTTATCCATTGATTATGAAAAGTCAATTAAAAATCAAAAAAAAAAAAAACCCGAATATTATTATTCCTTGTTCTTTTATTAAAATCCTTAATGATTCATTTTTAGATTTTTTTTTTAATCAAAAAAAAAAAAAAAAAATACATAGTGAATAATTAGTGCTAATTAAGAATTAAGATTTTTAATTTTAAACTACATACATTAATAATTTTCTATTAAAAATAACATTTTATTAAGATTTTAAAATTATCCTTAAAATAAGAATAAAATAAACATATTTTAGTTATAAAAGAAAAATTTTTAAAATTACCTTGTAAAAAAAACCTGTATTTTATTAACCCTTTACCCTACTATACATATACAATTATTTTCGTAATTTTATCATATTATATTAAAAATATTTAAATGATGACATCATCAGTCTATCCGAATGATTGATTTAGTAAAGGATGACTGATAAAATAATTGTTATTTTTTTTTCTGACTATATAATGTTCCTTTATAAGTGACTATAACAAATAACGATGACTTCATATAACAAAATAACATTTTCGTCATTTTAAAAACGTGGAGGTTCTTAAAAGGTTTCTTGATTCATTTAAAACTGCTGAGTCAAAAAATTAAATATAAAAAAATCGGGGGATACCTTAACTTCCACGGACATAAATTCCATTGAACTTGTGTCCTCTTAATTGAAATTAAGTTTCATGGAAGTAAAGCCCGTAATGAACTTTAAGTTCCATATTTTTTTTTATATACATATTATAGAAAAGTGGAACTAGGGTTATTTTATTCGAGACATAAGTTTCAACAAAAAAGAGACATAAGTTTCAAAATCTTAGAGACATAAGAGACATTCGAGACATTCGAGACATAAGTTTCAAAATCTTATGCCCATTTCATTTGATACTTAGTTTCAAAAACAAAGTGGTCAGAATTTCCATGGGGAACTTAAATCCCTTTAGGAGGACATTAGTCCTGGAACTTATGCCCGTTGAAATAAAGTCATCCCCTCAAAAAAAAAAAATACATTTCACGTAATTAAAATTAAAGTTGATTTAATAATGATATTAATCAAATATCGCATGAAAACTTCAAAAATTTTCTTTCAAAGTCAATTTTTATTTTCATTAAAGATAAAAAAAAATGTATGATACTTATTTTTATGTTATTTCGTAGGAAAAGTACCTATCAATATTCAATATACGCCTTCATTTCATTTCTATTCCATTAATATAAAAAAAAAGAATACACGTGCCTCATACTCATACACTATTATTATTTTCCATGTGTTCGACCAAAATATTCCGAATCCTTAGATTGATTCAAAAATATTTTTCATTTTTCTATTAATTTGAAAATTTTATATTCATCCAGTTTTTTTAAGAATCCATTCATTTAAGAAAAACATTACCTTTCTAACATAAAATTATACATAAAAACAACCTGAAAAATAAATTCAAAAACAAATATCTTTAAGTAAGAAAGTAGGCATACAGTCTTTTTATCATACTCTCATTTCTGCCAATATTTTTTAAAATGGAAAAGAGAATTTTTAGAAGCTTCCTAATACAATGTAAAAATAAAATGACTTAAATTTATGTTTATGTCAAATTATATTTTTTTTTCTTGTTAAAATCTCAAAAGTCATAAAGACATTTTACTTCAGCCAGTCATTTCCATTTATTTTTTTTTTGGCTCTTGATTTTTTCTTTCTTAGAGTTTACATTTAATCTCTCTCTCCGTTTTTTCATTTTTTTTTATATTTTCTGTATTTTTTAAATCTTAATAATACCACATGGTATACACCTACCATAAAAGGTTTTGCTTTCTTATTTTTTTCCGCCATATTAAAAAATCAATGCTTTGACAGTTATAGGCACACATTACGCGTATAAGGATAAAGGAAAATAAATAAAAAAACAACTAAAAAAAACGTAGAAAGGAAAAAATTAAAAAAAAAAAATTAAAAATGTAAAAATAAAAAAAGAACAAACTAACATATGGCATAAATGGAAATCTAAAAATGGGACAATTCATAAAATATTTTAGAGCTTCACAGGTTAACCCAGAAAAAAACTTCTGTATACACAATGTCTTACAAATAAAATGATAATCATAAGAATATATGAATGCCAAACGTTTTAAATGTCGAGATTTGGTTCGTAAGTTTGAATAAATTCACTGCATTTTTATTACATTAAATGTGATAATGTGGTCCGGTGTAAGAACCATCACATTAAATGTGATGATTTGGTTCCAGTTGTAAGAAATAAAAATTTATTCTCTCTGTTTTTTACTTTTAAATACATATGTAATTTTATAAGAAAAGATAATTTGTAAGAGTTGGTATCCTTAAAAGAGGATTCCATTTAAGAGAAAAAACAAAAAAAAAATTGAAAATACAATGAACAATGAACCTAATGGAGGGAAATATTTTCTCAATTCTAAATTTCCTTCTCTATCTCTTTCTCTTTTGCATTTTCATTTTATTTTTTTATTTTATTGTTTTTATTAGTACTATATTGTATTTTGTATCTTTATTCAAAAAATAAAAATAAAAACTAAAAGAAAATCAGCGGGAAAAACCATTATTTGTCAAACTCCCTACGGATTTTATGTCAATCATTGATCTTAAAACTAATACTGACAAATGTATTTTTCTGCTACTAAATCAAGGTCTCGTTAACATTGACGTTAAGAATTTCCAACCTAAGAAAGAGATAAAAAATTAAAAAAAAAAAAGTTTAAGAAAAATAAAGAAAAACAATAGAAATATATCAAATAAAGTACAGTTAGAATTATTCTTCCTTTTTTTTATAGAAACCTTTTATACTTATAGTTACCACACATTCATATACATTCATGAATATATTTTCTATTATTGTTCTGAATAGAATCAAAGGTAGCCTTTCTAATACAAATTATTTCACCTGAATCATCATCTTTTAAGATAATAATGGGTTTCATTATTTTCTTTCTCTTTCTTTTTTTTTTCATTTTTAGATATTCTGAATTTTATATAATTTTCATTGGGTGGGCATTTAGAAATAATATTTTCGGTTCAATTTGATAAAGACATGGTTTACAAATGGGATAAAGGTATATCTCTAGTACCCATAACAATCATAACAATATAAGTTGAATTTTGGTTTTGGTTTCGTTTTTAGTTTTGTTTTTTTTCTTTGCATGCTGAGAATATTCCGTTTTTAAAGTTAAGCCCATTTAGCCTAATTTATTTTTCTTCTATCTCATTTCTAAATTTTGATTTTATTAGTAAGATATTTTTCTTTCTTTTCTTTTCGATTTTTTTTTTTGTTTTGTTTTTTTGTTGTTAATTTTATTTTATGTGACTTTCTGTCTTAATCAAACTCATCGAATGACATTAATTTTCTAATGGATTGTTTTTTTTCCTTTTAATATGTTTTCGTTTTTTTGTATTTTTTTTTGTTGGTTTGGTTCTGCCTCTGTATTAATTTATCACCTAGATCTAAGATCATAAATGTTTTCATATTAATGTATATATGTTGTATACTTTATTTTAAGCGCGTTTGTATATGTATAAAAAACATGAAAAATGTATATTTTTGTTTTTGTGGCAGTTTTTTTATAGGAGTACATTTAAGGACTAAATAATACTATATTATTGTGAAAGGTTAATTCCGCGGGAAATGTTTCTTTTGCATTTCTGTTAAAAAAAATGAATGGGGCTTCGTAATACGTCGAGGCAGTGTGGGTTCGAATCTCACACACGCCGTAAGAATTATTCCCCCTTACGAAATTTACAGCCACGCCTGAACAAGAAAGGCTGTGTAATTTCCTGTCCACATTTATGTGGCACAGAAGTGCATTCAAAAAATTAAACAAAAAAAGAAAATATAGAACATGCATATAACATGCATAGAACATGCATTTAGTAAATCAAGCTTTACACAGGTTTGATTCAAACTTTAGGTCGAAAGTGAATTGTTCGAATGTATGGAAGAGTAAGAAACTTAATATTGTCGGTATAAAATAATTGTATATTATGAAATAATGTTATAGGTACAATATATTACATAAGTATGTATGGATATAAGTATGAGTATTCTCCCTCTTTAATTATTATTTGAACTCCCTTGGGTGGTATAGATATATAAAAACTCTAATTAATGGTAGTTATATTTGTTGGAAAACTATTTAACACCGTTTACTTCACGTGAATGGCATAATTCGTCTTATATATAATAAAGGTTACTCACATATTGTACCATTGAGTTGCTCAAAACGTTTCAATTACATACTTTTAATATAAAAGTACATTCATTTTTTACTGTTTTTTATTAAAACTATTTAAATATTTAAAATTTCGAACTTTAAGCAAATGGCACTTCTATATTATATAAAACCTTAACAAAGTTAAACTATCCTAAGTCTACATTAAATATTTCATTTAACCTCAATTCCCTGCAGTTCGGCAATGATTAATCCAAATATTTTAAGATAATGTACTTCAAATTATATACAACCACATAGCAAAAGTAAATCCGATATTTTTGCTATTTTTGATAATTTTCCATAACTGTATTTTTGATTAGTTGAAACGCCATAAAAGTATATAACTTATTAAATCAATCAGATGTGCAGTAAAGGTGAACTCTACACATAATAGTATATACGAGTATATAGAAAAATATCAAATAAAAATACACTGAAATTAATTAAATCAATTTTTATTGGTTAATGCTATAAAAATCAATTAAGTTTATCTTTAATTAGAAAAATGAATTGACAGATACAATTTTTTTTTTTTTTAATTTCTTTTTATTTTGTCCCAATACATAAATGTCATCTTTTAACAGAAAATTAAATTAAAAACTTAATCTGATTTTGTTTATTTTAAGCATTAAATAAAATATTGGACTTGAGTTACTATATCTATATCTATCCAATTTCATTACTTAATTGAACTTATAAATTTATTTATCTTTAATTAATTAACTGAAATAAAATAAAAACTACTGGGCTGAGAGAAATTAAATATTAAATTTTGTTATAAGTTATTTTTTATTTCTTTTAGAATAACTATTTATAAAGAATGTATTTCAGATCCATTTATATCATGTTATAAGTGACTATAGACAATATATATACCTATCTATAAAATATAACATAAGTATAAACAAAAACTCAAATAATAGACATAGGTATTTCTAGTATTAGAATCAACTTTTGAAAGAATTACATATAGCATAATTGTCACAGAAATAAAATTAATCATTAACTAAAATTGACGGGATTTCAAAAAAATGTCTAAAATCTCAGGGATATAATTTTGGAGTTTCCGTAAAAGAGCTGCTTGCGGTTGAATTTGAAAGAAATTTATTACCTTTTGAGGCTAACACTTCACTCATATAATTTCTGCAAAAGCTGCGAAGATGAAGAAAAGTGCAATTGTATGTTAAGAAGAAGAAGGTATCTGTGCATTTTGTTTTTTGAATAATCATTCCGTTTTGTCTGACAATAGTTAGATTAAAAAAATTTGGATTCAGGATTCAGACTAAACTGATTAATTGTGCCTATAACAGTTCTCTTTACCTATAGCTACTTACCTGCATTCATAAAATTAATATTATTTTCTAAAATTATTTTTGGATTTTAAAGAAAAAAAAATGTTTAAGACGTCAATTTTGGAACTTTCCCGTAAAAGTGCTGCTTGCGGCTTAATATAAGAAATTTAAACTTTTACAAAATATATAACGAAGTTTTTAAAGAAATTTTATGCAAAGACAATAAGTGAAATTGAAATCTCTCATTAACCCTAGAAAAGCAACAGCGGACATAACAATCACTAAAGTTTTTCTACACGTTGCAACTTCCTTGTTTTTAAAATAATTTATTTTATATTTTGTGATAAGGGGTCGCTAGATAAATACAATAATTCCTGTAAAGATGATGAGTCGTTAAATCGACCACTATACACGCATCAACTTCAACTAATATAACAAAATATTTATTACCTATTTAATACAATTATACTCATATTTATGTAACATATTATAATTTATTTATTATTTCTTTTCAAATAGTTTTTGTTTTTATTTTATTTTTTTTTCAATAAAAGTAATATATTTATTTTTAATTATTTCAAAATGACCGCTAAATTTTAAACGCTGATAATGTTAATATCGGGTTGGGTATGGAAGCTTGCACTACAAAATCTTCCATTACAAAATTTTCATACAAAATCCTGCATTAGAAAATCTGCAACAATAAAATCTTGCATTACAAAATTTTGAATTACTAAATTCTATAATGAAAATTAAACAAAATCTTGCATACAAATTTCAATTTTCTGTTACTCTTAACAATAAAATATAAACAGGACAAAAGTTTTAATAATATAGAACTAGATTATTTAGTTTTGGGCACACATTCAGGGCCGTCGCTTCCATATGCACAGATGGCACAATGAAAAAGGGCGCCAGAATTTTAGGACGCCAAATTTATTCGTCATAGAAAATTATGTGGGTGTGGGACTATTTGTTTGAAAAACAAAATGTTGAATGCAAAAAATGTTGAAAAAAAAAATGTTTGAAAAAAAATGTCAAATAGGGAAAAAAGTTGAAAAATAAATTGTCGAACAAAAAGTGTTGAAAAAAAAATGCTGAAATAAAAATATACTCGAATGTAGATTTAAAATAATTTTTTTTTCCCTGCTAATGCAGAATGTTACATATACATATATATAAATATTCTGCAAAAAAACGTATAACCCAGATTTTGAAACATACTCTAAAATATCTCGGAATTATTTTTTTCCCATATATATTTCAAAAGAAAAGCATTTCATATAGTGAGATTTTTTATTATTATTTTCATTTCAGTTTTCCCGATTGAAAAATTTTTTTTTTGAAATAAAATTTTGTTATCGCAAGATTTTGTGGTGTATATTTTCTGAATGTTAAATTTTCTTACGCTAGATTTTATTATTGCAAGTTTTTAATGTTGAAAGATTAATAAAAAAAACCAAGATTTTGTTACTGAAAAATTTTGTGAGGCTGTCTTACATATACCGCTCCCGCTAATATCACGCAAACTAATATTATGTATGATAAGTTTTTTTTTGACACAGACTTCTTTAGATTATATATTTTAGAACAATAGAAGAATTATACTACTTTTATCTGTAAAATGTATTCATTGTTTTATTTTATTTTATTTATTTAATTTTATTTATTTTATTATTAATTCAATACTCTTAGTATTAAGACGATGTCCTTTAAGTCTGTACTGTAATGAGATAGTTACAGAAGAAGAAAACCTATTTTCCAAAAAGTACATTAAAAATAAAATTCCTATATAAGGTTAGTAGCCAAATCGACAAACAGAAATTCGTAAATCATAATTCAAAAGTCCAAAATCCAAATATATCCAATCCAAAAATATGCAAAGAATATTCTATAGAAAAAGTTGAAAACTATCATTTTGTAACAAAAACTAAAGTTCTTTCTAATTATTTATATTCACATATTTCAACAACTAATAACTATGGATTTAAAATAACTATGGATTTTCTTTTTATGGATTTTGAACGAAAGACCACAAATTTATCGGTATTAGTTTATTTCTACTTGACAATCTTAGTTTGTCTGGGCACTTCAACTAGTCAAAAAGAATATTTCAAGGCAAAGTTTAGCAATAAGCAATAATTTTAAATTGATTTTAAAATAAAAACAAACATTTTTTTTTTTGTATCGTTGAAGTCTAAAAGAAAGACAAAATATTTGTTTTTGCAAACATTTGCATTTTTCAAATAATAATAAAATTTTATTCCTTGCTCAAATTTTTACATTAAATCAATTGATAGCTATAGATAAAAAAAAAGTCACAATTACTATTTGTCCTTTTTCACTATTTTTCAATTCATTATTGTATTTACTGTTGTTTTAATACAAAATCGTGTAAGTAGATTTTATTTTTGAATACTCAAAAAGGATGAAACAAAAAAAAAAGAAAAGCAGTAAGTAAATCCAAAGGTTTATATACACGTTTTAAAAAAAAGATTTAACTTTGTTTCCTTAAACATTCAGCAATTAAGGAAACTAAGGAAACATAATTAAGAAAAACTTTTAGCACAGGTAAAAATTGATTCTTTAGTTTATAAGCTTTACTTTGAAAAATTTGCTCTTAACAAAGCTCTTAAACAAAGAGAATAATAGCTCTTAAACAAAGAGAAGTAGGAATAAATTTTCCGCGGTAGGAACAAATTTTCCGCTGTTTCCACGGTATTCTATGTTAATTCTGAAAAAGATCTTTCTTCTATCCACATTTCAAGATTCTAAATGACAGCGTACCAGAATTATAAAGGAATCAAAATTTTCCAAGATTTTCTTTTTACAAAACGACAATTTTACATTCTTAATAGCAAAAAAAAAGGAAAATTTTGCTAAAGCAAAAAAAAAAAAAAATTTATCGCTTGGCTGTTTTGATTTTTCAATTTTGAGAGGCTGTAGCTTCCTAATATACAATTTTTGTAAAAAGATAAACCGACGGCTGGACTGAATGAAACTAATAAATTTTTTGAAAATTTTTTTAAAATTATGCTACAAACAGTAATTTCAGATTATTGTATCTGTTATAAAAGGTTGTCATCAAAAAATTAAAATAGAAAGAGAAAATTAAAAAAATCCTTTTTTAATTCATTGGAAAATCTTAAAAAATAAAGCTCATATATCAATTTGTTTAAAAATAAAAAATGTCCGCCTATTATTAAATGTTATAAGTAAAATAAAATGAAAATTTTCTTTGAAATTAAATGCTTTGTCAATGACGATTTGTTTACAGTATTCCAGAATTTTTTTTTAATTTTTTTTTTGTTATGTAAATTGTTTTACTTTCAAGTAGAATCAATTGTTCCTGTAGATACTATTTTTAAGGATTGTATAAAAAATGACATTGTATCGATATGGTAAAGATAAAACAACTTTTATTATCTACAAAAAAAATTTAAATTTTTAGCAGCTTTAGTTAAATTTTTCTTACACTTTATTATAAAGTCATAGATGTTATTGTTTTTTTTTATAAGCCTTTAAAAAGCTAATCTTAAATGCATATTATATAGGTAACTTAAAAATGTATAAGTCCATTTTGTTTTTGCTTTTCTAAGTTATAACATATGAAAAGTGGCCTTAAGAAATTCTGAGTGTTATACTAATAGAGTTAGAATTTTAATTTTCACATTAAAATAGAGAGTAAAATTTTAATTTTTAAAACAATATTATCGTCACATCGTAATCTAAAACGTTTAATTAGATATTTACTTTAAAATCTGTCAATGGTGGCTTTAACGGGAGGATAATATACCTTATCGCAATAGACATGTGCGAAACATAACAATCAAATAATGGTAGCAGAAGTTGCAAAGATGAAAAGAATTAGGAATCAATCATTTGTCTTTTATGTGAATTTCCGATCCTTGTACTCCAAAAAGAAAAGTCTATGCAGGAAATTTTCTTGGATAAACATTTTGTTTTGTCGGATGTAAACATTATATAGATATACTGCCTTTTGTAAAAAGCACACAACAATTTAATTAGGACAACGCAAATCCGAAGTATCACAATGATATTAAAATAGTGTAAGTATACATTTTAACAGCCCTCTTTACCATAGTCTACCTACCAACATTTCATAAAATTAAGATTATGTTCTAAACGATTTATAGATTTAATAACTGTTTTCGATAAGTAAAAATAATTTTAAACATTTTAAATTTTTTTTTGAGCTTATTTTATTTTTTGTTGTTTTAATTTTATTAAAATTAAACAAGTTTTTGCATTTAGTTGAAATGAAAATCGATTGACAGTTTTAGCTTTTCTTTTTTACTAACAAATAAAGGATAATAAATTTTATTTATTTTTAATGTTCACACCTATACACAATAAAATTTGTGTTGTCGTGGTACCATAAAGAAAAAAAAATTAAATGTCGTATGTCTCTAGTTTCAATTATTACATATAATCTTAGTTTTAGTTTTAAGTGTTCTTTTTTTTTTTTGGTTCTTTTTTTTAATATCAAACAGAGTGCCGCACGTACATAAAGTTTGTTAACACTTAAGATAGAGTTCTGTTTTTTTTTTTTTAAATTTTATAATAATATTTTTTGTTGCCCTCACTTTAGTGTCTTCACTTATTATATATAGTGTCTTTTATAATAGTGCTATCATCTTGATTGAATTTTTGTTTTTGTGTAACGACGGTTTTTTCACAAGGATTCTTTTTTCTATTGTCCAGTTTTTAGATTTTTATTATTTACTGTTCGATGTTTTATTATAGTTTTTTTTTTTTTTTTCGTTATGTAAAACAAAACTGTCACGATTTTTTCTGGGTATTAACTCAAACCTTTATCACTTTACGTTTGAGTAGTTTATTAAAAACAAAAAAAAAAAAATAATAAAAGAAACACTGAACACCAAAACACTTGAAGTGCACATAAAAATAACAAGGATCACGTACCATTTTTTTTGTTTTTTTTTATTCTTATTTTTATGTGAAATAAAAAACGCAATAACTTACATGTTAGCTTTTTTTTGTCTTTTTAACTTAACAGTTTTTAAAATAAATAAGAAAAAAAATATATATATATATACTATATAGGTATATCACAAATTAAATGTAGCTTGTAGATAAATATATTGTATATCAAAGTAAGTTTTATTTTGATTTACACCATTTCTGTTCGTTGAAATTTAACATTTTTATTAAATTATAATAAATGAAAAAGATCATTGTTCTGTTACTGTTAAAGATGCTTTAGATTTTATAAATAAAAAGAATTTACTAGAAATAATGTAGTATCAATTATATTGTCAAGGTTTTGTATGGTGTAGAACTAGATAATAAAAAAAATTTATTAAATTTTAATATTTTATGGAAAGTTAAAGTTTTACTAAATCTATACATTAAGATCAATACAACAACGATAAGATCTATACATTAAGATCAATATGAAAAAAAATATGAAAAGAAAATATTTTTCAATCTAACATTCACTTAAAGTTGTGAACCTTTTTTAACATAAAATATGTACTAATTTACTTATCTCAGTCAAAAATGTTCTTAAGTTATAACACAGACTAAATATAATATATACAGACGAACAGTTTCATATAAAAATTTTAAGTCTTTTTTAGGAGCCAGACTAAATATTTTCGATATTTAAATAGCAAAAAACAAAAATTTATAGAATATTCTTTTGTATTTTCAATTTTTGTAATTTAAATATTCTAAAATACTTAGTCCAAAAATACACCATCCAAAAACGAAACTAAAAATTTTTATATGAAACTGATCGTCTGTATAGTTTATTTAGTCTGTGGTTATAACAAGTTTTTATTTATTTTACTCTGTTTACTCTGCTACTCTGACTTCCGGTTATCAAACGTCTTCAAAATTGTATTATATATCCTGAATTTTATTGTCCTGTAAATTTTAAAATTATTTTTTGAACTCCATTTCGGATGGTGGTTTTAATCTTAAAAAAAATTCATACAAACATAATAAATATATAAAATTTTATGAAACTACTTTTTTTTTTACTCTCTAGGTCCATAGTGCACTTTCAAAATGTAAGAGAACCTATTCGACAATACATGGTGTTAAACCTTCCTTAGATTTATGCTACAATGATATTATTCAGACGGTAGACGTTTTAAAAGCTTTTCAGATTCATGCCAAAGAGTTCATCTAGAAAAATAAACTACCAAGATATTACTGTCTTTTCTTGACAGACTGGTACAGGATATAACAAAAAGGCAGCAAAGTAACAAAATTTTATATCTATTTGGTTATAGATAAGTTTTTTTCAGAAATCGCCGAATAGTTTTTGTGTTATAATATATGTGTTATATTATAATATACGTTAAGTTCTAACATATAGAAAAATTAAATACCTAACGGTTTTTTTTTTTAATTTTTGTAATTTATGACAAAAGATTTTCCTGTTCTAGTTATTTGCCACCTTCAGGGGTCATTTTTATACCCTACACCGACAGTATGGGGTATATTAACTTTGGTAGAGTGTTTATAACCACCAAAAGGAAGCGAGTTAGATATGGACATGAATATATATTCTGAATCAGGATCACCTCTTGAGTTGATTTAGCGATGTCCGTCCGTCCATCCGTCCGTACGCAGGATAACTCAAAAAATAATGATGCTATCTTGATGCAATTTATACTGTAGGTTAACGATGACTAAAGTAAGGCGGGGATTGCAAATGGGCGAAATCGTACAATGGATTCGGGTACCTCCCATACAACTCCCAAAACCGAATACGCATATCTTCGAAATTCATAAAGATAGAAACTTTAAATTTGGTACTAGGGTGTTGTTTCCTGAATCTCTGATTTGCCTAAAATTTCAGATGAATTGGAGGAGTTGTTTGGGTACCTACCACACAACTCCCAAAACCGAACAAGCATATTTTCGAAATTTATAAAGATAGAAACTTTAAATTTGATATGAGGGTGTTGTTTCCTGAATCGCTGATTTGCCTAAAATTTGAGATGAATTGGAGTGGTTGTTTGGCTACCTCCCATACAACTCCCAAAACCGAACAAGCATATCTTCGAAATTAATAAAGATAGAAACTGCAAATTTGATACGAGGGTCTTGTTTCCTTAATCTCTGATTTGCCTAAAATTTCAGATGAATTGGAATGGTTGTTCGGGTATCTCCCACACATCCCAAGACCGAACAAGCATATCTTCGAAATTAATAAATATAAAAAACTTGAAATTTGATATAAGAGTTTTCTACCCTGTTCTGATGATGTCTCCACCCCAATTTGAGATGAATTGGGGTGGAAATCTGGGTGCCTTCACACACTTTCCAAAACCTAACAAGCATATCTTCGAATTTAATAAAGATAGAAACCTGAAATTTTGTACAAAAGTTATAAAAGCATTTATTTTTTTAGTTTATATTAAATACCTAACTAAAATAACTTATGGATTTTTAATTTAATTTGAATTGCATCGACTTACTTGTTTTTTTAATAACTAACATTGATTGATTAATTATTATTGAGTGCAAGTCCTATATACTGAAAAGAGATGAAATACACTGAAAAAAATTAAGGAATGAAGAACTATAATAAATTAAAGAAAACGCAAATAATTTTGAAGTACTGATTTATTTTACAAAAAAGAAAAAAAAAATGATTTATAATAGGTACATAATAATAGTTTTTTTTTTCACCTTTTTTTATACTTTTGAGTTTGGGTTTTTTTTTTTATATTTTTTTTTTTTTTTGCTTTACTTTACATAACATTAAGTTATAGCTGATTAATTTTTTTTTTTTATTATTAAAAATTTATAATTTTAACATTTTACATTTTTTTTTTGTTTTTTTTTTTTCTTTTTTTATTTTAAAATTTTTCATTTAGATTTTCTTTGTTTTTTTTTTTTAATTTTTCTAATTTCTATATAGTAACATTTTCTTTAAAATTTTTTTAATAAATAGTGCTTCAACCACTGACTTGGATTATTGCTGGATTAAGACGTAATGTCTTTCTCTTTCATCATTATCAACTGTTTATGTCATTTTTATATCATTTTCAATTAGGCCTAAAATATTTCATTTATAGGTACTAAAAAAAAAAAAAGAAAACTTTTGAAAACGTGAATAATTAAAAAGTATTCAAACTTTAGAAATTAGAAAGGTTTCTATTAACGTTAATATAACAAAATCAGGATGTTATAATATGTATGCAGGATATTAAAATATGTTTATTTTAATCTAAACTTTATTTTGAGAATTAATTAATTGTATAGTATTGGTAGGTCTAGGTAATAAGTTAAATTGAAACTGTTTGTATTTTCTGATACTAAAGAAAAGTAATTTTCTCATGCATTTTCTTCACAACCAAATGTATTCAAACATCTGCCAATTAACACATTATCTACCGTAAGAAAAATCATGTGCTGCTTAAACGTTGATAAAAGGTTTGTTTAAACAGTGTTAATATTGAACTTGTCGTGTTAAAAAACTGAAAAACTCGGTTTAAATATTTTGTTTCCGATTTGAAGAAAGATCATGAAATATATGAGGAGGACATTTAGTGAAGATTTTAATCAGATTTTGGCATAATATTTGACATCTATTGAAAATTTCGGTTTTATGTGATAAGAACTTTAAATGAACTGATACAACTCTTAAAAAATACGTTCCTTATTTAAAATTGTTTTATTGAATTACTTAGAAAATGACATGAAATGGAAGTTTTTATTAAAGTTATAAGAGTAGACAAATCCTCAGAGTT
Organism: Poecilobothrus nobilitatus; assembly: GCA_947095535.1. Classification (NCBI taxonomy): domain Eukaryota; kingdom Metazoa; phylum Arthropoda; class Insecta; order Diptera; family Dolichopodidae; genus Poecilobothrus; species Poecilobothrus nobilitatus. Next base: position 264,337,117 of record OX352774.1, on the reverse strand, counting down.
GTGGCACTACATATGTTTTATTATTTTTTTTTTTGTTGGAAATTTTACTTTATTTTTTTTTTTATTACAAAGATTTAAAATGGTTTTTTTTTTGTTTTTATATAGAATGGATTTTTTTTTTAGATTTTTTTCTTTTTTTAATTATTTTTTGATTGAGAAAAAAATTATATTAAGTTTATAATTTACTTTTATTTTAATATTTTTTTTTTTTTTAATTTATATAATTTTTTTTTTAATTTAAACATTTTATATTCATCTAAACATTTGTTTTTTTTTTCATTATTTTTAGGTTTTGTTTTTTTTTCTTGTTAAATTTACTCTAAATTTACAATATTTAAGTTTTTAACAATATTTCTATTAAAATATGAAATAAAAACGAATATTTAAATTTTATTTTAATATTTTCTTTTTTTTTTTGTGTTTTTACATTTAATTAATTTTACTTTATTATATTTACAAAATTATACAAAATGTACAAATGGATGATTTAATTATTAATATAATATTAGGTGGAAAAAAAAAATTTATACATTCCAGAAATAATAATAATTATTTTTGAACTATTAGTTTTTAATCAAAATTGCAATTTTTAAATGAAATAAAATTAAAATTAATTTTTAAAGGTTAAAAGTGAATCAAAATCTTTACAAATAAATTTAATAACAGTCAATTTAATCATTTTTTTTTATATTAAAAAAGTGAATCATTACTATTGATTTTGTGTAAAAATATCATATGATTCAAACATATAAATAAATATCGTAAAAGTGAATCTGTTGTGTGAATCACTTATTTAACTCTTTTGAAAATAACAATGAAAAATTAAATATTTTTCTTAAAATGATTCAGGTTCATCATATAAATTTATTTTAGATAAATTAAAAATACTTATATTTTTCTATTGATTCATTAAATATCGAATTGATTCATAAATTTAGAGATAATTATGGCGTAAAAATAAAATAAAGGATTTCATTTATGATTATAATAAATTGATTATTATAAAACCATCCTTACTGGATCCATTAAATTATTTAATAATAATATGGAAAATATAATAAAATTCAGATTTAATGATATAATCGCCATTTTGAAATATATATATATATATGTGTTTTTTTGATTTCATAATTTTTTGATATTTTTTTTGCATTTACGCTTTTTTTTAATACATATTATTATAAAATTGTCATTAAAATGTAAATAATTTGTTTTTGTTTTGAAAATTCGTAAAATGGCAGTATTTTTTTTAAGTACTATTATAATTTTAGTATATAGTTTTGTTTAAAAATGCTTAAATTAGGCCATTTTTTAAATAGGCCGTTATTTCTTTAGAGATTTTTTTGAAAAAAATATTAAAATGTTTAATTGGGAAATAAAAATTAATGTGATTTGACTTAAAACTCTAAGAATATCTACTTAGGTCAGTATAAAAAAATTAAACGGAAATATTTTTTGTTTCAAAAATGTTATACGATCATTATACCAATTTTACTATTATTCAATGATTGAACTGGTCATTAAATGGTCATACTACAGCCATTTATTTGAAGGAAATTGTTGTTTTGAAGGAGGGCTTACGCTTAAGCTCTGCGACCCGTTCTGTTCCAGTACTCGTAGGTTCACTCATCACTTACAGTCTCCCATCAAGCCAATCTATAACTTTCGTAAACTGTATGAGTCTCTCAATTCAGAGTTGTTCTCCCAGTGTACCTCATCCATGATTATTTTACTTATCAGTTCGAAGACTATAAGTATTCACACAGAACATGAAGTATTTTCGCCTTCTGCCCACAACACCTGAATTAGTCTCTACTATACCTATTTTCTCGACATACTATCTTAGTTTCAGGTGATCTGTCTTAACTCCCGCAAAAAGTCTCAAAATTGTTTCAAGGAAATTAATTGAATAACTTTGGTAATTCTTTTCCTGATACTTCCAGCTATTACCTCATAAAATTTTATAATAGGGATCTGCAAAATTTAACAATAATTTTACTTAAAGTATAAAATGGTGTCGAATAAAATTACATAAAAAAAGATATGGAATAAATATAATATCTGGACGTGTTGCAGGATAATATTCAAACTTTTACCGTTACCAATTTTACAAAATAATAATAAAAAAAAAAAAAAGTCAGTCAGGTGAAATCAATTAGTATTATAAAATAATTTTATATTAGTATCTCTTATAATTAATATTAAATTTAATAAAAATTTAATTTTGTTAAAAAAAAAAAACAAACAAATAAAAATTATATTTAATTTTTTGGTTTTTGTTTAAGTGCAGATAAAAATCTAATGATTATTATGCATTAAATATATAAAATAAAAATAAATAAATAAATTTGGGCGCTAATCTGAGTATACTTTAAAACTATTTTCCATATTATTTAATTATTAATTTTCTTTTATTAAATATTAAAAAAAAAAAATTGGTAAATATACAAAAAAAAAAAAAAATCATTTAAATTTTATTTGTTTTTTAGATACTATAATTCTTTTTTTTATGAAAAATATTCAATTTAATTGAAATTCACAACATGGTTGTTTCATTTTTCTTTCCTATATATATCTATTATATTTCTAATTTTTTTTTTTTTTGTATCTTTTTTTTTTTGCTTTTAATTAAAAATTATTCTAAAGCTTTTAATTAAAACATTTTAAAAATGAATTGTAATTTTAAAAAAAAAATTATTTAAATTAAAAAATAAAAAAAAAATTAACGAAAATCACACAAATATTTTGTGTTTTCCTTTTTTTTTTTGATTTCATATCTATTCATTTTTTTTTTTGGGTTTTTTGCTTTTTAATTATTTATATAAATTTTTTTTTTTTATTATATCACATAACAATCGTTTCACTTAAAAAATGAAATTAAAATATTTGTAAATTTATTATTTGAATTTATTAAAAATACGAAGGATTATCTATAAAAAGTGCTGGAGAATTTTCCTGTTCTAAAGCAATTTATATCCTATTTTAAATAAAGTTTTTAAATTCATGTCGAGGTTATAAAGAAGTTTAACAATGCAACAATACATTGTACATAGATACTTTGTTGAATTAAAGTTTAGATTTATTACTGAACAAAAAATAATGAATAAAAGTCAAAAGTGTTTGTAGCAGATATATTGCTATTTCGATTGTGGATACTAAATTATTAACATGGGATGCATGGGATTCATCAATGCGATTTAAATTACTGAATCACATGATTTCATTCAGATGGGTTTTAAAATAATCAAAATTTCGATAGTATTTTAAATTTTCACACTTTGTTCATAGCAACTAATATAATGTTCAACTATTTGCGCTGATATATAATTCATGCAGCTCTTTAAAATATTTTTTATACTTTAAGGTGCGGTTTTAAAATTCAACCCTAAATTTGAAATAGTTGAAATTACCGTCAATTTCATTTGACCTATGGTATATTATAGCAATAAACGATTGTTAAATTGCTTATCGTTATAAGAGTAGGCAGATTATTTTGTTTATTTAGAGTGGAAATTAAAATTAAGAATTAGCATTTAAAAATTATAAAATAAGTAAATTACTTACTTTACAAAAAATCTTAAACTAAAAAACTTCTTATAGGATTTAAAATGCTTCAAAGAACAAAAAAAATTTATTGATATGGTACAGTATTTAATCCTTTTAAATATTATTTTAAGTCCTTAAAAAAAAAAGCTTTAATTTAAAAAATTGTTATTTTTTTTTTAAAGTAACACAGTTTTCTTTCTTTTTTTCATTTCCCTGCTACATATGTGACAACGAAATTACACAGCCTTTCCTTTTCACGCGGGGCTGTAAATGTCATAAGGGGGAATTATTTTTACGGCACGTGTGGGATTTGAACTCACAATGTCTATGTGTTTACAGCGTATTTCATACGCTCTAACCCACTTGGCCGCCGAGGTCACCAACACAAAGTTTTCATTAAATAAATTTCGAACATTTTTATTTTTATTTTTAGAAGAAAATTTATTTGCTAAATGATCTGACCAATATAAAAGTTCGTTTAGAAAATTCAGAAATTCTAGACAAAAATAAGCCAGCAAAACATTATAATATCATTTAAAAGTTACCTATATTTAGTTTCTTCCTTAACATATTGAAAATTTTTATTTTGAAAAATTTGACTTCGTTTTCGATTAATAAAAAAAATTCACAAAATTTCATTAAAGAGATTTCCATAATAAATTCATTTACCTGTGATAAAAAAAAAACAAAAAAAAAAAAACGAAATAAAAAAAGGGCAGATAATACTACAATTGTTTTGGATTATTGAATTTTTATTTATAGAAAAAAAACTTAAAAATTCATATTCAAAGAATGCACGTTTGTCCCAACTAATTGATACTAATCAAATTCATTTATACAATATACACATATAATTTATACACATACAATATTATACATATTATTATATTATTCATAAAAATTATCTAGCAACATGTTTTGCCAATAAATTTCAATAAAAAGCAAAAGGAAAATGTAGAAAATAAAAAAAAAATTTTTGTTTTTTTTTTATTAAATTTAATTCAAATGTTCAGCTTGTACATATTCTAGCAAAAGAAGGGAACTATAAAAGAGTAATCATATGTACAGTGAACGACAAAATATGTGGAATGTATGTAATATAACTTCTTTATATAGGTAATATTGAAACCTCGATTTTGGATTTAAAATGCAATGAGGTGTTTAGATGTCAATGTTTTTGTTCTTTTTTTAGTCCTTTTTCTTTCCACTTTCTTAAAATGACAAATTTTACGTATCTCTTGCTTTTTGTGCCTCACCATAATAAAAACACTTTACTTTTAAAAATAATAGCTCAGAATTTCTGGTAAGTTTTCAAATTTCACTTTATTTAATAACAGCTAGAAATGTCAAAAAACATGTATAAATGAAATATCAAAAAAAGTGGTCAAAAGTGGAGGCAAAATAGAAAAATTTATATATTTTAGTTCCAAAAAAAGTGAACAAGCCGAAATGAAAAACTGACGCTTTGAGTATAAATAAGGGATAAAAAAAAGACGATCAACCGCCAAGTAAGTTTATTATTTCTAAGTTAATTTGTTAATAAAACAGAATTTTAACCAGGATTTTAAGAATTTAGAAATTGACATATTAAGTCATTAATTGAAAATTGACTAGTTAATCGTAATAAAAATATTATTCTATCTACTGAAATTTCTCTAGCTCAAGAAAAGGAACCAAAAATAAATTAATTGAATTTTCCCATATTATACTGGAGTAATATTTTGTAAATGTTTTCAAAACGAGTCTCTTTATATCTTCCTTGGCTGTACCAAAACTATAAGTAAATAAATAGATATATGAATATATAAATTTAAACTCAAGTACACAATCAATAAATTTATGGTGACCACATCAAATATAGAATAGACATACAATCTTCCGAAATTAAATTTAGTAAAATAAAATAAAATAAAAAAAGTAATGATACAGAAAATTAATAAAACTAAAGGAAAAGAAAAGTCAGGATTAAATGAATGGTTTTGACAGCTGTTTTTGTCAAATATCGGAATAACGGAAATAATACCGTACTCAAAAAAAGAAAGTACTATAGGAAATTAAAAGGATTTGACATTACTACTGTCAAAAAAAAAAATTAAGGAAATGAAACTAAAAGTATTTTAAAACATTTGAACTTTCTTTTTATGTCTATAATTTAATTATGATTGTAAAAAAAAACAAATTTTGCATTGGACATAATAATATTTTTTTAAACAAAATAACGAGTCAATCAAATTATTAACTATAGATATGTAATTCCACTCCAAAAACATTTTATATAAATTTAGATTTTAGATCATTCATTTTCATTTAGTTTTCTTTTTCTTTTTAAATAAGCCTTAGAAAATAAAAAGATTTATATGAAATCCTAAAATATTTTTAGTTATATTACAATTACATCTGCGAGCCTATGAAGAAACATAGTTTTTATTTTAAAGCAAATATAAATAGCTTTGATTGTCACAAAATAAATATAACTTTTTATTTTGCTATTGTTTTCAAAAGAGAAAATTTGACAATTTTTTCTTTTTTTCTTATTAATGAGGGCTGAGCTAAGGTATTAGTAGCCATTAGTCTCTAGATCTGTAGTACACCTTCAAAAGTACAGAACCTGTATAAAAGAGATTTTATTAAGTTCCTTTCTAGAATTTATGCCATGATGTACCATGATTAGTAAAACTTTTAAAATAAGAAAATTCTTCGAAAAAAAAATAAATTCAGAATTTGTAATAAAGATCTTTAAATATACCTATCTAAAAAACTATTTCGAAGTCTAAGAAACTTTTAAGACTTATACCTCTTAATATAAGGTGCTGAAAATATGACAAACCCTTGAAACTTTTATAATACAATATAATATGAATGCTGATAAGCCAGTGTGATTTTGAAATTTCTATATTAGATCTGCGTCCTGAACAATTTTATTTAAATTATCATTAAATTGGACATTATTTGTTGAGGTAGCATTTCATTACCTACTATAAAAATAAACTTTTAGAGGAAATTGTATATTATAGATTTGGGAATTAAAAATTTTTTCACACTTGTTTTAATTTGAATGATTCTGAATGGAAAAAGGAAATAGATTTTCATTTTTTATAATACTATAATTTCATCACGTTAACGAGGAGAGTATAAACTTCAACAAAGTGTAATACAAAAAACAAAATAATACAAATAATACAAATAATACAAATAATACAATGAGTACAAATATTAAAAAGATAGAATAATATGTAGTACAATACAGCGTATGGAAATTCGTTTGTCACTCAAATATCGTGAATGTGAAATTCGATCTTCCATTTAAATTGGTGATGATTATATTTTCAATTTACATGGGTTTTAAGGAAAACTTTAATATCTTCGTTAATCACATTCTTAATCAAAATTAGAGTTTGATCAAAAAGAGAGGTGGTGTTTAGTGTGCTTAAGCCCCATACGTTCTCAGAAGATTCGTACTCGTACCGCTCCCCTTCAACGTCTTTCGATGATTTCTACCTACCCCCGTAAAACAAAAAAAAAATGATATAGAAATTAGAAATCATTGTTCAATATTTAAATTCAAATTTAAAAAAAATTCGGCAGGGTCCTCGGGCCGGCTTGGTACACATCATTCATGCATTTTTATTTCTTACGATAAAAAATTGTAATTTAAAAGAAAATAATAAATTCTTCTTTTTTGTTTTTTTAACAGGCCTATAATTTCATATTTTTCCTTAAATATTCTTTAAATTAAAGCTTTTTTTTTATTTATTTATTTATTTTTTTTTGTTTTATATTTAAACGTTTAGGAAAATTTTTTTATTTAAAAAATTCAGATATGGATTTACTTTATAATATAAATATGTATGTTATAGATATGTTAACATTAAATATGAAACAATTTATAAAATACCTACTGCATATTTTTGTCTCTTCGTATTAATTTTTTTAAGTTTAATTTTAATATCAGACATTTTTAACATTAAATTTACAAAAAAAAAAAAAATAAAAGAATATTAATATACGATTTTACATTGATATGAAATATTTTCATATTATTTTGATAAGTTTTTGTTATGATATGGCCAGAATATACACAAATATAAATTAAAAATATTAATATTATAAATAAATAAATTAATTTTATTTTTTTTTATAACATTATTAGACTATAAATTAAAAATTATATTGGCAAAATTAAAATTTAAAAATAAATGTTCTGTAAAGTGGTTTTTCAATATGAAAAAAGTTCAAAAATGTAATTAAAAAGTTTAAAAACTATAATGGAACAAAATGTTAAAGAAAATGAATTTTTAGGTAATAAAATAAAATGAAGCCATTACAAACAATATAATATTATATTAAAATCTGAAATATTAATCCTTATTAATAATAAATACCACGATCAAATATTTATATTATATAGATGTTGGGCTGGTGTACATTTGTGAATCACTTGTTTAATTTAAGTGAAATTTTATATTAATTATTAATTTTATTTATTATATTTTTTTTTCATTATTAAAATGTTAATGTACCCAATAATTTTTATAAAATTTTTTAATTATAGTTTAATTTTAGTTTTATAAAATAATATAAAAATATAAAATTGTATTTTTAAAATTTTTGCCAAAAATTAATAATTAAACGCCAATAAGGGTTAATAATGATTGTAGACCAATATTTTACCATAATAAATAAATAATTGAAATTTATATCTGGTAATTTTAAATTATTATAATAGTGCGGTAATTTATATATTTTTTTTTGTGATAAAAAAGAATACAAAGAGTTAATTAAAATTTTATTTAAGGATAAGTAAGTAAGTAACTTTAACGTATACGTATACGTATAAGTAAGTATAACTTTGTTTAAGTATAAGTAATACCAAATTGATACATCGAAACCACTTTACATAAATAGCAATTAGTATAATATAATAAATTAATATTAATGAATTAATATAATATATTAATAGAATTATTAAATGTTGAAAAATTAATATTATACGAAATTTGTAAACAAAAATTAATTTTATTGGCCAATTTTTATATAATAAAATACATAGATAAAATATTTAAACATAAAATTTAATATAAATTAATAATTATTTATATTTATTATTAATATATTACACGATTTTGCTTTTTAATTGTTTTTTCCATATAATTTTTTTTTTTTTTTTTTAAGTGATTTACTATTTTTTTTTATTTTATTTAATAAAATAAAATAATTATCATTTCATTTATTTTTTATTTATACTGGCTAAATCTTATCTATAGATTTTTTTTAATTATTTTTTATTTTTTTAATAAATAAATATAATGTTTGTTTTTTCATAATTTTTTTTTTTTACTCTTAATTTTGGTTTCTCTTTTTATTTTTTTTTTTTAATTATAATTTAAATATATATATATATAGTTCTAAAGGGTTATTAAATTAATTAATGACTAATTATACATATATATGATTTATAATATAATAATATAATATTTAAAAGTTTTTAAATATCTAAATTTCTCATTTTGTATTTTGTTTTTATATTTTTAATTCTGTTTTTTTTTTTTCTTTTTTTTTGGCATACATTTAAAAGATTTTTTTTTTTTTAAATTTAATTTCTCATTTTTTCTTTTTTTTTTTATATATGTTTGTTTTATGTTCAGTGCTTTAAAGGATTTTAAATTTTTTTTTTTAATTAATTACTTAATTAATTTAATTTAAAACGTTTTTTTTTTATTCAAAAATACCTTTAATTTTAAGATTTTTTGTTTTTATTATTTTATTTCTAGACCTTTTTTTGTTTTCTTAAAAATTTATAGTTTTTATAAATTTTTATATTTTTTTATTAGGTAATAATTTTTTTTGTTTTAATTTAGTTAAATTTAATTAAATTTAATTTCTTAAATATAAATTCTATATTATATTATGTAAATGTAATTTAAATATTATACAATTAATCTAACAATTGTCTAGTTACCTGTTTTTTAAAGTAATTAATTGATGACGATTAAAAATCGCAAAAACTGTTACGATTATTGTTAAAATATGATAGGAGTCTGTTGATATTGATGATGATAATCTAATTGAAGATGACGCTGGACTTCCTATAAATATTAGAAAATAGAAAAGGAAATACAATAAAAAATAATAATATACTTGTATAAATATTTAATTAAATATAATTAATTAATTTTTATGGAATTTTTTTTAATGTTTGTTTTCTCTTTTTTTTATTGAAACGATTGTCGTGGAAGGAAAGTGTGAAGTAAATAAAATAAATATATTTTTATTACAACTTTGATTTTTATCAAATAAAAAACTAAAAAAGAATTCTAGAGAGTACATTTTTTTTTTTATTAGAAGATACTTTAAAGTAAGTAAGAATTTTTTCATCATAGCAAATCGAAAATGGTTTCCTTATAACCTTTTCATATAAATAAATATGAAGAAGAATGAAATGCTTCATTTTTTAATACCAACAATTTCATTTCTAGAACAAAAAATTTTCGGTTTTAAGTTAGTTTTAGGTTTTTTAAAAACGGAAATTATTAAATTTCTAAAAAAAATATACTTTTAAGCGTTAGATATCATACAATTTAGATCCTACAAAATTAAAAATTAGATCTAAAAAAGTATGAGTGTAGCTGAGTCCCATAGATTCCTAAATTTTTTAATGACTAATACATTACAAGGTTATAAAATTTAATTACAAAATATATCAAAACGAATTTAAATACGATTAAATTTATTTATTATAACGGCTACAATACTTTTTCTTTTGAAATACATGAACGGAAAAGGAAAAAAAAAGAACGGGAATATATTTTCTTGGTAATTATTTACAGTAAAATAAAATTAAATAAAATGAAAGAAAACTGAAATTAGTTATAAGAAACGGAAAAAATAAATTATTATTGAATAAATAATAATAAAAATTTGTTAATTAATTAACATTTTGACCTTTGACCAGCTATGTAGTAATTTATTAAACTAGGAAATGTAATAAATAACAATAAAATAAAATAAATTGTACAATGGGTTCAAATAGTCCTGGGAAAACTGAGATATTTATGATATTATGCTAATTCTTCTACAAAAAGAAATTAGCCTTTTATTTTATTTAAAGTTTTTGTCAGTGTTGCACTTATCATCCCAAATTAAGGATTAATTTAGCAAGTTGCCAATATATCATAATTATTTACATAAAAAAAAAAATTTATCTGTTTCAAAAGGCGTTTATACAACATACCTATGTAAAGATTAAATGGAACATTCGTTAATTCAAAACTCAAAAGACAAAATTTAAAAATATTGAAAAAAAGTCTACCAAATAAAATGCATTCTTTGGAATTGACGACAAAGTTTCCCAGGAAGCATTCAAACTTCAAACTTTAAAAATTTGATCAGTGGGAACGGAAGTTTCTACTGTACGAAAATAAAAGCAGAGATTTGGGAGTGATAACCCCAATTATTTTTAATACTTTGGTATTAAAATATGTTGGTAAAAAAATAATTAGAAAGAATTTTAAAGTTGGTTGCAAAATCTGTATTACACGACTTTTGCAGAAAATGTATTTAAATGTGTATATGCGATTCTGAATTAGGAGAGATTTTATTGTTGATTTCAAAATCAGTTGTTCAACTATGTATCTAAAAAAATATTAGGAGCGATTTTATAGCTGGTTACAGAATCAGAGTTGTTTTTAGCACTAATTAAAATACCTCTCATTAGTCCCATAAAGTCTTATTACATTTTGAATTTTAGAATTAATTTTAAGGGAAATTTTTTTTTGGGATTTTTTTTTTTTTTTAATTTTATTTTTTGGAATTTTTTTTCTGGAATTTTTTGTTTTGCAAAAAATAATTAGTATCTGGGTTATATTTTAAGATATTCACTTGGTCGACTAAATCTAACTAATTTATGTTGTATACAAACAAACGCTAAATATATATTTTCAACTACAAATAAACAAATTTTCAATTACTATTTTAAATAATAAATAAGCATTTTATTAAAAAAAAATAAATAATATAATTAATTTATAAAATAAAAATATTTTATTAAAAAATTGATTTTTATTAAAATTTATTACAATTATTTTACATTTTTATCAATTTTTACAACATTTTTCAAAAATTTATTAAAACTTTGCTAATTATTATTTTCACTCTATCCGTCCATTCGTCCGTCTATTTATACCCGTACGATAGGATCGGGTATAATAATATTACTCCTCCGTTTGTAACACCTCGAAATAAGCGAGCTAGATATACCTTCAAAGGTATGGATCGGATCAGAAAAAAATTCTAAGACTTTTGAGCCATGTCCGTCCGTCAGCACGATAACTCAAAAACTAAGAAAGCTAGAATCTTGAAATTTACACAAAATATTCTGGGAGTAATTTGTAGGTTCCCTATTTTTTTTGGTTGAGTTTGGACCAAGCCTTAGGGTAGCTCTCGAACACCTAACTTTTAGATCCCGACATTTTTTTTGAAATAGAGCTATGAAATTTTAACTGCTGATAGATCTCACAAAAATATTAATTTTATTTTTAATACTTTTTTCTTGTAGCCCCACCCGTTACGGAGCTACAGCTCCCCAAAGGTTCAAAAAAGCTCTATATTTAAATTGTTATAGCAAAAGTTGTATAAGGTATATCTTCATTTTGAAAACGCCACACGATTACTACTTTCATTAGCTTTAAAAGTATATATACAATAAATATATATTTGTGGCATACGGTGTCTTAATTTACCGTTATGCGAAACTCAAATTTTACAAAATCCTTTAACCCTTCTATCTTCTAAACGGTTTAAGTTGGAAAATGGTTTAAGTTGAAATTTTGACAGAAGTTAGATCTTTGAAAATAAGTGTGAGTCATTTCAGAAATTTTTTTTGTATCACCCCCCGTTTAGGAACTGTAAGGGGTCAAAAACTGAAAATTTCCAATTTTTAAACACCTGTAACTTGAACACCTGTTAACATTTTTTTGAAGTAATACACAAAAATTAAAGCTTCAATATTATACTCTTATTTCTGTAAATAACTTTTTTTAATAATATATGGTTACTTTATAATTGACGAAAGAGTTACTTGATTTTTTCAAATTTTCTAACAAATTTCATTAACTAATTTTTTGCATTTTGTTTTACTCGATAATTTGAAATTGTTGAGGATAGAATGCGTAGTACAAAAAATGTAAATAAATAAACAACATAACGGTTGCTTGAAGAATTTTTATTTATATGATATTGATATACACATATACTTATATAATATCATGTTTATTTGCATATCGTATATGTCACTGATGAATGAATGATAAGAGTATAGATGTATATTATATAGCGCCGTATTTACATACATATATGTATTTTATTGTACTTATAAGAAATTATTCTATGAATGGAAATATTTTTAAAGAAATATTGCAATGTATGGCGATATACTTATAGCAATATAAATATACTATGTACGCATTAATATAATATAATATTTAAAATTATATTTACTATTTTGTACTAAGTAAATTTAATATACATTTACCGCTTAGTATTAAATGGTACTATAGAATATTTGAAAAAGTTTTGGATTGATAATCGTTATGTGGAAGGTTAGAATTTGCTTTAGAAGAATGTATAAACATATAGTTTGAATATATCTACAACCCATAGTTCTAGAAATTATAAAATTCACCCAAATTATTTTAAAATACTAAAATATTAAAAAAATAATATTGTAAGCAGAGTGACAGACTGTGAACATACTAACGGTTCGTACGGGTATCTAAGAGTTGACAAAGGCAACTGTATTCTTCCTCGTTTTTTACAAAATTCTGTATCATTAAGGATAGAGCAATGAAATTTTAACCATTGGCAGATGTCATAAAAAATTAATGATGTAGAACAAGTTTTTTATGTAGCCCAACCCATTCTAACTCTACAGCCCCTCAACCTTTGGAAAAGACCTGTTTTTAAATATGTATATATATCAAGTTCTGCTTAATATTTTGTTAAACCAAAAACGCCAAATGACAGGTTTTTTTTAACCTTTACAGATATGTGAAAACAAAATTTTGTAAGATTTATCTCCGCAACGCTTTAAGATGGAGCCTCGATAATTTGGTGAAAGAAAAATGTTATAGAATTATGCATGCAGAAAATAATTTTTGTACCAACACTTGTTGAAGAGCTAGACCTAAAATTTGCTATTCATTATGTAAAAAAAAAAAATTTCGCAAGATTTTACTTCCTTCATATCTCCGAAATCCTGTGAAATTTCTTTTGGACGGCCTCCTGTTTTAAGGACTATTAAGGATAAAAAATGTAAAATGAACTATTAAACACCTGTAATTTAGACACCTCTACACATTTTTCCCAAAGTAAAACATAAATATTAAAACTACATTATGGTGTTACATTGTGTTAACAGTTTTTCTTAATTATATAAAGGGGGCCTTAAAACTGAAGAAAATGTCTCTTGATTTATCACAATTTTGATACATATAAAATTAAAAGAAAACATAGAAAATTTGATGTCAATCACAATTCTAAACTGTTTTTATTGTCTTTTGAAAAATGTACACCTTTCAAAACCTTTAGACTACATTCTACATTATTTTTTTAATGATTTTTATTAAAAATTATAACAATTATTCATAATGAAAAAATCATCTATTACAATTTTAATTTTTGTTTTTATTTTGTTTTTTTGCCCAAAAGCTATTAATTGTTAATTTTAAAAAGTTAATACCTTAGATTTAAATACATAAAATTGGTTCAATTGAAATATTATTATTATAATAATAATAATTAAATTATTTTTTTCCTGTATAGATATTATAAATATTATTATTATTTTGAAAAAAAACAAGGTAGAATGTAAACCAACGGTTTTTAAAAGCGCACATTTCCAAAACTCAATACAAACTGTTTAGAAGTGTGACTTACACAAAAATTTGAAAATTTCATGTAATAAGAAAAAATGTGAAAATAGGACATTTTTGAAATTTTGAGGGGCCGTAATTCCGGAATCCTATATAACTAAGAAAAGCCGTTAACACACGTAAAAATATATTATTGAACCTTTAATTTTCATGCCTTGTCGAAGAAAAATTTGTACAGGTGCCTAAGTTACAGGTGTCTAAAAACACCAAATTTTCAATTTTTGAGGCGTAATAACTCTTAAAGAGGGGGTGCTACCAAAAAATTTTCTGAAAAAACTTATACTAATTCTAAAAGTTCTTTCTTGTCTCAAAATTTCAGGTTCCTATCTAAAGGCGTGCCGGAGTTATGAAAAACGAAATTTCATGCTCTTGCACGAAATTTCATGCTGAAATTTTTTTCTCTATCTTTAACGGTGTAGAAGTTTTGTAAACAGACGGACGGATGGACGGACGGACAGAGTGAAACTAATAAGCACATTTTTTCAAAAATTTTTTGGAAATGTGCTAAAAAGTAAGAAAATCAATATATTATCGTTAAAAATAAACATAAACTTAATAATAACAAAATAAATATTAAAACCAAGTTAAAACCAAATTAGGTACATAAAAATAATGTCTATTTAAAAAAAATAAAATAAATAAATAAAATACTAAATATAAATTTATTATAAAATCCTAATAAAAATATTACAAAAATATAGTTAATAATTAAATAAACATGAACTAAAATTATTTAAAGTTTGTGAATTTTTTAAACATGAAAAATAAACGAGGAAGAATACAGTTGACTTTGTCAACTCTTAGATACCCGTACGAACCGTTAGTATGTACACAGGCTGTCACTCTGCTTACAATATTATTTTTTTAATATTTTAGTATTTTAAAATAATTTGGGTGAATTTTATAATTTCTAGAACTATGGGTTGTACATATATTCAAACTACATGTTTATATGTACATTCTTCAAAAGCAGATTCTAACCTTCCACATAACGATTATCAATCCAAAACTTTTTCAAATATTCTATAGTACCATTTAATACGAAGCGGTAAATGTATATTAAATTTACTAAGTACAAAACAGTAAATATAATTTTAAATATTATATTATATTATATTTAAATATTCCATTGACAGAATAATTTCTTATAAGTACAATAAAATAATATACCTTATACAACTTGTGCTATAACAATTTAAATATAGAGCTTTTTTGAACCTTTGGGGAGCTGTAGCTCCGTAACGGGTGGGGCTATAAAAAAAAGTTATTAAAAATAAAATTAATATTTTTGTGAGATCTATCAGTAGTTAAAATTTCATAGCTCTATTGCAAAAAAAATGTGGGGATCTAAAAGTTAGGTGTTCGAGAGCTACCCTAAGTTTTGGTCCAAACTCAACCAAAAAAAATAGTGAACCTACAAATTACTCGCAGAATATTTTGTGTAAATTTCAAGATTCTAGCTTTCTTAGTTTTTGAGTTAGCGTGCTGACGGACGGACGGACGGACGGACGGACGGACATGGCTCAAAAGTCTTAGAATTTTTTTCTGATCCGATCCATACCTTTGAAGGTATATCTAGCTCGCTTATTTCGAGGTGTTACAAACGGAGGAGTAATTTTATTATACCCGATCCTATCGTACGGGTATAAACAGTAAATAGCCGTAAGAAAATTACGTAAATCATTAGAACACAATTCATTAAATTATATTATAAACTTTAAATTTTGTTAATAATATCTTAAAATTATGAATTAGATTCGCGTTTGAGATGAAATTTGTCTAAAATTTGACTAAATTACTAATAAATTTTAATGTTGGGTAATAATCTTGGGTGCAAACCCCGGTCAGGTCATATAAATAAAAAATATGTAGTAATTTTATATCGTATAATTAATAATAATAATAATAGTAATAATAATAATAATAATAATAGCTGCTACAGTGAAGTTATCTTTAGTTATATCATGCAGTAAAGTGTTATATACACGTTCTAATCCACTGATGGCCCAGACTCTGTACTAAAATGATAATAACATTAATAAGAATACTAATATCAATAATAACAGCCGCTACAGTGATAGTGGGGGTTGCCTTCAATAATTACCTCATGTAGCAAGGTGTTACATACTACTACATGTTGTAACTGTTGTAATGGCTATAGTCACTGTTAGCAAAATAGTAATAATCATAGGCGGAATCATTGTTTCCTTACAGTCCCACTCCCAATTCAATGTTTCCGTATCCATTTTCTATCCTTGCTTATCCTTACTCCCTAGCCAATATACTGCCTTTGCAGATAAGGGTTTCATCCCATTATATTGGCCAAAGGGGGAGGTGGGTTTAGTCAGTAAGAATTTGACACTACCAAGGGGGAAATTCTTGGTGTCTTTGGAAGATTCCTACCTCTCTTAGAAAAAAAAAAAAAATGTAATTTCTTAAACTCTAAGGAAGAATTTGAATCACTATAGGATACGAGAAGTTAGTATTCTTAATTTTTTTTTTATTATCTCCTTGCCACTGCTATAATAATTATAAGGCATGGACTTACTTCTTTACAATTTATATTTGACTAAGCTTCAGTTACTGGAATTTCCTTATTACTCAGCCATTACTTACTCGCTTATTACTATTGTATCACAATATTAAAAGTAAGTAAATATTTTTATTTGTAAGAAATCTATTATGTTATACAAGAATTATTTTATTATATATTTTGACATGACATTAATTATATAATTATTTTTTATTTAATTATATTATAAGAAAAATTATATTAGGGTTTATTAATCTATATGGCCCAGTTAGTTAAGTTTATTAAAAATTGAGGCCGATGTCATAACCACTAAACACCATTGGTTGGGTTTATTTTTTTAATAACTATAGAACAAACATGTAATGGAAAAAACCAAGGGTTTTTAAAAAAGCACATTTCCAAAATAAAAAAAATATTCCATAATAAGCCTAGAGTAAAAAGTTAATACACAAACAAAAATAGAATGTTGGAGCTTTAAGTTTTGTATATTACTTCGAAAAATTTGGGCCAATGCCCAAGTTACAGGTGTTTAAAAATAGAGCATTTTCAGTTTTGGACCCCTTACAGCTCTTAAAATAGGGGCGACATAAAAAAATTTTCTGAAAAAACATATACTGATTTCGAAAGATCTAACTCCTCTCAAAATTTCAAGCTTCTAAATTAAACCGTTTGAAAAATAGAAGGGGTCCAAATTTTTGTAAAAATTTTGTTTCATATAACGGTATATTAAAATACCGCATGTCAAAGCCACATCTTTATTTTATATACATATGTTTATAAAGTTAATAAAACCAGCTATCGTTTGGTGTTTTCAGATTGAAAATATGCCTTATAGAACCTACTGTGTTATAACAATTTAAAGATAGAGCTTTTTCGAACTTTGTAAGGATGTAGCTCTGTAACGGGTGGGGCTACCGAAAAAAGTTGTTCCACAAAATTAGTTTTTTGACGATGTCTATTCATAGTTAAAATTTCATTGCTTTATTTTAAGCGATGTAGAAGTTTTGTAAACACCCAACCGGACGGACAGATGGACAAAGTGAAACTAATAACCACATTTTTTCAAAATTTTTTGAAAAATGTGCTAAAAATACAAATTTAAAAAAAACATAAAATAACCTATTTTAAATAATAATATATAATTTCTGTCTAATGTCTAATGATCAAGTATATATTATAAATGTCTAATGATCAAGTATGTATAATAAAGGCCATATGTCTAAGATAATGTTATGTTCCATTTTCCGTTTTTCTTTCCTACAACAATCGTTTTTAAAGTGCTATATTTCAAAATTTTATAATAATTCTCAAAAATTAAATTTTGACTAAACAACATTTGTTATTGCAAAAAATTTAGATGACTACATACCAATAATTATCTAGAAAATATGGCCTTCATTATACATACTTTTTATACCCGTACGATAGGATCGGGTATAATAAAATTACTCCTCCGTTTGTAACACCTCGAAATAAGCGAGCTAGATATACCTTCAAAGGTATGGATCGGATCAGAAAAAAATTCTAAGACTTTTGAGCCATGTCCGTCCGTCCGTCCGTCCGTCAGCGCGCTAACTCAAAAACTAAGAAAGCTAGAATCTTGAAATTTACACAAAATATTTTGGGAGTAATTTGTAGGTTCCCTATTTTTTTTGGTTGAGTTTGGACCAAGCCTTAGGGTAGCTCTCGAACACCTAACTTTTAGATCCCCACATTTTTTTTGCAATAGAGCTATGAAATTTTAACTACTGATAGATCTCACAAAAATATTAATTTTATTATACCCGTACGATAGGATCGGGTATAATAAAATTACTCCTCCGTTTGTAACACCTCGAAATAAGCGAGCTAGATATACCTTCAAAGGTATGGATCGGATCAGAAAAAAATTCTAAGACTTTTGAGCCATGTCCGTCCGTCCGTCCGTCCGTCCGTCCGTCAGCACGCTAACTCAAAAACTAAGAAAGCTAGAATCTTGAAATTTACACAAAATATTTTGGGAGTAATTTGTAGGTTCCTTATTTTTTTTGGTTGAGTTTGGACCAAGCCTTAGGGTAGCTCTCGAACACCTAACTTTTAGATCCCTACATTTTTTTTGCAATAGAGCTATGAAATTTTAACTACTGATAGATCTCACAAAAATATTAATTTTATTTTTAATAACTTTTTTTTGTAGCCCCACCCGTTACGGAGTTACAGCTCCCCAAAGGTTCAAAAAAGCTCTATATTTAAATTATTATAGCACAAGTTGTATAAAGTATATCTTCATTTTGAAAACGTCAAACGATTACTATTTTCATTAGCTTTAAAAGTATATATACAATAAATATATAATTTTGGCATACGGTGTCTTAATTTACCGTTATGCGAAACTCAAATTTTGCAAAATCCTTTAACCCTTCTATCTTCTAAACGGTTAAAGTTGAAAACTTGAAATTTTGACAGAAGTTAGATCTTTGAAAATTAGTATGAGTCATTTCAGAAATTTTTTTTGTATCACCCCCCGTTTAGGAGCTGTAAGGGGTCAAAAACTGAAAATTTCCTATTTTTAAACACCTGTAACTTGAACACCTGTTAAAATTTTTTTGAAGTAATACACAAAAATTAAAGCTCCAACATTATATTTTTATTTCTGTTAACAACTTTTTTTAATAATATAGGGTTACTTTATAATTGACGAAAGTGTTACTTGATTTTTTCAAATTTTCTAACAAATTTCTTTAACGAACTTTTTCCATTTTGTTTTACTCGATAATTTGAAATTGTTGAGGATATAATGCGTAGTACAAAAAAATGTAATTAAATAAACAACATAACGGTTGCTTGAAGAATTTTTATTTATATGATATTGATATATATACATACTTATATAATATCATGTTTATTTACATATCGTATATGTCACTAGTGAATGAATGATAAGAGTATAGATGTATATTATATAGCGCCGTATTTACATACATATATGTATTTTATTGTACTTATAAGAAATTATTCTATCAATGGAATATTTAAATATAATATAATATAATATTTAAAATTATATTTACTGTTTTGTACTAAGTAAATTTAATATACATTTACCGCTTAGTATTAAATGGTACTATAGAATATTTGAAAAAGTTTTGGATTGATAATCGTTATGTGGAAGGTTAGAATCTGCTTTTGAAGAATGTACATATAAACATATAGTTTGAATATATGTACAACCCATAGTTCTAGAAATTATAAAATTCACCCAAATTATTTTAAAATACTAAAATATTAAAAAAATAATATTGTAAGCAGAGTGACAGGCTGTGAACATACTAACGGTTCGTACGGGTATCTAAGAGTTGACAAAGTCAACTGTATTCTTCCTCGTTTTTTTTATAGTGTATTTCTCTGCCACATAAATGTGAACAGGAAATTATACAGTCTTACCTTTTTTAGGCGTGGTTGTAAATGTCGTAAGGGGGACTAGCTCTTATGACATGTTTGGGATTCGAACCCATATTCCCTCGGTTCACTTTAATTTTTGTGTCAGTTTATTTTTTGTGTCAATTTTTGTTTAATGTTTGTGTTTGTGTTAATTCAAACGAAAAATATTTTACCTAAATAAGGAAAATGCAATAACCCAATGTAAATCAAATCCTTGGTATTTTCAATAAATAATATTATAGAACAAAATAATGAATGTTACTTTAAGCTTATAGGGGATTCAAAAAATATATTTCCTATCTAAAAATAAAATTTAAATTCACTGACAAAAAATATTATTTGAATGTAGGACGAATAAAGATACGAAAATAAAATATATAAATAAATTTTAATAATATACCTAATTATTTCCTTACAAGTTACAATATAAATAGGTATTAAATTTATGAAATAATATAAATATATCCCCCGAAAAAATGTATAAAGAGGTTCACTTTTAATAGTGGACAAAATGTTTAACTTCAAAATTCATAAATTTTAACGGTTTTTCCACGATATCATCGAAAATGTCTCAGGAAATTAAACGAAAATTTAATTAAAGTTGTAATAAAAGTACTTTTTATAAATTCTTAATTATCTGCAAGAGTTTTACCCTCATTGCAATACATAAAATTGAAGAATAAATTTTGGTAAAACTTATAAATAAAACAAGGCAGAAATATAATTTAGAATTTATTGTGACTTGCACCAAAAATTTGTACCGCTTCTTCAATTTTTAGCAAATCCCATATAATTAAATAAAACTGTCACTATACCCGTACGATAGGATCGGGTATAATAAAATTACTCCTCCGTTTGTAACACCTCGAAATAAGCGAGCTAGATATACCTTCAAAGGTATGGATCGGATCAGAAAAAAATTCTAAGACGTTTGAGCCATGTCCGTCCGTCCGTTCGTCAGCACGCTAACTCAAAAACAAAGAAAGCTAGAATCTTGAAATTTACACAAAATATTCTGGGAGTAATTTGTAGGTTCCTTATTTTTTTTGGTTGAGTTTGGACCAGAACTTAGGCTAGCTCTCAAACACCTAACTTTTAGATCCCCACATTTTTTTTTAAATAGAGCTATGAAATTTTAACTGCTGATAGATCTCACAAAAATATTAATTTTATTTTTAATAACTTTTTTTTGTAGACCCACCCGTTACGGAGCTACAGCTCCCCAAAGGTTCAAAAAAGCTCTATATTTAAATTATTATAGCACAAGTTGTATAAAGTATATCTTCATTTTGAAAACGCCAAACGATTACTACTTTTATTAGCTTTAAAAATATATATACAATAATATATATATGTGGCATATGGTGTCTAATTTACCTTTATGCAAAACTCAAATTTTGCGAAATCCTTTGACCCTTCTATCTCCTAAACGATTTAAGTTGGAAACGAGTTAAGTTGAAATTTTGACAGAAGTTAGTTCTTTGAAAATAAGTATGAGTTATTTCAGAAATTTTTTTTGTATCACCCCCCGTTTAGGAGCTGTAAGGGGTCAAAAACTGAAAATTTCTTATTTTTAAACACCAGTTAAAATTTTTTTGAAGTAATACACAAAAATTAAAGGTTCAACATTATACTCTTATTTCTGTTAACAACGTTTTTTAATAGTATAGGGTTACTTTGTAATTGACGAAAGTATTACTTGATTTTTTCAAATGTTCTAACAAATTTCTTTAACGAATTTTTTGCATTTTGTTTTACTCGTTAATTTGAAATTGTTGAGGATAGAATGCGTAGTACAAAAAAATGTAAATAAATAAACAACATAACGGTTGCTTGAAGAATTTTTATTTATATGATATTGATATACACATATACTTATATAATATCATGTTTATTTACATACCGTATATGTCACTGATGAATGAATGATAAGAGTATAGATGTATATTATATAGCCGTATTTACATACATATATGTATTTTATTGTACTTATAAGAAATTATTCTATGAATGCAAATATTTTTAAAGAAATATTGCAATGTATGGCGATATACTTATAGCAATATAAATATACTATGTACGCATTAATATAATATAATATTTAAAATTATATTTACTATTTTGTACTAAGTAAATTTAATATACATTTACCGCTTAGTATTAAATGGTACTATAGAATATTTGAAAAAGTTTTGGATTGATAATCGTTATGTGGAAGGTTAAAATGTGCTTTTCAAGAATGTATAAACATATAGTTTGAATATATGTACAAGCCATAGTTCTAGAAATTATAAAAATTCACCCAAATTATTTTAAAATACTAAAATATTAAAAAAATAATATTGTAAACAGAGTGACAGGCTGTGAACATACTAACGGTTCGTACGGGTATCTAAGAGTTGACAAAGGCAACTGTATTTTTCCTCGTTTTTATTAAAATTTTAAAAAAGATATTAACTACCAAATAACTCTTATCACTTCTTAAACGATTATATTATGTTGATTATATCATAAAACTGCTAAAAATAAATTTAGTTTTACGTAAACCCATCAAAATCAAAAAAAAATATGTTGTAAGAGTGTGTAAAAATCTTAGATTGTCGGATTTGTTAAAAATAATTTTTTGACCGTGTTTAGACCGTGATTATTTCGGCCTTCATTTTGTTTTTTTTCTATTTTATTTTTTCATAAGTTATATTTTCAAAATACGATTTTACAAAGTTACATAAAAGTAAATAATAAATAAGAGAATTATGGTTAATCTTTTCTGCTTAATCAGGTGAAAGCGATGAATATGAGAAATATATGTGGGTATAAGTATGCGAAAACCATACTTAATTTTTAGATACAATAAATTTACACAAGTCAAATTTTAAAAATTTTACCTAATTTACAAAATATGATGTTTATGTTATTATTCCGAAAACATTTTCAAAAATTCTCTAAACAATAGTTGAACCTCAATTTATTCTAAATAGAATTTTGATTTAATAAAATTATTAATATGAAAATTTTTAAATCACCATATAATATTATATCTATAGATATTAAGCATACCGTTTATTATATTTTTATACAAATGAAAAACCAGTTCAGTTTATTAAAAAAATATTGGAATTTATGGTAAAACACGTAATTTTATTGGTATAATGGTATACAGGTATATCGTTTACAGGATTTTTGTTAAATAAAAACATATGTGATAACATTACTATTATAGATATAAATAGTATAGATACATTAAGTAGGTATAGATACAATATTATAATATTATTAGGGGGCAGTTAGATATAATGAGTTATTTATTATTATCCTCTCTTTATAAATTAAATACGTCGTCTGGTCTAAGAATTATATTACATACTCTGTATTAATGAAATTTTATTTATCTTGATTTCATAATTTTATGTTATTTAATAATTCTTTTATATTTTAATATATTATACGAGTATATTTTAATAACTAAATGTCCTTGCTTATAAGTTAGAAAATTTATGTTAACCCTTATATATACTTAATGTTATTTATACATTTTCACTAATTATAATTTACATTGTCTGATTATTAAAGTAGATACATACTTACAGTATATACAAAAATTACAAAAAAAAAAAAAAAAACTAAATAGGTAAATTTTGAAATTAAAATATGGATTTTCATAAATTTGTTTTTTGTAGATACAATGTTATCCATAAGTATGAAATTATTTTTTAATTATTTAAGTAACAAAAAATTCCTGCATTTGACAGATCTTTAAATGATTAATAATATTTGCGTTCCTTTTACATAAAAAGAACAAATGAAAGTAGTTGAGAATAGTTGGTAAATCGAATGCTAATTTTTAACATAACCATATTTACAGCTGCTGGTATAAAAGCTCTGGTGTTTCTCAAAAGCTATAGTGTAGTTGAGAAAGAAAAAAGTATAAGTATATTCTGTAAAAGGTAACAATATTATAAATTTTTTATGCAGTATCTTTCATTTTTAATTTTCACTTTAATTTTGTCATTTCTATCATTTTCTGTTTTGTTTCAACACTATGTTTACGATGTTCATTGTTTTCCGCTTGATATTTATTCTCCTTCTGTTCCTCCACTTAATATTTATTTCAAACTCATAACTGACTATGAACATCAAATTTGACATCTCCATACATATTTTCTCTAGTCATTTACTGTCACTTAATTTATTCAAAATGGTTTATTATTAGTCACCTATTCTAGAACACATTTAGAGCAATAGTGACTTTGGAAAAATTAAAATAATTTAATATCGATTAAACTAAATAGTACGTAATATTATTACTATAAAGAGCAGGGGAAATTTTAAACAATTTAAAGAAAGTTGAATAAAATGGATTGGATAAAAATAAATTTCCTTTTTTTTTGTATTATTTTCAGTGTATTAGAATTTATGAACCCTACTGTACTTTATGTATTTATTATTACATAAATTTATTATCTTAAATTAGTATCTATGTACCTACATATTATTATAATTATATACAAAAATGAAATTTTAATTATAACTTGTTACAACCTGTATACCTTTTGAAAAATAGAACAGAAAAAAGTATAGTAAATTTCTTATTAATTTTCATAAGTAGAATGTCAGTTAGGCGAATTCCTATATTTTGTATAAACAGAGGTATAAACAATATATTTTTTATATATAAATTATAATAATTAATTACATTTATACTAAATCATAATTATATGAATATAATGCTGCATTATTTGTATATATTAAATAATATATACACTAAATAACATAAAGTGTATTTGAAATTTGTTATTAACTTATTGGGAAAATAATTATTTTCAAAAATAATTTTGTGGATAAATAAAATTTTTTTTTTTATCTGACAAATGGTGCAGTGCGTAAGTCACCCGTCTTTCAAGCGAAAGATCTCGGATTCAAACCCCAGTCAGGTCAAAAATAATATATAAAATATAATTATAATTGAATTCTTGTACCGAGATGGCCCACATGCTAAAGGCAAAAGGTTTCTAAAAATATCGACAGATATTTATATCTGGGCGATATAATACAAAAAAAAAGAAAAAATTTTTAGACAGTGCATATTCAGTTATTACACCCTACACTTAAAGTATAGGGTATATTAAGTTTGGTATGGTGTTTGTAACCACCAAAAGGAAGCGAGTTAGATATGGACATGTATATATATTCTGAATCAGGATCACCTCCTGAGTCGATTTAGCCATGTCCGTCCGCCCGTCCGTACATACGATAACTCAAAAAATAATGATGATATCTTGATGAAAATTATACTGTAGGTGAACAATGACTAAAGTAAGGCGGGGATTGCAAATGGGCGAGATCGGACCATGGGTTCGGGTACCTCCCAAACTACTCCCAAACCAGAACAAGCATATATTCGAAATTAATAAAGATAGAAACTTCAAATTTGGTACTAGCGTATTGTTTCCTGAATCCCTGATTTGTCCAAAATTTGAGATGAATTGGAGAAGTTATCCGGGTACCTCCCACACAATTCCCAAAACCGAACAAATATTTCTTCGAAATTAATAAAGATAGAAACTTCAAATTTGATACAACGGTGCTGTTTCCTGAATCCCTGATTTACCTAAAACTTGAGATGAATTGGAGGGGTTGTTCGGGTACCTCCCATACAACTCCCAAAACCGAACAAGTATATCTTCGAAATTAATAAAGATAGAAACAGCAAATTTGATACGATAGTGTTGTTTCCTGAATGCCTGATTTGGCTAAAATTTGAGATGAATTGGAATGGTTGTTCGGGTATCTCCCACGCAACTGCCAAGACCGAACAAGCATATCTCCGAAATTAATAAATATAAGAACTTTAAATTTGATATAAGAGTGTTCTACCCT
Organism: Poecilobothrus nobilitatus; assembly: GCA_947095535.1. NCBI lineage: Eukaryota > Metazoa > Arthropoda > Insecta > Diptera > Dolichopodidae > Poecilobothrus > Poecilobothrus nobilitatus. Next base: position 264,310,813 of record OX352774.1, on the reverse strand, counting down.
GTTCTGATGATGTCTCTAAAATTTGAGATGAATTGGGGTGGTGGTTCGCGTGTCTTCACACTCTTCCCAAGACCTAACAAGCATATTTTCGAATTTAATAAAGATAGAAATCTGAAATTTTGTACAAAGGTTGTAAAAACATTTCTTTTTTTAGCTTAGATATTTTAAATACCTAACTAAAATAACTTATGGAATTTTAATTTAATTTGAATTTTTAAGGTGTAGGGTATAAATAAGACGGTTGCATCGACTTACTGTTACTTTTACTTGTTTTTATATTATTTTATATTAATTTTTGATAACATATATACATATTTGAAAGTAATATCCGGAGCTTGAAAATCTTTAAATAAATATAAAAAAAACGTTAAAATATTTTTTAAATATATTTTTTTTTAAATGTGATTTAATTGAAATTATTTGTGGAAAGCAGTTTATTTTTCAAATCGACCATCGACAATCAACCATCGCTCAAAATCGCTTCGTCCAACTATTTTTGGTCAAATGAAACATAATTGCAGCTAAACGTTTTTAATTTTGTTGTTCAGAATTTTTTTTTTCTTTTAGTTTATTCCTCTGCCACATAGCTGGTGTAAGTGCGGTAAGGGGAAGTTATTCTTACCCATATCTCCTCGGTGTTTGTAGCGTATTTTTACTACCTACCTACTAAGCCACCGACGACCAGATATACGTCTTAAACCCGATCACTAGTGAAAAAAATAAAAAATATAATTTTAAAAAATTAATAAGGAACATAGGATATCCTCTAACGTATTTAATATTTATTTTTGACTAAGCTCTAGTTTTTTTTTTTTTTTCCTAAGGGAGGTGGGAATCTTCCAAAGACACCAAGAATTTCCCCTTGGTAGTGTCAGATTCTTACTGACTAAACCCACCTCCCCCTTTAGCTAATAAAGTGGGATGAAACCCTTACCTGCGAACGCAGTATATTGGCTAGGGAGCAGGGATAGGAAAGGATAGGAAAATGGATACGGAAACATTGAATTGGGAATGGGACTGTAAGGAAACAATGAATCCGCCTATTATTATTATTTTGCTAACAGTGACTAAAGCCGTCACAACATGTAGTAGTAGTATATATATTACTACATGAGGTAATTATTGAAGGCAAACCCCACTGTCACTGTAGCGGCTGTTATTATTGGTATTAATATTCTTATTAATATTATTATTTTATATTATTTTATATTATTTAATATTATTTTCCTACAGAGTCAGCGCCATCAGTAGATTACAACATGCAGCAGTATATAACACCTTACTTGCATGATATAACTAAAGATAGCCTCACTGTAGTAGTTATTATTATTAGTATTACTATTATTATTATTATTATTATAATTATATTATTATATTATTATAATTATTGTTATATTATTATTGTACTATTTATTATACTATTTAAATATAGTATTATTATTTTTAATATTATTATTACTATTATTATTACCATTATTATTACTATTATTATTACTATTATTATTATTTTACCACAGAGTCAGCGCCATCAGTGGATTACAACATGCAGCAGTATATAACACCTTACTTGCATGATATAACCAAAGAAGGCTCTACTGTAGCAGCTATTATTATTACTATTATTATTAATTACTGTTATAGTTTCACTAAACCGATCTAGCCGGGGTTTGAACCCGAAACATTTCAAATTAAAGTCCGGAATCTTAAGCGTATTACACCTGCGTTGGCTGCAAATATTAATGCCAATTTATATTTTCAAATTATTTTTCTCTGCACAATAAATTCTGAGCGCACAATATGCACTTTTAGATCTGAAAAGAACTACCACCAAAACCAAAATCCATTACCGAATCTAAAGAATAGGTGTGGATTTTTTTTACTAGAAATTAAATTAAATTTTTAACTCAATCGTTTAATATGGAGGAGATAAAATATATTTATGTCATAAGAAAAAAACAAATTAAACTAATAAAAATTTCATTCAAAATTGTAAATTAAACTTTAAAAAAAATTATCCTGGCTGAATTTACTTCAATCACTTTTTAATTTTTAAAATATGTATAAATAAAAATAAAAAAAAACTTGAAATTTGTATTTTGATTTTAAATTAATTCGAAAAGGTAATAAAAATTCCACAGATATTTACACAATGATTATAAAAAAAAACCATCATATTTTTTTCCCATAGGAATTAACCAATGCACTCTACAATTATTGTCACTCATTTACATTTTATTGTAGTCAGAACACATTATCATATTACTGTCAGTTAGTCAGTTAATTTTTTTTTTTAATGAACAAAAAAAGCAAAAAAACAAAAAAAATAAATATTAAAATAAAATTACTGTTATCTTTCCTGTACCATTCATAACAGAAATATAACATTAAGGATAAAATTCCAGTCACATGATTATGCTTATCATCAATATACTCAGAAAAAAATTTTGTACAAAAAATAACCAAGGTGCACTAATAATAATGTAAACTTACATCCGCCTTTTTTTATTTTGTACGTTCCAAATTTCACATTAATATTTGAATCGATCTCATCATAGATTTTAATCTACATACATATATAAAATAATAGATGCGAATATATGAATTTATGAAATGAACCTACAAATAAGTGTTAAATGATTTGAAAAGAATTTATATGATTTTTATCTTTTTTCTAACATAATTTTTATCATATTGGTATGCACTTTAAAATATATTTATTATAATATGTATATTTAAATGCATGATATACAGTTGATGTCAACTAATTGGCATGACATTGATTACTTTGTGATATAATTGACAAAAATAAAAATACTAAAAGAATGGCAAAATTTTAATTTCAAAATTACGTTTAAAACATAATACAGCCGCATAAAGACCATTATTTCTGTTCAAGCAGCTTTCACAAATTTTCTTTCGATTTTCATATACCTCGTTTCACAGTTTTTATTTGCATTGCGGATTCAACTTCAGTTTTCAAAATCATCCGTTATAATAATTTTCTAATTATTCTGACTGGCCAATAAGACTTCAGGCCAATGTTATCTATATTTTTCAGCTCAAGTGGTACCTCATTACAAATTTTAAGGGGGCCTTGTTGGCCTAGGGAGTGTGGCTTCGAATCCCACACACGTCGTAAGAGTTATTCCCCCTTACGACATGTACAGCCACGCTTGAACAGGAAGGGCTGTGTAATTTCCTTTTCACATTTATGTGGCAGAGAAATACTACAAAAAAAAAAAAATTTTAAGACAAATATTGTGAAGGCAGTTATTATTTTGGATTATTTAGTATGAAATAATGTGTTATAAAATTATTTACTCTAACGTAAAAGCTATCACACAAAATCTTTCTTTGTAAATGTTTTTCAGGATCATATTAATATTGTGTTCGTTATATATAATATAAACTGATTACAGCGACACAGAACTGGGTATTTGTGAGTTATATTTAATGCTTTTTTCTGCGCGTTATATAATTCTGCTACAGACATTTTAGGTGCTCTCTTCCACATTAGATTAAGGTAGACAATATTCGATAAAACATTGTACCAAAAGTTGGTTTATAACATTCCAGATGTAAGATAATTACAAAGTCTTTTTTGAGTATAGATTGTTTTTATTACATGCTTTGAGCTAACCGTGGGACTAAGATAGTAGGACTATGGGACTATAGTAGTATCGTATTTATAAGAAAAATTCGATTTTTATTTACTTGTTTTCAAATTGATTATCTTTCTTTTTTTGACATTTAACAATAGACAATATTTGATAAGCTAACCTCTAATAGCTAGAAGATCTTGCTCAATTACAAATTTTAACTAATTTTCATAATCTATAGCATACAATTCAAAAACATGCTTCAGCATCATCCGCGAAAAGTAATAAACTTCTTATGTATTAGGTGGACAACCCCTGCATTAACTATACTACTTTATAAATACCTTAGTTTTAAAGTGAGCTCAACAAGGCAACATCCATCTTTTAATTAAATAATAACACATCTTAAATTAAATATTTTAGTTATATTATTCATATAAATTTTGAAGGAATCAGGTCCTAAAACAGATCCGTGAGGAACTCTTTTTTTTTTTAACAGATTTGAGAGAAATACAAGAATCTTTTATTTCAACCATATGTTACGATTGTGAAAGTATGATTCGACAAATTTTAATTATTCATCTGTATTCATTAGATCAAAGTTTTGAATTCGAATTGAAATTCGATCTGCACAATTGAAAACTGTTAGGCTGTTAACAATTATTTAACCAGAATTGTAAAAAAAACAATGTCTAAATATAACTGGCATATTCAAAATAATTAGTATAACAGGATGTCATATTAAAAATACATTCGATAAATTTTTTTTTTTAATTTTATTTGCCGTGAAAATAATAATAGGCAGCAATTTACTTGTGCAAAAATTTATTATCATTCCTATCATAGAAAAAAAATTTACAGAAAAATTTTATAAATAAATTGCATGAGTAGTAGTCTTTTCCTATATATACCTAACTCTTTCTTTTTTTCTATTTTCTCCATCACTGACTAAATATTATTTCATATTTCATATTTTTTTTATGTAATATGTATGAATGTATGTTTATATCTTTTTATATATATCTTTTTTTTAATAATTTTGTCTATAAAAGTATTCATATCTTTAATTTACTTTACCTATCAGGAAGTTGTAAAAATATTAAAGGTGTTGATTTAATCCCACAAACAATATTATACCGATGTTTAAAAAAAAAAGTTTTTATATTTCTGCAAAAAAAAAATTCGAATTCCCACATGTGCTGAAAAAATTCATGTGTCCTGATTATTAACCAAAAATTAATACCTACCAACTAAAAAACAAAATGTTCAACACATTTTCAATTGCAATAATTCATTGTATACGATTCGATACCCCGATATTGTCCGAAAAAGTATGCAATTTAAATAAAATAATGATCTTCAAAATTTTTGAATTCAAATATATTCCGTGGAACTGTGGTGAGCGAATGAACCTTGTATTTCAAGTGAGCCGGATTATAAACTGAAATGCAATCAATACAATTATATTTTAAATGTTTGTAAAAATATTTATAATATTACATACGAAAGGGGGGTTATATATGATATTTTAAAGCAGCTACAAAATGCAGATAATATTATTCTGCATGTATAGTATTGCTTAAGACCTGCAATTCCTTAAGTCATTAAATTTGGCGGTCATACAGATTTTCAAAAAATAGAATAGAAGAACAGTTAGACAATGTTAAAAAATGTGTAAGGTTATTCATTTTTTTATTAATATTGTGTACCTGAAACATTTCATTACAAAAAGTAAATATTTTCAATTTTGCTGTCGAAAACAACATTAAAAAATAACAGAAAAAAAAATAAAATTCCAATCAAATAAAAGAAATAGAGACAACAAAAACCAAAATTAAAAAAACAAAATAAATCGATAAATAATTGGCACCTTTTGTCATTTAACTTCCAATGAACAAAATACCAAAATATAAAAACAATTTTTTGCTCTGAAAATATGCCAAAGAATTTTATATAATATATTTTTTTGAATTTTCTTTAAACTTACCATGTACACGAGATTTAGGTGCCACCACTGTCTCCCTTGATTCCAGTGCTGTCGTTCGATGCTGTTTATCACTCTCTACACTCTCTTCATTACTTTGCCAATATACAGATGAAATTTTTGCTACACACTATATATATATTATCAATTACATTGTTTTTGTTATTGTTGTTTATTGATTTTATTGCCAAGTTATTGATATTATCATTGATGTGTATAGAATCCAATGAAAAAGAAAGAAAACAGTATAAAAATAAGAACAAAATACAAAACAAAACAAAAAAAGCCAAAAAAAAATTATTAATTTTATTACATCACTTTGTTTTCCTTTCTTTTTTTTCTACTCTTAAGTGAACATGAGGCAAATAAATCAAGAAGATTTGAAGGCATATTCAATTGGTTACAAAAGAATTACAACGTAAAAAAATATACAATAAGTAAGGAAGATAAAAACAAAAACAACGTAAATCGAAATAAAATTACAAAAATAACAGAAACTGATTAAAAAAATGTCGTCCAAAAATTAAATTTATGTTTTTTGGATAAAATCAAAAAATAAAAATTGCACAAAACAATTTTTTGAACTTTTCTTCTGAGTTTTGATCCTTTCAATCCTGTTTTGATCCTTTCTATCCTACTTTTTATTTTTTTTTCATTTCTTTTTACATTGTTTTTATTTTTATTTATAAAAGATTTATTTTGTTTTTATTTTGACATATTATTATAAAATAAAGCTTTATATCCAATTCATGCCTATCAATAAAAATATCTACATTGGGAATATAACGGTATATCCTCAATATTGATACAGAATGTTATACACGTACTTTGGAAGTATTTTTTTTTTTTTTTTGTTTTCTTATTTTTATTCAATTTAGATTTTTTTTTGTTTTTAATACAAACAGCTTACCTTCAATTTCATATCACCGCTTTTAAAATGATGTGCACGTACACGAAATTCAAGACCAAGTTTAGCTCTCTCTAATCCCTCACGTCCCGTTATAATCGTTTCATAAGTTCTTAAAAATGTTCGATTTGCTTCTTGGCCATTAATAAGCCAACTTAAATGACAGACTGGTTTTGATGGTGCTGATGTACAATTGACACGAACTATATCACCAATTTGATAACGTGGTTGACCACCAGTTATTTGAGGTCCTTTTGTTGGTGTGACTGAAAAAAAATATAAATAAAAAAAAAATGATTTGAATTAATTGCTTTTAGATTTAAAAGTTTGAAATTTATATTAGTACTAGCAGTAATATCAAATATTTCCCGTAGTAATTTGTTAAGTTTAATGAAAGAATAAAATAATTAACGTTAATTTTTAAGTCAATTTAATTAAGTATAATTTTTGAGAGTTTTAATGTAAAGATATTTATTATAAATATGCATTAGTAGTTAATTTTTTTAATTTTTATTTTTGGCATTTTATAAAAATCAGTTAATCACATTTTTATTCAGTTTTTTTTTAAATAAATTGAGTAAAGAAACAAAGAATTAGTTATAAATTGGTTTACAAAAATATCTTTAAAAAAAAATCAGGAAACCAGTAACATATTGAGTGCCATGTGAATTTTCACAATATTTCGCAAAATGGCAAAGCTTATTGCATTTTTTTTGTGTCACTCAAATATGAATGTCATTAAATATAGGCCTTCAGTAAACATTTAGATAAATTTTATTCTGAAGTATCACGACATTTTTCACTTTTTTTTTTGAATATGTATTGAATAGAAGTTAAAATTTTTTATAGTTTGAACTCTATCTGTCAAACCGTAAAGACATGATAACGAATAGATAAAACAGGTTAACAATTTATTAGAAAAAATTGTCACGGTTATCCTTTAGAACAAAATTAACTGAAAAATTCTACACGATTCGGTAGGAATTTTTTTTTTTACAGATCGACATGCGGAAACTAGGTCGTATCGTAAGTATATTAATCCAACAAAAAGGAATTAAATTTTTTCAAAGTTTAGTCTAAATTGGTCTAAACGAAGGCAGATGGTAAAGAAGAAATGAAATCAAACGGATCGGAAGAAAAACAAGCTCACGGTATTTTCCGGATTACAAAGGAAATTCTAGCAAAATATTGTTACAATCGGATACATTGTGTAGAACTTGAAATACTGAAATATAAAAGAAACAAACAAACCGACTTTATAATAGATAACCGTTTGAAAAGAAAAAACAAAGTGAAAATTTTAAGACTGAATAATAATTTGAGAACAAATTTCAAACTTTATATTATGATAAAAATGATTTTAAAGAAAAGTTGGAAGAACATGGTTAACTTTATGCAAAATTTTTTTTATTATAAGATAAAAAAAAAACTTAAATTTAAATAAAAAAGAAAGGTCAGAGATTTAGTTTCGTCATAATATTCAATATTTCTCTTTCTTTCCAAACCCACTTTATTTTATAAATACAAATTTATTGAAATTATGTTTTACTAGACAATTGTTTTTATTGTACATTTTAAGTTCGAGTTCTAAAATTAACTTTTCCGTTGAAAATTTAAACACGTAATTTTATACACTAAATTTTTTTTACCAAAATTGCTTTTAGGAGAACTGCTTTTTTGTCTTTTATTTTTTTTTTTAAATTTTTTTAACATAAATTTTTCTTTATTAATTTTCATCGCATTTATATTGAGTTATAGGAGTAATTTTCTAAGAATTTGAGCAAACATTTTTAACAAGAATTTCTGTCAAAAAAAAAAAAAATTATTTCTAAGAAAAGGAAAAGTACTTTTTTATTATTAAAAATTTTTGGACTTATTCCGAATTTTAAGGTAACCACCGCACCACCACCGCATTCCTATTTGTTTTATTATTTTTTTAATTTACCATTTTCATTAGAATTTCGTAATGATTTCGGCTTTTTTGTGCGTTTTTTTGTTTATGTGTGTTTTTTAAATAGCGTGGGATTTAAGAATACCTAAAACATTATTTAAGTACAACAGAGGCTATATTTTATTGCCTAATGCTTAAGTGAAGAATAAAGTTTGTTTGTTTGTTTGTGTTCAAGATAAAAATAAAGGAAAGTTATAGATAGTTTCCTGTTATCTAAAAATAGAAATACACTACCGTTATTTCATTTAGATATAATCACCCATTAAAAGATTTTGATTTTTCGGCTTTATTATAAAAACTGTCTAGGTAAAAATGACTTGAAATTTTCAAGTTCAATAATGTTTTTTTTCATTTCGATTGACATGATAATTGAAAATTTTTATTTTTGTAATTGAAGTTTAATATTGTATAATAACTAACCCACTATTTAATTAAATATCTACATACTAAAGTGATTGAATTTTTTTCATATCTTTTTGCTATAAATTATAATAAGGCGTTTTTTGTTAGGTGTATAATTATATTAGAATCCGAAGGAGTTAAGCTAAATGAATAAGAGTATAAGTAACTTTGAATTGATTCCTGCTCTTAAAGAAATTCTAAGAAATTTTAAAATACGATTGACATGATCTATGTCCTAGGGCAAGATCGTACAAATTCACTACATTATGATTTATATTTTACACATATTTTTATAATAAAATAACCAAATTAATTTTGGGAATGTATTTGTTACAGTTTACAAACATATGTTTAAAAATCTAATTTATTTCCGTATTCTACTATTTAATTTACTTAAAATCTACTAAAATATTTAAAATAAAAAAAAATTACAGCATCTAACATAAGTAAATAAATTATTTCACTCAACTATGTATATTCTAACAACATATTCATTCCATTTATAGCGGCATTATGTTTTTTTTTTGTCGTTTACGAATTGTAGCACAGAAATAAAAAAAAAAATAGTAAAAACCAAGTTCTAATTTTAAAAAGTAACAAACATTAATTTGCATAAAAATTGTACAATCTGGATTGGTCCCAACTGCATTCTATGATTCTCATTTATATATAATGTGATGTTTTATATATTATAACTTTTACTATAACGGTAACCATTATTTTTTACCTTTAGTATTAGAATACCAATGCTGTTATCTTGCATTGCTAATATTATACTACCTTGAAACTATTTTAATTTTATATTAACTCTTAACAAGGGTTACATTTTATATTCAAGTCAACAAAAAAAAAAAAAATAAAAATAAAACAAAAAATTAACTGTTATAAATTTTCTTACATTTAACTTTACCGTTATTTTTTTTTTTTTTATTTCATTTATTTAATTTTCTTCTTTTTTTTTTTGTAGTGTGTTTCATATTGCAATGTCCCTGCATCATTAAATTTTCATAAATAAACTGGAAAAAAAAAACAAGTGAAACAAATGATTAAACTAAAATAGAAAGAGATAGATACATTCACAATGATGCAATAATTTTTCTTTTTAGGTTACATACTTATATCATCTTTAGCTATTTAACATTACACACAAAAAAAAAAATAAACTTTAACTAGCATTTTTCTCAGTTATAAAGTTAAAAAAAAAAAAAAAAAAAGTAACTGGGTAATATTTTCTCTAAATGTCGGTTATATATTTACATTTTTTTTTGTTGGTTGTTTTTTTTTTTTTTTGTTTGTTTTTTTTCAGTGTTATAGACTTAAAATAAACTAAAACATCCATACATTATAGTGTATATATATATCTATATATACAGTTGTATACAAAAATAAGTAAATTAAATAAATTTTTGCTATTTTTGACAAATATTCGCATAATATCCTTTCCATTCTTATAAGGAGCATCGGTTATCTATTAAGGACATCTATTAGGCTGTTATTATTCATAATAATTATTTAGTTTGTTTTTAATTTATCATATTCACTAAGTCGATTACTTCTTTGCTATAGTTATACGGTAATATTATGAAACGAAGATTTTATATTTGTGCGCCATTCCTTGTTTTTACAAGTATATATTTATTTATTTATTTTACATTACCAAATAAACTCTTATGATAAAAATTACTACCACTGGATATATCTAGATCGTGGTTTAAGTAATAACATATATTGCAACAGCTGGAAAACAGAGCGACGATATGGAAGACGATTTGGGCATATTATGGATTATTGGTATGCAATTTTAGATTTTAAATTGATTGATTGTTTAATTGATATAACTGAAATAGATCTTTAATATTAAAAAGTTTTCCATTTTTAAGACTTCAATTAAAATTTCAAGTAGTTTTTATGAGATTTCGACGTTCATTTTCAGTTTAATTGTAATTACAAATTTAAGATAAACCCAATCGTGTAAATATAGACCATAAACAACATACAAACATATTTTAATGTAAATTAAAATTTTAGAAGTCAATACCTATTCAATTGTAATGAATATTTCACAACTAAGATATTATATTTTTGTTCCTGACTACTTTTATTTAGATGTATTAAAGAAATCTTATTACCTATACTGCTTTGTATTATAAAAAAAAAATAAGTTTCCATTATTCTCGTGATATTTTTTCTAACTTTTTTCATTATGTGTTCATTTTTAATTTTAATACACATTTCACACCTTTATAAAGGTAATTTTTTTTACTCAAAAAAAAAAAAAGTAAATTTAGCAAAGACTAACAAAAAAAACAAAAAAACAGAAAAAATTAAACAACAAAATATCTAACAATTTTTTTTTGTTTAATTTTTCTCTACAGTATCTATTTATTACCGTAGAAAATTTTATGTTTGTAATTTTTTTTTTTTACTTTACTCTATTTTATTTTACTCTACACTTTTATTATTTTCCCTTTATTTTCACATTATTTTTATTCATTATTTTGTTTATTTATATATTTATTTATTTTATAAGTTGTTCTTCCTGTTATTTTTCTACCTTGTAACGTTTTATTTTTAACACTTTATCTCTTTGAAAACTTTGATATTATATAAGTTCACTTTGTATACGTACACTTCATCCTGTAAAATAGAACAACAATTTAACATGTGATTTGTATTAAAAAAAAAAATTAATTAAATTGCAGTATATAACAGATCTCAGGTAAATTACCTTTTAACAAAAATCAGAATGACTATTTATCTAAAAATAGTTGACCAAACAGGGGTGATTATTTAATGTGCATATAGTTTAAGAACGTTGAAAAATCTTAATCTGTTTAATGGAAACCAAATCTTAATCATTTTTGTAACCCATGGAACCAATAGATAATATTAAGCAAGTTTAAAAGGAACGATAAAAGATAAAAAACCGAGGAAGCGTCTTGTGATCGTTCTCTATGTCATAAACCAGTACAAAAAGACGAAATGATATTCCGCTTTAAGATTTTTTTTTTTTGTCTGAGGGAGAATATTGTAACAATCACTATATTATTATTAAGAAAATTATCTAATAAAATGATTTTATTTTTAAAATCATTGAAACTTCACAATAATTTTAATTAATATTTGACTAAACTATTCTAGGGCAATTATAAAAACGTAAAATAATATGTTTTAAAACTTTAGGTCTTAGTGTATTTGATGTTATCTACTATCCGGCATTGATACGAACTACATGAGATAGTTTTTTTTTTTTTGTAAAATTTTGTTCAAAAAAAATGAAAAAAAAAAAATAATAATTTACAGATTCGTTCACTATGCATATTATATCTAATGCATTGCGTATGTATATGCGAGAATGTTTCTAAATGAAAAGAAATGCTTAAGCGTTTCTATTTTAACTGTTCCTCTTATACCTAAAGAAAATTTTAAATAAAGTTTTTTTTTTTTTTTGTTTTTTTATTGCCTTATTTTGTTTTACAAATATTTTTTCTCTCGTTTGTTTCTTTTTTTTTTTTGTAAGATATTTTATAGAAAAATTGTTGAATTACAGTTAGCGTTTTATTCTTTCATTTGCCATTCACTTCGCATTCTGTTCCATATTTAAAGAATGTAAATAATATTATATAAAATAGATATATGTGAAGAAAACAATATGAATTTCCGTTAGTCTAGTTTTTCTTTTACCGTTACTTACATTAACCATATGAAATATGTCCCGTTAAAACTGCTGTTACTTCATATATTTTACAATCCTGTATATGTAACTGAATAATGTTGGATATTTTGTGTATATAAGGTGAATATATTTTGTATTTAAATAATTGTAAAGGTAAAAATAAAAATTATGAAAGAAAGAGATAAAAGATATGACATAAATATATGTATGAGAAAAATTATTAATGTATGAAAAGACGTAAAATAAGCATACAATATTATAATACAAAAAAAAAAAAAAATAATATAACAAAATAAAAAGAAAAATATTAAAAATTAAGATGAAAAATCATTGAAAAATCTAAAGAAAAAAAATTTTAATATAATAAAAAAAAATCATACACAAGAGGGGTTGAAGTAAAATGAATAAAAAATAAAACCAATATAGTTATATACCAAGAAGTAAGGGGCATAAAAAAAATAAAAAAACAAATAATAAAGAAAGTTGCGTAAAAATATCATGCGGTTTTGCATAATATTATTTTAAAAAAAATCCACAAGGGAAAAAATAAAAAAAAACAAAAACGTATACTTCACGAGTTGAAGGCAGTCTACATCTTAGCTTCTCTGGTTTAATTTTGTTTTGATTTTGGTTCCTTCCGAGAACAAAATCTGAGAAAATTTTTTTACACAAGGTTACCATATTGTATAAAAATGAAAAGAAATTTTTTAAATAAATTTTTTAATTAATAATAATTAATTATTAATTTAAAGTAGTTATATTCAAAAACGAATTAATATTTCAAGGAAAAGTTACTAAAATTACTTGCAATAAATTATACAATTGCATAATATTTGTATGAACGAGCATTTGATGTTTTTTGACAGGAATCTTGTCAGTAGCAAAATTTCAGCATTCGTTCACAAATTCGCAAATTAATTTGAGAATTTCAGTACTTGATGATTTGGGAAGCTCAACATATATAATATAATGTATTACAGTGGAATAAAGAAAGAAAAAAAAGAAAAAAAAGCAATAACAGATGAGAATCTAAGCAAAAAAAAAAAATGGACCAAAAAAATGTATCAGAATTAGATAATTTCATATAAAAAATGTATGTTTAGATTGTATTCTATAGTATATTATGTATGAATCAAAAAAAGTGAAGGCAAAAATTATATAATATCTATATAATATTAAATATTAAGTTAAATAACCATGAGTATATATACATACATTTTTATACCTATATTCGTATATAGGTATATTGTGAATATTATATTCAGAAAATCTAATCCAAAGCTTCTTTATCCCTTTTCCATTGAATCTTTTTATATCTTCTTTAAATTATACTTTTTTCTTTAAATAACCTGAAGATATAAAACCTAACGTAAAACGGGGAAAAAAAAATATGGAAAATAAAAAGTGAAAAATTATATTTTTCCACTTTAAATCGTTTTTCTTCTCATCTTTTAAAAAGAATAATTTAAAAAAAAAAATTTAAAGTGTTCACTCATATTTTCAACGGTATTTATTGTACAGTTGTGGAAAAAAAACAGTTCTAACAATTTTTAACGATATTATACTAGTTTTAATTTTAAATAAACTATAGATAATAATGTTGAAATATTTGTTTTTTAACTTTTCAAATAGATGTGTTACCACCTGTAATTGTAGTCACCATATTATTTTTCGTTATTTCGAAAAGATTCTTTTTCTTTTTTTTTTGCTTTAGAATTTCGGAACATTTTAAAATTATTTACAAAATTGAATTAACGTTAAATTAAAAAATTTAATTAAATTTTGATTCAATCATAAACATAAACAATGTACAAAAATGTTAAAATATCAACTCAACTAGCTCAGAAAAACAAATGACTCCTTTTATAAATAGTGTACCTACATATTTTAATATAAAACGAGGAAGAATACAGTTGCCTTTGTCAACTCTTAGATACCCGTACGAACCGTTAGTATGTTCACAGCCTGTCACTCTGCTTACAATATTATTTTTTTAATATTTTAGTATTTTAAAATAATTTGGGTGAATTTTATAATTTCTAGAACTATGGGTTGTACATATATTCAAACTATATGTTTATATGTACATTCTTCAAAAGCAGATTCTAACCTTCCACATAACGATTATCAACCCAACACTTTTTCAAATATTCTATAGTACCATTTAATACTAAGCGGTAAATGTATATTAAATTTACTTAGTACAAAATAGTAAATATAATTTTAAATATTATATTATATTATATTTAAATATTCCATTGACAGAATAATTTCTTATAAGTACAATAAAATACATATATGTATGTAAATACGGCGCTATATAATATACATATATACTCTTATCATTCATTCACTAGTGACATATATACGATATGTAAATAAACATGATATTATATAATTATGTATGTATAACAATATCATATAAATAAAAAATTTTCAAGCAACCGTTATGTTGTTTATTTATTTACATTTTTTTGTACTACGCATTATATCCTCAACAATTTCAAATTATCGAGTAAAACAATATGCAAAAAAATCGTTATTTGTTAGAAAATTTGAAAAAATCAAGTAACACTTTCGTCAATTATAAAGTAACTCTATATTATTAAAAAAAGTTGTTAACAGAAATAAGAGTACAATGTTGAAGCTTTAATTTTTGTGTATTACTTCAAAAAAATTTTGACAGGTGTTCAAG
Source organism: Poecilobothrus nobilitatus (assembly GCA_947095535.1). Lineage (NCBI taxonomy): Eukaryota > Metazoa > Arthropoda > Insecta > Diptera > Dolichopodidae > Poecilobothrus > Poecilobothrus nobilitatus. The sequence goes on along the minus strand of OX352774.1, from coordinate 264,295,599 downwards.
TTACAGGTGTTTAAAAATAGAAAATTTTCAGTTTTTGACCCCTTACAGCTCCTAAACGGGGGGTGATACAAAAAAAATTTCTGAAATGACTCATACTTATTTTCAAAGATCTAACTTCTGTCAAAATTTCAAGTTTCCAACTTAAACCGTTTAGAAGATAGAAGGGTTGAAGGATTTTGCAAAATTTGAGTTTCACATAACGGTAAATTAAGACACCGTATGCCACAAGTATATATTTACTGTATATATACTTTTAAAGCTAATGAAAGTAGTAATCGTTTGGCGTTTTCAAAATGAAGATATACCTTATACAACTTGTGCTATAACAATTTAAATATAGAGCTTTTTTGAACCTTTGGGGAGCTGTAGCTCCGTAACGGGTGGGGCTACAAAAAAAAGTTATTAAAAATAAAATTAATATTTTTGTGAGATCTATCAGCAGTTAAAATTTCATAGCTCTATTTCAAAAAAAATGTGGAGATCTAAAAGTTAGGTGTTCGAGAGCTACCCTAAGGCTTGGTCCAAACTCAACCAAAAAAAATAGGGAACCTACAAATTACTCCCAGAATATTTTGTGTAAATTTCAAGATTCTAGCTTTCTTAGTTTTTGAGTTAGCGTGCTGACGGACGGACGGACGGACGGACGGACGGACGGACGGACGGACATGTCTCAAAAGTCTTAGAATTTTTTTCTGATCCGATCCATACCTTTGAAGGTATATCTAGCTCGCTTATTTCGAGGTGTTACAAACGGAGGAGTAATTTTATTATACCCGATCCTATCGTACGGGTATAATTACTATTGGGTTTAGGTCTTACCTACTTTTTCATCATTGATTTTGATAACATACAATATATGATATACTTTTTTGTTACATTTCCATGGCTCTGTAATATTTTATTTTGTCACAAACTGTAAAAATTTAAAACAAATTTCGTTTCCTATGACCGTGAACAACTGAATACAGAGTAAGAAAAAAGCAAACAAATATAAATTGAACGGAATAAAAAAATCAGTATTAAAGTTAAAAACGAGACTTACGGTAACATAACAAACGAAAAGAATATAAAGATTTTCCACATTTTCTTATTTTTTACATTTTTTTTTCTTCTACACATGCATTAAGTGTAAATAAACTTTGAAACTCTGAATAATTTTATATTAAGTTAAAAAAAAACAAAAACATAAAAAAAAAAGTTATTTTATGGGGATTGTAATATCTACTCAAAAATATAAAAATGATTGAAATAAAGTGTCTTCTGTTTTTTTGTTTTGTTTGTTTTTTTTTTTGCTTTCCTTTAGTCAAGTCAAGGCTCCTTAGGGTTTTAGTAATTCGTTTTTTTTATTTTTTACCCTTATTTTAGTTTATTTATCCACCTAAACCTTTTCTCATGAATTACCAGGAGGTCCTACTCTTATTTCAATCATTTAATATTTAATGTATAAAAACGTAAAAAAAAAAAACTGTGGTCCATAATTTCAAGTTTTGTTATTATTTGATTGCTTCATTATAAATTCACATATTTTACACTTACATACGACTATTCAGGTACATCTAAATCTATTTTTTTTTTTTTGTGTTCCTTCAATTTTTATTTTGGTTTTTCTTTTTTTTATTTTATTCATATAATATGCGAACCAAGTAAAAACCTTTATATCATCGAAGTATCTTTATTATCATTTTTATCATTATTTGTATCATTTCATCTTATATTCTTGTTGATATCATAGATGATTTAGATGACTGTTGATATCATAACTGTATTTTTTTCTTTTTAAAACCAGATTTTCATGATAAAATTTTTCTTGGTATAGAATCATTATACATACAGTGTTGGCCATAACATACGTAACTTTTTTTTCTTGTAATACAAATTTTTATTTAAAATTAAATACTACAATAATTTATATTTTTACCTTTTTAAATCCATTAAACCTAAAAATTAAAAATATTACTTCAAATATAATATTTAACAGGTATAAAAAAATATATTTTATTTATTAAAATGTATGGGCGAAAATCGATTGGACAAAACATATGCAGCTTTGTTTCTTTTCTAAATTTTTTTAATTTTTAGTTTTTTTGTTTAATATTTTGTGGTATAACCGTTGGGGTTTATTACACTAGCCCATTTTTGTGGCATCGACTCTATTAAATTCCGAACTATTGATTCGGGAATGTCTTCCCAAGCAGTTTGTAGTTGAGTGAATAGATCTTCTACATTTCTGCAGTTATTTCTTTGTATTCGTCTGTCTACTATTTCCTATAGATTTTCAATTGCGTTTAAATCAGGGATTGTACTGGCCATTTCATCACTTCAATCCTATTTTCTTCAAACCATCTTTTTACATTATTTGCTGTATGTTTAGCATCGTTGTCATGTTGAAATATCCATCTCAGAGGCATTTCATCTTCAGCATATGGCAACATAACATGTTCCATAATGTCCTTATATGAAAAAATATCCATTATATCGTGTATTTTATGAATCGGCCCAATACCTTGCCCAGAGAAGCATCCCCACACCATTTTGCTGCATAATCTGAATCTGCATTAATCAAGGCTTTTAAGTTGTTTTGCAGAAACGTGGATTAAACATCTCATTTGGAGGTCGACGTAAAGTTTTCATACCATCAGATCTCTTTGCAGCTCTAAAAGATTTAAATCCACCTTCAACTGCCCGTCTGTGAGTTGTCTTACATCTTATTTCTAAATTTAATTAATGTTGCAATTTACTGGATGAAATGGAAGGATCGTGTTTTACCTTTCGGATTATCATTCGATCTTCTCTTTTGGTTGTACTACGTGGCCTCCCCCACAGTGTATAGTTTCTGTAGGACCGGTGCCAGTAAATTAATTAATAATTCTACTTATAGTAGATTTATAAATATCATATTTTATAGTCAAAACGCTTTGTTTACCATAACTCATACATATTAAATAAAAATTTGTATTATAAGAAAAAAGGTTGCGTATGTTATGGTCAACACTGTACATATGGTTGCATACCTTGTTATATTTACATATATCTTAACCTTTTTCTGTCTCGTTCATAATAGGTTAAAAAAATTATTGCTGTTGTGAAAAATACCATTACACTTTCTGCAACATCCTATATTTATAATTAATTAAATTATAAATATAGTTTATAATTATTTATAAACTAATTTATAATTAAAAAATATATAATTAATTATGCCGACAGTTTATAGGCAAGGCCTATATAAGTTCTTCAGCACAAATACTTCTTATAAATAAAATTTCTAAATCTATTTTAGAATTAGTTGTATCTAAATTCTCGGAAAAGTAATTATGGTCAAAAAATGTGATTGAGAAATTGTAAAGTTTAAAGAATATTGACAGAAAAAAAAAGATTCTAAAAAAAGACAAGTTTAACTCTGCAACAACCCAATTTAATCTACACATTGATTATGTTGGCAGTAAAAGTTTTATTGAACAAAATAGCACAGATTATCTAAACAAAAGAGCATTCTATAAAAGAACAATATTAATATTAAGAGATGTTGATCCATGCTGCAAAAGTCTCAAAGATTTGATAGAAGTTTGAGTTAGGGATATTTTATACGGGATATTTTACTGCATTAATCATAAATATCAGGAGGTGAAAATAAATTAATATATACATAGTTTTTTTGTTGTATTTATTCACATTCTTGTGACTTAGTTTACCATTACCATTTTTCATTACCTAATATTATATACATACTTAGATATTTACATAAAAATATAAATTTATTTTATGGTTTGTTTTGCAATAAATTTATTTACTTATTTATTTTCATTTTTTTTTCTCTAACCCTACTTTTTTTTTTGATTTGTTAAGTGTTTGTTTTGTTCCTTGTGTTTATTTATTTTTCAACTGTTTATATTTTGTTTTGTTTATGTTTTTTTTTCGGTTTCAGTATAAATTTGTTATACAAACAAAAATGTTAATTGTACAATGATGAAATGGCAAAAAAAAACAAAATATTATTGAAAAGATTTTTAGATGAAAAACAAAGAAAATAAATAAAGAAACAACAAATTAAAATGTCATTAAATTAAAATGAATTAAAAATTAAATTAAATATTGATGAAGATTTTGAACAAAAGAAAAGAAAAACAAAAAGTACAAATAAGTAAAAATGTTTGTACTTAGCGGTCTTGTAATGAAAATGCATAAGTGGAAAATTCAATATTTTCTTTGGTGGTGTCTTTTAACCTTCAATTAAAACATACAAAAATTTTATTCACTTTCTAGAATTAAAAGAAAAATCAAAATGAAAGTTAACTAAATTAGTAATAATGTGCTATATAATTAAATTATGAATTGCTTATTATTTGGTTATTGGCATATTTTAAAGTACAAAAATGTAAATTTTTCAATAATAAATAAACAAAATTATTATTATTTTTAACAGACAAAGCGGTTTCCTCCATTTTATTAATGGAGGACCTTCATTTTATTAATGGCCTTCATAAAATCTCCATTTTATTAATGGTAAACTTTTAATTAAATTTTAAATGATTTTAATATTTTCATATTATTAAAATTGAATTGACATAGACAAATTTATTTATATATTTTTAAAAATCGAGTCAACTGACTTATACTGGTTACATTATTTGGTGATTTCAAGGAATGTTTTATAAATATTTAATATTTTGTTAGTGAAAGTTCTCACAAAAATTTTCTGCACACCTAATCCAAAGATAACTTAAATAAGTTTAAAGATTTCTTAGAAAAATTTTAAAATTACTTTTGGCTTTCAAGAACAAAAAAGAAACTATATAGCTATGATGTGCCTCAATCTAGATTTGCATGAATTTTGAGCAACGGGCGCAAAATCTAGTTCTTTATAAATTTAAGCAAACAAAAACACGAAACGGCGTCCATTGAAATTTTAACTGACACAAATAATACACGATTAATTTCAATCAAATAGAATATCAGTATATTTTTTTTAAGTACGTCAATTTTTTAAATTCCTATGGTTTTTAAATGGTTTAAAATCGAATAATTATAAAAATTATTAAAATTAGAGCAATAAAATAATCACACAATGGAATGTTTTTCAGGAATTTTATTATGGAAGTGATTAAATAAATATTATAAAATAAGGTCTCTTATATAAGGTCTCTTCCTTTCAAAAAAAAAGATATAGCAAGAGGGATTATTTTTTAATATTAATTACATTTCCCTTAAAATTCTGCAATTTGTTTCTTTTTTCACTGTAATTTTGATACTCAAAGAAATATTTTCTACATTTAAGATTAAAATAAAGATTTATTACATAAATTTCGTTTATTGTTAATTTTAATATTTAAATTTCATTCAATTAAATTGTTATTAAATTCTTAAACCATTCTTAGTCTATTACAAAAACTCTCTTTCAAATTTCATTTTTATAAACCATAATATTAAATCTCATATTTTATATCCCCTTCTTAAGTAATTTCCTCATTAAGTATCAAGAGAAAAAAAATATTTTTTAATACCTACCTTCGATAAATTTTTGAATAGTTGAATCACCTTTTTAAACTAAAAATTTAAATTTATGAAATATTTCAATTTTAAATAAATTTCACTATTTATACCTTAATTTTAATACACTTAAAAAGAAAAAAAAATTAATCAAAATAAAAAAAATTTGTTTTATTTTTTACCATACAATAATTTCAATTAAATTTAAAATCTTTTTTTTTTTTTTACTTTTCCTGAAAAAAAAAAAATCAATAACTGTAATTTGAATAAACCTTTTAATACTATTAAATATAGTACCGTCTCCTTCTATTCATAAAATATTTATAAATAAATAAACTCTATCCACAAATAAAAAAAAAACAAAAAAAAATCTATTATATTTCCAAAATAAAAGTGTACAAATACAGATTATATGCAAGAATAATAATTCTTATAATATACTATTTTTCCATCAAATTAATCATAAATTTATCTATAAGATATCCCATCCACCTCATTCCATTTTCCGGATCCTCAATTTAACCCAATCGATGTTAAAACTTTCGGCAGTAAAAATATGTTATAAAAAAAAGAAAATTAAGCTTAAAAAATATTGAAGTACATAATTTTATTTTTAATATTATTTATGTTATAAATAAAATATATATAGGATACAGGGAGGTTTAAAAAATAACGTATACAAATAAAGTTAGTTATATTAATATAAAATAATTATTTAAGTGGAATTTTCAAACAACCTTAAAATTAAATGTAACAGAATAATTAAATAATATTTAAATCGTAAAGGCAAAATTATGAGACATTCATTGAAATTAAGTCAGAAAAACTTCCTTTATATTCAAATTAGGTCTTTTTCTTCATGTTCCGTTTTACAACTAAATATGTTTTGTATCATTGCATGTTTACTAATTAACATGTGAAAAATTTCCTAAAATCTTACAATCAAAACGAAAAAAATTTCTTTTATTTTAAATTATTATTATTTTCATATTTAGAGTAAACATTTTTTGAACCATACTGTCTGTATATATAAATATATTATAATGTGTTATGTATATTAGTAAAATACATGATAAAAGCTTATCTAAACATTCAACCTCAAATTAATAGAAAAAACCATAAAAATTGGGCTAAAGGGTCGGTCAACAAAAAAAAAAATATTCTTTAAATATTACCCATTTTTTTTTTATTACAAAAAGTAAGAAAAGGGTTTAAAAAAATTATTCAAAATATTATTTTCGTTGGTCATATTATTAAAAAATATAGATAATAACATATAATATAAATAATATTATAATATATTTATATATTTTCCTATATACATACATAATTATCTAAATAAAATTTTAACGAGGATAAACCATTTTCATAAGCCTCCTACAAAACTCTTTTGATCATTTATTTATTTTTTTGTTTTTTTATTTTTTTGTAAATGGTTAGTACTTTATTGTTTGTGCATTGTCTGATTTTTTATACAAATGAAATCACCTTCATTCGCCTTTTTAAAAACAATATAAAAATTTCAAATAATTTTATTACATTTTTATTGTTATTAAAATTTTGTTTTTCTTTTCCGAGAAAAATAAAAGAAAAAACCCAGAACCGAATCAAAAAAACAAAAAACAACCCAAATAATCAATTTAACAGCATTATGTTTAATTTGATTGAATTGAAAGCTAAATCTTTATTGATTTTTCCTGCTCCTTTTTTTGCTTTTAATGCTTAGTTTTATACTTTTAATTATTTCTTATAAAATTTAATGAAAATCATTTATAGAAAATTAACTTTAAAAGAAAAATAAATGAAAAACTTTTTAACTGCCTAATAATTGGATTGTTATGACTTAAAAATAAAGTTTTAAAATTGACTGAAGTCACAATATTTAAATAAATTCGTCTATATTTTATGATGTTAAACTCTATTAATTTGATAAATTTCTTTTCAATTTTTTTTTATATCAACAATAAGTCTTTTGTAATTTTGATAAGATTTTTGTTTTGCCAATCAATAATCAAACAAAATAATATAAAAAATTGCTTAAATTGTTTAGTGAAATATCAATTAATATTGGTCTAACACTTAAGAATTCCTCAAATTCTATTAATACATAAAACCTCTTCATATTGAACAGGTAAGGTGTTAATACTCAATTATAATGCTAACAGTTCACTAACAGTTCAAACTTATAATTTAATAATTCGGAGAAATTGATTATCGTAATTAATAGCAAATCAAATGGCAGACAAAATATCGATAGAATCAATTTTGTAACCATGTTTTTTAGTCTAAATATTATGTAAAAAAAATTTCTGTTTTTCTTATTAATTCACTATTAAATATGACATTGATAAAAGACTGTATCAGACCCCAATTATAATAAAATAAACTGAAACTCTTTTTACCATAGACCAAAACAAAAACAAAAAATCGAAAAAAAGTAAATTTAATTTTTAACCCTTAAATGATTATTATTATTTTTGTCATCATATCCTTATAACTAAAAACAAAAACAAAATCCAATAATAATAATAATAATAAAAATTATATCAAAAATGTTGGTCATTAATTATAAATATATATATATTAATATATATATGTATGACATCTATTTTTCAAAAAAAACATAATTCAAAAAACAAAACAATCTATTTAATTCTCTTCAAAAATCAAAATCAATTTCTCATCAATTAAAAATCCATCAAAAACTAAATTTAGTAACAAATAATAGAAATTATATACAGTTATCATTATTATAATATTATTATATATGTTATATACAGTTACTTTTATATCTTTTGTTTCAATTTAATTTTTATTTTTTATTTTTTTTTTTAACAATGGTTTCAATATTTATAACAGTATATTTCCTTTATATAATATGTTGTATGCAAGGAAAAATCTATTTAAATTGTATTATATAACTGTTTATGCTCTGTTACCCTCCTATTACTAAATAAAATTGACAAAATTTTTTATTTTTTTTTTATTTTTATGTTTTCTTTATTATATTAAATTACCATCTCTATCTAACGACATTTTATATACAGCAGTCAAAGTGACAAAATATCGCAATTTTTATTTTATTATTATCTTTGTTTTTCTTGTTTAATCATTTCTTCTTGTATTTTGTTACAGCACACAAACAAACAAGCATTTAATGAAAAAAAAAAAAAAAAAAAAAGAAAGCCTCAAAAGTTTTCAAAATATAGACAAACAAACAACAACAACAGTTATAAAAAAAGAGTAGTTTTCAAACAATAACAAAGAAAAAGGACATTAAACACAACATAAAATAAACAGTTACTTGAATTGAACCCGAACCAAAACAAAAAAAAAAAAAAAACAACATTATTTTTTTTTAAACTCAAAAAGATTTCCATAAAAGGATTCTGCAGTCATTTTAATCTCTCCAATTTTTTATAAGATTTTTTTTATTTCTTTTCTCTTTTTGTTACTTTTTTACTTTTAATGACATCAACAATCAAATAATTTTCCTAATTTTTTTTCTTTTTTATTTTATTTAGTCCAAGTTGTAAATAATAAAAAAAATATATATATATAAAAGAATCATGAAAAGATATGGATAAAAATAAACAGTTGACACAGTCAATTTTAAGATAAATGATTCGAAAAATTATAATGGGTTTGATACATTTTCTAATAAACTGAGCTTGATTTTCCAGACTTTTACTAGCAGGTGTATGGTAAGATAGTAAAAATCCAATGTATATACCTATCAATATATACCTCTTAACGAAATTTTCCATTCTATTTATTTAAATTGAAAGTAGAATAAAATAACCGTAAATCTTGAAAAAGCAATAGTTAAAAAATCCGCTCGTTTAATTAGAAATTAATGCAAAATTTGATTAAATGAAAATTTATGAGCTTTACCATGACCTTTATGAGCTTTATATGAGCTTATATTACCATGAGCTTTATGAGCTATATATATAAAAAGATTTAAGATTATAAATCAAAAAAGAGAGAAAAGGAAAATGTAAGACGGAAAAGTTTTAAAGATATTCACTTAATCAAAATTCTAATCAAAATAACCAATTCATAGATTTTGAAAATTCGATGGTAAGAAAAAACGTTTAACGCAACAAGTTCCAGAGAAATCAATGAAAAGAGACAGTACCTCACACTAAAAACAACATCCTTAAATTGTTAAAATTTAAGATAGCAACATAATTAATTTTAGATAAGTTTCTTTATAGGTTGTATATACTAATAATCTTCTGGGAAACTATAACCGAAAATTAAAACAAAAAATTATAGGATCCAGTGAAAGTAAAATGAGATTTCTAATAGATTTTCGGTCTAGACAATTCCAAGATTACTATTTTACCAAAGATGAAGCGCCCGGCAATAAATTTCCTACAACCGCTACAACCAACCCATAAATAAGCCCCTCATTGGTTTCTTAGAGATAGTAGGGCTGACAGAAATACTCTAAGGAGGAGACAAAAATCACAACACGTATTAATAAAAGGAGAAGGAGATCTGTATTAAAAGGTTTGCAATCATTCTTTCACCCCTTTAAAAATATGCGTCAAACACACATATGCTTCTACCAAAGACAAATCAACATAACCTTGACAAACAAAAAGATCCTATTAAAATTGAAGACACTAAAATTAATTCACAGTTTAATACTTATGTTATAGAAATGATTTCCATTTCATCTTTAAATTGAAAATTTCGAGGTTATTAATGTTAATTCTACAACTCGATTTTCAACTTCTATTTACTTTTAATCAACATTATAAATATTATTTTTAGCTGTTAATTCATTTAAAAATTATTTCTTTATAAGCAATAAAATACAAAAACATATATTTCAAAAAAAAAAAAAACAGTAAAAACAAAACAACAATAAAAAAAACAAACAAAGAGTGTAAAAAAATGATGTAACAAAGGGCATAAAAAGTAGCTATTAGAATGTGGAACTCCACCCTATTCATATAAGAGAATTTTTTGTTTTTTTTTTTTATTTTATTTTAACAAAAACTTTAGATAATATCAAAAATTTAAACAAAAAAAAAAAAAAAATGATTTTCGTTTTCAGCAGTGAATAAAAAACGAAAACAAAAAATAAAGTATAAAAAAATACGAACGTGACATTGATGAAAATGTAATAAAAAAAAAGAAAAAAATAAATAAAAAACAAAACGAATCCAAAAGGATGTTTTCTAAACAGAATAGATGGTTAGGTGTTTATGATGGTTCCGGTAATGGGTATTGTAAAGTAGAATCAAATTGGACAATAATGGTATAAGAAGAAAGGAACACCAAGGAATTAGGAAATTATTTTTATTTTTTTTTTTTTTCTCTTTCACATTTTTTCATGTAAATGAGCTTTACCAGAATCTTCATTTTTTTTTTACAAACAAAAATTAAATACATTCATATATACCTACTTACACATGTACGTAATAAAAATGTATATCGCTACAAAAATATTAGATATAAAACAGGACTTCAGGACTTATGTTTATTGCTTTACTAAAGTTTTTTAATTAAAAGAAATAAATCTTCATTAAACATTTTAGAGTGAAAATAATAAATGAAACAAAAAGAAAATAATTATAAAACAAAAAAAAAACAGAAAAAAAAAAATATTTAGAATTAAATTTAATTTTAGAAGAATTTTAATAATCTTTTATATAAATTCTTTTTTTTTTTTTCTTTTATACAGTTTGTAATGAAAGTTTTCTAACAATTTTTCTCTATATGTTTTCTTTAAATTCTACTAAATAACAACTTTTATGTTACAAAATATTTAAGTATGGCCGTAGATGTAAAAAATTAAGTGAATTAAAAATATTCAAAACTTTAAGACCGTACCTTTAAACTTACTGACTTTATTTAATCGTAACTTCAAATCCTTCATATTTATGAAACAGAAGAGGCTGTTTTCGTAATAAACTTTCAGAAAATCTATAATCTAAGGCTTACACAAAGTGAATTTTTACTATCTACAAATGTTACACATGATGAAAAAAACAAAATGAAAATAAGATTTTCATTAAGTTTTTAACAACTGAAATTTTTAAAATTGAATGAAATAGGAACATTCAAACTGTCAAGTGTTCTTTAGTATAAATCAATCATAAAATTGCAATAGAAAACTAGTTTTTGACAGAAGGAAAAAAATAAATAATAAATTATGGTAAAATGCTAATATACCAAAAAAAATTTCTTTTTTCTACCATTCAATACGAATTCAGCAGTTATTTTATTTTGGTTTTTACTTAATTTTACTTTGTCTTCATTTTAAAAATCTTTATTAACTATTTTATTTCCATAACTGTTGATATGAGTCTGTAATTATTTCACATATATGTATTATATACATGTGTATATGCATTTATATATTAAAAAAAAAATTTCTATTTTGGTCTAGAACGTTTTTTATCTTTCTTTATCATATTAAAAAAAAATAAGAAGAAAAACAAAAAAAAAAAAAACAAAAAACTGAAAAGAAAGTTTTTCACTTTTCAACATTTTTATAGGCAATGAAAAAAAGAATTTTTTTTTTCTTTTTCTTTCTTTCATTTTCTTTTTTTTTTTTCTATCTTAAAAAATTAGTAGGTCCATTTATATTATGTACTTGTAAGTTTTCAAATATATGGAATTGTAAAAACTTTTTTTTTGTTTTTTTTTTTTGGTTTTTTGTTTTTTTATGGTGTATCTATACTATAACTTGCATAAAAATTAAGCACTTACAATATTATATTTTTGTTTTAAATTAAAAGAAAAGTGATTTAAAATTTAAGAAGGAGTAATAAAATCAAAAATTAATAAGAAAAACAAGAATATAAAATAAAAGTCTTCATTTTTAATGTTAGGAACTTTGATGTAGAAAAAAAATATTGTAATAAAAAAAAAGGAAATTAATGTGACTCTTCGCTTTAGAAGTTTTTGATTGACACTTTTTAATAGAAAAGTATAATTAAAAGAAAATTTATCTTAAAATATTTTATGTAAGTAAATAATAAATATTATATGTAATAATTTACATTAATTTAAGTCTTTGATACGTTTTTTGCTATTTTTTTTTTATTTTTCAATATTAATTTTAATAAATGAAAAGTTCATTTCAAAATGAAACTTTTAGTTTGGTATTTTTTTTTATTTTTACACTCAATTTAATTTACGTCTCTATTACAAATATACGATAGGTCAATTCTTTATAGGTTAAAAGTAAATTTAATTTAATTTTATTACAATATTGTTATATAAAAAAGTTTATTTTAATTATTATGTTAGTATAATTAAATACTTTTTAAAACTTGTATTTAATTTTTAAATTTTAATAATTATATATTCATTAAAACTTTTGTTTTTGTTATAACAGGATATTAATTTTTTTATAATAGGTATTTGTAATTGAATTTTATTTATTTTTATTGATTTTTATATTTAATTACTTAATATTCTTTTGAATTATTTAATTTACCAAATTAAAACAAATTTATTTTTTTAAAATTACTTTTATGACAATGATTAATATTACAAAATAATTTTTCAATGGAAAATAAAAATGATGAGGTTTAACTATAAAGAAAATTAATTCTATGTATTGTATATATGATACTAAAAGGAATAATTATGATATTTATTTTTCTACTAAATAATTACTGCCTAACTAATTACTTCTTTGAAGAAGTTGGCCACTTCATCAACGATAACCTGTTTTAAAAGATAATTCTGTCCAAAAATTTTGTAAATCGGAAAATGCTTGTTTATGGATGTGTATAGTAAAATTAAAAAAGTAATTTTTCTTACAAAACTACATACATAGTATAAGTTAAAAGTTCAAACAAAATTTTTTTTATTATTTTTTTTTTTTAATTTTTAATTTAATTATATTAAAAATTATTCTATCATATTGTTTTTATTTGATTACTAAATGAGTGCTCATTTGAAATTGCTTGGATACTTAGATGCAAAGTACGAATCATAACATAGTATCCATAATTATGCTTGGAAAGGCTATTTTATATTTTAAAAATATAAAATTTAGGAAATGTTTCGTTCTACAATACTATACCGAAACTCTTCAGTATGCATATCAATACTATTTGCAAAAGCATATTAATATTACTTGTTTACTGAAAAGTTTACCACACTTAATTAATCACTTTACAACACTTCGTTTTCACAACACTTTTCTCATTTGAGTAACTGACGCAGTCTACATAATATTTGTATAGAAAAACAAAAAACTGCCGAAAACATTTGAAACTTCAAACTGCATTAAAACCTCAAAAATATGACAAGTATTTTTTTTTTTTATCAGCGTATTTAATTTAAATTTGAATGAAAATAATGATACAAAGAATTCGATATGAATAAATTGCAATCTCATGACTTATATTTTAAAAGCAATAACAATAGTCTTCTTGAATAAAAATTATATTTGTTTTACTGTCATTTTCATAAACACAAATTATTCAGAAATTTGATGTTAATGATGTTAAATTCAACCGGCGGATTAAAAGCGAAAAACAAAAATTATTAAATATATTTAATAAAATGCAAATTTACAATCAAAAATGCAATAAAACAATAAATAATTAATGTTTAATTCTTTTTATAAACCTTAGTTTATATTAGATTTTTAGAAATCTCCTAAAAATATGCAATTTTTTTTTTTTTTTTACAAAATTAATTTTATACTAACAAAAAAAAAAAACAAATAAAAAAAGAAAACTGAACTGAAAAAAATCACTACCTTCTTAATGTAATCATTTTAAGAATGCACTTAAAATTTATTATAGTATTTTCTTTTTTAGTGTTAACATTTAATGAAATTCTATATAATATTGCAGGACGGTACCGTAAATTAAAAACAAAAAAAAAAACATAGAAAATAAAAACAAAAATTAAGAAATAAGAAATAAACTAAAAATAAAGTAAAGAAAATTTATAATAAAATCTTTTCTCTATATAATATATACATACATTATAATATACATAATAAGGATATTTATTTATTCCGATCCGACACTTTAAAGAAATTTTCATTCCATAGATTAAAATTTATATTTTTTTTGTTTTTCGTTTTTTTTTTTTTTGTTCAACAGAAAAATTATAAATATTTATAAATAAATGTATGAAATGTATATAGAAATGTTGTTTTTTAGAATTTCGTTTTTTTTTTTTTACTTTAATAAATATTTCCACTACAGTCTTTATAGTGTACAACCTCACGGGATGATGATTCTTTCGTGCTTTGCTTTTTCAATTTAAACAATTTTATGTATTTTCTTTTGCACGTTTGTTTGTTTGTTATGAAATGCGGATAATTATTGCTCTTTTTTGACTGATTATAGTTGAAAATAGAAAAATAAAAAAAAAAAAATTAATAATAATGAAAGAGAAAAAATTTTAAAAGAAACATAACTTAATTTAAGAAGTTGTTAATATTTTAAATAAAAAAAGAACTATAGAAGTATAAAGTTTGTAAAATCACAATATGAAATTTGTATGTATAAAATTAAAGATGAATCAGTTAAATGATCATAAAATCAAAAATTACTCTGAAAAACAAATCAAATGATGAAACCAAAATTTGAAATCAAAATTTTTAATCAAAACTTACACTTAAAGAAACCCAATTAAGCCACTATTTTCCCACCAATATTCAGATTTTTGTTGCTGTGAAACAACAGAAAAAAAAACTTATAATAGTTCTGAGTCAGTTAAATCATCCTATACTCTTCATTAAAATAAAATAAATTTCGTTAAGCCCTATAAGTATTCATTTAGACACAAAAAAAAAGATGACGTACAGAAGGTAAGAAAAATAAATAAGTTAAAATATTCAAGAAATAAATTTAAAGTTCCGGCCGGTGATAAAACTTATTATTTTACAGAATAAAAAAAAAAAAAAAAACAAAAACAACAAAATAAAAGTTTAAATTTAAATTGAATAAATTTTTTCTTTGTAATTTAAAACTAAAGATGTATTAACCCATTGAAAATCAGTGAAGAATTATTAAAGTAGGTATGGTAAATGTATTTAAAGAACTAATAAATAAAGAAAATGGAGTTGTCATTATATACTATATTTAAATGTAAGTAATAATAATTATTATCAACATTAACTAAAGCTACAGTTTGATTTTGACTAAGTAATTTACAAGCTCTCACAATATTAATCAATTGTCAGTTTTTGTTAGTATCAAATTATTTGATTATAAGTTTTGAGTTTTGTTTTTGAATTATAAAGAAAAATCACATAAAAAAGAATTTTACTTTGACAAACTTTTAATCTTTAATTCAATTAGTTAATACCATTTCCCCATTCAAATTTTTATTTTATTTACCATTTAATAAAGAAAATAAAAAAACATGTCCAAAGGTTCATTATTAATATCATCTGAAAATTGTTTAATAAGAATTATCTATAAAATATTAAATCGTCCATAAAGGGGTTAATTAATTTGAATATAAAATTAAAAGGCAAAAAAAAAAAAAACTAAAGCTTAAAAAAACATACAAAACACAAAATTCAATAATTTGTAGTTCGATCGTCACGCAATGATAATTTAAAGATAATTTGTCTATTTTCAAGGATAGACCCTTCATGTTAAATTTTACTTTAAAACTTATAAATATACACGATTTTAAAATGGTTCTTCTTAAAGATAATTTCCTTTGTTTCTTCTTTTTTGTTTTTTGTTTTTTATTAAATGTTTAAAAAAAAAAGGGTTTTTAAATTATATGTAATAAAAAAAAAGAACTTAAAAAGGTGGATTTTTATATTCAAATTTTTTAGGGCTGTGAATTGAGTTATTATCCTTGAAATTACTAGTTCATTCACATGCCTTAATTAGCTATAATTAATATTTTTTGTTTTAAAATAGTTTTTAACTATAAAAATATCAAGATTATAAGTTGAATTACACGGAAATAAATAAAATTAATAACAGATACCCTACTTTTAAATTTCTTTTAACAGAAAATTAAGAAAACAATAAAGGAAAAAAACGAATTATAACAAAAAGTATAATGAAATGATAAAATAAGAAAAAAATAAATAAAATAAAAATTTAAAAATTGATTTATTAATCCAAAAAATAATTTTATATTGAAAGAGAATATTTATGAGAAAAACACAACCTAAGATATAAGTACCTACACATCTGAAAATAGGGCTGTTTAAATTTGATTGAAGATCATTTTTTAGTAAATACTATAATAGTTGTTTATCAGGCATATATGACTATACGAAAGGATTTTAGATTGAAATTAACATTCGTATTCAATATACATATGTGACTGTTGTCCTTTGGTTTAGAGCAGAGTTGCTATTTTCTTATCGATATTCTTCTAAGTTTGTAATCGCACTTTTATAGTTTCAATAGTAATATCATAAAGATCAACAGTTGTTATTTTTGCTCTTGTTTCACTTAATTATGTTCCAATTTATTCGTCGTTCCGTTAAATCTTAAGTTCATCATTTATTAGTCTATCGCCAAAATAAAGAAATATTATGTTTTTATAATCCTATGAAAAACAATAAATTTCTTTAACAAATCAATTAATATATGTAATATGAATTTTGAAAAAAAACTCGAAAACTAAAACCAAACTTATAAAGTCATTTTTAAATGTTTTTTGTTAAACTTTAGTCAGACACTTAAACATACTACTAATGATTTTCTAGATGTTTTTTACAACATACATTTTTCTCTCACTCAAACAAATAAAGTACAAGCCAACATTATGCCAAAAAACTATTACAAAACAGTTGCTATAATTATTATTATATCTAACGTGTATTTCGTTTTTAAATTAATTGGAAACTTTTTTCTTCATTTTTTTCATTTTTTTTTTTTTTCACCTAAATTTCATTTGTTGTAATATTTTATTATCCTCTACGAATCCTTAGTTATTCCTCTTTATTTTAAGATATTTTTAATAACAACTTTCAACAGATCAAAAAAATCACAAATACATATTTTACCTTCTCTCTACTATACAACTCTTGAATAAGTCTAAAGGAAAATGCCAGAGGAAGGTATTTTATCTGAGCTTAGGTACAAGATTTTGTAGAAGAAACGGAAAAAAATTGAATAAAGAATCATTTGTGTATTATTTTCTTAATTCCGTTACCAAAATTTCTTAATATTAAATATTAAGTCATTCAAAACGTAAACTTCAATTCCTAATGTTACTGAACTCGTAAAATAAAAAATTTTAATTCTTTTTTAAATTGTCATATAAACCGCATAAAAAATAGTAATAAGAGATACAATTCTTACCATTTTTCAAGATAAAATAATTCTTGTACTTGTGTATTGTACACGAACACGAAAAGTACAGAAGGAAAAAAAGCTCTTTAAACAACTTCTAAAAAACCTTTGCAATTGAAAAAAGTTACTATAAGAAAAACAGTAATTGTAAGCAATTAAACAATTTCTCCGGGGTCACCTTATTTTTATTTTGTCTTTTGAAATTTTAATTTTTTTTTTTTTTTTTTATTTCATCCAATTTATTGTTTTGTGATGCGGTACAATGAATCACTCAGTTTTTCATCTTTGTTTTCTTTCACTGGAAAATAAAAAAAAAAAAGTAGAACGACAAAAAGCAAAACAAAAAAATTAAAAATCATAAAAAGTTTAAGATCTGTCTGGTTTCTAAGTTATAGTAGTATAAATTGAACTATATGTAGCACAGCATATTATATAAAAGCTGCTGCTGCTGCTTTCAAGCAGCAAAAAAAAAAAGAAAAAAAAACTTAAAAAAAATATTATAACTAATGACTAAAAAGTTAAAGGCAATGAAACTACAAGGGGCATTTCATACTATAGTTTTGACGGTGTGTTAAAATTTATTATTAAACTAGTGCTGAAGATAATAATTTTCCCAAACAAAAATCTATCCAACAAAATAAAAATCACAACTTATTTCAGTTAACAAAAATATTGTTATATGAGAATAGAATCAAATGATGTTTTAATCAGTAGTTGGTGTGTGCAGTATGAGTTATGACCTAGAAAATTGTTTACACTTTTTCCTATCCTTATTTTAATTTTAATTAATTTTAATAACTTAAATTTCAATTTAGTTACAATATTCTGAAGATATAGGCTATTCATCTTTAGGTGCTCCTTCTTTTGATGTATTGATGAAAGGTTGTATTTAAAATTGATAACGCCTACCATTCATCAAAACACTAAATCAAGAGATGCCTGTATTAACAGATTAAAAATAATAACAAAATAAAAAGGCTGCATCACTTCAAGCTATGCTGTTTTTACCATACCAGTATGTAAATGTACGTCAGTCGGTAGTTTGTGCGTTGGTTTGTTTACAAAACTGTTATACTGTTTCGGATAAAGCAAAGAAATTTTAACCATAGATAGATTACGATAAATTTCGATTTATTCTAAATAGCTGTTGTGGGATATCTTTTATATTTTGTATTACCTATTGGCTATTATGAAGTTTCAGCGCTTTAATGTTGGGAAAAGTGGTTTTTTCAAATGTTTATATCTCAAGTTGTTCTGTTACAATTTTTAAATGTACCCTTTTAAAAACCTTGAATTTTATATATTGCATTGTTATTGGTTTTTTTCATATTTTTTTTTTACAATTTTGTGATAATTTAAAATTTTTTTCTCGTTTAGCAATTAAGGATTTTTATTGAATGTTTCTGTGGTTTTGACAACAACACCGTTTCAGTTACAAAAAAAAAAAATAAAATTGGTGGTTCTCAAAACATTTTATTTGTAAATAAAAAATGTTTTTTATTTATTTTTTTTTTTTTTGATTCATTTTTTTAACTTTGAATGTTTATGTTTGTGTACGTTTTATGACTGAGCATAAGTTTGTTTTTAGGCTTAAATTAATTGTTTACAAAAGAACAATGATAGCCTGGTTTTACTTTCAAAATAGAACAAT
Source organism: Poecilobothrus nobilitatus (assembly GCA_947095535.1). Taxonomy (NCBI): domain Eukaryota; kingdom Metazoa; phylum Arthropoda; class Insecta; order Diptera; family Dolichopodidae; genus Poecilobothrus; species Poecilobothrus nobilitatus. Next base: position 264,276,189 of record OX352774.1, on the reverse strand, counting down.
ACAAATATAAATGTGTAATACTACTATTTCTAGAACAAATTTCCGTAACATTTTTTTTTTTTTTAGAATAACCTATAAAAAGTATTTCAATTGCAATGAAATTGTAACAAGACAAAAAAAAAATGTTCAGTTTGTCAGGAAATAACAAGCGTTTAAAAAAAGTGTTTATTTTAGTTATGAGACAGAGTTCAAAAGTTATCTTTTAATGACTACAATGTCGGAATAAACTACTAAACATTTACAAGTTTAGGTTTAATCCTAATTAGGTTAAGTCCTATGGTTTGTAATGAATTTTTAACTTATCTCTAAAGCCAATTTGAAAAGTCTTATGTTTGATTGCATTTTCTGCATTTATTGAATTTTCATAATTCTTGCAATTTAAAAAAAAAAAAATACAGTACAAAAAAACGATATTGTGCATTTGACTCATGATGAAACAAAATTTGTAAATTCTAAAGAACCTAATAACTGCTTAATTTTTAAAGCTTTAGAAATTTTTTTATCTTTTTTCGATTTTTGGTACATAGTTAACTTCGCAAACGAAATACAAAAACCATGCGAAATTCTGTAATCTGAAAGTAAGTGAAAACAAACTGACTAAAGTATCTTACGCTACGCATATCCATTTTCTAAATATATTGAACAATCAAAAATTTTCCTTACTGAAATGGATATGATGAATTGAATCTGTTCTCACAAATTTGTAGGAAAATCTGATCTAAACCTTTAAAAATGTGATTTTACTTTTTCTTTTTGACTTAGGATCGACAAACTAATAAAGGCTTTTTTATCATTTTTCCAAATTGTATAACGGAACACTTTTAATAGAGAGGAATATAATTATTTTGTTTACCTTTTATGTTCAATATCTTAGAAGGTCTCTATATAAATGAGTTTCCATAACCAGCTTCAAACTAGCTGTAAAAGCTGGTTATGGAAGCTGGTTATAAAAGCTGGTTATGTAGCTGTGCATCTGAAGTTTCATCTTTATGAGATTGAAATTGTTTAAAACAAGACATGATTGAATTAAATTGGATTCTAAAAATCCAAGTTTCATTAGATACCTACCAGATAACTATAAAATTAGATATTAAGTGTAAGTAATTATATAAAATAAATTAGATATTATTACTGGTAAATAATATTTTCTCCAATATTTTAACAGTACTTTTGATCACCAGCTTTAAGATTATACCGACTTAAAGTAAACAAGATCTAGATCATCAAAGTTTAGAACTTTAAATTCATTTTAATATGAAGTTAAAGTTAAAATGTGCTGAACAAAAATAAAAACTTTTTAATTTTGCCTATTCCGAATCACATCTGTTCTGATACGAAAAAAAAAAAAAAAATACAATAAAAATGTTGGATTCAAATAAAACCATTTCTATTTTAAACTAATCCTCTTTTCTCTTTTTTTTTTTGCAGGGAAACACTAAATAAACAAAACAAATAATACAGATTATATTCTTAATAAAAACTGTAAAAAAAAAAAATAAAATTGAACATTCATTCAAGCGATAATGTAATTTCATTTTTGTATTTGAGTACAAATAAATGCAATTTTGACTTTTATTTAACAACAAAAAAAAAAAAAAAAACAAAAACAAAAAAGAAAAGAAAATAACTCCAAATAAAAATAAAATAAATTGCATTTTTACTATCAGTTTTATTATCCGCTATTACTATTGTATTATTTGAAATTATTAAATACATATACATATGTATCTATAGATAGTAAAACAAATATAGATACATTATTTCTATTATTATTTTATAATACATATTATATAGTTAAGTATATTAAATATTACTTACCAACTACAACCATATCACCATGATCTGATACAGTTTGAAATGATGGTGCTTCACCAGATACTTCACATCGATATCGACCCGTTGATTGAAGTGTTACTCTTTTTAATACTACTATACTATCTGTTGAATTTCTTAACTGTAATAAATGAAAAAAAAAAACAAATTAAATTAAATTGAATTTCGAATCTGAATTGAAAAATATAATAAATTAAATTTTAATTTTATTTGAAAGACAAGTACTAATAAAATAAAATGATATAACAATTCCATTAAAAAATAATTTAATTACAAGAAAAAATCGTCGTAAAATTTAAGATGTAGATTTATTTTCAAAATTTTTTTATTTTTTGTTTTGTTTTTTTTTTTTTAATAAAACATTCAAACACTGAGACATGTTTTATATAAGATATAGACTATAAAATAAACGTTCATTTAAACTTAATCATAAAAAAACACATTCATAAACTATAAACTATAAATATAAGAATTCCAAAGTTTCGTTTGATAAACTCAATATTCGCTTTCAGTTTAATATCGATATTGAGAAAAGACAGCCAGCTAAAATCAAATAATGTTTTCTATAATTTTTATGGGATTTTGCTAATAAACAATAAATTTCGGGAAATTTTTACCAAGAAATAAGTTTCGATATGATTAATCACATCTTAAAACGGAAACCAAATCGCAAGAGCTCAGCTGGCACTCAGCAAAGAAATTAAACTCAGCTAAGTTAACCCATAAAAGAACGAGAATCAGTTATTAAAGCAAAATTAAGTCGACTACAAAAATACTGATTTTTAGTCCCCGTTATTAACTATTTTCCTTTATATAACAGGATAACGTAAGTTCAGAAAAAGATTGCAGGCTTCGACGATTTACACTAAAAACAAATTTTTTATTGGTGTGTTTTTTAGTTCAAGGTTTTTAAAGATGATAATTTTTTGTATTCAACGCTGATGTCATAATCTCTGATGTCTGATGTCATAATCTCTTAATTAAAATGTTATTCTATATATATACTTTAAATGTCTATCAGAGAAGGGATGTTATTTTAAGTTTCACTCAATATTTTATATTTAAAACAAACCGTAAAGAGTTTAATATTCAACGGAATTCCATTCTCTTTAAAATAAATCCGATTATAACAAAATAAACTCAAAAATAAAATTTAAACTATTTTATTAATGTCTTGTTTCTAAAAATAATTTTCTAATAACAATATCTGAATTTGATTTTTAATCATTGAAAACTATTTTTATATGAAAAATGCATATTTAAGTGCAGTATTTTTCGATACAAATATAAGATTCTTATTTTTCCCATTATTATTTAATTTTAATTTTATAATGGCCGAAATCGAATTTTTAATACCATATACGACTTGTACTTTAGATTTTTATTGCCTTCTTTTTTATTTTATTATACAAAAACAAAATTAAAGTTTTAAAAAAGTTTTCTCTATAAAAAAAAAAATTAATTCCCATTCATAAAATATAAATCAATGAGTGTGTGGTTGTGTGTATTCAAAAACAAAAATTGTCCAAAAATAAATTTATACCCTATCGTTATTTTTTATTTTTCTTTAAATTTAAAAAAAAGCAGAAAAGTTAAATAAATGAAAGGAGATGAAAGAAGGGGATTGAAGAAAATAAAATAAAAAGACAAAAACATAATAAATTTACAGCATCTCATTACTTTAGAATAAAAACAAAAAAACTTTATGAGTATAAACTTTTTACTTTCATATCTTAATTTTTCTTTCGTAAAACATAAAAGAAAGTTGATTAGGCATGCCAGATAATCTTTATACGATTAAATAGCATTTGTTTTAACTTTATTTCAGTTATCTTTAAGAATAAGAGGTATAACATATAAATAGATAATATGGGCTGAAGTATTCATAGGCTATAGTTTAAGACCGTTGTAATACTCTGGGTTAGTTTTTCTCCTAGTTAATTCATTAGGAGCTTCTTATAAAGCGCTGTAAATTTTTTAAGTCTACCTAAACAAATCAAAAAAGTTTATTTAAGACGAATTTCCCCAGAAACTTTTTCTTTTTAGAGCAAGAGCCAGTTATACACACCACAAGTGGAGGATTGATGCCTCCACTTCTCTACATCTTGAAGCATACGGACAATGTCCCATTAAAACCTTTATTATATGACCTAATTGAACATTTAAGATCTAAAGTAGAACAGGTTTGATTGATTACAACACAGGTATTAATAGAAAACCACTTGCGTTTTTGTGTATTACTAACCACTTAAACCACTAGTCTATTATCTTTTTTGAGACCAATATTTGCAGGTTAAATAGGAATCTCCAGATTCTCCTTTTCTTGGAGAACCTGAAGATTTTGACCACTCCTATCGAGTTTATCAAAATTTTTTATCGACAAAACTTCAATAAGAGACTTTTGCTAAAATATTTAAGTGGAAATATTTACCTTCTTTTTGTCATACAACCTGAACATTCCAACAGTTTGATTTACAATATTTATCTATAATCCTACATATTTCTATAATTTTCAAACTCCTACTCATTTTATGCTCATGTAAAACAATACTTTATACCTTCTAAACATCCTGCTGTGGTTACAGTTTTACTATTGTACCTACTTCTTAAAATACTGTCACATTGTCTAAAAAATTATGATTTAAAGTTTAAGTGTACCGTGTTATTAATCATTTTTACAACATGGCCGGCCTAATTACATTTTTGTTTTTCTATGATTCTAGCGATGTCTTCATTTATAGTAGTATGAAGCATTTCTCCAAAAATTACAGATTGCGACAGTACTTTATATAACTTTGAACTTTCTGTTTCCAAAAAAGCAAAATATTTTCTTTTGATCAATTTCATTTTATAACTACCACTTGCTATTTCCTCTTACACACATTATTTCTCTAATTGCTTATACTAATTGTTAATTGTATTTTGCTAAAGCTGTTAACTGTTAAAGCTATGATATGGTGCTTTTCTCGTTTTCGTTTATAATAGCAGTATCAGCAATTTTGTACTGTTTTCACTTTTTACGTTCTTTTGGCTTCCCGGTACCTAATAAGCTAAGATATTATATATCATAGCACATAATCTATATGTTACATATTATCTAATAAGTAGTAGTTTTACTATTGAATTTTTTTTATGATATATTCATAAGAATATTGCCTCACTATGTCTATTTACACATTCATACATTGTAGAGATAAGGTAAGGTAGAGTAAACATACAAACGTTAAAAAAAAAGACAAAGCTATAAAACAAGAAAAAGGAGTTATAAAAACAAAAATTAAAAAAAAGAACTTTCCCAAAGGAGTTATGAAAATACAACTGTATAGGGAATAAACTGTATATGCAATCTATTTTAACCCCATCATACACATCGTAATTCAACCTTTTGTCGTATCCTTAGGGTTTTGGTTTTATTGTATTATACATATATTTTGTTTTTTTTTATATCCTTCATTTTTTTATCCCTTATTTTTTTTGTCTTTGTAAAACATTCAATTTTTATCTGGTTATTGTTTTAACGCTGCTGTTTTTACGAAGTTGTCTCATTCCTTTTGTCCCACTAGTTTAACTTTTATAAATTTCATACATTTATATGAAAATATGTATACACACATATTACATACTTTATATTACTATAATATTATGTTATTTTTATTTCATGTTATCCTGGCATTTCTGCCGCGTCAGTTTACAGGTTGTGTTTTTTTTTTCTTTACTCTTTTTTTTTTGTCTTTTTTTTTGTTTCTGTCAAGGTTTTCCTTTACTGCAAAGTTTACTTAACAACTTAATGCTATTATCAGCCAGCGAATGAGAAGCAAAATGAAGCTAATGTACAAAAACACAAGTAAAGTGTAAACTTTAAACAGAAAAAAAAAATGATTGTAAAAAATAACAGTAAAAGAAGAAAAGAACAAAAAGTATAAAAAAAAATAACAACAGTAACACTATTAGTGTAGACTATCGTTCGAAAAAGTGCTAAAATAAAGTAAAAATTAAAAAAAAACAAAATAAAATTAAAATAAAAACATGAAAATTTTACCTAAAAGTCACGTCCGTAACGCTTATTAAATTTATATCTGCGTTCCAATAAAAAAAATACAACAAAAGTATTAAAAAAGAAAAAGAAAATACTAAAGTAACAGAAAATATAAAAAAAAAATATAAAAGAGAAATAAAATAATAAAACTTGTCCTATAACGGTAAAACAAGTAAGTCTCGATGGATTGTCGTGTTTATTTGAATTTTTAGTAGTTTTGTAGAGTTGTTTCAATTTTTTTTTGTTTTTTTTTTGGTTTTTATTTTTATTGCTGCTTTTATTCTTTTCGTTTTTATTTCAATTTATTTCATTTAACTAAATTGAAAACTATTTTTGTTGTAAAATATTTTTTTTTATTTTTTTTTAAACTAGTTTATAAATTATGACATAACTTATGACATGTTATAAAAAAATTACGAGTGAAAACTGCAAATCTTTTTATATTTTATTAATTATTGTACCTATTTCATAATACATTTTTGTATTACGTTTATTAAATAAATGTATGTTTTATTATATATATATATATATATATATATATTCTTTTTTCTTAATATTGTCATAAATTATGTCATTTTTTATATTTAAGACATGATATTTAGTATGAATTTTAATTGTAAATTACCTACTAACAAAAAATTCACTATAGAGTCAAAGAATTGAAATGAATTAAAAATTGAATTTAGAGACGCGTTTCGCCATTAATAAACATTCACTCTTGGGTATATATTTCATAAATATTTTCTTTTTGTTTTCAAAAATATTTTTACAATTTATATTAAACTTTAGTTACACAAAACTACAAAATACATAAAATGCATATCTTTAAATTTTATTAATTTTTAACTGAGCTAAGGTCAATATTTTGTAGCAAAAATAAGATTAATATTATTTTTATTATTTTTTTTATTTTGAATAGGTAGGAATCTTCAAAAGATACAATGCACCCCGTAGCACAATGAATGCTGGATTTATACCAATTAAACTACACCCATCATCAATTAAAACTAGTCAAACTGACTAACCATTAATTTTTCTTTATTTTTTCTTTACTATAGGTATTATGTACTCCACCGAAATAAATCTGTACTTTGTACTTTGCGCTATGTCTAAAGGTCTCTTTCTTTTAAGCCTTCCTGTAATTATTAGATTTTTAATAAGTAGAGCAGCTTCAACATTTATATGTCATTCTAGATGAGCTTTATGTATATACATAGCATTTATACATAGTATTTCTCTTTATTTCATCTATAACTTTGGAGATACTTAAATCTATATTAATGTCACTTTATGTAAATGCCAGGGAGCACTTACGATGTTACCTACGACTTTATTTTGGAAAGTTTATATTTTTGTAATGCGCAGCCTTTGTTTGCACAACCCAAAAATTGAATGCCATGTAGTCATATAGGTTTAATTACTAGATAGTAAATTAACACTTTATTATATATTGGTAATTTATACCAAGACCTATGTATAGGAGCCAGTAATTTTCTCTGTATTTATTTTTTAATTCTACTGTTTTCTTTTTAACGCGTTCCTTCCACCTTAGCTTAACATCCAGTGTCATTTCGAGGTAATTTGTCGAATTTCCGATTGATGCATTAAAATAACATTGATGATAAGTAAAAATAACATTAATGCAAAGAATTTTTTTTTAGTTTTCTTATACGAATTTTTCTTCAGCGTTTATACAAAAATTTAGAATTTACGATATTAAAAAATTTAATTTAATACATTATTGATTCTCTTTTAAGTAGCTACAATTCTTGAATTATTAAGAACATTTTCTCTTATTCTAATAAAATTTCAAATTTCGGTGCTCTTTAAAAATAAATTAACAAAAATTTTTATTAAAGAAAGAATTTAAAATCTCATTAACTAACATTTCAGGATATATCTTGTCATTTTGTCTCGCTTTCTTTATCGTGTCACCAATGTAATAACAAATGTGTTAATACGGTTATATAAATAAGATATTATGGTAAAGGTATTGTTATAATATAAAAGTAAATAAATTTTTTAATAAATTCAAACTTTAAAAATTAGCCGTTTTCTTTGCCAAGTACAGTTGAATACCCTGTTCTCTTTGTAACAAAACTTTTTACAAATCGCAATTTAAAAAAAAATATTAAAATTAATAAATTAATAAAATACTTAGAATTCGCTTCTCTGAATAAACATTGAACAATAAATTAAGTATAGATCTTTTTGTACAATACTGTAAGTGCATACCAATTTAAAAAAAAAAAAATAGTTCCTTTTGTAAAAGAAAAACTTATCTCATTAAACTAGCATTTGAATTGAATTTCATTTATATGTTATTTTACTCCTATCCTTTTTATATGCACATAAATTTTGAATTTATCTTATGGTATCAAATATTTTTTTTTCCAATTTCTTTTCCTCAAAATGTTTATATTTTCATTATATTATATTAGTTGGTGTATTACAGAACTAATTTATTCTTTCAAATTCCTTATATTACGGTAAGAAAAAACAAGAACACCCATAATAAGAAAATAGTCACTACAATAATATGTCAACTCCTCTTTGAACAAGTTTTAAGCACGTGACATTTTCTCAAAGGAAAAAAATTATAAATTTTTTTTTTAAGAAAATTTGGAGAAAAACAAAACAAGAAAAATAACTACTACAAAACAAAAACTTTCAAATTTTTGAGTGCTCTTAACTTTATCATTTTCAAAAGGATAAAAAAAAACATTTACTCTAATTGATTCTTTGGTAAATTTTAAATTCATCAAAAAACAACTAAGAAACGGTAAAATAACTCAAAAATAAAAACCTTCAAATTAAGCCAACAACAAAAAAAAAAAAAAAAAAAAATAGTTTAACTTTTCAAGTGCTTTAAATAAAAAAAAAAAATTTTCTTGTATGTTTCCACATAAGATGAAAATTTTTTGTGGTGTACAAAATCAAATATAACGGAAACGGAAACAAATTTTTAAAATACAATAAAATTAAAAAATAAAAAAAAAACAGTAATAAGAAGATCTTTTCATAAGTCATTTTTCTTGAAAAGAACGAAAACGAAAGCAAAAAAAATTATTTTCATTTCCCACCTAATTGAAATTTTTATTAACTTTCATGATGGTTCTTTCCTTTCTTGTTGTAGTGTGCCATAGTTCTTCTTTCTTAAATATATGTATAAAAGAAAATATCAAAAAAAAAAAAATGAACTGAAAAGCACCGCAATCCGCATCAGAGACCATGAGAATTTCCTGCTTTTTAACAATTGAGTATCCGTACCACTACGAAAGAAACAAAATGAAAATGAAACCAAAAAAAAGCATGAAATGAAAAATATTTAAAATGAATGCATAGACAAAATACATTGACTCTATTTATATATTATTTTTGATATTATACTGTTGTAGTATATATAAAATTTTGTATATATATATATTATATTATAATATGTGTGTGTGTTTGGGAATAACTTTCCGGTCACGTCCATACTTCGTACTTTAGAAAGATGTGGTGCTAATGGGATCCAGTATAAAAAAATGTTATTTCTTAAAAAAAAAAAAACAATACATAGTATGTACCTATTTTCCAAATTTTTTTAAGGATATTTTTTTAGTTCTGAAAAGAACGCGTGAGATAGGAAGACGACGTGGTTTTCATAAATTTTTATTTTTATATCGAAGCAAAACAAAATGATAGGAAATATTATATTACGTTGTTGTGATTGCGGTAGTAATTAGTAAAAAAATACTAAAATATTATAATTTTCTTTTTTATTTATTTTAACATCATAAACAACATAAAGGATAAATAAAATGTTACTAAAACCATCGTCCATGGGCTTACATTGCCAATATTTAAAGCTTAATAATGCTATTAATAATAAATATATGTTATATATACAGTAATATTATTTATTTTTTTTTATATTAACTAAATTTTTTTCCAATTAAAATAACCAGAGCCCCATATTATTTTTGTAGCTGCAACGCCGCAACGAACAGCTTATAATAGTGAAGTGCTCATCCTATAAGTATGCAATTTTAGTTTTTCAATGATTTTGATAATAATGCTTGTATATATGTTTTAAATTTAATTTAAAAATTTCAGATTTATTAAATTTTTTTTACAAAAATGGAAAATTTAACTAAATTTAAAAATCTGTTATAGTTTAAAAAAGTCATACAAGTATCAAATCTGTTTTCTCTTGTATAATTTCAGTTTTCTAACACTCTTATTCCTCGTTAACACAATAAATTAGTGCTAGTAGATATATTAAAAAAAAAATAATTTTAATAAAATATAAGCGACGAACAGACATCAAAATAAAATAATTTAACTTTTTTTTTAATAAACTGAAAAAAAAAAATTAAAGTCTTAGTTTTTAAAATTGAGGAAAATATATGGAAGTGGATTCTATTTGAAAAGCGAAGACTTGAAAAGAAATAAAAAATTGTTTGTGGTATTTATGGATAAAAAATGAAATAACAGTACAAAATATTATTGCTATTATGTATTATTGTGGATTTTTGTATTGGAACATGATTCAAATAATAAAAAATATGAATCAATAATATAAAATAAAAATAACAATAAAATGAAAATAGAAATAAGATATAATGGAAGATAGACGTTTATTTAAAAAATTAAAAATTAAATCAATGATTAATGTCTATCGATACTTATTGAATAGATGGTGAAAATGGTTCAATGGCATTATCAATAAATTTAGTTTATATAATATAATAATATTATATACCTATATATATATTTTTATATATTTTAATGAAAAAACAAAAATTTTTTTTTTGAATAAAAAATATGAATAATGGAATGTTGCTCTTATTAGAAATAAAGGGTTGGAGTTAATTTATTATAAAGTATTTGAATTTTGAAAAAATCTTTTTCAACATGTTCTAAACCAGTTTTCCAAATTAATCAATATTTAAATATTTGAAATTATTTTAAAATATTTTTTAAAAGTTTAAGAAATTTTGTTGTTCGACTAATGGCTATTAAAAAATTTCTATCGTTATTCTTAAAAGAAATTCAATTAAACATTCCCACTCATAAATTTATTATTGCAATATTGTTAAAAATTCACTATCAAATATGCAATATTTTTAAGATTTAATTTTGTTTTGTTTTTTAATTCAATGCTATTAGTTTTTTATGAAAGGTGTTATTTAAATTTTAATTTTCCAAAAAAACGTGATTGGATCCAGTATGCATATACTAAATAACAAAATTTGTAATTGATTCAACTGATTTGATTCAACTTGATTTCAACTGATTGATTCAACTTATTTAAAACTCGTAAAAACTAAAAGTAAGGGGAAGTTAAAGCAATAATTGACAAATATTTAAGTCTCATCGTATTTTTTGTACAATATCTAAAGCCGAGTAATCAAAGCCTTAGTGGAATTAATAATTCCAGAAACTGAAGTTAAACTGTAATATATGAATAATAAATGACTTAATGGACACCTTATAGGAGTGAGAAGGAGTGACACACCTTATAGGAGTGAGAAGGAAAAAATTGATGAAATCACAAATAAACAAGATTATACCGTAAAGTGCAATATCTGGAATTTATCTTTTAATGATAAACTAAATTAAAAAAAAAAAATTCCCTTATTTAAATGAAAATTGCAGCAGAACATAACAAAGCAATATTTAAATATATTAACAAGTTACGCTTAGAACTCTCTTTTTTAACAACGAAATTACTAAATTAACTCAACAATAAATCTAAGGAAATATTGAAGTCGTACTAAAAATATCACAAGAATTAATACTATGTTTTGAAATAATAATAACTATTTTAAAAAATCATTTTGTTAATTTAGACACCCTTTTTAACGTAAAATCAGTTACACAATATTAAGTAAAGAACATAAAAAGATATCAAAAATGATAACCACTAATACAAAATATGTACAAAAAAAAATATATATATTGAATATATTAATTAGGTATCATTATTTTTAATTACTCTTCACCAGTACATTTTTTTTCTTAATTGTATACTCCACGATTTTAATTAAAATTTTAAATAGGATAATTAATTAAATTAACTAAACAATTGCCAGTCCATTTTTTTATATATATATATTTTTAAAAAATGTTAACTTTACAATACCACAAACAAAGAAAATTTTACAATATTTATTTTCAAATATGATCATAAATTGAACATTTTACATTCCACTAATTTGATTTACAATAATATTTGAAAAATAAAATAAATTATTTATTATTTATTTATTTTCTATCCAGCCATTGGTGCAGTGGTTGACGCACCGCTTCTTATTCATAAGGAAATGAGAGGTTTCGGGTTCGATTCCCGGCTGGGTACAACAATTATAATATAAAAGAAAAAAAAATATATTCATATATCGCAATATATAAATACTTAAATATATCACATCTCGTACACCCCACATTCCTACCAAGAAACAGGGGTTATAGCTACCTGGCACATTTATGTACCACGGTACCTGCATATAAATAAATAAAATAAATAAATTATTTTCTAAAAAAATTTACTAAATATATTTACTTTTATTTCTCATATAGGTGCATAGTGTTTCAAAAAAGTTTAAGTATTAGTGTTTTGCAGATTAGGTAAATGGAAAGGAAAAACCATTTTTAAAATTTTTGAATATAAGACATAAAAACTTGAATATGCCAAATAGTTTGTTTTTTTTTTATATATATATTTGTGTAACCTGTGTAACTTCAACAAAACCAACAAACCAACTTTCCAATTTCGATATTATTATGTAATTACAAAAGTGAATAATAAAATAGTTATTCCGAAAAAAAACTTAAGACGAACCAAAAGTATCTCTGGTTTTACTATACCTACATAATGAGTATTCAATAGTTGGGGAGGAAATAATATTATATGACTAAATATTCTAAATACTAATTATGTATTGTGAAAATTAAAATCCTTCAAATCTTGCGAGACATAATTTTAACAGATTATTTCTGCAGTTCATTTTCAGCAGGAAAGCAAAATTCTGCTTTTGCTGCCCCAAAAAAGGGTCATGTTCAAATTAAAAGATTTGAAACAGTATCTCGATATTTGAGTAATAATTTAAAACAGTGGGTAAGCACTGTTAATACACAAAGATCACATTTATATATATCTCATTTAATATATCTACATGTATGCACATAATATTGAACTAAACTTAAGAATAAAATGTTAATTAATTTAATATAACAGCAAAGGCTTATATCTAAAAAACAAAAAAAAAATTTTAAAAGACAAATTTACCAATTAATGAAAAGTTATTTAAGCAATAAATTAACTACAAAAAAAAAACAACAAAAAAGCACAAAACTGAAAGAAAATTAAAACAAAACTGTAAAAAAAGGAAAAAAAAATTAAAATTCATTAGATATACTTTAAATTTTAAATTATTCATTTTTTATAAATTTATGTGTATTTTTTTTTAAATTGCATGATATTTAACTCCATTATGAATAATGCTTTTAATATTACATATATATATACATGATATTAAGACCACCATACATTCTAATATTGTATAAATAAAAAGATGACTTTATATTGCAATTAACATTACTTAATTTTAACAATAAATTAATTAATTTTGTTAATAGTATAAATTTAAATTAAACATTAGAAACATTTTCATCGATAGCAGAATATCAGAACTTAATTTCAAAAAGAATAAGAAAATGTTATTGTACAATAAACAACTAAACTAAACATATAAAACAGAGGTCACTTAAACCTATAAGATAGTTAAACCTATAAGACACTAAAAATATCTTAAATGCTATCAAATTGACCTAATTATGCATTTTAATTACAAAAAATATGGTACAAATAATTAACATTAATTTTTAAGAATGAAATATTTAATTCCCTAAAGTTAACGGAAGTTCCTCAAGACAATTTTTACATTGATGATCTTGTAGTATTTAACTTTAATTAAATTTTACTATATAATGAAGTAAAATCAATCGATTAAAAATGTAAAATAATTAAATTATAGTCTAAGTGCTCCAATAAGAAAAGTCTAAATTGAAAGTTGAATTTTCAAATTGACCCAACCAAAATATATAAATAAAAATTCCTAAATATGAAATTCAATATATCTAAATATGTAACTTCAAAAAACTTAACAGACTAGCTACGTTAATTAGAATTACATCTAAAAATAACTTCTCAAATAAATTTTATAGTTTTATTTCAATTTAAAATATTTTATATTTTATAAATTTTATTAATTATTAAATTCTAAATATATAACTTTACTTTTAATAACTGATTCTCACAAATATTTAACAAAAATGACTATGAAACAAGCAACATTATAATAATATCTAGATTCCTTTAATATTTTACATGTTAATGCTTTATTTTAGTTTGTTTCTAAAAGTAGATAAGTATTTTTTATTATCCAAGTTTTTTTTATTATTACCTAAATAGATATTTAAGAAATTACAAAAAAAAAAATGAAATATTGAATATTAGACGTAAACAGTGACCCCATACATTTTATCAAAATGAAATTATTATTGCAGTGCCAAAAAGATAATTTTTTAATTCTGCATTTATACGATTTTAGCAAGTTTAGTAGAATATAAAAAATAAGGCGGATCTCAAAATTAAAGACTTTTAATGGCGCACCTTTTCCAAGTGTCTAAAATAGCAAAATGTTAATTTTTAACCCTAAAAGCTTTTAAACAGAGGTAGGACATAAAATAATTTTTATGGTAACGTATGTTAATTCTCTAATAAAATCTTCCTTCTCTCAAAATTTCAAGGTTCTGACTAAATGCCGGAAATTAATAAAGAACCAAATTTTTGAAATCAACATGTTATTGAATAAAATATAAAAGATCATCCGTTTTTATAGTGCGGCGATTATTTTAAGATAAAATTGATGTGAAAACTTATTTGTTGGAAAAAAATTTTCCGATCCGATCAAAAATATTATTCGATTTTTCGAATATTAGAATGTATTTGGAAATTTTTTTTTGCTAATTTTATAAATATATAAAATTTACCAACTTCTTTTATACAAAACAAATGAAATAATAATTTTATTATGATGAATCAATAAAAAATTAAAATTATAAATTTAAAGTAATATTTTTCAGTTAAAAATAATAAAATCATGAGAATTTTATTGTTCTATCTTAAACACTACGTAGAAATTTTGTTAACAGACAGACGAACAAACGGTCAAAATGAAACCAATGAGCAAATAAAAATACAACTCGCACCCTTAGTGAAATAGAACAACAAGTAAAAATAGTGCATTTTTGATTTAAGCATGCTATTGAAAGCGCAAATTTATTATCTTTTTTTTTTTGTTCTAATCCGAATTGCAATATCTCAAAAACTAGTATTTTTATTTAATAGTTTGTGTAGGTTGTGACTCAATTTTTACTTTTTTTTTATCTTTTTTAAGTAACACTGCATTATTTAGGAATATGCCATAAACTTCAATATTTTCTTTGTGAAAAAGTGCAACATATTAAAAAATATACCCTTTTACTGTAGTCAATTTTTCAAAATAATATAACATAGAAAAATGTTGCAGTTTTGTCTTTATTGATTTCTTCTTTATGATTTAAAGTCACAAAGCAATAAAGCAATAAAACGAAATTTTCGGCAACCAAATAAAAATGTTCCAAAAAAAATCTACAAAATCTTGAGTGCAATATAGCAATATTTCGGGTTATTTTTTTTACTTCCGTCTACGCTAAGTGTAATACGGACCCAAAAAGAAATGTTTCTGTTTAGTACAAAAGACGGGATTTCCACAAAATAAAAAAAAACCTCAAACTTCAGACTCAATTTACTCAAAACTAGAAATTTCGAAATGTTGCAGTATTTTACTGAAGGTGCGAACTATTAATCAGAACTTAAAGCTAATATGGTATAATAATAGAAGATTTTTTAAAATTTCTTATAAATCAAACTCCCACTATTTTTACAAAATTTCTTTTATGGAATTAAATTCTTTATTTTTTTTTTTTTTTTTAAATAAAATTTAAAATTATAACAGATTCAAATGTAATTTGTTAATTTTTATTTACATAACATTTTATAAGGTTTTTAAAATATCTTTCGTTAATAATATAATCATTTTTATTTTTTTTTTTTTTATTATATTATTATTTATATAAGTATACATAAATGTTAAATGTATATATATAATTAATTGATATTTATTATTATTTAAAATATTCAACTATATAATATTCTATTTTTTCATCATATTTTACCACAATGCCTTTTCTATACATAACAACTAATGCTAATTATTATTTATAACGTTTTTAAATATTCAAAAATTAATTTATTACAATGTTAAAGTTAAAATGTATGGGCGAATATTTTATTTATAAAATATATATATATACAAAATATATATTCAAATTATGAACTTAAATAGAATAAAAAGGAAAAATAAATGAGAAAATAAAATAAATTCTGTTAAATTCTATATAGAAAAATAAAAAATAAAAAGAAAAAAAAGAAGAAAAAAAAATGTATTATTATTTATTCAAGTCTCGCTGTCGTAGCCGTGTTCTTTATTAAAGTCTGATTGATTTCTTATTCATAAAATCATTAATATAATTCAATATTATCATCCTTTATTTTTCACTTCAATATAAACGTTGTACTAAGGAAATATAGTTTGTAGTTTAGTCAACGTGTAATTTATCACAATAATTCAAAATTTTCCAATGTATGTATTCTTTTACCACCACCCCCGGAACTTATTTCTTCCCTTTCTGATACTTTGTATCACAGTATCAATCACCGATATATATAGATATATGTATATATATATATATATATTTATGTTTTCCTTTTAACCTATTTTTAAATTATTCCATTATTAAACCATTCTCAAATTACAACCATCATATACCTAGCGCTTTTCCGATTGAATTACAATGTTTTTAAATTTTTAACGTTGACAAATTGAACGTAAAGACGTAAAAACTTTAAGCTTTTAGACACACACATTAAAAATTTTATTAAACGTAAAGAGAAAAAATATAAATTTTAGAAAATTGTAAAATGGTGTTATAATTTAGATAATGGTGACTGGGTTTCCTACTTTTATTATAATAACATAATGTACCAATATAATTTATTTGTTACAATGAATTTTCGAAATTAAATAAATTTTTAAATCCATAAAGGTATCTAAAGGAGAATAAAAATATTTCATTGAATTAATTTCATTTCATAATGTGTACGATTTACTTAAGTTTAAGAAGAACATCAACATCTTTCTTCAAAATGTCCCTTCAAATTTTCCTACCTAATAATACAAATTTCCTAATTCCAATTTCCCCAATTACCCTTCCCACATCCTTATCCACAAAGCTAAACTGTACATTTGTATTAAAGGTTCCATCCTAAAGTTTGGTTGGTTAAAATCAAACAGTACTCTATCAAAGCACGTGCAGTTCTTCTTGGTGACTTTCGAATTTTCCACCAACCCTCGTAAAAAAAAGAAAAAAAATCGATTTCAGTTACGAATCTATTATAATACATAAATTTAATTAGGATTTAAAATCATTTCTCTTCTATACTCATCATTTTTATAATATATAAAATTTACATGTTAACCTATATAAAAACCCATAAGGTAGTTTTTTAATAAAATGTTTAATTTTTTTTCCAAATAATTTATTAATTTATTTATTTATTTATATTAATATTACATACATAAATGTAATGCAATATTATTGAACCATCGGCTACTAAGGCCATTATAGGTTTTTATACTAATATTATTTATTTTGTTTATATTATATACTATATATTTACATTAATTTGGTCGTAAGGGGGGTATGTAAAGAAAAAAACACTTACGACCTGTGCAGGGATCGAAGCCACACTCCTTCGGTTAATACGCCAAACGCCTACCCACTAGGCTACCGAAGCCCCTCAAATAATTTATTTATAAACAAAAAAAAATGCACATATATAAATTCATAAATCGTTTTTAACACATTAAGTACAATGTTCACCGGTGATACACGTGGGAACTTAATCTAAAACTTAACGTAAGTTTTCTTTTATGTTCACCGATGAGCGTAGAACTCAACATGTTAATAATAAATATTTTCGGTCTACTTCCAAATACAAAATTAAATACAATAACCAAAAACAAATATTATGGTCAACTAAAAAGTCTATAATGGATTTAAATGGCAACTAAAAAGTCTATTATGTCCACAACTCCCATTTCAGAAGCATAATTTGCAATTACATAAGATGCGCAACAGCAATTTTTGATTTTCCAATATTGCACCAGCGTTTTGTGCTATACCTACTATAAATGCCTTATAATTTATTTTTTTCATTTCATTAACCAAAACAAGGTTTTTACAGAAAAGAAAAAAAAGGTGTCTTAGCTGTTATTAATAATTTTAAAATTTTAAACAGAACCTAACTAAACAAGCAAGAACAATTAACAAAAATTTTAATACTTAGCTCAAATTACAATACAACTTGCTTTTTTACTATACAAAACATTAAAAATTACAAGAGAAAAAAATGCTTAGACAATAAAACCACTGTATGAGCGTCATTAGTTATGATATAATATGATAATATGTACTTGAACTTGAAATGTATTATTATATTTACTTCATAAACATAATATTTAACATGTCATTTAAAAATATTGGCTTTAGTTCATATTTAAAAGAGTTTCTGGATATGTCTGTTGAAAAAAGATAACTATATGTATTAAATGTAGTACAACATCTGTTTATAGCTTCATTATTTGCATATTGATATCTGTGAGTATTCTCAATCAAAAAAATTAGTATTTCTTGTTTGCCTAACTTCGTTATTTATTCTGACTTTATTTGTTAGAAACTGAACATCAATATTTTTATTTAAGATGTCGAAAGTAAAACAGGATGAAAGTATTTTCCTGCGTGATCCAAGAGTTAAGATTTTCAAGATATTTAGTCGTGCAATGTAACTTGGAAGAATAGAATACTCTGAAGGATCATATTGGTTTCTTAGAGCAAATAAAAGAAACTGTTTTTGAACAGATTCAATTCTTTTAGAGTGTGTTTGAAATGCCGGATCCCAAACAATGTAACCATTTTCTAAAATAGATCGAACCAAAGAGCAATAACGTGCTTTTATTACTGCTACGTAATTCTAATGAGAGCTATTCTTAATAACATGGAAAATTTTAAGGTCGTCAGCAAATGCAATATGTGACACATCTATTAGTTTTTCAGAAAGATTTAACATTAACACATTGAATAGAAGTTGCATTAATAACAACCTTGTTGTTTTTCCATTGACATAGTTTGAACTTTGTAGTCACTGACATATATTGTTGTCTTTCCATTCCCGGCTTGTTTTAGAAGCACAATAACCATTTTCTTCAAGTTTTCGTAATAATTTTATGTAATTGAATTAATTTTCGAAATATATTTTGAATCCTAAATTCGACGGAATGTAGGTCATCTTAATTAACAATAGTACAACTGTAGATTATTTATTTATTCTCTCTAGTATTTTAATTGATTAGATGATTTAGATATTTGATTTAATTAAATTAATTCTACTCTTTTTGGGTTTTTTCGAATTATTCTCTCAACTCACATACCATTTTATTAATTTTTAATATAAAGTTTTGACAGTTTTGAGAAATAATTTACAAATTATTGTCTTGGAAAAGTTCAGTTTATATCTACTGAAGAGTCTAAACTCAATTATGTCGAAGATAAACTCAATTATGACGAAATAATTTCTATTTTCGTGTTATTTATTTTACTTTTATTTTTTAACTCTTTTGAAAAAATTCAAATATCTGTTTTTAAGGTAAATAAATATTATGTTCGGGGATTTATTTTTAGAACAACACACAAATATTACATGTGATAATTATTATCCATTCCTCTTCATTAATAAAATTATTTTTAAAGGAGTTGATATTGTGGCCTAAATAAAAAGTTTACCATCCATTCAACAGGATAAACATGTTCTATGACGTATTTTACTAATTTAACCCAGTGATAAGTCAAACTTCAGTTTCTGAATAGAACATTTTTTTCTTCAATGAGATCATCAATATTAATACTACCATTAATAAGTGCTAAGTATTTAGGTTCTTATTGTACTCATTTAGGCTCTAGTGAATAAAGTATCTTATATATAGGATTAAGTCAATAAAATAAAAAATGTTGATGTTAGAGAAATAACTTTCTATATTACTAAGTTTTAATATAAACTTAAAAAATAATCGATATTTAAGTTAAACTCGATATTTAAGTTAAACGATATTAAAGATTAATTAATATTTAAGCTAATAGTCTTTATATTGAGAAGGTTAAGGAAATACTTTGATAGTAAAACATTATATGTTATATATTTAGCCTATATATCATCAAATTGAACGTAAAAGGGCAATAAAAATAATAAATTTTTATCCTATATAGACATCCCTCCTATTTAATATATTCGTCACAATATGTAAGTCTTGAAACTATATGAAAAAGAAAAGTATACTTTCTGGCCTATAAAATTATTAACAATTTAATCAAACATAATTTTCTACTTAATCGCAACATAGATATACATAACTACAATACTAGAAATAAGGCAAACTTTTACCTTTCGTTGTTTAAAACAGACAAAAAAAAATTAACTGTGTATATACTTTAGTTTAAGTGCTTTCAACAGTTTAACTGATGATTTAAAAAATATAAATTCATATAGTTTATTTAAAAAAAAGAATAAAAACTTACTCTTAACCCTCAACTGAATAATAAAATGGTACAATGCTCACATTATTAGGATATTATATTTATTATATTATTTACTTTAAATACTACTTTTTTTTTTTTTTTTTGAATTATACACAGCTTAGCTTAAGGTCTGAACAAATCTAACTAAATGAATATAAACTATAATTATAATTTAGTAGTTTTCAGCCACACACTACGTATTATGAACGCCGTTTCAAGCTTTGAACATCAGTAACTACATATTTTTTACGATTTTTCTACTATAAAACCTATACGTAATATTAATAATAAAACATAAACAACACATTTCATAGTTAAATTACATTATTACAGTAGTATAGTATGGTACCTACGATAGTCGGTAGTAGTAACAAAACGTGCACAACAGACTAACAAAAACAAACACAAAATTATAAGAGACATTCTTACTTGCTCTCTTTAAAATTAAGGGTATTCACGAGTTGGTGCAAAGTGGTCTTGCAGAAGTGCAAAATTTTGCACAGTAGCATATTTCAAGTTTTAGACAGGTAAAGTGCACAATTTGTTGTTGTTTTCATGTATAAAAAAGTGCAAAATTTTGCAAGACTATGCAAAACCTAAACCCTATTGCATATTTGTGCAAGACCATTGCAAAGTTTGTTTATATATTTTTTGTAAGCGCTATATTAGATAAAAATTTAAAAAATGCCTAAAAAAAGTTGAAATAAAATTATTTATGATTATTTATTAAGTCAAGCATATGAAGATATTCAAATATCTGAAATTTTTGGTAAGCATATTAAATATTTATGTAAACAAAACAAGCACATGAACGATATTTGACAGTTCAATAAAACTTCATGCTAGGGTTGTTCACGAGTTGGTGCAAATATGTGCTACGGTGCAAAAAAAATTTGCACTTTTGTATCAACTCGTGAATACCCTTATTGTGTATTTTTTTTTCCCCTCAAGTCGACTCGACCTCAACGGCTCAACTATTCTTGGCTATATTATATGTATGTAATGTAGTATGTACTTTAACTTATGCATGTATAAAGAAAAAAATTTAAAAATTGATAAAAATCATCATTTATGACAATATGTATTGAAATTTTAATAATGATGAATGATATTGATTTGATATTAATAATCAATATTGTCAATATGTATCTAAGTATGTACTTATGTATGACCAGCGGGCAGAGTCTCTTTAAAATTCAAATGTATAATTGTTTTGGTTTTGTAATTTTCTATTAAAATGTTGCATTTATGTATGAATGTTTGTATATTATTTGAAGCGATTAGAAAACTTTTCTAATTGTATTCTTTTTTTAATTCAATTTCTTCTCATATAAGTACTTAAATTTTAGTATACAGCAGTTCTTACAACGAAAATTAAATTTGAATAATTTTTTATTTTTAAATATTTTGTATGTCAATTTTATGCAGGGTTACCATTTGTAGAATTGTGGTAATATTTGTACGGTGTTCTCGCCCTCTGTACCATGTGCAATCTTAATCAAGGATTGTACGCTAAATATACAGTCTTTTTCAGATTTTAAATTTTTTACATTAGGGCAAGGTAAAACGAACAACGGCAATATTGTTACAGACAAAAAAAAAATTTAACTGAATTTTGCTCCAAACTTATTTTGAGCATTTTACGAATGTTTTACGGATACCTATTCTGTTTTCCTTAAAACATTTATTTCGAACTCGATAAATAAATAGACATAATAGTCCTCACTCACAATACTAAATAATCTAAATATACGTACACCAACTACAGGCTCTTTATACAATTTAATTCTGATTGTATATATTCTGTTTTGGCGTTATTTTAAAAATAATTTCAGTTAGCGTTTTGACGAATTTGGTTTTGCTTTCGGATTTTTTACGCATTGTACTTTTTCCATAAAACTACTTTTCTAAACTGCAACTGTCTATTATATGAATTGGGATTCAACATAGAATTTGACTACACATTAAATAGGGACCCCTAGTAAATAATATAATAACGTAACTATATATCTAATTTTGTTTCTATACTTGATTATCTTTTTTTTTTTATTTTTTTTTAATTAGCCTAAAATTTAGATATAAGCTTAGTTATTGTTTTTTGTAATACATATTGAATTAAATAAATGAAATAAAGAAAAAAAAAAAACATTTATTTTTATTTTATTAAAAAGTTGTAGCTTTTATTAAAATGAATTAACATCAAATAAATAATATTATAGTTAATATAATTTCGAACCTTTTCAGTAACATTTTATACTACTCAATATTTTAAAGTGTGACTACCCAATATTTTAAAGTGTGTATACATCTAATGCACAAACATATTATGTGTACCTATATACTATGTACTTTTATTGTATAAAAAGAATATAATGAAATTAATTTTCATTTGTTTGTTTGTTTGTTTGTTTGTTGTGAAGGAAATTCCAGATTTCGATAATGATGACGGTACGACGGTCGTAATGATGATAAATATTTTTAGAAAAAAAAAAAGAAATATATAAATAAAATAACGAGTTTTGTAGTAAAAACAAAAAAAAAAATAAAAACAAAAAAGAACAAAAAAAAAATATTAAATTCGAAAATATTGAAAATATTTTTGTATGAAAGTATATTTCAAAAAAAAAGTCTTATTATAAATGTCGCTGTCATCAGATACATTCTTATAGTATTTATATTTTATATTATACAATATAAACATATTCAATATATATATATAATATATATTAATAATATATACAAATAATATGTATGAATTTATAAGATTGCCATTTTTACAGTCGTACATTTTGTATGACATTTTCTTTAAATAAATATTTTTTTAGATTTATGAATTTTAGATTTATTTATTACAATTTAATGAAATCGATTTGGGATCAAATTTATATATAAATATAATATTTATACATATAATATATATTAATATATAATATTATGTTCTTTTGATAATATATTTAAATAAATATATTTTGTAAGAGTTAATTTTTTGTATGATTTTGAATCCTTAAGGATTTTTAGCATTTAAATTTTATTTAAATATTTACTTAGCAATTTTTACTTAAAAATATAACTATAAAAAAAAATTAAAAGGACACATAAGTTATGTATTTTGTGTACCTATTTTTTATACATAGAACCTGTATTTAGAATAATTTTTAATATTTTATTTTATTTAATAATGTGCAAAAGTTTCAAAAAGTGATATAATATGTTATAAAACGCAAAGAATTTTTTGTAAACCCAAAATATATTAATAGTTTTTTCTCCTCTTTACTACTATAAGGCATATGACATATCCACTAAGACATTTATTATTAATATTTAACTATAAATTTCAGTTTCTGGAATTACTAGTTTCAATAAACCGTTGATTAAATAACTTTAGGTATTGTACACGACTATTAAACACAAATAAATATGTTTATTTGTGCCCCAATAATGTAAGAACTATTTTTATTTTATATTTCTATATTATGATATTGTTTGCGCTCCTTTTACACGAAAAAAAAAAGTTGAAAGCAATTGGTATAGTAGTTGATAAATGGAATGGTAATTTAACATAACCTTATTTACTATAATCTATTCTTTTTTTGTATTATAAATTAGGTATATATTTCAAATGAAAGGTTGATGTCTTAACTACTAAACCATTAACTGGGATTGGTAACAGTAAAGGTTGAATAACTGAATAACTAATATGCGCCTACCTTATATTCCTTTTAGCAAATTCCTTTTAGCCTTATATTCCTTTTTTTTCGATGTAGTTCTTAAAATTACTAGCTATATTACAACTAATTAAATCAAAAATTTAAAATTTAAAAATAAAATAAACAGAGGCTTGAATATAATTTTATTCTTAATAAATTCTTCTTATTCAAGGTTACTCAGAAATATTTAATTAATTATTTTTAATACAAAAGAATATTATAAAAGAAAAATTTAAGAATAACTAAACAAAATTCATATTAGGTTATAATAAAACAAGGTTATGAAAAGTCATTTAAAATTTTATTATTAATTAAAATACCAAATTAAAAGTTAACTAGAATTTAGTTTTCAAAATTATTCAACAGAGAAAAATGTGCTATATCTTTTCTTTTAGTTAATTTTATTTCTATTGTAATATAATAAGTATATTAATAATTTATTATGAATTTTATTTAAGTAATAAAAATGTATGGAATTTTTTTATAATAAAAATATCTCATGTAGGTAATTTTTTATTAATTCAAAATCAATTTTTATTTTTATTCATGAGATAAACTAGCAAAGATTTCATATATTTCATCATCTGTACTCGAAAATATGATCATTGGATGTGACAGATATGTCATCTTATGAAAATCTTAATGTTTTTATTATGTCGCATATGAAATTTGAATAATATTTTCAGTTTAAAAAGGGAATGGTTCATTTCTAATACCAAAGTTCTAATGAAATTATGTTGTTTTTATCTTTTTTTTATTAATTTTTAGTTTTCTAACCACATACGATATGAGTAGGAATTAAATCAATCTTTCCTTTTTATGAGTTGTTGCTGTACAAGTATTAAATTGTAACAGTATATTATTTATTTTGGTTAGATTATATTATTATATTTTATCTAATATTTAGATCTGACCGGAATTTGAATCCAAGACCTTTAAGCTGAAATACTGGCAACTTATGCAGTTCTCAATTGACAAAATATTATGTTATTAATATCTCATGAATATGTATTGTATAATCTCTTAAATATTGAATTGTTTATGTGTTTAATTATCTCTTAAGCCAAATTCTCTTAAATATTTCTTTATATTTCCATATAAAGAAAGATCTGATAAAAGATCACTTTTGAGAAATAAAGAGCACCAAATGTTTGATTACAAAACTATTTACCTGACACATGGTGTACCGGTTAAGTCGCCAACCTTTCAATTGGAGAGTTTTGGGTTCAAAGAAATATATAGTAATTTCATATCGTAATATTTTTTTTTTTTTTATGCATTTCTCTACCACATAAATGTGGACAGAAAATTACACAGCCTTTCCGGTTCAGGTGTGGCTATAAATGTCTTAAGGGGGAATAACTCTTACGACGTGTGTGGGATTCGAACACTCCCTCCCTCGAACACTCCCTTGGTGTTTACAGCGTATTTTATACGCTCATATCCACTAGGCCACCGAGGCCTCCATCGTAATAATGTATATCGTATAATTAATAATAATAATAATAGTAATAATAATAATCATAATTGTTATAATAATAATAGCTGTTACAGTGCATCTATCTTTAGTTATATCATGCAGGAAGATGTTATATACTACTGCACGTTGTAATGGCCCTGACTCTGTATTACAATAATAATATTAATATTAATAAGTACCAATAATAATAATCTAATACCAATAATAATAACTGCTACAGTGACAGTAGGGGTTTCCTTCAAGAATTACCTCATGCAGTAAGATGTTATATACTACTACATGTTGTAACTGTTGTAACGACTATAGTCACTGCTAGCAAAATAGTAATAATAATAACCAGATTCATTGTTTCCTTACAGTCCCACTGCCATCTCAATGTTTCCGCATACATTTCCTATCCTATCCCTACTCCCTAGCCAATATACTGATTAAGCAGTTAAGGATTTCATCCCATTATATTATCTAAAGAAAGAGGTACGTGGATTTAGTCAGTAAGAATCTGACGCCACCAAGGGGAAATTCTTGGCGTCTTTGGAAGATTGCCACCTCCCTTAGGAAAAAAAAAATCTTTTACATACTACTCTTTAAATAAAATTGATTAAGAAGTTTAATTCATTAATTAAATAAAGTGACTTTCAAAAAACATAAAATTTTTAAAAGTTTTCATTTATTTAAAAAGTGAGAGCTTTTTACAATTTGTATTAACATTCTGAATCACACACATTCGAATTCACACATTCATGAATTATCTTTTTCTCTTTATATTTTTTTTTTTTTTTTCTTTTATGAATATTAAAAATTATTAAGGCCTTGAAATTAATTACCTATCTTTTGTAACAATAAAAAAATAATATAAAGTTCTGTTTTTTTTTTAAACAAAAAAAATGTTTATACCTTCTCTTCAAGTTGTATCTTGTAATAAATCAACACAAAAAATAAAAAACAAAAAAAAAGACCTTTTACATATAATTTATTATTAGTCATTATTATCAACTGGGCGATAATAATAATAATAATAATAAGTAATAACTAAAGAACTAACAAACATTAATAAACTACTTGATTATCCCTTCTTTGTCACTTTTCTTCTATGTATGAAGATTTCTTTATTTAATTGTCTTCTTTTACTTATTTAATGCATAATTATCCTTTTACTATCCTTTACTATCCTTTTTATTATCCTTTTAACAATATTCTGTACTAAGTTAAATCTTATTTCGTAAAGTTAACAATTTAACATTTTAACAATATACACATATATATATATAATATATATACAAAAGATTATAAAAAATATTTTAGTCCTTTTTAGTATCATATTAACAACATTATAAACTATTTCTTAAAAAAAAAAAAAAAATGAAACTAAAATAAAATTTATTATTATTATAACTTAAACAACAAACATAAAAGCAACAATTTCAACAATATTAATAAAAAAAAAAGTCATCATCATCATTATCATCATTATCATCATCATCATTATAATAATATTAATAATAATAATAAAAAAAAATACTTACTTCAACATTTACTCCTGGAAGTGGAAATATTTGTGCAGGTGGCATATCTCTTGGTACATAACGATAAAATTCATGTCCATCCTTATACCATTTAACTGAATATAATGATTCACCATCTAAATCATATTTACAACCTAATACAGCCGTTTTATGTCGCATTATATGATTTGGTATTCGGACTTCAGTCATAGTTAATCCACTAGTTAATTCTGTATTAAAGAAAAGAAAAAGAAAAAAGAAAGAGATAAATATATAGTTTTATAGTTTATTTTTTTTTTTTTCATAATTTTATAAAATTTATAAATTATTTTTTGTTTTTTTTTTCTTTAACAAAATGTTTATTTTATTAAAGGTGAAAAAAAAAAATACGTACGATAAAAGTGTATACAAAAAATAAATAATACAGGATAAGTTTACAATTGAAGAGAATTAATTTGTGGTAGTTTTAAATTATTAATTATTGTATTTTTAAATGATTTGGTAATAATATGCTTAATTTAATTAAATTTGAAGGAGGAAAATATAATTTCTATGTAAGTAAAAGATAATTTAAAAATTTTTAGATAAATGAAAATTAAACTTATGTATATAGAAAGGATTAAAAAACGGGAAAAAGTGGAGTAGAGTAGACTGTGTCATATTTGGGATATCCGTATGAACTTAATATATCTTATTTCTATAAAAACTAATCTTCTTTTAAAAAATTTCAGATGTTTTAGTACTGACGTTAACTACAGAGACATATTTATGTAAATTGTGGAGTTGTATTACAGTTACCTGAATCTATTGCAGTTATTGCCCTAAGACTTGACATCTTTTGTAAGGTTTCAGACGTTTAGCTTCCTAAAGTTCCAGAAGGTGCAAGAAGTCTGAATCTACTACTCTAGCCCAACCAAATTTTACAGAAGCTGTTCTAACAACAAAAGATGCAATTCTACATCTTTCTACAAAATTTCAGATACCTAGCTTCAATAGACTCGGAGTTATTTTCATTTAAAAAGAGAAGTTATTGTGTGGCAGCTACCCGAACTTGTTGCACCATTTGTAAAATTTCAAACGACTAGCTTCATTAAGTTTCAAGAGGCGCAAGAAGTTTAAACCGGCTGCTCTAGACCAACCAAATTTTGCAAAAATTGTTGGCATGTAACTCGACACCTCTTCACTAAATTTCAGATACCTACCTTCAATAGAGACGAAGTTATTTTCATTTAAAAAAAGAAGTTGTATGGCAGCTATCCGAACCTGTTGCACTAGCACAACCAAATTTTGCAGAAGTTATTGGCCTGTAACTCAACATCATTTTGCAAAATTTCAGATACCTATCTACAATAGATACTGAGTTAGTTCCATATAAAGAAAGTAGTTGTATGGCAGCTACTCGAACCCGGCGGCCTAAAATATTGGACTTAAATAGCGAAACTAACAATTTTGCAAAAGTGACGTAAAAAAAATTTCAGCCTCCTAACTCTTTATTTTTGAGTTATTGTGCAGACGGGCGGACGTACATGGCTTAATCGACTCAGAATTTGATCCATACCTTTGCACTACATCTAGCTCGACTCCTTTAAGGTATCACAAACGTAATGACAAATTTGTTATACCCTTGAAAATAGTTCATACGAGTATAAAAATCTTAAAGTTTCACAAAATTTTGTTATAGGATCAGTGCTTAAATTAAATTTGTATAGTATTTTTGAATAACTAAAGTGGAATTAAAAATTGTTATATTAATACTTAGACTTAAAAATTGTAGTTTTTCTTTATATTTAGGAAGAACGAAAAGACAAAAAATGCTGCCAAATGAAATATAAATCAAATATCTTGAAATATAAAGGACTATTAACTATAAAGAAAATGAATGTAAAGTGCAAAGAACTAAAAGAACTCTTACTTCTGTAACACAACTTTTTATTTAAATTTTATAAGTTGTTTTTTTTTTTTCTTAAAGGTAGAAATTGTATCTATGGATTAATGTCCGTGACTGTCTGTTTAATAAAAATGTCTTTTATATAAATCGACTGAAGTTAAAAAAAAAATTACCAACAGATTACAAAAAAAAAAAAAAAAAGCCGTATTATTCCAAGGTAACTATTTTATTTTATGATTTTTTTTTTTTAATTGATGGTGCTATAATGATTATAATGAAGTTTTATTTAGTTTTAAGTATAATATTATTTTTATTATCTTAATTAATATAATATAAGTTGGAGTAAGAGTTCAAAGAAGTAGAATTATGTGACTAATTAATGACTAATCAGTAATTTATTAAAATTTATCCTGTTTTAATTAAAGCCTTTAATTTCGCAATGTAGAATAGGTACTAAAATAAATTATTTTCATGTTATATATTTAGATCGATAGATCAATATTTTACTTTATTATTCCCATAAATAATAATAACAAGTTTATGGGTCCTTTCCTTTCGGATGTGGGCCTAATGGCTTATTGTGTATATTATTTATTTACTTTATTATTACAAATCATAGGATAAAGCAATATTACTAAACCATCGGGTACTAAGTTCATTAAAAGTTAAATACTATTATTATATTATAGGAGCTACGAACTAGATCCCAAGTCACTAACCCCCAAAAACGATAACTAATTTCCAAAAATATTTTTCGAATTTATGGTGTTTAGTTCACATGAATTAAACCCCAAATTCTAAAAATTTATCTAATCCCTAAATAAAATGAACTAATCCCAAATTTAAATTTTAGAAAAAATACTGGGGGCTAGTGACTTGTGGGTTAGATGGTAACATCTTAGTTTATAATATATTAATATTATTTATTTTGTTTATATTATAAATATAATTATGTTGTTAATTATATTGTATAAATAAATTTTTTTTAATATTTATTTTGGAATTTCTTTTACTGTAATTTACTTTCTAATTAAAAAAAAACTTGCTACTTGTGCAGGATTTAAACTTGCACTGTCTTGATTAATACGTCATGTGCTTAATAACTCCGCCACCTGAGTCCCTTCAGGCTGTATAAATATATATTTCTATGTTTCTTTTGATGTTATGCTATACTTATCTTATATAATATATTTATCTTATATAATCTTATCCTGTATTATACAATAAATTCTAGTAATATCAGAAAGGTCCTCGACTACAAGGTGTATTTATTTATTTTTGAATATTACGTATATTAATATTACATACATAAATGTAATGTAATATTATTGTACCATCGGCCATTATAGGTTTTTATACTATTATTAAATTATATACTAATATTATTTATTTTGTTTATATTATATACTATATATTTACATTAATTTCGTCGTAAAGGGGGGTATGTAAAGAAAAAACACTTACGACCTGTGCACGGATCGAACCCACACTCCTTCGGTTAATACGCCACACGCTTACCCACTAGGCTACTGAAGCCCCTACAAGGTGTATAAATACATATTGAATATTAACAAATGTTATTGATACTGATTGCATATTTTTTGGCGTGGCTATTTAACTTTAAAACTTTTGAAGTAAATAATAGTTTTAGATTTATTATAAACTTATATTAGGCAATTTTTTAATAGAAAATTTTTCAAAATGTATTGTCAATTTATTTTCAACAAGGTATAAAGCTTTAATTTTGAACTCAATATATCTGAAATATACTTACAAAAAAATTCATTGTGAATGAAATATTGATTTAATCAAATAAACCACAACAAACTAAAAAATAATTGTAAATAAACATAATATACTTCTTATTAAATCATTTCTTAACTTCTTTTCGCCTTTTTGCATAAAATTTCATTATTCCTCATTTATTTTAATCTTAAAAAACTAAAATGGCCTCTGATTATTTACAATACATAATAGTTAATTCAATTTTTCATAAATACACAATTTTTTTTTCTTTTTCTAGTTCAAAAAATAATTTTAATAAATTATTTAAGTAATTTTTTTTTTGATTTTAAACTTAAAAAAAAAAAAAACTTTATGAATAAGAAGTAAAACAAACCAAAAAATAGTTTAAAAAAAATGGATTTTATATCCTTTTTTTTACCATTATTCTTGTTATTATTATATTTTTTTTTCCTTTCAGTTTTGTTTTTTCAACAATTTTTTATTCATTTCTTTTCATATTATAATCCATTTTCGAAACGACTAGTTACAAACAAAAATGAGATTTTAATTTTAAATTCATTTACATATTACAGATTTTTATTCACCATATCCACCACTCAATTTTGTTTAAATATAGATATTAAAAAAATTTATATTAAAAGGGGTAAAAAAAACTTTCATTAAAGATTCATTCGGTTTGAATATATAAAAAAATATATATTTATGTATATATTTTAATTTTATGCCGTCGGTACCTGCAATTTTTTTTTCCCTCCAACTCAATTTTTTCAAATACTGTGTTCTTGAGTATTTTATGACCTTCTAATGAATTCTCATTATTTGAATCATATTATTGGTGGCCAGAAAAAAAAACAGTTACTTTCAAACATTTACAATTTTAAATTTACATGAAAATATCTGACATAGTACATAAATTTCTCTAGAAAAATAAAGAATGGTATTTACCTAGACACGATTTGAAAAATTCTCAAACGTATTACTATTTTAGAATTAATGTTACCTATCATCAATCAAAACCGGATGAACACAACTTATCAAATATCATATGATCATATCCACCGCTTTCGAAATAGTTGTACCAAATATATTTGCCATACCTTCAATACAATATTATATTTTATATGAAATATTTCTATTTCCTTATCTTCTTCCGGACATTATAAAAAAAAAAAAGTCCATTACTTATTACGAATGTGGAGAACTCAGATGTTTTTCTAATTTATACAGTAATTTTAAAGACATATTTCAGTAGAGGTCATTTTCATGGTATTATTAAACCATTCTAATCACATTTTTTTTTCTTTCTGTTTTTTAACCTCACCGTTTAATTTTATACAAAATTTTTTCTTAAGATATAAATGAAACTAAAATATTTTTCAAATGGATTTCATATGGACATTCGAAGAGAAGAAGGATTTTTTATTATAATATCAAACTTTTTTTTTTCTTAGATTTACATTTAAAAGAAAATTATTTGAAGCGACCATCAGTGTTTCAAAATTTACTGCAGTTTATTATATTCATATTTATGTGATTTTCAGAATTTTTGTTTTTCTTATAAAAGAAAAGGAAATAATTTTTGTGTTTTTTTTTTTTTTTCATAATATTTTTTTAGGATCCTTGCCAAAGGATTGACTAAATTTATCAAAGGAAATATTAAAAGAAAAAAAAAATTTATAAATTTTTTCGTTTCAAATTATTCCCATAATAAAATTGTATAAATCTGCAAACAAAAAAAAACAATTCAAGAGGAATTTTTAAATAAAAGAAAAAAAAATAAATGAAAACTAAAAAAAAAGAAAATTAATTTCTAACACTCAGAGTTTTAAATGCCCCAGGCAACATTTTAATATATTTTTTTTCTATTGTTAGATTATTTCGTCGTAGTTCAAGTGAACAATATTAATATATTGAAATCCGCAAATTGTTTTTTATAATTTTAAATTTTGGGTGAAAATTAAAATGAATTAATTAAAATTTCTTTTAAAAAAAATAATTTTTGTTTCTCAAAGATTAAGTTCAGAAGTTATGAAACTTATGACTTTAAAACGAATAAATTTAAAGAAAAAACTGAAACAGAATTCTTTCGCGATTTATATTAATGTCTGCAATCTAGTTCTGTTAATATAATGTCTGCTTGAATCTGTTTATTTTGAAAACTAATCTTAGTTAATGAAATACAATACTTATTAAACTTTTTTTAATCAAAATGTTATCAAAAAATAATTATTTTGTTTTTTATTGAAATTTAAACTTAATTCTTTTTTCATTAGACAAGATATGACCAATATATTCTAAAAAAATCACAAAACGACCCATGTAAGATCTACTAAATGGATTCGAACCAATTTTGATTAAATTGAAAAACTTTTTGGTTTGATGTTGTGGATGGGTCTTGTAAAACTGGGCTCAATTGCAAATTGCAAATTGAGTCAAAGTCAAGTCAAATGTATCTACAAGCAGAGTATTACAGCTACTGTGTGGTGTTGGTGCGGGTGTCTATTCGGAATTACTAAAATGGAACATGCTTTCCGTCTGCCAGATAAAGCGAGTGTATTTCAAGCTGAAATGCTAGGAATCTTGAAAGCATGCCAAATACTAGGGAACAATTCTTCTCTGGAAGGAAGCATTTCAATTGTTACGGACAGCCAAGCAGCAATTGCGGCTCTCAACTCTGCAATAATAACATCTAAACTCGTCAGAAAATGCTTTGACGAGCTTAAGAATGTAAGTAATCAATTCAATGTTACATTACTGTGGGTTCCGGGACATAGGAACATCGCAGGAAATGAACATGCTGATGAGTTAGCAAGGAGGGGTTCCAGCCTAAATGCTTCACTGGCGGAACAGGTAGAGCCCCCGCTAAACAGCGTTAAGAGAGATATCTTCCTCCACTTTTTGTTCTTAGCAAATAGAAGGTGGAACGAACTAGCCATATGTTGTACGGCCAGGAAAGTCTGGCCATCGTATAATAAAAAAAGAGCCGAAAATCTATTAAAGCTATCCCGACGGAACATAGCCAAAACAATAGGTGTGTTCACGGGCCACTGGCCAATTGGTGAACATGCGGCCAGAATAGGTATCCCATTCAATTCATCCTGTCGCAGCTGTGGTGAACAGAATGAGAAAGAATCCATTACACACTTCACCTGTAAGTGCCCAGCGCTGGCGAGGACCAGAATAGCAATTCTGGGTAGCCATCAATTCAACGATCTTAGTATGATCTAGCGGTTAAGCAACCTGCAGAAATGGTAAGGTTTCTTAACGCAACGAAATGGATCTAAAATTAAACTAATATAGCTATATTATAAGACTTGTGGTCACGGAAGTGGTAGCAAAACGGTGCTAACGCGCTAATTGGGGTCACTGCCAGGAGCGGCAGTGGCCAGCCACTCACACCAACCAACCATTACAGCTACTGTAATCTCGAGAAATTGATTTCAAATTTTAGTTTGCATAATGCATTTCTGTAATAATGCAAACGGTCTTTTAAATGAAGAAAACATATTGTATGTCTATATAATTTTTACACCAATTACGATTCGTCAAAAAATTATTTAGAAAGCAAAACTCATGTCATCGACACACACGCTTAAAATACGAATGACAAATATCTACAGTAAAACATATAGAATTATACCATATTTGAGATATAATTTTAAAATTCGCCTAATAAGGGTAGGAAAAATTGGTCTAAAATTTTTTTTTGAAAAAAAAAAACTGGCAAACTATATTAATTAAATCTGGGAACCCAGATCCACCAGGATCCACCTTTATTAGGATTATGTAAGCAAATGAGTATTTTAAAAATATGTACTGATATCTAAAATAAATCTTATGATAAAAAAAAATCTTTGCCGTTTAAAAGTAACCAATATCCAAGCAGTAAAATTTTATATAACTCAAGCAAGACGATATATCTTTAAAGTAGTGTTACAAATAAATCAAAGAATGCTGTTTGGGATTTCCGACGTTTCACTAATATATATATTTTTTTTTAGTGTGGATAAAGGACAGCTGTTATTCTTACTTAATTCTAGAGAAAACATAAAAAAAAAATCTTATGAATAGATAGTATTTTTTTTTTATATTTTTTTTTTTACTTGCAGTAAGATAATTCTTAATAAAAAAACAAAAAAAAACTATTAAAAAAAAGTTTTTCTGTCTAATAATAACTTTAAAAAATTATTGCTAAAACGTACAAATATTGATACCCATCTTTTTTTTTGTTTCTTTCTCTTTTTTTCTTATATAATTTTATTTCTCTCTATGTTATAATTTTTTCTTATATTTTTGTTTTTTCATTTTGTTATGCAACATAAGGTTAATGTTAAAAAAATGTGCTTTAAACTTTCCGCAATTTTTATTTTAATTATAATTTAGTTAGCTCTGTCACCAAGCATCAGTTCACTTCGTACCAGAGAAACTGGACAAATTTTGTGCAATTTTATTTAAAGTACTTTTCTTTTTAAGGGTTTTAAATTCATTTCATTTGTAATCTCTTTTTTTTTTTTTGCTCATTATATAAAAAATATAAGTATATACCTAAGTTTATTCTTCTTGAGAATTATAAAATATGTTTTTTTGGGAAGATTCTTGGATGAAGCTTATGAATAACTAAGTGGAATATTACAGTTTATTTTTTTTTTTTTCTCTAGGAATGCTAAAATTTTATGCAAAGGTTTGTTGCAGTAAAATTGTTGATTTGTTGAAGCAGAAAAATGATTGTAAAAAAAAAAAAAAACTAAACGGATTTATGATTGAAAAAATTTAATTATTTTTTTACAGTAAAAAAAAAAGAGATGAAAATACTTAAGAACTTGACTGCAGTACTGCTAAAATTGTTTTTTATATTATATGATATCTCGATGATATTAGATATGATTGATATCGCTAAAAACTAAAAATCGCATAATTTTCAAAAAATTAAAGTTTTTCACTAAATAAATATCAAATTACTTAAATACTATTATAATAGAACGATAGAAATCCTAGGACTAGCAAAATAATAGTTTTACTTAGAGAAGTAAAAGCAAGGCAATTAATATATAATATAAGTCTATAATGTTTTAAAAGTCGGAAAATTTTGACAAAACAATAATATGAACATTAATTATTTTATTGTCATGTCACTACTTATTTTTCCATCAAAATTTCTACTTTTTTTTAGGATTTTATGTGCAAGCAAAAAATGTGTAAATCAAGAAACACTTTCTTCAAGTTTTAGAAAAATTTTTACTCTGAAAATCTCCAAAATGTTGTTAGACCTAAACATGAAATTTTAAGAAAAAGAACATCTGTAACAACAAGCATAATCTTCCTCATAAAACTTTTGTACTTTCATTTCTTTAAGAGCTGTTGGAGGATAATAAGTTAAGTAAAACAGTTAGCACATATGGTAGCGGAGGTTTGGTTCTTCTGCTGTATTTTAAAAAATTTTACCTGTAAGTTACAGGTTTTTAAAATTTGTAAATTTTCATTATTATCCCTTTAATAGGTTTCAGACAAATGAAAATACAAAATTCTTCATTATAACATATAAAATTATACATACAAATAAAAACACACTACTAAAAACAATATAAATAATTTTCTTATATAATATATTATATAAGTTTTATAATAAATATACATGTAAATAAAAAATAATAAATTTGAAAAATTACTTATCCTAATTAAGAATTTAATATTTTTTCTTTACCTTATTAAAATTTACAATCATATCAACCTTACATAATTTTTTTATTACATACATATAAAAACCAAGAAATGAAATTAAAAAAAAATTCGTTTTATATTATTTAGAACTGGTATGCAACCATATAAAGCATACATATCGTTAATTTAAACCAGGCTATTCAAAATTTTATAAATATGTACATAGTACATACATATTCATACTTATAACTTTTACAGTTATTCATTTCATTTTTATGTTATTTTTGTTTTTCTCTGTTTATTTTTGTAATTTATCACGATATCCTTTTGACATAATTTACATTTTTTTAACAAGTAATAGTACTTTACACCTTACACTTATACAACTGTAAAAATTGAACTTTGTTTTTGTTTACAATAACTGTAAAACGTAATATGTTTCCCCTTTTTTTATTATTTTTCTTTTGTTTTTGAAAAAACCGTTCTCTTTTCAACAAAATTAGAAAATCCGTTATATTGTTTTCTTTTTTTTTTTGGTTTAGAGTGACATTTAAGCATCACAGCTTATTATAACGGTGTAAAATATTAAAAAAAAATAAAAACAAATACATAATAAAAATTAAAATAATAAAAAAAAATTACAGAACTAACAAAAAATAATTAAAAATGAAAAAAATAACTAATTTTTTAAATCTTGACAAGCATAGAGCTTCTAAAAAAGAAAAATATTTCATTGTTGTCCTAGCAGTTCTAATTTGCATTTTTGTCATATGAACCTCAAAAATCCATAATTCAAAAATCGTATATAGTAAAACCCTGTCATTTATTATTAAAAAAACATTTATATGTACAAACAAAAAATATCAGAGGTGAAATAAGGAAACTTTAAATTTATATGAAGAGCCCAGATGTTACTTAAATATAGTATTGTTGGACAGATATTCTTATACAAAATATGATATTGTAGAAAGAAAAAATGAAAGTAGGTAGGAAATGAAAGGGTGTGATGGTTCCATATGATTACCTTCTTCTTTATAGTTTATATTATAACGTTATACATTTTTATGTATAGTATACTAAATTTTGAGAACATTTAAGTGATTAATAGATTACACGCTTTAACATTTCCTACAATGACCAAATTTTTGTGTTAATTTTTTAAAGAATTTATGTACTTATTTAATCGTATAGATTATTATTTAGAAATTAGATATTATTTAGGAATTAGTAAAGGATTCAAACAACGAAGAACAGTTTAACATTCTAACGGAACAGAATAAAAATGTTACTTAACTGTTTTTAAATTAAAATAAATGGTATGCCTAAATTTATCCATCACCTTTATGTAATATTAATTCATTGATAGTAATATCCTTATATATTAGAGTCCAACACTGATTGGATTTTAAAATAATTTTTACTATTATTTTAAGGATAATATAAAATAGATATAACCAACTAATTCTATCTAGTATAATACAATACCGTCAACACAAGGTTTATGAACTTAGTATAATTTTCTTCTATAGTTTGTTAGTTTTGTTTTAATTTATTTTTATTTTTTAACTCAATGTTCATAACTGACTAACAACATAATATTATATATGCATGCATAGAATTTTCAAATTTGATATATAGAATAACACATGACATATACATAAAATATTATACTTAACTGATATATGAACACATTTACAAAATATTGTATTTAACACTGGGACAATAAAAAATAAAAAAATAAAAATAAAATAAAATTGAAGAACATGTCCAGTATCCTTCAACCAGCTAACTAGTTTCATATATAATATTGTAAGGGTATGAGCTACTTGTTCATATCTAGATCATACCATATTGCATCTAACAAACCAGTACAACACTTTGGGTATAGTTGGTTGAATAAACATGCTGTATGTATTTTTTTTATTAAAAAAAAAAGTAAATAAACCGTCATGTAAATTAAGTCGACCAGCTCATAAATAATATATAGAATGTGTACATTGTAAATGCAACAACTAATCTAAAATTACAACTAGAATGCAAATACAATGGTGGTCACTTAAATAGAAAAAATTAACATTAAGTATATTAAACAACATAAGTTGTATTATTAATTTATCGAAAATTGGTACCAAAAAGTAAAAAAAAATCTAAAAATTAAAAAAAATTAATGTATTATTTTCAAAATATTTATACCCACTGAAAGAAGATTAGGACTCCCTCGTATGACTTTAATACAACTGCCGAGAAAAAAGGAGAGAGTATCCATTCTATCATTTTTGTCTGAATGTCCAGCTCTCGCTCTAAACCAAAAAAAGTTTCTGTGGATTCTCTTGAAAATTATTGTAAATTGGTCTGATTGTTCCTCTGCAGCGTCCATTTACCTAAATATATCAAATGGAAGCTGTAGATAAAGTATTTACGAACTGGTATTTTTATTTCCTAAATACTAAAATCCTACAAGAATAGTTAATTAAAAATTATGACCATAACAATATTTAAACCTATTGAACATGTATTGATCTCTTCCATTGTATTTTTATGGTTTTAAAGCTACCTAAGAGATAACAGTTAAAATAACTTCAAAAAATATAAACTTTATTAACTTTAGAGTGTTTTTTTTTTTTCCAAACATTTAAAATCTTTATTAGAAGTAGTCTTTAAACTTACTATTAAAAGTTTTAAAATATAAAAGCCATAAAAGTATTAAATTTCTTGAAACTAAAAAACTTTTTTTACTTCTTTACAAATTGACCAGCACTGTATTAATATTTAATATAATAGGGACACCACATATAGTAAGAAAAAGTTACGCCTTTACTTTATCTATGTTTATGACTATTGCAAGTACATAAAAAGCTCAAATATGAGGATAACACAAAATTGAAAAGAAATAAACAATAAACAAAAAAAAATATTTTGCATGCATAGTAGAACCAACAAGAACATACCTCAAAAAAAAGAGTAAAGAAATTTAACTAGTAAACAAAAAGTATACCGTTATATAGTTAAATAATGGTAGTTGATTTTTATGGAAAAAAAACGAATATACCTACCTTTTTTTTCTAAAGTAACATAGTTTTGTTCACAAGAACAAAAATACAGAAGTAACACAACAAAAAAAAAAAAACATCTAATTTCTGAAGTAAACAAAAAAACAAACAAAAACCGAGCAAAACAAAATGTCAGAGGGTGTACTTCAACTTAATTTGAATGAAAAACGGTCAAAAGAAATTGACGTTAGATTCATTTGAAATTGTAAAAAACAACAAAAAACTCCTATTAAATTGAAATAATGCCATACCTATATAATAACTATAAAAAAAAAACAAAAACATTAAAGTTGATTCGAGTTATAATTAAAACCTAAATAAATTTAAATGCTCAATAGAAATCTTAAAAAATTCTACATATATTGAGTGATAACACATATTCCACACATATTCCACATAAACACAAGTGACGCATTTGTAGATGGTTGGTTATGGAGGTTTTACCAGGATAAGCTGTAGTGCAACTTAATAGAAAGGTAAGTTTTATACTATCACAGATAAAATATATTAACCAGAAATTTTCAGTTACACAGGAATATTCAGAACTAGGGAAACAATCTAAAGAAATAATTCCTATAAAAGAATAGCGAATAATTCTAAAAAGAATCTTTTAATGAATCTTTTAGATACAACTTGATTTTTAAATAGTATAATGATTATTATTTTGTCAATATTAAAATACTTTATCATCAATTCTTACATATTGTAAAAGTAATTCTTTTAAATAACAGAAGTCTGGTGATATGAAGTGATTAAAAAATCTTGGATCATGAATGCATTAATAAAACTAAGAATGCTACAAAAACTGTAATAAAATAACTAATATTTTTTTAAAGATTTTCTAAACCTAAATTTTTAAAATATTAAAACTTCATTTCTTATTACACTTGTACATATACTTAAAAATTCATCAGCACAAAAAATAAATTACAAAAATTGTATTATTAAAAAAAAAAAAATAAATAAATCAGCGGTTCGATAAAAGTACAACTGAATCCTTTATGCTTTACAATTTTTTTTATTAATATAAAATATTTTATGTTAACTTGTACGTGTGTGTACGTACTTTTAAATGTACATAGTATTCAAAAATAAAAAAGAAAGTTTTTTGACATGGCGTGGCAAAAAGTAATCAAACGTATAAAATGAGCAGTAAAAGCCATTTTTTTTTTTCTCTAAAAAACAAAATCACGGTTTCTAACTGTTATGCCTGGTCAGAAAGTGAATGGGTAAATGTTTGTTTATTTCTTATTATTTTTTACTCATTTTTTGTTTTGCACTCTTTGTTTATTTTTTATATTTATGTTCCAGTTCCTAGAGTTTTTTTTTTTCATTCCATCCACTTTGTAACAAAAATGGAAAAAAAATTTTGACAGTTTTGTTGCTCTATATTTGATATTTTTTTATTGTTATAAAATCGTATTCCCGTTTTATATTTGATTCCAACCTGCCTAAACAAAACTGTATGTATTAATTTTTAGGTTTTTTTGTTTTGTGATAATATTGTCTCTTATTGTTTTCATTTTTCTATTTTTAATATTGTCCGGTATTACATTTTTTTTCGTTTTACGATAATAATGTCAAAAAAATATTGAAAAACAAAAAATTTACTATCAAAGAAAAATGTAGGGATGTATAATGTAAATTTAAACTTTTGTTTATTTCTAAAATGTTCATTGACCTGTATACTAAAATTAAATTTGTTATATAATCATTGAAGTTTCGAGAATGATAACGATAATAATTTAAGAAAAGTTTTTAAATTATTATATTTTTTTTAAAGTAGGTATAGTTTTAGTTTAATAAAGATGTATAGTTAACTACTTTAATTTACATAGTTTTTAAAAA
This sequence comes from Poecilobothrus nobilitatus, assembly GCA_947095535.1. Classification (NCBI taxonomy): domain Eukaryota; kingdom Metazoa; phylum Arthropoda; class Insecta; order Diptera; family Dolichopodidae; genus Poecilobothrus; species Poecilobothrus nobilitatus. Next base: position 264,234,657 of record OX352774.1, on the reverse strand, counting down.
AGATGTATTTTAATAAAACAAATACTAGTTTTATTTCGCAGTTCACGATTTAATCATTTTGCCAATTTCGTAAATTAAATTTACTTCTTTTATTTATTGGCTAGACGTCATCTTTTTATCACTTTTTCATACTGAAACCATCCCATCTTTTGTTCACTTTTTATGAAAATGAAAAAATTTTCATATTTTGTATCTACTTTTGATCTATTTTTTATACACTATTTCAACGTTTCTTCTATACATATTTTCTGACATTTGAAAACTGAAACTTGAAAACTTTTCTGAATTTCTGAACTATAATTTGTTATCGATAATTTATCAATTTAATTTAAGAATAAAATAAAACGTTCAATTTTTTAAAAAGTTTAAGAATAAATTATTTTATTGTCTTTAAAAAAGCTGAAAACGATATTCTCTCATTTTTCTTTCTACTTTTCAAAAGTTTGTGAAAAGTGAATTTCTCTATTTTTTTTTTTTCTACATTTTAAATTCTTCGAAAAAGTTAAACTCCTGTCATCGTTTTTCATTTAAATACATGCTAATCAACAGTATTTTATTTTTCCGAAAAGTGTAGAAGAAAATGACAATAAAGACAATAATGACAATAACAATAATGACAATAACGATTAAAAAGGGATAAAAAACATTGACGTTTAATCATCACCTTAGTTTTTAATGTATTTAAATGTTCAGTTAGTTGAAAAATTTTAATAATGAACCTAAACATTTTTTTGTACAAAATAAACATTTCTCGTTTTCCCAACTTATTTTTAATGTTGATATATTAATATTTTCAAATGACTGTTAAAATATTTTTTTAAAAATTGGGAAACTACTTATTACAACTTGAATAAAGGATATTTTTTTTGATTTTTTTATTTAAATAATAATGAATGGTGAGTAATGGTGGGTTTGTTACATTATCTTTGACATCAAAATCTAATGCGACAAAATCTTGCATACAAAATCTTGCTTCCGAAAATCTTTTAAAACAAAATTTTTTTTCCAAAATCTACTAGGACAACTCTAAAATCCTCCTTAACTATTTCTTTATACAAACTTTAAAAACAAAGCCACAATCTATTCTTTTAAAAATATTTTACAAGATTTTGTAATGCAAGATAAAAACAAAGAACAAGCAAAATTTTGTCACAGGTTGATTTTGGCGTGCAGGATTGTGACCCGCTTCCGAATTTGATACATTCAAAGCTATCACTTAATAATTATAAATTTTACAGGTATTTATATTTTATTTATTTTTAAAATAATTTATATTTCTGGGTAAAAATTTTCGAGAGTTATCTTCAGATTAACATTTTGTTTCGCTGGCGTTTGAAGGGCGACAGTTTTCACTCTTTTGAGTGCCTTTACATAATGCCACCTTATAGGGAATGACGTATACACAAAACTTTTGTATAGGATAATGTTTGTGCTTAGGAAGCTGTAACACTTTCAAAAATATTTGATAACATTTTGTTTCTTATCTTTTTTTCTAAAAAAATTATTAAAACCGATTTGTAAACAACTATAAAATCGCTGCTAATTAATTTTTTTTTTCCATACATATTTTAAAAATAAATGAACTAATTCTCAAATTAAGCAATTGCCTTTATTTCTTTTTAAATGAAAAAATCATTCTAGAAAAATCTATATGAAATAAAAAGTTATATTATATACTTTCAAAAATAGAAATCAAAAAAACATTCATCTAGAAATTTTTAAACAATTTTATTTCTTAAAATTTAGGTAAATTCATTTAAACTTTCCATTTAACTAAACATTACTTAAAGAAAAATCTCAAAATCTCTTTACATCATACATAAATTTTAATTAAATTTTATGTATAACACTAAAGAAAAACTGCACTACACTGCACTGCACTGCACTAAACTTTATAACTTAAATTATACTAACTGAAAAACTTTATTACTTTATATATATGTAATACTTGCTACAAAACTAACACAAACGGTTAAAGTTAACTTTTAATTTATAAAGTACTTTTCAAATAAAAAAAAATAAAAAATTAAAACCAACAAAAAAAAAAAATAAATAAATCTTGTTATATATATAAACCTTAAAACCACATCAAACATTTTTTTGGCACTAACAGCTTCTGATAACAAAAGCTAAACCATAACAAAAGCTATAAAATAGAAAAAACTTTCATCAAAAAGTTTATGAAAATTGGTTTCTACTCAATATAACATCAACACTTCTTTAAACCACCTTCCCACCTGCACTATACAAACTTTATATTTTTTTTCTCAATAACTTCTCCTTCATACTACTAAAAAGAAAAAACCCAAAAAAGTCCAACAAAACTCATTATGAAATATAACCACTAACAAGAAATAAAAAATTCATCAAACTTTTCCTATAGGTACTAGTAAAATCTACCAAAAAAAAAAGTTTTTACTCTTATATTCTACCATTCCATTTATGTACTTTATGTTACCTTTCACTGTTGAGACATTAAATAAAAAATTCCCGACAGCATTCCCGACAACTCAAGTGAAATAAAAAGGAATAAAAAAATATAAATACTAAACTAAAACAAATTATAATAAAATAAAAAAAAAAAAAAATATATTGAAGCCAAGTAAAAAAAAAAGATTTAAGGAGAGAAACTGCTTTACAAAACGAAGAGAAATAATTTCTTGAACACATCCGAATTATAGAAAAGGGACAAAAAATTTATTTACAAAATTAAATTTTGTATAATAAATTTACAACAAACAAACAATTTCTTGAATCCCTAAAACAAATATTGTTTAACTATGCAAAAAAAAAAAACGAAAAGGGGTGGTGTGTCATATGGACCACTTATAGTATAGGTACGTATAGTTTTGTAATTTATCTTCTTTCTTTGTCATACAAAAACAAAATATCGTACAGATTGAAAAAAAATTTCTTTTTAATCAAACAATATAAATTTAGAAAAAACAAAAAAAAAAAACAAATATTTGTATCGACATCATTGCACATTACTAACAATATTTTTGAAAATGGAAAATTACTCCTATAATTATGCAACAAATGTTTAAAATATTTATAAAAAAAAAAATGTACTTGTTTTATAATATTAGGGGCTTCGGTAGCCTAGTGGATAGGCGTGTGGCGTATTAACCGAAGGAGTGTAGGTTCGATCCCTGCACAGGTCGTAAGTGTTTTTTTCTTTACATACCCCCCTTACGACCAAATTAATGTAAATATATAGTATATAATATAAACAAAATAAATAATATTAGTATATAATTTAATAATAGTATAAAAACCTATAATGGCCTTAGTAGCCGATGGTTCAATAATATTGCACTACATTAATGCATGTAATATTAATATAAATAATATTATCCAATGGAGCTGACATTGGTATAATTTAAGGTGATTTATTTTTTGATTAGCACGACAAATTATTTTTTTTCTAAGTTTTAAAGTTCTTGAAATTTTGTCTATCAGGTATTCAAGTTTGTTTTTCCACTTCAATGTATATGTAAAAAATAACAGTTCGATGTTCGTAAAGTGTTATAACTATTTGGACATAATTTTTATTTTTATATGATGATTATAATCTAACTTAATATAACTATGATACGCCGGAGAGAAAATATTAATTTTAGCTAAAAAATTTGTTTTTAAAAACGTAAAATGAAAAAAAGAAGATAGAACTTCGAAAAGAAATCGATTTTATAACTAAACTATATCATTTAATAGTTTTTTTTGTAGTTTACACCCCTGCCTCATAAATCGGACAAGAAAATTACATAGTCTTTCTTTTCCTTTCCAGATATATCTGTAAATAAAGGGGGGGGGGGGCAAAAAGTAAAATTATTCTTATGACACGAGTTGAATTGGAACCCAGACTTGCTCAGTGTTTACACTGTGTTTTATATTTTATTACCCACTAGTCCACCGAGGCCCTATTTTGTAGTTATTTTTAACTCAATATCTAGTACTTATATTTTTTTCAAAAATGCAACGAAATGTTTTGTTTTCTTTTTTTTAAAAAAAGGTTAGAAAAGATTTCCACTCCAAAATTCTTCAAAACTAAACTTTTATTTTCTTAAATTTTCTTTTATTAAATTTTTTTTTTATTCTGGTATAATCAGCAATGCACATTTATCAGTACATAAATATAATAAATACATACGATTTATATTTTCAGATATTAAGAAAGGCTTAAAAAGCTTATGATTTCCTTAAAGAAAGTTTTGTTTAAAAATCTTTAATACTTGTTTTAACCAATACCTATGTATTTTATCAAATTTAGGAAATTGTCTTTTCAATTTGTTTCTATTATTAAAATGTAGGTGAAATATCTTAAAATATACTCTATTTTTATTTCATTGACAAGGTACTTGAAGACTTATATGTTGTAATAGGAAATATTCTGAAAAAGTCTTATTTTTCTTATTAAACAAAATAAAAATTAAAATGTATTTTCTGAAAAAAAATATATACCTAAATGAAAATTTTAACAAGTAAAAGTAACAGTAAGTCGATGCAACCGACTTATTTATACCGTACACCTAAAAAATTCAAATTAAATTAAAAATCCATAAGTTATTTTAGTTAGGTATTTAATATAACTAAGCTAAAAAAATAAATGATTTTACAAACTTTTTACAAAATTTCATATTTCTATCTTTATTAAATTCGAAAATATGCTTGTTAGGTCTTGGGAAGTGTGTGAAGGCACGCGGACCACCACCCCAATTCATCTCAAATTTTAGAGACATCAACAGGGTAGAACATTCTTATATCAGATTTCAAGTTTATATATTTATTAATTTCGAAGATATGCTTGTTTGGTCTTAGGAGTTGTGTGGCAGATACCCGAACAACCATTCTAATTCATCTTAAATTTTGGACAAATCAGGGATTCAGGAAACAACACCTTAGCACCAAACTTGAAGTTTCTATCTTTATTAATTTCGAAGATATGCTTGTTCGGTTTTGGGAGTTGTATGGGAGGTACCCGAACGACCATTCCAATTCATCTCAAATTTTAGGGAAATCAGGGATTTAGGAAACAGCACCCTCGTATCAAATTTGAAGTTCCTATCTTTATTAATTTCGAAGATATGCTTGTTCGGTTTTTTGAGTTGTATGGGAGGTACCCGAACAGCTCCTCCAATTCATCTCAAATTTTGGACAAATCAGGGATTCAGGAAACAACACCCTAGTACCAAATTTGAAGTTTCTATCTTTATTAATTTCGAATATATGCTTGTTCGATTTTGGGATTTGTATGGGAGGTACCCGAACAAGTTTTTATCTTTATTAATTTCGAAGATATGCGTATTCGGTTTTGGGAGTTGTATGGGAGGTACTCGAACGCATGCTCCGATTTCGCATGATCCGAGGTTTCGAGGTACTCGAACGCACGCATGGTCCCATTTACAATCCCCGCCTTACCTTAGTCATTTTTAACCTACAGTATAAATTTCATCAAGATAGCATCATTATTTTTTGAGTTATCGTGCGTACGGACGGACGGATGGACGGACAGACGGATATCGCTAAATCGACTCAGGGGGTGATCCTGATTCAGAATATATATATATGTCTATACCTAACTCGCTTCCTTTTGGTGGTTACAAACACCATACCAAAGTTAATATACCCCATACTTAATGTGTAGGGTATAATAAAGATTTTTAATAATTTCATAACTTTGACAGAACATCAATTTTCTTATGAGGTTTGGTAAGGTTACAAGTACTTGGATAGATTATAAATTGTAAATTATGGATTTGGAATTTTTTTTAAATAGGATGGGTATAGATACCAAAATAATATTATTTGACCAATGTGAATCTTTAGTATGTTAAAAATATTGTTACATAGTAACTATTGTCTTCTAAATAAATGTGTAAATGTTTATTCTTTTTAGATTGTTTTAAAGTATGTTTGATTTTCAACAAAATTGGATTCTTTAGAAATTCTTCCAAGCTCAATTGTTTTGACTGTTACCTATGTATTTGTCCCGATTGGACTCGAATGCTTTAAGTGGTTCATAACCCATTCAAAAACATTCACACTATAAATTTATGGTTCCGTCAATATATCTCTTGAACAATTTAAAGCATAATATCAGATGATATAGGTTAAAAGAAAGGTTTTAAAATGCGTCTTCAAATGATATATCAAGTTCCGTTATGGGATATTCAGTTTTACTATGGGATTAAAGAAAAAAATATTAATTTTTTGGAAAATGTTTCAATAGATATAACAGTACATTTGCGCTTACTTATTTTTATTTGTCTTCTACCTACCTCTACCTAAAACGGACCCCATTGTTTTTTTAAAGTATTTATTTCCTGAGTGATAGCAAATTATATATAAAAAAACATATCGAACGTCAAAAATCTCTTTCAAGATTTTAAACGATGTTATGGTCTTAGCAGTTCAATAGATTTTTACAATAACATGCATTTGGTTGCAATATTTTCAAAAGGCGATATTAACACTCTTTCTTGGCTTAGATTTCAATCGAGACCATCACAGGATTTCATTATTTTTATTTAATTTTATTTGTGCAAAATTGAAAAGGAATCGTAGCAGCCATTCTAAAGTTATGCTTGCAATAGCCCTGTTATCAACCAACAGAAAAATTATTTTAAATTCACTTCGTTTTTTTTTTTTTTTTTGCGTCAACTCAGGTGCAATACTTTTTCCCTTTATTTGTTCACATAGTTCTACCCAATCAAATGGGTTTATAAAATTTATTAAGTAACCTGTTCATCCTTTAACCTCTAAAATTAATACATTTTTCCAGACTAAAATAACATTTGAAATTATAATTTCCATATCTTACAAAATTTTTTTATATTACAAAAATATGATATAACATTTGAATCCAAATATCAAATATTTTTTGTCCAAAGGGTGAGAACTTCGTCATAAATTTCTAAGAAACTGTTCACATATGTGTTGGAAAAAAAAAATTTTTATAATCCTTATCTTCAGACACTGTAAAAATATATTGAAAAAGGGTTTGCTTAAAAAGAAAAACAAAAAAAAAGTAATCATTTTCTTTAATAGATACCAAAAGAACTATAAGTTGATATTTTTAAAAATTTTCCAACATCTGGTATCGATGATTCAGAAACATTTTCGTTTGTTTGAACAGGAATAAATGCATTTTGACTTAAATTTTTATTGTTAACATTTAGCATTACTAAAGTATTAATAAATAATAACATATTAAAGAAAAGAATTTTAGTTATTTTTATTCATCCTAATTTTGAAAAGGTTTTATATGAATCACCCATTCTTATTTTATTCTCTATATTTTGTGTAAATATACCATTGATTTTAGAAATGTTATAGCATATAATTTGGAAAAAAAGTGTTTAAAAAGTATTAAATAAGTTTGTTCGTTTAAATTTCAAACACAAAAAAAAAAAAAAAACAAGGTAGAATGTAAACCAACGGTTTTTAAAAGCACACATTCCAAAACTCAATACAAACTGTTTAGAAGTGTGACTTACACAAAAATTTGAAAATTTCATGTAATAAGAAAAAACTTGAAAATAAGACATTTTTGAGATTTTGAGGGGCCGTAAGTCCGGAATCCTATATAACTAAGAAAAGCTGTTAACACACGTAAAAATATATTATTAAACCTTTAATTTTCATGTCTTGCCGAAGAAAAATTTGTACAGGTGCCTAAGTTACAGGTGTCCTAAAAATAGCAAATATTCAATTTTTGAGGCGTAATAACTCTTTTGGGGTGTTACCAAAAAATTTTCTGAGCAAACTTTATACTAATTCTAAAAGTTCTTCTTGTCTCAAAATTTCAGGTTCCTATCTAAAGGGGTGCCGGAGTTATGAAAAAAGAAATTTCATGCAAAATGTGGTTTTCATATAACGGTAAATTTAAATAGTAAATTACAAAATATTACATAATTTTCATATTGTTTTATATAGATAATAAAATTTTCGATTCTTCTGGCGGTTTTAGATTGCAAAATTATTACGCAGAGCCCGAGATATATACATCTGAAAATGGGGCTTTTTCGCAATTTTGAAGAGCTGCAACTTTGGAACCCTTTACAATTAAAATAAACCTTTAACACACGTAAAAATATATTATTGTAGATTTAATTTTTATATCTTGCAGAAGTAAAATGTGTACAGGTTCCTAAGTTACAGGTGTTTAAAAATAGCAAATTTTCAATTTTTAAGCCGTAATAGCTCATATAAACAGGGGGTGGTCCGAAAAAATTTTCTGAGCAAACTTATACTAATTCTAAAAGTTCTTTGTTGCCTCAAAATTTCAAGCTTCTATCTAGAAGCGTGCCGGAGTTATGAAAGTAGAAAAATCATGCAAAATTTGGTTTTCAGATAACGGTAAATTTAAATACTAAATTTAAAAAAATTGTATAATTTTGATGTTAATTTACAAAGATAAAAGAAATACCTGTCGAATGACGTTTTCAGATTGAAAAAATCTTAAGCAGAACATAAGATATATGCATTTAAAAAGAGGGCTTTTTCAAAGTTAGAGGGGCTGTAGCTCCGTAATGGGGGGGCTACATGAAAAAGTTGTTCCACAAAATTATTTTTTTTATGAGACCTACCTATGGTTAAAATTTTTTTTCTCTATCTTTAACGGTGTAGAAGTTTTGTAAACAGACGGACGGACGGACGGACGGACAGAGTGAAACTAATAAGCACATTTTTTCAAAATTTTTTTGGAAATGTGCTAAAAAGCAGTCAAAGTACTTTGGAACAGTCAAAATTTAAAGTAACTTTATTAGAAAATTGGGATTATCGATAAAAAAAAAAGAGCAAAAACAAATAAAAAAGTTTTTAAAAACTCAATATATACTTTTTTGAATTCTTTTCAAAGAAACTTTATAATTCCATACAAAATAAAATAAAAAATTTATTTTATAACTAAATTTAAACAGTCTCTTTTATTTTTAAAAACTTTTCCAAAATGTTTAAATTTCAAAAAAAAAAAAAAAGAATCAAATATTTAAAATAATCAATGTGAATTTAAAAATTTAAATTTACAAACGTTTCGGTTCGTTTGAGTGCATTTTTTTAATACACATTTAAACAAAACATTTTAAGTTTGACAAAAAAACGTTGTTAACTGAAGACTAAAAGTTTTTGTAGAATCAAAAAGAAAAAGTAGAAAATAAAGTTTATTAAATTTTATTTTGATGTGTCCTAAATCTAACCTGATTTCATCTTACATTTTAAATCTCACCAATTTAATTTTTTTTTTTCTCTTCTATATGGAACTGTATATCCTTTAAATTTCGATATAAAAACTCCATATCTTCATAATCATATAAGTATTTTATTAGCATCCAAACTTATTTAACTAAACTAAGCTAAATTTCAAATTTAATAATAATTTTATGGCATATTATTTAAAAAGGACATATTACTCTACCCAGACAGTAGAGAAAGTAAAGACACCAGTTTTATATAGGAAGTAAATTAAAGGGATTTTTGTTAAGACATAAATAAAAGACAATTATAAACATTCAAAATATGTTTTTATATCATATCAGTGAAAAACGTTCATCATGTAATAATAATTGTTAGAACATTATAATCTATACGTTATAAACACCTTCAATATTAGTAAATAATTTATCTGTGAACTGTAAACTTTTTTTTGGAAGTAATCTTATTATTTTATCTGGTTAAATTTTTATATTTCAAATATATTCAAAATAAATTCAAATTATCTAATCTAATATTGGATCTTTAAATAATTACCATTCTAAATATTTTCTAAACCTAATAAATTAATTTCAGAAATCTTTTTAAAACTCTAATAACCATATAAAATTAATTAAAATTTGGTCTGGTAAAAAGTGTTAACTTCAGAGCTTAAAGGATAAACAGGTTATCAATAAATATTTTGTTGCTTTTTAATGGCTATAAAAATCATAATTCAAAATTAAGAGTATGGAAATAATAACCGGAATAAAAAAATTTAATTTCAATTTTTTGCTTTTTTTAATTTTTGCAAAATACAAAAAGAAAATATATCTTAAATAATGAACTTCTGTGAAAGTCCTGATTGGTAATGTATAGCCATTAAAAGTTAATATCAGCTTTTGAAAATATTCATATAAAATTTCGATTACTGTAAATATCTCTTGAAACACTTGGAAAACTTTATATTATTTGACAGCCTTATAGAAATGTCCTTTCAAATTATGTAATCAACCTTGGAAATTCAACTGTTACCTTAGGTATAGTCAATAGTGGGGTCAATAGTGGGAAGAAAAAAAATGTTACATAAAGGGTACTCGGAAAGTACATTATTGTTTCTATTAATTTGGGTTTTTGAAAAATACGCTTTAGTTAAAAAACTTTACAAAAAAAGAAAATATAGCATTTTTCTAAATTTAAAACAAAAACAACGTAGTATGTAAAACCTCGAGCGTAGGTAGTAAGGATCAGAAGAATAGCTGTGGATAGCCATGAATTTAACGATATTAGCGATCTAGAGGTTGAGCAACCTGCAGAAATGGTAGGTTCCTGAAAGCCGCGAAATGGATCTAAAAATTACAGCCTTAAAACCAATAGCTTAATGTGATGTTTATCTCGACCGATGGAACCTTAGCCACTTATACCAACAAAACATGTGAAATCAAATGTTTTTAAAGGACATTTTCCAAAAGTCATTAAAAACAGTCTAAAATTGTAGCTTGTAAGAAAATTTGTAATTTTTCTTAGAATATAAAAGAAAACATTGTAAAAAATCCAGAAACACTAACTTCCTTCAATTTTAAGGAAACCTTATATTCTTATTGAACTAAGAAAAGTTGTTAATGCATGTAAAAGTAAAATATTAAAGCTTTAATTTTTATGTTTTCCTAATAGATTCTTTTTAAACAAGAGGAAGTACAAAAAATTTTCTTAAATATCTTATACTAATTCTGAAAGTTTTTCTTTCTCAAAATTTCATTATTATTTGAAAGAACATTTCAAGACCTCTTTTTAAGCTGTCAATCGATATTATGTGCATCAGTTCATATGTTAATTTAAAAGTACAGTTTTTATTACCATTAAAAAGACAATATAAACTATTTATTGGTTGGTAATTTATTTAAATTATTTTATTCAATTTTAATTTGTTTTAAATTTTAACCATTTACTCAATTTTCAGACCCTACACGATTCAACACACATTTCTGTAAATGTATATGTATAAAGGAGTTATTAAGTAATTCATAAAGGAGTTATTGCAAGTAAATTATGTTTCATTGTTGTATTGTGCAAAATTAAAACAATAAAAAATATTAAAATTGAAATAATATAAATTAATTGGTTTTTTCATGATAATAAATTTTCTTCCTTGTTAATCATGACTTATTGGAAAAAATTTTAATTAGATACATGTGGTAATAATACACTAACACCACGTATCAAATTTAAATTTTTTATAGATTTATAGATTCATTTTAATAAAATATCAAATAATAGATTTAAATTATATTGAAAATTATTATTGTCGTAACGAACGTTTTTTTGAAGGCAAACATTTTTCAAAAAGGAAGAAAAATCATTCAAAATTTAGCTTTTACGTAACGGTAAAAGTAAATACTAAAGTTTCAAAGTTTGTATAATTTTGATATTGATTTATCAAAAGGTTAAAAAGAGTTCGTTTGATGGTTTTAGAGAAAAAATGTTAGACAGAACTTGAGTTATTATGCACATTTAAAAATAGGGCTTTCCCAAGTTTGAAGGTGCTGTAGCTCCGAAACGGGTGGTAATACATAAAAATGTTGTTCTACAACATTAATTTTTCAAAAGGTCTATGCATGGTTAAAATTTTATTATTCTATCGTAAACGCTGTAAAGTTTTGTAAAAATTTCGTTTCATAATCTAAACTCAAAAATGTTCAACAAACAATTTTTTACTAATATTTTAGGGAGTTGTTTTTTTAGGAAGTTCCACTTAGTTTTTATTAAAATTTTTTCTCAGGACAAAATATTACAGTTTAAAAATAAGGCTAAGACTAATGAAATATATATATATTTTTTTTAAATAAGTTGCTCTCTAAATGTCCCAAAAATTAATATAATAAAAATATTTCATATAATCATAATTAAAAGGACGATTGAATTAATTACCGCCATACAATCTCTAAATTATGGTATCACAAAAAAAATATTTTAAATTTTATATGATATAATCATTTATCAGTATAATTTTATTTCTCTTGTTTTATAAAATTCATTCCCAAAATTTTCTTTTAAAATTTTAAGGTAAAAATACTTAAAATTTAAAAGCAAATTAATATTTTTATAATTAATAATTCAAAATTAGTATACTGGTAAATGATTTCCATAATTTTATTAAAACTAATAAGTAAACTCTTGAAATAAACTTTATATTACTTTTTGTACATAAAAAAAAAAACTTCATTAATTAGTACATCGACTAATTTAAAATAACAGCAAAAAAAAAAAAAACATAAAATAAACTTCAAAAACTAAACTAAAAAAAAAATATCTAAAAAAATTTAATTTTTAATTTAAAAATAAAACCTTCTTCATAAAAAAAATTAGGTCAAAAATTTACTCTAAAGTCTCAAAATAATTTTTCGTTATTCAGTATTTCTATAACTCGTATAGAAATTTAGTAAAGCATAAAGCGATTCCACCTCTTCCTCAATCACCTCTGCCTCAAAAAATTAGAAATTAAAATTATTCCTGCTCTCTTTCTTTTCAAATTTTCAAAAAAAATTTTCGTTTTGTTTTGTTTTTTTTTTTTTTGTATTAAATCCTTAAAGGAAAATATACTTTTTCTCTAAAAAACAAAAAAATAAAAAATTGGCTATTATACTCTTATAATTATTACCTAAGTTTTTAATTCTCATAATTCGCAAAAAAATGTCATTCAACTATCTTTTTATTACAACCTTCTTCTATAGAATGTATTAACAAGCCCCTTGTCCTTCAGATACTTAAAAATTAAAAATAAAAAATATAAGAAAAGGCAACAGAAAAAGGATATCGAAATGTGGAAAATAAACTTTTTCATTTGAATTTCAATAAAAATTCCAAAATACTAGAAAATTTTTCAAGAAAACTTTATCTAGCTTAGGCATTTTTTGCAAGATAACTTTTATTTTTGGATACGATCTTTACCAGAAATCTATATTTAAATAACTTACCTTAGGACTTGTAGTCTAAACTGTAACAGAATAAAAAAAACAAAACTAAACATAGAATTAAGAACTGGAAAAGATTAGGCTCATTTAATGATAGTAAGCGAATCTTTTTCAAAAACATGTAATGAAAACTGAATTTTCTAAAGGCTAAAATTTGTGTCGTAAATTTACAATAATGTAAAAATACCATTCAGATTACATTTTATTTGAATTTCTATATTCTATTAAAAACAGATTAGACCTTTTTCTAACCTTTTCATTATCTAAACCTCCAATCAAATTAACAATTATAATACCTGGGCCCTATTGCATCAACCACTTATCACTAATCAAATAATCACTTTTTTGATAAGTTTTTGTTGCACCAAAACCGTATTTGATAATAGCTCAAAAAAGTTTTGATTAGTAAAAAACACTCACTTATCAAAATTATGTTGCACCAAATAAATTAGTAGTAACTTATCATTTTGTAATTGAAAAGTGATTAGTTAATCAAATTATCATAAAAATTGTTGTGTGCAATTTTGTTGCATCAAAAATATTCACTAACCGCTTATCAAGTAGCATTTTAATATTTAGCATACTTGTTTGATTAAAGAAAATTTTCTTATCGATTTTTGATAAGTGGAATTATTTTACGAAAAAAAAAAGGTTTTATTATATTTATTCTTTGGAACTTAATTAATTTGTTTCTATACAATTAATTTAAATTGTTGTAAAATATTTGATACGTGCATTGATCGATAGTTATAGCATTTTTAACGATAGCATTTGATACGTGCGATAGTTGCATTGATCCTTATTTGGTAATATATACTTTCGTAGAAATAAACACCTAATAAAATATCTTAATGGATATTAGAATACTTACCTTAGTTCACTTTTAATTGGATAGTGACAAATATATTCAAGATTACGATGTGTTACTCAAAGCTAAAAAATTGGGTCCAATATAATATAATATTTTATATTGAATTACTTATAGCGATTCTTGGGATAAATATTTTGTTTATATTAAAAATAATATAAGTAATTTAGATATCTAATAATATCTAAATAATAAATAAATGAAAAAAGTATGTATATGAGGTTATTTTAATTTCCAGCGCTGTATTTGTATACCAGTTTGTTCAGAAAATATGAAGAAAATTGAAAAATAAATATCAAGTAAATGTAATATTAAACTAAACATGATACAGTAACTTAAAATAATGATTGATCATGGTTTTTTTAAATATACTTATAATATAAAAAATTTGGTGTATAATATCAAACCTAATTGCTTTATTGAATATTAATTTAAATATTATATGTATGTGTACATATATACGTGTAATAAAATAATAAGAAATTCAAAAGTGCCAAATTTAAAGTGCCAAACAAGTAACAGGGCAATAAATTTTGCAAAATAATTCATTTTTAATTATTGTTTTACTTAAACTTAAGTTTTTAAAAGAAACTATTAATAATGAGAAACATTTAATTATTATTTAAAGAAATAATTTAACATATTACATTTAACATGCATAGCTTATCAAATCAACAAATTTTATTGTATTTTGATAAGTTTGGTTTTTTTTTGGAGAAACGCTTATAATTTTTACTTATTGATAAGAGATAAATTGTTGAGTTGATAAGTGAGTGAAATTTTAAAAACTTTCGTGCAACACTAATCACTTACAGTTATCATGATAGGTTTATTTTGATTACACGATAAGTGATAAGTAATTGGTACAATATGGCCCTGGGTTCTCTTAATTTTTATATCTTTTTTTTAAATATATTTCATATAAATAAAAATCGTATCCAAATTTTTTTTTCATAATTCTTACATTTTCTTTTATTTTAAATACATCAAAAATGTTGGAGTCCTTTTCTGAAAAAAAAGAAAAACTATTTTAAATCCTACTGCAGTTTTAATTTTACTGCAGTCAAAAATAATACTTGCTTCAAATCTTTTTGATTATTTTTTTTTTTTTTTTCTGAAATTACAAGAACTTTTGTTAGGGAAGAAAATTGTTAGGGAAGAAAGACACAAAAAGAAAAAAAAAACAAAAGCTATTTATAAATCGACACAAAAAATTATCTCCTTGCCTTTACAGTGAAGCCTGCCAAGCGCAATCAAATAAATTTACCCAAGGAATTAAAAAAAAAAGTAACTAAAAGTTTAGCTTAGTGTTTCATTTTCTTTCTTTTGTTATTTTTTCTTTCTGTTTGCTTTTCTTTTCTTTTTTTTTTTTGTACTTTAAAGTTTTTCTTTCTTATTCTTATCAAATTCCTTATATATTATCCTTTCTCTGATGTGAAGAAATAATTCTTTTTTTTTTTGTATCTCATCTGAAGATTAAAAAAAAAAAACGGTTCTTAAAAACTAAAACAAGAAAAACAAAAAAAATTTGGAAAAAAAAAAAAGAATGTTCTTCTGGTGTTTCCAAAAAAAAATTTGAAGAAAATTTTGTCTATTTTCAAAAGACCAGATTTTTTAATATAAAAGTAAGTGAGTGATATTTTAAGAACTTTCGTGCAACTCAAATCACTTACACTTATCATGATAAGTTTATTTTGATTAGATGATAAGTGATAAGTGGTTGGTGTAATAGGGCCCTGGTTCTCTTAATTTTTATATCTTTTTTTAAGTCTTTGAAAAAGCATCTACCCATCAATTAAACTAAACCGTATATCTTAAACTTAAAATGGAGAGAAAATTATAGAAAATGGTATATAAAATATGCCAATGACTAAGGGTCAATAATGTAATAACTTACAGGAAATTTTAAAATAAACCTAAAAGTATTGTAAGCTCACAGTTTTAATACTAAAGTCGTTTTTGGTTTAAATAATTAATTTTTTAAATTTTTTCATACTTTTGTTTATTTTTTATAGTTTTAAATGGAACTATTTAACAATAACTCGATATTTTTTTGTTTTAAAATGTTGAGATAAATAACTTTAATTTTCAAACCATAGAAATGTCTGACCTCAAATCTGATAATTCTTTAACATTTACTTCAAAAATTGTATAGTTAAATCATCCAACCCTGCATCTATGATTAAAATTGGTTTTTCTTATTCTTTTTTTTTCCCCTATTTTTCTCTATTTCTTTTGATCCCAAGGACTTGGAAGTAATTTCATGCATCGTTTGTCTTCTTCTAAATTCTTTTTGCCCTTCTTAAGACAAAATAAAAAGAAAAATTAAAAAAATACAATTAGAACAAATACAAAAAAAAAATGAAAGTGGCCAAAACTCTTAAGTTTCCACACAAAAGATATAAAAAAAACAACACAAAAAAATGAGGACATGAAATAGAAATTAATCACAAATACATCGAAATTTTTCTTATACATATATGTACAAAATAAATAAACTCATACATTAAAAAATATCTCCAAACATTAATGGTGATAATAGAAATAATATAAAGAAAAATAATAAAAATAAATTAAATAAATTGCATTTGAAGAAATATTTTTATCCCTTTCAAATCCTTAGAATAACTACTTATATATTGTATATGATCTTAGGGTATTTTTTTTAAGTCTTAAGGAAAAAAAAAATTAACAAAAAATAAATTTAAAAAAATTTCTTATTTTGTTTATAACAAACATTAAAGTGTTTTGTTCTATTATTTTCTATTTTTTTTTTTTAATAAAGTGATTTTATAAACTAGAAAGTATAGATCTAAGTTTAGAGTTCAATATAATAATTATATAAGAAGCTTAACAGAAAAATTTAAAAATAAAGAAATGTCATCACTTTTCTTTTATAATAACGGCTTTTTAATAATAAACATAGTACTACATTATTTAAACATTACTTTATATCTATTTAGAACTAGTTATAAACATTTATTTAAGAATACAGAATTTAAAACAATCCCTAGAACATTACTCGTTATTAATCCGCAACGCAAATTACAGGGTGTTCAAAATGTACTGTTATAGTTTGAAAAAAACATGCTTCATTACTTAAAATTAATCTATATGACCCAACCGAAACTTTGAGACTTGAGACTTTTCGATTAAAAAGTCTATACCTTAATTCCACTACACTATTGGCTAGATGATAAGCTTTTCAAATTTTTTTAGTTTCAAAATGAAGATCTAACTTCCCAGCATTTGTATTGAAGTATTGAAGAACTAAAAAAACCATCTTTTAAATTCAACTTTTCTATCAGTTTTTCCGAATTTCTTTTACAAATCAGAATTTAATAATTTGCTTTTCCACACCATGATTAAATTCAAATTTATTCAAGGATTCATTTCAATCTACATATAAAAATTTGAAAAAAAAAAAAATAATTCTAAATTTTTCAAAAAAAAAAAATTTTTTTTTTTTTTTTTAATCCGTTAAAAATTCCACGAAGACTAAGAAACTTTTTTCGAAGAAAATTAAAGTGAAAATATTCCTAATAATGTTTTAACATTTTTTTATTATTTTTTAGTTATTTTTTGTTATTTTTAATTTTCTAGATTCTATGAAAATTCAGGCATTCTTTTGCTAAAATTTGCTAATATCTGAAGAAACATTGAAAGTGTTTTTTTTTTCTTTGTTTTCTTTTATTGTTGCCTTTTTTTTCTGAAAGTTATCTTTGAAGGAAATTAAATATAAATTGACTTTTAAGTTGAACTTGACTGTCTTTTCTTTTGGTAAAGCATTACAAAATGCATACTATTTTGAAGTTTTTTTTTTTTTCTTATAGAAAAATTGAGGAAAATTAAGAGCTCAATTTTATATTTTTTTATTTAAATTGTAGCATATTTTAAAAATATTATTGATAGTTTCATTATTAGATTTCAGAAGAACAAAAGTATATATAGGATATTTTTAAATTCATATTTCAATTGAATTTAATTTGAAGTCGTTAAATATAATATGCAATATTGTTCTTTTAGAGTTTCGCAAGTAAGAAATTAACCTCGATTTGCAACAAGAAAGTAAAATATAAAATAGATTAATCATTTTCTATATGAGAAACATTTTTATAATAAAGTTCTATTAGATCCCTTGCTCCAAAAAGAAAGTACAATTTTCATAAACCAAAAATTACCATATTAATTGTAAATTTCTACCTATAATTTTTTCTTTTTCTTTTTCTTTTTCCTAACTCAACAATTTGCATAATTTAAGGCACTATTTTAGTCATTTTCAATAACTGTTTTATAAATAATTTTACTACTATTATTAATCTAACGGTAGAATAATTTTTATTCTAATTTTGTTTTGTTTTTGTCTTTCTTCTTATTTTCGCCCTCCTATTTTCTAGTTCAGTACACAAAAAAGGACTAGACAATATGCGAATTTTTGACGTGATACTAAGATTGTTGCGATATGACTGGATCTAAAAGTACTAACATAAAAAAAAATATATATATATATATATATATATATATATATACATATAGAAAAAAAAGGAAAAACAATATACCATAAAATGATGGTGATATAATGATTATTCTTTCTAAAACTTTTCTTGTTTAGAGTTTTTTTTGTTTTTAATCTAATTTGGAACAAACTTGCAAGAAATTGGAATAAAAAATGAAACAAAAAGAAAAAATTTAAGAAAAAAAAAAAAAGAAATTTTTTTTTTTATTATTTTGTATCCTGAGGTCAGGATCATAAAATCAAGGCTTAATAAAAGCATTTGTATATACACGAATTGATTTATATTTGCATACATACTATAAATGTATATGTTTGTAAGTAGGGTAGGTACGTAAAGAAAAATTACTTAAGGAAAATTTTCATGTTTTTTTCTTTTCCTTTTAATGTGTATTTTGGACAGTATGAGTTGAAAAAACAATGAAAATTGTTATACAAAAAAAAAATTAATTGGAGTTTTTGTAGACTTTTTCGTTTCATTAAGAATAACTTTTTTTTTTTTTTTTTTTCGCAAAAATAGAAAAAAAATATATTCTTGTTGTATGGATAAACTTTAATTAACATAAAAAATAATGGTGTAAAATCAAAATTAAAACAAAATAACACTAACCAAACAAAAATTAATTATTGTAATTTAAAACTTTAAAACAAACTTATTATAAAGATTAATTAACATTTCGGTTACAAAAAAAAGGAAATATTTAAATTAAATGGTTATGAAATTGAGGACAAAATAAACAAAAAATAAAAACATGGGGCAACTGTTCCCGTTTTGATTTTAATTTAATTACCTTTAAAAATGAATTTTTTTTATTATCAAAATAAGGGTTTGTTATTTTAAATAAGACAAAAATATAATTAAATTTTCAATTTTTTTCTATTTGCAGCAAATTAATGTTTTAGATTTTCTTTTACTTTTAAACTTTCAATAATTTTGTATTGAAGCCTGCATCATATAAATTTTAAATCTGCGTATTCTTTTCTGCATATTTCAACTTTTTAGACCATTTGCTGAAAAACTATCGTATTTTTTTCATATATCCAAAACAAACTAAAATATAATCATGTCCTATTATAAAACAGACACATCAATACCAATTTAAAAAAGTGGTAATCTTTGGGGAATTTTGTTGTGAGAGTGAATTTCCAATGTACTCTTCCAAATTTTTGCAAACCAAGTTTTGTGTTACAAATAATTTTAGTTAACCATAGAGGAAGAAAATTTTTAATAGACATCACTTTTATAGCATTTTTTTAATTATTCACTTAAATTAAATTTTTATCAAATATCATCTGGATCATAAAATTTTTTATCAGTCTGTAATGAAAAATACTAACAAGTTTCATTTCAAAATCTACGTTTAATTGTTTTGATCATAAATTTACATTAAATATCACATTTAATTGCCATTATTAAGAACATAAAAAAAAAATTAAATTACAATGCGAAAAAAACGCTGATTTTAAAATAGGTACTTTTACTATAAAAAAAAAAAAAAAATAAAAGAAACACTATATCCATTATGATATCAAATGGATCAAATATTAAAGATTCATTTTAAAACCATAAAATCTCAGTTTATTACAAAAACAATTTTAAAATTTAATTTTTAATGGAAAAATATGCACATTTTTTTTTTCATTTTACATTTAACCTCTTTTCTTTTTTTTTTTTTTATTATTATTTATTCAGTTTTTCCTCTTTTAAACCAAACTATTTTCATTCTTTTTCTTTATACTTATGTGCAATATTTGCATTCTGCATTAATTTTATTACACCTTCTCATTCTTTTCATCCGATTTTCATTATTTTATGGAAATAAAATGCTCAAATAAAGGTGTAAAATATAAATTATAATGACCAGAAAAGTGATCTTTTTTTTATCCTTATATCCGTTAAATTAATGGCTTATTTTCGCTGATCCGTGACATTTACACTATCCACAAATTACATCCTATGAAAAACTAATTTTTGTTATTACTCTTTTTGAATTTCTTTTAGAATGAATTCTTCTGTTCGTCTTAAGAGTAACAAAAAGTTCTATAGCATTTATTATAGTTATTGTGTTAAGTGTTAGTAATCTGCAAAACTATTTAATACCAAAATATAAAACAAACAAACACATGGTTTCAGTTTTTGAACGATATTAAAAGGTATGATTACAAGATTAATAACACTTTTAGTAAATTTTCCTTTTAAACATTAAAGTGAAATTTTACTATAACTTTTTATTTATTAGTAACAAAATATGAATATGAAATTTGAAGTTAACCGATTTATTTATTTATTTATTTATATTAATATTACATACATTAATGTAGTGCAATATTATTGAACCATCGGCTACTAAGGCCATTATAGGTTTTTTATACTATTATTAAATTATATACTAATATTATTTATTTTGTTTATATTATATACTATATATTTACATTATATTAGGTCGTAAGGGGGGTATGTAAAGAAAAAAACTTACGACCTGTGCAGGGATCGAACCCACACTCCTTCGGTTAATACGCCACACGCCTACCCACTAGGCTACCGAAGCCCCTGAAGTTAACCGAATTCTATAGTTGAAATATAACAATTTTAATTATTGCATACTTTTAGGTATATATTATATTTTTATTATTACTAGGCTTATCCTGTTGAAAACAGATAAATAGTATTATTATATGAACAATAAAATAAAATATCCAGGTTGAGTGGCATACCATTCCCATTGTGTATGCATATGTACAGGTGTTCTATATGCATTGACTTAAAGTATATGTTAATTTATATTTATCGACTACAGTAATAAGAAAAAATAAATTAACAATTTTTAGATATAATTCTTATAATCTAATTTAAGTAGAAAATGATTTTTTTTAATACTTATTGATTTCGTGTTTATATTTGAATGAAGACTGCAATATTTACATTTGAATGATTAACTTAAGGCCAAGTTTCAGATATATTATTTGTATGTTACGAATGAAGACTGCTAAAATTCCCTAGCTTAACTTTTCAATTTATTCTTTTGAAATACCTAATTTGTTATGATTCTGAACTGTATAATAAAACCTGTAACGAAAAATCACAATACTATAAGAAATGAAAAAAAAAAATCCAATATATTTTTATTTTGGTTTGATATCTCATTATTAAGAGATGGGGTATAAGTATTGAAACTATTGAGTAAAAAACAAACACATTGTTCAATTTGACAATGCAATGATATTCGATTAACTAACAGACTTATAGCGACCAATTATAACAGGATTTAATTCAACATTGAAAATTCATAATTCAAAACAACGATATAATGTATTTGGGGCTTAACCCAAGTATAGCTCTCCATACAGATAAAAAATAAAGAAAATGAAAATAATACAACAAATAATTATTTCACAGCTAATTTAAGAGTATCAAAAAAGAATACTAATCTCAATGTAAATAAATCATGGATTATTTGAACAAAATATTTATGTACCATATAAAAATTATTAAAATAAAATATAAAATGTATTGTAAAAATTTCTCTGGTCACTGTACATTCATTTTATCCATTGAAATATCCATAAAAATAAAAATATAGAGAAAAATGTTGATGATGATACTGCGTCATCATCAAACAAAATATTAAAGAGATCAACAAATTGAATTACATCAAAGAATTTAAAGGAATGTAACCATATAAAGAAAATAAAAAAACTATTTTTTTTTTAATAATGGATAAAACAAAAGAGCAACCAAATGTATACAATATTTTTATATTTATGAACAATTATAAAAAGTTATAATCAAAAAAAAAAAACTATTATAAAAGCAAAAATAAAATGACCTCAGTGACTTTTTTTTAATACCATTTTACGCTTTCAATCTTTCATCTATTTGATTACCTGTAAATTGCTTTCAAATTTAAAATTAAATTAACTAAAGGTAAACGAATTTTAAGTGCTATATTAAAAGTTATTATATTATATATATATATACATATATATATATATATATATGTTTTTATTATTTATGTAATATTTTTTGCGTAATTTTAGTATTTAATATTTTTTTTCACGTACATTTTCCTTGTAAATTTTCCTAGGAATTTCATACGTTCGATTTTTTTGTTTTAATTAATTCAATACTAACTTATGTAGATATATGCTGAAATATAATTAAATTAATGTTTGATATTCGGTGTTCAATTATTAATTAATAAAAAAAAAAAAACTTTTTTAAATTTTATTAAAATGTCACATCATGTTTTTTGATATAAAAAAAAAAAGAAAATTATTTAATTTTATAGGAAATTGAATTAAAAAATATTGTTTATGATTTCTTTAAATAAATTTAATAAAAAAAATATGTCATCATACTTCCAACATGAATTTTTGATAGAAACTACAAAAGCTGATCTTCCCGGTCAATAGTCTTATGAAAATTATTGACCGGGGGCTTAATGCAATGAAAAAATTATTCATTTTGAATTGTACTCTTAGATGATCGTCAATTATATTATAAAACATGAATAGGTATGTAATGTATATATCCCTTTTTTATCGGTTTTGAATTTAATTTTTCTTAAAATTTGGAAAAAATGGAGAAAAGATGCTTAGAAATTGAAAGTAATACACGTTTTTTTCTTATTTATAAACCATTATATTTGTATATTTACGAAAGGTAAAACCCATAGTCAGTAGCTGATAATAATAAACATCTAGGTTTAAAAGCTAGATTTCCAGCTTACTAAAACGTCAATATTTTTATTTTTGTTTTTTGATTTTACTACCAGTTTTTTGTTACAATTTCAATGTAACAAAAAATATTTAACAATTTTTTTTTTTTGTTGAAGTATAAGTTCTAAAATTAATTACAACTTTGGATGGGGTTTCCCGTTTTTTATATGTTAAATATTATTCTAATATCGAGTTTGTAATGAATTTTCAATAATAATTAGAACGCAATAAAAGAAAGAGAAACTAAAACTAAAATTGGTAATTTCCAGATATTAAAGTAATACCAGAAATTCTAAATTAATTGTAGATAGGGATTAATTGATGTGTATTGAGCTTCTTTGAACATTTAGCTTTGTTATTTGTGTTGCATAAAAAAACTCAAGCAGCTATATGTCTATAAATAATAAGTTTTTAAAATATTGTATATGGCCTACATCCGAAAGGAAAAGGATTCATCCCTTTATGGATTTATCGATATACCTAATAAAGATTAATAAAAAAACAAAGGTTAAATCTGGTATTTTATATTAAAAGTTGACAGTGTTGTCCATTTTTTATTTACAAAAATAACAAGTGATTTTCTTTATTTTTTTTTTGAGGTTGCATGAAATTTTGTACTCAAGATAAGAAAGAAATTTTTTTTTCAATTTTGTTGTTCAATTTTATAAAAGATTTTTCTAAATAAACTAAATTTATATTAAATAAACAATCAATTAATAAAATCGTTGAATATCTAATAAGTTTTAAAAAATAAATAAGAGTCTAAAAGTCTAAAAAATAAATAACAGAAACAGGATTATCTACGTTGGATATTTTAAGTACTGGCACATTCAGCATATTGATTTTAATATTAATTTAATAAATTATTTATAGGATGGCTCGAAACTAAAAAAAACGAACCGGAAATGCCATAAATTAATAATTATAATTAGAATAATGATAAAAATAATATGGATGAAAAAAGTCAACATTTCTTTAATTATAATTTGAATAAATATTTCATTATGCTCCTTTTTTATTTTTATAAATTACATTTTTTTTTTTTTTAATTTACATTTTTAGTTTTTTACATTGATTTTTTTTTTAATTTTATATTTTTATTTATAATTTTTAATATCTAAAGCTAAAGAATAACAGAGTAATACTTAATAGATATTGTTTGGGCAAGTAAAAATTATATATATATTTGATGAATGTACTTTAAAAATCTTTTCCCCTATAACAGGCACATTCAGCAAACTAACTTATTTTTTTATAGAATTAAATGCTTTTTATATTATTAAAAGGCTGGAATACATCCAATTTTGCAAGTTTGGATTATATCTCAAAAGTTTTACTATCATTTACGATTTCATCAAATGAGTCGAATGTGTCCCAGTTTACCCTACTCAATGACTGTATCGAGAAAAGTTGCTATTTTTCTTTTAATTCTAATTTATTATAATAAAAAAATTTGGCTCCATTTAAATATGATGTGTGAGTAAAACACTATAATTATAATAAATACATCAGTTTTTTTAATACTTTAATTATTAAAAAAAAATTTTTTTTGTATTATAAAATTATATGAGCCTTTTTTATTTTAAATTGTTATCACCAAATATACCTGATTTTTAATAAATATCAATTTAACAATAAAAGCTTCAATTAATAACCAATTAACTCACCTGTAAAATAAAGAGAACAATAAAGAATTATCTAGTATTAATAATATCATAAAAAAATAATAATAATTTTAATGAGAATTTTAAGTAATAAATTTATAAAACTGCAATAGTCATTAATAATTAATAAAAGAAATTTTCTTTCATAATCAACTGTCCAATATACGTCAAACACTACCAAAGGTATGATTTTGATAAATCTAGTAAATCTTTTTTTTTTATTCTTTAGCGTATATTAAATATTAAATATTGGTTTAAGATCAATTATTTCTAAAAATTATTGTAAAATTTTTAAACTCCAAAGAAATTTTAACTTTTAACAATGAAACATAACTACCATAATATACTGATACTTTCAAAACATTTAACATTCTTCTTATATTCTTTTGTCATTTATAAATAATATTAAGGACTTTCTAGTCAAAATTTCTTCTTTACTTTCTTTATTTATTTTTTTAATTCTTATAAATCAACAAAATAAATGTATACTCTTCCATTTCATTAAGTCTAATCATTTTTCATTGCATTAATAAGCATAAATTAAATTCAAAAACCAAAACAAAAATATATTAATATATTATTAAATTGTTTACTCATGATTTTCTTACATAATTCTTTGTA
Organism: Poecilobothrus nobilitatus; assembly: GCA_947095535.1. Lineage (NCBI taxonomy): Eukaryota > Metazoa > Arthropoda > Insecta > Diptera > Dolichopodidae > Poecilobothrus > Poecilobothrus nobilitatus. The sequence goes on along the minus strand of OX352774.1, from coordinate 264,209,109 downwards.
CAACTAAAAAAAAATAAAAGCCTATATAGTTATTAGAAAAACAAATTAATTAACAAAACCCTTCTTCTAACCCATTTTTTTTTATTTTTCTGATTCTTTCATCTTATCCTAAATATATGAAAAATTACTACTCCATTCTCTTCCCGAAATCATTGCGTGTTATTAAAATAGGAAAATACAAAAAATAATTTTTTATATATAACAGATTTGCAATTCATTATGTTCAAAAATAATTACCTATAATAAACGACAAATAGTAAAAAAAAAATAATATACTGTAATAAAATATTTAACAGATATTATTTTATATATTTAAAAAAAAAAAACAAACATTTTTTATATTGTGAGAAACAAAAAAATATTCTATAATAATATATTATTATTATTTTTATGATGGCTGTTAAATATTTGTAACCATTCCAAAATACTTTTTTTTCTTTCAACATTCCTGGTACCAAAACAAATCGAAAACAAAGCTATAACAAATCATTTACCATTAACAATAAAAATGTGTTCAGCGAAAATCAGACTAAAATAGACAGAAAAAAAAAAAAAAAAATTCTATCCTTATCATAAACATTTTATCAATCACTTTTTCATCATCAAAAGACTCTAAATTCTTTATATTACCCATCCTCTGATTTTTATACTATCGCGGTTAAATCTTCTCACTAACAAAAATACAAAAAAAAAAAAAATAAAAAAAACTGGTTTCTATTTCAGGCAAAATGAATCTTTAAGGAAACAAAAATTTGGTAAATAGCACCAGCATCAATTTTTAATATCAACACCAGTGAATGTGAAATAAAAAAAAAAAAAAAACAAAATTAGCCTTGAAGCTTAAAATATAACAAAAAGATGAATAGTTTTTTCGTCTTTTTTGTGAGTTAGAAAGAGATAAACTATACAAAAACAAATAGAAGAGAAAAATTAAAACGAAAATCATAAAATAACAAAAAAAAAAACAAAAAAAATTTGTAACAAATTATGGACTACATCAATACAATTATTATAGTTGAAGGCTATTTGTATACAACTTTTCTTTTTATTTATTTATTTATTTTTTTTTTGTTGTCCTCATCAATAAGACAACAGTACCAGATAATCTGGCACATTAATCGATGTCCAAAAATGATTTCTTTTTTTTTTTTTGTTTTGTTATGTTTAATACGAAAATGACATTTTTAAAATGTCATTAGTGGAAACAGGATATGATATAGATTTGATTTCAATAAAATGTACTCATTTGTAAAAATTTATTTAACCCGAGTCTATTTTTGTCGGCTTTTCTATGTAAATTGTATTATTTTTTGAATATATAAAAAATATTTGTAAAAATATCCTAATGTTTATTTTGTGTAACCCTACTTTTAGATTATTCAGACAATCAGCTTCCGAATAAAGTTCTTAATATGATGGTTGTAAGCTTATACATAGAAATGCCAAAGGTACGTAAAGTCCTTTTAAGCATTTGGACGGCAAATAAATTTATAGAAATATGAAAAAAAAACATCAATCGAGTGACTATTTTAATAGTTCAAAGAATAAATTAAAAATTATAACCTATAAAATAACCATTAATAGATTTAATTCTAATCTACAAAAAAAAAATTTTGCTTAATTAACATTTTTTTTTGGGGCTTAGATGGCTTTGTGAGTAAGAGTGTAAAAAATTCAATGTAAATACCGACGAAGTATGGATTCATATGGAATGAAAAGGTTGTGTACAGTACTTCTCACATTTATGTGGCAGGACAATAAACTAAAAACAAAAGATCAAAAATCAAACAAATTTTTAAAATATTTATAAATCCTAAGGAAAATGATGATAACTTAAAATCTCCCTTTTTCTAATTAAACTCTAAATTTTCTATTTTTTATTGTACACACTTTTTTTAGAAATCCGTTAAAAACCATCATTACCATATCAAAAAAAATTCTATAATCGCTTATTTACCTACTTTAGTTAATTTCAACTTAATTTTTTTTCCCTGGTAACTGCTATGTACCCACACATTCACACTTTTACATTTATAAGCATTATGTCCGTTTTAGATCTATTTTAGACATTTCATTCTTAATTCGACATTTATTTAAACGCCTTGGAGAGGAAAAACACATTCAAAAATAGAATAAAAATAAATAACAAAAAAAAAACAAAAACAAAATACATATTATAAAAACAGATTTGTTCTAAAAAAAAAGGATAATAAATAAAAATATCAATGTTTGCATAAGCGTTTTATATATGAGATTTTTAGCTTTAGATATTTCCTTAAATAAGTGATGGTCGTCTATCACTCATACGCTTGAATACTTGCTTACTTATATAAACATGATTTTCTTTTTCAAAAGGAAATAATATATACTCGTACATTGGTATATATGTACATATTATGTACATTATTCATATACATATATTTAATAAATATACGAGTATTAATACGAGTAGTTGAGTTGATAAATAGTTTTCTTAAACTTTAGTCTTTTATTACTTTTTAATAATAACTAATAAATTATTTTATTTTATTAATTAATTTAATTAACGATTTTTAAATTAAAACGGTTTAATTGTATATAAAATATTTAACGCCTTAAACGGAACATTTTTAACACTTCAAGTGAGGAATAATTCGGTAATTAAATGTATAACAATGTTTTTTGCAGAGAATCAAACCCTTTTTGGATGAATCAATTTAGTAATCTATAGAATATTCAGATGATAATTATCCTGGAATTAAATCTATTTTTGTTGTTCGTTGCATAGAGATACCATATAACAAATGTTATGGACAACATAAAAACAGAAAAAGATCAAGTCAAATACTGTCATTTAATAAAACAACCACCATATCTATATAAAATTTAAAGCACTATGGTGCAACCATTAATTTAGATTTATTAATTTGTAGAAAAATAGTCGACTATAATAGCAGAACTAAGGTTCGACCAAAAATAAATACTTCTGCACATTATAATAGCAATAACTGTAAAAAGACGAAATGTTTCGCTCATTGCAGCTGAGTATTTATATGGAATTGAACATATTTCATCTCTACATAAAGGCATTTTTTATGGTGGTTTTACAACGGTGGTTTTTATATACATTTAAATTTGAAATTAACAACTTAAATTTTAACCATAGATTTTTTTTAGTTTTGGTTGATATCTTTAGGAACAAATTGAATTTCACCGCAAGGACGAATGCATTCCTATTGTTAAGTAAAATTTTCAAATTGTTTTAATTTTCTGAAACTCATCAACACGTCAGAGTATAACTAGGTATTAGTTAGACTTTTGAAGAATGAATAAGGTTTACATTAGAATGTACCTATACGACATTTTTATTGTTATGTACTATATTATTAAATCAAAAATACATTTTTATAATTACAAAATTTTTGCATCTAAAATTTTACTTGTCGTCCTTAGTAAACAACAAATTAATTTTTTAAAAATTATTATTTATCAACTTACTCTCGTTTTAATATTGATATTATACTTCACTAATATTAATATGTTATTTATATTTAAGTATACTTAATAAAATATATACATACACTTATTATATGCAACTATTTACATAAGTATGTTCATGTATTATTTACAAAATGTACAAAAGTTCAAGCATAAAACATATGTGTTATGTATATTATGGTTAAAAATTATATAAAACATATCTTTTACAAAATAAAATAAAACAAAAAAAAAAAAAAAAAGAAAAAGAACGAAAGTAAATAAGAAAGAGATAGATTGTAAATATATGAGTATCATTTAGATCAACGAAAAAGAAAAATGATATCCTTTTGAGGAATCGTTTATTGTTGATATCTTTTAAATTTTTTTTTTTTTTTTTATTATTATTGTTTTTTATTTTTTTCATTTCTCTTTATCCTTCTATTTCTAACATTTGCCTCGATTTATTTCTTTATTTTTTTTATTTCTACATAATATTATGTAAGTATGATATGATTATTCTAATATTTAAATCCTAAAATTGTAGGCGCTGATTTAAATGAAAACAAACCGAACATATACTTTCTTTTATGGTAATGGTTAGCAACACTACCACGAATGCTATACCACTATTCATTACCAAATACTCATTGCTAGCCAACGTCTTCTACGTAATATGGTAAATATATTATTTAAATACATATAAATATGAATTTACATTAAAATATAATATGTTTATATGTTTGTTTGTTTGTTTATTTATTTGTTTATGATAGGCACCATACATACCATATTATATGCACATACATATTTCATATAATAATTATTATATACAACATGGCATACTTTTACTGTTACTTTATAATGATGTTGATACTGATATTGATTATGTTGGTGTTGATGATGATAATGATGATGGTTAGACGGCGTTGTAGCGTGAAATAAAGCTTTAAATAGCAGATGGCAGATGGCACCATCGGAATTGTTTGTTTTATTTTTGTTTTTCTTTACATAATACCGTTATATATTTGTTTTTAACTTTTTTTTTTTCGTTTGATATTTTTATTGTATTTCTTAAATAAACACATGTTTTTTTTTTATTTTAAATATGTGTGTATGTGCTTGTATATAGGAAAAATAGGCTACATATGGTCGCTTTTCTTTTTATAATAACACAGTGTTGTTATGATACTAATAAGTAATACTTTTCATGATAAATTCTTTATTGTTAGGAAAAAAAAATATAATAACGGTTATATGTTTTTTTTTTTTTATAATGGTTATGTGTGAAATTTATGTATGTATATAAATTTACTGATGTTCATATGTAGATTTGTGATATGCGTAGGAAATAAAAATGAGTATTAATTTGCTTTTTAGTATTTTTTCTTTTAATTTATATTTTTTTTTATTATTGTTGCTGTTAATAACGTTAATATTATTTATTTTTTTTTGTTCGTCGTATTATTTAAAATTTGAGGTGCCTCATGAGTGAAACACGTTCGTCCCTGAATATTATTTTTTTTTTTTTTATTTTATAAATTAAAAATTGATAATCAAAGCGTTTTTAATTACTGAAAATGGATAAATGACCAATGGATAAAATATTGCGTGATTTCGATATAGGTAACTTATGCAATATTTAAAAATAATAATTATTAATAAAAGTTATAGCTTGGTTTAAAAAAAAACGATATAACATTTATTTTTATATTTGGAGTAAGTAATTCTTGTTGAAGAACCAGCATATTAAGGAGTTAGAAATAAATGTTAGTATCATATAAAGATCAGAATTTAGACACCGCAAAAAAAATCATTTATAAAAGGTATTCTTGTAAAATTAAAGAACATACATTTAGTGTTTATGTTTTTTGTAGAATGGTCACTTTAAAAATAAAAACAAAAAAATACAAAAAAGAGTATTATTAAATTTTTGGTGAAATTTTTAATTTTCGTAACCAATTTTAATAACTACTGGACAAAATTTTGAGACTTGTTCCGCTAGAATATATCGCTAATATTATTATTAACCACCATGTTAGCCCTTTAACAGAGCTAACGGTACCGAAATGTTTTTTATACAAACTTTTATAAAACTACATATGGATACAGGTAATATATTTCATAGAATATTTATTTATTTTTTTGATTATTATTTTTATTAATATTATTTATTTATTTGGATATATGATCTAGACCGGAAGATTAATCGATTTAATCAGAAATTTCTCGCCTAAAAGATTATTGGCTTAACCACTGCTTCATTGCGTCAAAGATTAAAAATTAATTTCAATTTTAGGTTTTTTGTAAAATCAATAGTTTGAAATAACTAAATAAATAAAATCTTATATAAAGCAAACACTGAGCTAGTAAACGCTTCGCCGTTAAAATTTTCAATTATCTCCATGTTTTTAATATTTCTTGAGTTCGCAAATATATTTTTTGTTCCAAATACAATTCAAAACATATCCATGTTCGATATGTAAACGATAACTCAAGATCATATTAACCTGAGCAATTAAAAATAGTTATAGTCTGAAGTTTTATTTAATAGAACCCGCAACGTTCGGACACTTGGAACAATGAAGCTTGGCTATGAAAAAAAAAAAAACGGATAAAGTTGTAACTTAAAAACGATTTGATTTGGGCATTTAAAATTCAGCACACAGTTAAAACAAAGTTTTCGTGCAAATATGAATCTGATTTGACAACCTTGCTAAAATTTTAGCAAGTTTGGTTGGTTGGTTAGTATTAATTTATACCGAAAACGAAAACCTTAAATAATATAAAATGTTCAACGTAATGTTTGGGTAAGAATGTAGAATGGGTAAGACTATTTTTAAAACTTCGAATATAACAAATTCTACATTATTTAAGTTCTTCATATAATATGTAAGTGCTTATACGAGAAAGTCAAGTAAGAGCTCTTTTAATTTATAATTAAATTTTTATTATTTACTCTTCTGGTATTCATTAACAATTTCTAATTTTAATTCCTATTTTTACTTTCAGCTTATTAAAATCAAAGAAATTTTTTTTACAAATATATAAATATATACTAATTAACTTTCGAACTCTTAAACCTAACACTATAAATATTTTAAAACAGGATTATGGCATCTTAATAAAATTAAAAACAATTCACAACAACAAATTATTTATAATATTTAAATGATATTAAAGAAGTGATATCTTCTTGAACTTTGTGATATCTTCCTAAAATTAGAGTAACATCAAAAGAAGACGTCAACACAGATTTCAATGTCAGACACAATTTCTTGTTAGGAAGCCCACCGATTTTTGTTTTCGCATTATTGTTATGATTATTTTTTTTTTTTTTTGTTTTGTATTCACTATAATTTTCCACATTAATTTTTTTTCCACTTTTCATTACTGTTATTTTTTACCATCAGAATAACAGAAAATTCAGTAAATAATTTATTTTTATAAGAAAGAAAAAAAAAGTGGAAAAACAAACAAAAAACGGTAAACATCTTTAACGAAAACATAAAACAATTTTTTTTTTTTTTCTCTGTTACAATACAATTTTTTATGACTTATCACCATCTTTTCAGGATCAGTTTTTTATTATTTAGAATCGACACTCATTTTGTTATAATTTTCTTTATTTTTTTATTTATTTAGTTTTTTTTTTTTCTTAATTTTTGTTTGTTATAATTGGGTTTATGTTTCTTCTGTCTAAGACATATCTTTTCTTTCGTTCCCATCATTTCTATCATTTTTATATTGTTGTTATTTGTCATAATTTCTTTCTTATTTTTCGTTATGATTGTTGTTCTTGTTATATTGTTTGCTTGTGTTTTTGTACTTGTTGTTATTACTGGAGGGTTTAAACAAATATTATTTTTATTTTATTTTATTTCTTTTAGTTAATGTTTTCCGCAAAAAAAAAAGAAAACAGACAATTTTTTTTAAATTTAAGACTACGTCAGTCTATTTGTTGGTTTAAACATCCTTTGGTTTGTTTTATTTGTAAAAGTTCAAAACTAAATTTGGTTCTTTTTTTGCATTGCAAGTTATCTATGGATTTTCTATAAAAATATGGCTTGTTAGCCATATGGACGATAGGCATTCACTATTTAAATATTAGCAAATAAACTTCTGATATCCCAATACCAAATACATCAAATAATGTGTGATGTGATTTAATCTAAAATATTAGTCTTTTAAGCTCAAACACTTGGTTTTTCTTTAAAGTAAAGCTAATAGTTTTGACATAGTAAGTCAAATTTTATTAAATCCACCAATTTTTTATTATTCTGTTGGTTCAGTTTTTCCTTTAATAAAGTCCGGTATTGAATTATCATAAGTGTATTTCAGAGAGGTCATTAAATTTATTATCCCAGGCTTGGTTTACTACACTTTTCATACTTCATGCGTACGTAAGAAAAATTCATGCAAAAGTTTCTCTACTGTCCTGATCTTCCAAACAACAAAAAAATAACTACCGAAATCCTGAGAGCGTACCAAACATTATTTATTTATATTTTTAGTTGTTTTGTTTTTTTTTTCCTTATCTTTTACGTATTGTTAGAGTCTCATCTTATGATTTTCTGCCTATTACTTAGTTTTTTTTTTATCTTATTTTTCATTTTTTATTGTTGTTATTTTTTTGTGGAAAGAGAATTAAAATATGTACTTACATATATGTATGTTATAAAATGGAAATAAATTTTATGTTATTTAGGAAAATTAAACAATTGAAATATATTAAGGGATATATTTTCCATATAAATTATTTTATGTTGCACTTAAAGATTTCTAAGTAGAGGCCAATTACATATTTTTTGTGATCCTCTTTTTTTATTTTATTTTTTTTTTTTTTTTGTTTGTTCCTTATTTCTTAGGAACGCTAGTTGGTTGTTTGTCTGCATAAATACAGGATTTTTTTTTTATTTGGTTTGATTATATTTTATTTTTATTTTGCCAGAAGGTTCTGATATATTATGAGATAAATGTAGGCGTTCGGTAATTGTATCGATTGATAGAATTTAAAATCTGATTTCAACAGGATTTAATATTAAAATAAAAACATTTTATTTTTTCATTTAAAAATTATTATAATCATAATATTATGTATTTGTTATACATTTATATTATATGTATGTATATATAATATTATTTATGATTTATGAAAAACTTTTTGAAAGCACTTTGAAAGAAGGTTTAGATAAAATCGAATATTTGGAAATGCGATTTAAAAGGTAATTTTACGAAATGTATGATTATAAAAGGATACGTTTTTGCGTTAATAACGGAATTAAGAATCATAAAGAATCATCTTATTCTCGTCTACAATATTATATATTACTTATATTTTTAGCTAAAGTAGAAGTGAGTTCATATTATGAAATTTGATACAATGCACTATCATATTAATACAATATAATATTAACAACAAACTATATAATATGTATGTATTACAACCACATGTTATTTTACATTGGGATGTGTGAATTAAAGAGAATAATAAAATATACTATAATTACCCCTTTTTCATTTGTTGACTGATTAAGTAAATAATTTTAATAATGGTTTACTTTTTTTTTGTTTTTTTTTTTCAAATCATATCTGTGTCTAGAACAATATTGGTTTGAGGTAGGTTTTCAAGATTTTGATTGACTTTAAATTATTATCAGTGATTTTATTCTCTGAATTTAATTTTGTTTTTATAAACCTTATCCCTTATAAACCTTATAAACCTGAGGTTATCTTCGACGAATTCAAAATTGTTGTTCTTGGTTATTAATGTTATTAGGTATTTAATGCCTGTTGAAAGGTGCTGGTATTTATTATTTTCGTTTTTGTGTAATATTCTGTTAATCTCTTGATTAACTAGAAACCTTTCCAGATTTTATTTTCTGGTTTCTGTTTTTTTATCAAATAAGTTCTTTAATGTAACCACTAAGAACCACGCCTCAGAAGTTTTATCTGGTACCGAGTCCTCCTTTAACCAATATAATGGGATGAAACCCTTACCTGCTAATTGAAGGCATCACTGTCACTGTAGCAGCTATTATTGTTGGATATTGATATTACTTAATTGGAACACATCTATCTAGTCTTGTTTTTATTTTTCTTTGAAAAATTATCCAAAATATTTTAAATATTTTGTTATAGAAATGAAACCTGAGATAAACATATTTAAAAATAGATTTTTTTCAAATTTTGAAGCAATGTAGTTCCAGGTGGGGCTACATAAAATGTTCTTCTACAACATTAATTTTTTTAGAGATCTATTCATGGTTCAAATTTCATTGTTCTCACTTTAACGGTGTATAAATTTTGATAACAAACGAACAGACGGATAGATTTAAACTAATAAGCACATTGTTTTTGGAAAATGTTCTAAACAGAAATATAATTAATATTACAAGAGTTTAGTTTAATAGTAGAATTATTTTTTTTTTTTTTTTATGCATTTCTCTGCCATATAAATGTGGACAAGAAATTACACAGCCTTTCCTATTCAGGTGTGACTGTAAATGTCGTAAGAGGGAATAACTCTTACGACGTGTGTGTATAACTATTTTTCAAAAATAAATTCATCAAAAACTTCAACAAAAAGGCAAGTAAAATTAGATAATGCTTTTCGTCTAAATCCTTTTCGTTTGTTCTTCTTTGACTGATTTTCCGCTACAAAATGGTCTATAGTATAACGTCCACTGTTTATCTCTCTCATATTTATATATTCCAGTTGTTATGAAGCAAGAGAGGGAGTGCACATTTAGGTTGAGGAAAAGTTCAAAAATATTTTTACAAAAAGAAAGTAAGTCAATGAAGTATTTTAAATAAGAAAATGCCTTTTTTGACTAAATATTATAAGTACCTATAAGATATTTTTTATATTAAATATTTTTATCTAACGACATTTTTTATATTTTAATTATTAATTTATTTTATTTAATTATTATTATTATTATTATGTAATACCAATTAAAATTAAAGTTAATTTTTATTTTTATTTTTATTTTATATAATTTAAATATTTAAACTGATTTTTGAGAAAATAATATGTATATTTTATTAACAAAAAAAAAATTTTCGATTACAAAATAAATACTTAAAATCTTAAAATATTTTGTAATTCTTAATGAAAATAAATGTTTGTTATAATATATTATATATTATTTACTTTTATAAATTATTTAATTATATTTATAAAGTTTTCTATTAATTTTTATCATCTTGATTTAAGAACATATTTTGCCTCTTGTTTTTGTTAAAATTATTTTGTGTAATATTATTTTGAGACGATCCAGAAGAATGAAGAAGAGAATAATAAAATGAGGAAAAGTGTAGAGTTTACTGGGTGAACTTTAGGATACCTGTTTACGAACAGTATATATGTTTTTATCATCAAATTTAAGTATCTTTTACGAAATTGAAGATGTCTATATTTTAATTAAGTACCAGACTATAAAGTAAATTACGCAGTTGCTAGCTATCCTGTTCTGTTATTGTACATCTTAAAATTAAATTTTTTTTTCACCAAACACTTAATTATGTGCAAAAGAAAATATGATATTGTAGGACAGCAACTTGAACGAGTCGAACTTGTTCAAATACAATAGCAAATAGTTGATATTTGTATAAAAATGAAATTTCTACATCTATCAGATCGTTTCCTGTACAGTGTCTCAAAATGTAATAGTATACCCTTATGCGTATAAAAATGTAAAGGCAATAATCTTAAAATTGTTGGGTATTTGAAATGAAGTTTTCGATATCCTTTTGTGAAAGAATATATTTATTATTATTTTTTTTTTAGTTTTCTTATTATATTATTTAGAAAAGTATGATTTATTCAATTTTTTTATTAAAGCTGTAGATTAATCGACTGTAGCTATTTTATTATACTCGTACTATGCAACAGAAATACCTGGTATATTTTCGGTGCATTTTATCTTATTACAAGAATTACAAGTATGCTATTACGATATTAATTATTACGATATGAACTATTACGATATAAATTATTTATACTGACTATGACTAAACCTTGGGTTTAATTTTTGGTTTTATTATTTTATTTTTTTTAATTATTGTAGTTTCGGTTGTTCGCTAAATCTTATTTCGTATATTCCATGGCCTGTAAAAATGTATTTCATTTTTTCTATTAAATCTTCTGTTAAATTAAGCTTCATGATGTTGTTGCTAAGTTTGTGTTGGCTATACAACCATATTTTACTTAATTTTTTTTTAGCACAAAGAAGATTTTTGGATTTTGATTTATTGCGCTGGAGGGTAATACTTATTTTTGAAGTTCAGAATTTTTTTAAATCTTAAAAAAAACTTAAGCTTAAAATCTTTTGTTAAAATTCCATGTCAATACTCCATTAAAATTTTAAATTCTTTATTTTATTTTTAAATTAATTTTTAGAAGAGAGTTATATTTTATTTAAAAAAAAAAAAATATATACAAAAATAATCAAAAAAAAATATTTATTTTACATTTCATTTATTTTATATATTAGACCATTTCTAAGTAATTTAACAAAAGAATTTACGATCTATATTTTATGTACATACATATACAAAAACTAATCAAACAAAAATTTTAAATAAATTTTTCTTTTTAGTTTGTAAATATTTATACAGGATGTTTCCTCCAGATAATTGCACTGTTATATACCGTTCCATAGGTCTTAATTAGTAGGAAAAATTTTCATATGGAGACAATCTTCAATGTTGACCAGTTTCCAGATATCTACTAAAATTGGATAAAGCTGCATTGTTCCATAATTTAAAAATTTCCTTAAAAATTTTATTCATCGAAAACCTATTATAGAACTGGACTTTACAACTGGTTTTAAACCATTTTGTTTATTTTATCTACAAACAAAGTTACGCTGAAAATTGTAAATATTGAAATTGTTTTTGAACCTCCATGTCTCGGAAAAAACACTGAAAATTGCTATACATTGATATTGATACATGTACACATTGATATACATCTGGTACATATCTGGGACACACGCTGTATAATATTGTATTATAAATTGTATCATATACTTAAGATTCAATACTTTTCATTATATTTGTTCTTTTTTTTTTTTATATAATATATGTTATGTTTGTACCATTTGTACATGGATATTATAATGTTGACGAACTAATAAAAATTAAAAATAACAAAATATATAAATTTAATTTCAATTAAAAAATAAATATTTTGAATGATAAAGATCAACAAAAATAAAAGAGAAAAGCATACAAAATTTAGAAATCTTAATGAACATAATTACAATTATAATAAAAAATCTTTATTTGATGAATACATTATAATCAATACATTTACTATTGGACCTATCTGATAGTAACACTATTTTTCAAATCCCTAAAAATACTACTACTAAATATGAACTTCTCCATAATATGGTCTAGTTCTAATTTGGTTTTAACTAACTAAAACTAACTGGTTTTATAAAGATTGAGTAAGTTAAATATCAAAATCTGATAGAAGATCTAATAAATTTTTTTGACATCGGTGTAAATGGTGTAAAGGTATTAAGCAGTAATATAGGAAACCTAAAAATGATACCTAATATGTTAAGCTAAAATGGAGAAAACTCGTTGAAAAGCAAAAAATTAAATTAGATAATAAATTCAGAAAGAATTATTGGCTTCTAGATCATATGTCTAAACGATACATAATAAAATATTAATTTACAATCAGGTAATTAAATCTTTATTGGCTATTCGGCACATTCAATTTTGATATTATGTCAAACAAACGTATATTAAAAACTACATACTTTTCAGAATAAAATCTTATGTAATATCGTAAGTATATATGCGTATTAGTGATATTCATTGGCACTTAGTATTTTCCAAAGTTATAGACTAGAGTGGCATATAAATGTGGAAGTTGTTCTACTTGTAGAAAATAAGACAACCATAGGAAGAATTTAAAAAATGAGATGTTTAGATATAGTATAAGATATTGATTTCATCACTTAGAGGGCGGTTGAAGTTTAATCAGTAAAAAACCGGTATAATATTGTATCATTTGAAGATTTTACAAGATCAATTCACGAGCAAAAAATGGAAATACTAGGAGATGCTTTATTATATAAAAAAAATAATATTATATCTATGTATATAATTGATCAGTTTTGAAAGCCTAAACTTCGATGCTGTTAATTGAAACAAATTTTCCACGTTAGCTTATAATAATAAATCACACTCATACACAACTTTTAACCATTCAATTTTATTTGGTTTTCTTATTTTAATAAATATATGTATTAAAGATTTTCATAATATAATTTAATTAATAATATATAAGCAAGCCTAAAATATAGGGAAGGGATGCTTAAGAAATTATCAATATTATTATTTACAAAATGCCGGCAGTTCGAAATTTATAAAAATCAGGATGGTACCATAAAAGAAATTAAGATTCTAATAAAGTTATATTAAACTAAAAAGAACGATATAGGATTTCAATTTTAAGAACATTTCGAACTGTTGCTATCAATTTTGAACCAGACCAGAAAATTGGACCAAAAAATTAAATTTAAATCTTAAGATTATTTTTCAATTTTACCGAAAACGGAACACATATAAATAGATTATATTATTCTTTATACACAAAAATAGTCATAATATTATTTAATATACATATATAATAAAGAATATAATATCTCGTAATTAAAATATATATATGTATTATGTACATAATAATAAAATAAAATATCAATTAAATTTTTATTATTTTTAAGGTACGTAAATGAAATTTTAAACTGGAATAATAAAAAAAAAAAAATTAAATTATATTTTTAAAATGACTACATTATTTTTTCAACAAATTTTAGTACTTGAACCCACATTTGTATAAAACCTATATTAAAAAATTTTTGATTTAAATATAATAAAACTTTTAATAATAATAACTATAAATTTATAATATAATAGTTATTAAAAATAATACAAAAAAAAAAAATGTTTAAATTAAAAAAAAAAAAATAAATGAAATAATATTTCATAAATTTTTAAAATCATTTCTGTTTTTTATTAAATGTTAGTAAAATGGTAGTCCACAGTTAATCAATTGCTTTAATAGATAAAGATAAAAAAAAAAAAAACTCTTACCTTTATTAAAATATAGAGTGTTGCAAAAATAGTTGACCGTTTATTAATTTAATTGTTAAAAACAATCAATAACAAAATTGTCCCTGCTAAAAATATTAAAAGTTTTAGTCTTATAGATGAAAAACGTCAGAAATTTGAATTTTTTTCTCAGAATATCAATTGTAATGGGTTAGTAGATTTGTAGGTTCCTACGGACTAATACTTATTCAAATCAGTTATATCGGCTATAATGATATTTAAAAAAAAAAAAAGAAGTTAATAAGTTATTATTTGTTTGCATTCCTTTACACGAAAATAGTTGTTGAGAGTAGTTGTTAGTAGTTGAATGGGCAACTAATTTAATATAACCGTATTTACTTCTATTTACTCTTTCTAAAAGGCTGGCTAGTTCGTAGTCGAAAGAGTAGTTAAGGAACTCTGTAAAAGGAACGCAAACATTAAAATTAAAAATGTTACGGCTATGACTTTTATCAACTCAATATTTTTTTTCAAAATCAATATTTGATATTCGAATTTAAATTCTAATCTATTTACCACTTTGTTTTAGTAAGTACCTAATTTACTGTTATTTTAAATGTCGGTACACAACAACTATTCTTTCAAAAATTTTATTTAAATGACAAAATTCATACAACATGAAACTGCAGATTTACTTACTGCGCTATTAGACATATACTTAGATAAAAATGGTCACTTTACTTTTTTTTTTAAAAGAATCCCAACAGTCTATCAAAATCATCCTGTATTAAAACTCTTAAAGAAAAAAATTTCTCTTTGGTAATTGATGCTTACATTTATTTTTTGCAATTCACATTGCCAAATTAGTAAAGTGAAAAGCTCTTTCAAATTAGTAATTCGGTTTGGAAATTAACTTTTCCAAGAATAGCGATATAATATTTATCAACGACCTACTTTCAATTACCTCCAATCCAATCCATAGTTTCGCAGATGACAGCACCCTTGTAGCTTCCTATGAATTTCATAGCCGCTGTAGTATTAATCACTGCTGTTTAATCTCGCGTAAAGTAGCTACTACTACACCCAACCTGACTTTTCAGGGTGAGGCTTTGCAGCACTCATATTTTTGGTCAAATCATATTTTTGGTATAGCTAAAGATGCTGCTAAATGTCTAGGTTTCTTGTACCGCTGTAAAGCTTACGTCTCTCCTTCCGATCTTCTCAACATCTATAAAATGTACATGAGGCCCAAAATGGAGTATAATGCACATATTTGGGCTGGAGCGCCCCAAACAGCGCTGGGTTTTCTCGACAAAGTGCGCACGTCGCGTTTATGGAACCTTATGCCCGCATATGTGTTCCCAAAAGTTGGTAATTCATTTGTGTACGATATATCGAAATTCAAGAAGAACACTAACATCTTTCTTCAAAATAACTATCCAAATTTTTCCCTTCATCCTCCATAATCCCAATTTTCCTATATTCAAACACCCAAGTATTCCTTCCCCCATCCTTTTCCCCAACACCAAGCTGTATATTATATTATTATGTATTAAAGGACCAATCCTATAGTTTGGTTTTAAAGGGGGTGGTTTTGGTTGGTTAAAGTCCAACACTACTCAGAGGAACCTCTGAGTTCTGAGGTTTATAAAAATGAATTAACTCCTACTCTTAATGAAATAATTCCCACCTTTGAATGTTAAAATGAAATGAAA
Organism: Poecilobothrus nobilitatus; assembly: GCA_947095535.1. Lineage (NCBI taxonomy): Eukaryota > Metazoa > Arthropoda > Insecta > Diptera > Dolichopodidae > Poecilobothrus > Poecilobothrus nobilitatus. The sequence goes on along the minus strand of OX352774.1, from coordinate 264,192,862 downwards.
AAATTAAATAAATCCCAACTATTGGGATTTATTTTTAATAAAAAAAACAAAATAACTGCGACAAAAAACCAAAATTTTTTAGTCGAAGTTATTTCGTTCGAAGTTATTTCGCTACACCAATTCATATAGTTTTGGTCTATTTATTATGTACATGTGTATTATTTTGATTTATATATTATTATTTCCTGAATTTCATGTTTCATAGCACAAAACACTCAACACAAGGACATTAGAAAATGACAACTACTTATAATATAATACATATGTACATGAAGCACAAAGTAATGTATACATAGAGAAATATATTTTTATATATCTTTTATTTTTTTAATAGTTTTTTTTTTTATTAAAATTTAAAAGAATTAATTTTGGTTATTTGTCTGTTCGTTCTTGTATGCATTTGTTCGAAAACGAGTGATATATTAAGTTATCCGAGCGCATTAAAGTAGTTATGCACAAACGTAAAAAAGAAATACACAAAATATCAATTTGATTGCCTTAAGCATATAGTGAAAATTTGACACCTGTCACTATTGTACATTATTTCGTAAAGTAAATGTTAAAACACAAAATGTACTTTAATTCGTATTATAAATTTTCATAACTAAAAATATGAATCTATATTACAATTATTTACCAAAAGTTATGATTCAAATATTCTTACAATAACCGTATTTTACCACTACAATAACCATATATGTACATACATATTTATTTCGTTTTTTTTTTTTAAATTTGCAACTTTAGAACATAAAAAAATACTAATTGTATCTAATCCACAATTTTTCCTGTATAATTATTTTTCTTTATAAAATGTATTTTCCTACAATTTCCTACCACCTACTATAATTTTACTCATAACTTTTAATTTCTATTTTATATAAAACAAAAATAAAATAAAAACCGTTATAAAAACCTCATCAACATTGTACAACAAATTCTTTAATAAGCTTCTTGGACTTTTATGTTATCACATACAAGTCCATAAATATATATATATATATATTTGTATATACAAACATTCTTTTTAGTTACAAGAAAAACACAACAAAAAAAAAAAAAACAGTTAGGTACTTTTATATGTTGTTTTTACTACTATTATGTCTCTATACTGTGAATAAGTTTCTTTTAAGAAGATGACAAAACAAGGACCTGCTTCCGGTAACAATTTAGTTTTTTTTTTTTTTTGGTTTTTTGTTGTTAAAATTTTTGTTTTTTCTTAAGAAAAATATTTTATGTCCTAACAAATATTGAAAATGATAATAACAGGAAAATATTACATTACACACATATATATATGTATAATATTAGGTATGTATAGTTTTACCATACATATAATTTGCATAAATATACATATGTATTTATTGTATGTAATAAAATTAAGCTACTTGTATAAGTACTAAGCGTTCTTTTTTGCATAAATTGTTTATGACACAAATAGAATTTCATGTGGTGATTTTTTGTCCTTTTCTATGTACAATAATATTTTTGTACATATTATGTTCTGTTTAAGCGGAAGTTAAACAAATATTATCTATAATACAATATAAATATTTTTTTTTTTTGTTTTTTTTTTTGAAAATTTATATGGATTTACAGTGGTTTACAAAATTTTATTTTTAGAATATAAGTATACTGTATAGTATATAAAGTATAGTATTTAGAATATAAGTATAATAGTATATCATGATGATAATCTAAATTTAGGTATTGATACTATGGAAGTGAGTTTACTAATGTAAATACCACTAAATAATAACAAATAAACGATTTTTTTTTTTAACTTAAAGTGGTCAGTGCAGGTTAAAAATGAAATCTGTAAGTATTACAGTTTCATTAGCTAAAATTCACATTTTAGAATACATATATGTCTTATATTTTAAAAAATAGTCCAAGTAGTTTCCAAGTTATAAGTTTCTTATTTAAGTAGACGACAGTTTATTTATATTAATATTATTCTCCTAACAAATTTTTATCAGATATTTAATATTTATTATTTTATTACTTCATATTCAGACATTCAGTTCATATGGTTTTATTTATTTAAAACTCAAGTTTTTATACCTCCCATCAATACTCTGCATTTTCTGCTGCCAAATTAAAGATTAAATTGATAGTTGAATAATTACTCACCTGAAAAATAAAGAAAAAAATATTTTATTTATTTTAATATTAAATACTAGTTAATAGAATTTTTGATATAACAAAGGATTTATTAAGGATATTTAAAAATACAAGTCATTTTCAATCAAAAATGTAGATTCAAAGATGAAGAGAAAATTTTTGCTTTATGATCCAATTGATCTCCAATCATATTACTTTTAGCATTGATCTTACCGCTCTGAATATTACCATCTTTCTCTAAAAAGAACAGTAGTAGAATAAAATAATTTATTCTCTGAACATTATTTTGTTCAAATATTTTTGTTAAGTACTGTAGTTTGTTTGATTTTAATACATTTAAAAATACCATTAAACAAAGATGATTTTAATATTAAAAAAAAAAAAACACTAACTGAAGCAGAGATGGGACACTGGAAAGCAAAAAAGAAAAAAAATTACTTTGTGGTTTGAATATAGATGAGACGAAATAAAAATGAAAAATGATAGGTAGTGTTGGAAAAACTACAGGAGGTCGAGAGTTAAATATTTTTTAAATAAAAATGTAACAAAAATATAATATTACATAACTATTTTATATTTTAGTTTAACTTTTAAACACAAAAAAAAAAAAAAAACGGGACAGGGGAGACAGAACAAAAGCATAAAACAAAAAAAATGAACCAAATTCTCTAGATTATTTTCATTTATATTTTTATTTTTTTTTTTTTTTGGTTCTTGGTTTTATTTATTTAGCAATAAATTGAATTTTTGTTTTTATTTACAATAAAAACAAATGGGAGGAAAAAACAAAAGCAAACCATAAAAATGAAAAAATATCCATGCTTCAATTTTTGGTTTGTTTATCTTTTTATTTTTTTTGCTGCTTGTTTGGTTATGGCACAGTTTGGATTTGGTTTTATTTAATATATATATATTTTTTTTTTGTTTTTCGTTTTGTTTAGATCGTATATAGTCTAGTAAACCATTATTTTGCTGTATTTATATATTTGTCAGAATCTACATTTCATTTTTGTTTAGAGAATTGAGTAAGATGAGTAAAACCACTTTCTACCTTTATAATCTTCACTCTTTTTTGTCTGTTTAGAAGGTGGCTAAAATGAACAAGAAATTTTTCACTCAAAAGATGGTATTTATAATCTTAGATATAAGACACCAGATAATCTTTTAGTGTATTTTTATTAAATATTTATATACATACATAAAATATAAATATATGCACATATTATGAATTAGTATAATAATAAAGTAGGAAAAGTTTTTAATTCTTACCACCTTATTGTTTGTGTGTTTGTTATTATTTTTGTGCATTATTGGAATTAGGTTTTGTATTGTTGTAGACGAATAAACCTTGGAATATTGTCTCATATATTATATACGAATATACGAATATTAGATTTATGTTCAGTTTATATTTAAACATGTTAAGATTTATAATAATATAATTTATAATTATAATAATAAAAGCTAAAAAAAAAAAAATGTTGTTTTATTTATTTATTTTTATTTGAATATATGCAAAGATATACAAAATAAAAAAACAGCATTTAACTAAGGAATAATATTTGTGAAAATATCTTTTGCTTGTGGTGTTATGATATCCTTTCATTTGTCGGTTTAAAAAAAAAAAAATTCAATTGTTATTGTTTAAGTTTTTGTCCATTTGTATTTGTTCATTGTCAATTTTTGATACCTTCTTTTTTCATAATATCAAGTTGTTTAATAAAGATATGATTTTCAAAGTTGAATTTTATGATAAGGTTTTTTATACAATATTTCTTATATTCCTTTATAGTTTCTGTACTATTTTTTTTAGACAATATTTAAAGTACATCTAAAATCATTAGAAAAATATCTTAATTTTTAGAAACAATTTAATAGTTTATAATTTTAATTTCAGTACATTAGCATTTTTTGTTATTTTAAGACATGTTAAGCAGATGTATATTCAGAATAAATTTATTTATTTATTTATTTATATTAATATTACATACATTAATGTAGTGCAATATTATTGAACCATTGGCTACTAAGGCCATTATAGGTTTTTATACTATTATTAAATTATATACTAACTAGAAAATCCCCTGTGCAATTGCACAATTTCTATAGAAGATTTACGGAACATTTACTATAGAACATCAAAAACATTTACGGTAGCATACTGACTCCCTTAATAAACTACCTAAAAATTTCATTTTTACATCAGCACCATTAAAAAAATGTTGAAATCACTTACTTACTTGTAATAGAAAAAAAACATAAAACAAATCTAAACACATAAAATTAAAAATGTTAGTTACAGTTTATTAATTTTTTCTCGCCGTTTTTTCGTGGCGGTAATTTTTTACAGTTTTTTAATCATTGAGAAAAAATGGTCCAAGCTAAAAACACATTCAGGGTAAAAGTTCGTGCCGATATCTCAAAAATTGTTTGAAACACATGTATAAAAGTGCACAATAAAAACCGGCGAAAAACCAACCAACACCAACCGCTACGACATTTTTTTTTTTTTGTTACATTTAAAACAATCCCAATAATCGAAATAATTTTAATATTTGTTAAAATTTTACCAGACTCTCTATTTTTCTTTAGTTTTAAAAAAAAATTTTTATGTCGATGAAAAACAGTTGTTTTCGCCGCGAAATTACTTTAATTACCAAAACTACTTTCAAGTCTTTTGCGTTTATTTTTTTTGCTTGAAAAAAATTTGCTGAATTTATTTTATTTAAATGTACTTTAGAAGAGGTCTTTGGTATATTTAATAAAAGATTCATGTCTATGATAATGTAATTTCATAAATTTTCGGGGCCTTTTTTTTGTGACGGTCGTTTTCGACAGCTTTTTAATTTAATGGTCTAATAATAAATTAGTACAAAATTATGAATCTTTTGTGAGAGAAGGCTTCTAAAATGATATTTTCTATGTTATTTTTTTTTTTTAAGAAAAATATCCGTTTCTATAATATTTAGTAATTTTCTGACTTCTGTTATGAAATATAATTATTTAAGTCTGCCGAATTTGATATTAATAAAAAAATTCCGAATATTTTATGTTATACCAGAAAATTTAGCTTAAAAGTCCAAATTTCAACCTAAATAAACAAAACTATTTTAAAGTATGTTACGAAGCTTTTACCAGCTTTTATACTAATGAAAACAAAATCAAGAATAAAATCGGCCTATTATTTTTTCTTATAAATATGAGGTTTAATATAAACTTTGTTCACTCTCACTTTTTCACTTTCAGACGTTTTAATTTTATTAAGAGTACCAATTTTTATTATTTTCAAAACAATAGATTGAAAACGCCAACAGAAAATTAATAATTTATTTTTAATTTACCGCTGCGACCAGTTCATAATGGACGTGGCGGTCAAATTTAAAAATTAAAAATTTGCTGAATTTATTTTGATTGAAAATGTGTTTTTCAAGTATGTACTTTTCCTTTTTTGACTGTACTCACTTTTAATGGACGGTGTGTGTCTCTGGTAATACTTCTAGTGGAAAATTTGGTCTCCGGTAATAATATTTACTAAATTTATTTATATTTTTAATGAACTGTTTGTGTCTCTTGATATTACTTTGAGTCGAAGATTTGTGTCTCTGGTAATGAAATTTTAATTTATTAAATAACTATACAGAAATATCATCATTGCCAGTTTAGTTTACATTCAGTGTGAGTGTTTTATTATAGATATAAAATATATTTTTTTACATGTTGGCAAGGTCTCGCCAACATCTTGTGTATTATATTATAGATATTAATTATCTTGTTTATATTATATACTATATATTTTATTATTCGTATTATATTATATTATTCGTATATATTAACCGAAGGAGTGTGGGTTCGATCCCTGCACAGGTCGTAAGTTTTTTTCTTTACATACCCCCCTTACGACCTGTGCAAATACGCCACACGCCTAAATTGTATTTATTCCAAATGAATATAAACTTTTATTGCATACTTTTTGGCGCTCTTTCAAACACTATAATAATTCTTTAATTTTAAAATCTATTTTAATAAGGTTTTTTGTGAATTTATAAAAAGTTTACATACTTTTTTTTTGCAATATCTGTTGGTGGATATTTTTATAGTTCTGTTTCGATCCATGGCAGTACTAAATATATTTTAACCATGGAAATAAGAATATGATTTAAAAATGTTCTCAAACTACACTTAAATTTCTGTAATAAAAAATTGTCTAAGTTTTAGTTTTGTACAAAAATCAATAATTCTACATAACTAGAATTTAATTAACCTTTGGTGTAATGAGTATTATTTTCACTCTTCTCTACATATACCCATATATATCTACCTACATGAATAGTTGAAAGAAATTTTGGTAGTTTTCCTTAGTGAATAAAAAAAATGTATACATTCATAGATGATTTTAATGATACTATAGAATGTCAAGTAATAAGATTAAAATTTTAACAACACAAATTTTACTAGATTTAACAATATAAAATTTTATTAAAATTAAAATTAATTATCACTACTTTCCTTGTCTTATCTTTAGATTAAAGTAAAACATATAACAATTATAAATAAGAGTGGTTATATACCTTAAAATCTCGGAATGAAAGTCAGTTACAAGTCTAGACAAAATAATTAGAGATAAATTTATTTAAATATATTTAAATCTTAATATTTTTTAGAATTATATACATCGCATGATTGCACTTTTAGCACTTGAAGCATGCGTTCGTCTTTAATAAAAAAATTATAGTTTGCTAGTTTTTATTATCTATATGCTTTCACTTTGCTCGTACATGCATTCGTCTCTTTGTTGAAAAAACTTGTACACTGCTGAAATTTGAGTAATCAAATCTTAGCCATAAATAGATTTTATAAAGAAATTAATATTATTATTAATTAATTAATTTTATCAACTAATTTTAAATTTATCGTTATGAGACAACAAAATTTTGCTTCCTTGACAATTAACTTAGACTCCCTTTTAGTTTTAACATCTTTAGAGTAGATGGACTTAAAATCAGTATAAGTTATCTTAATAAAATATTTTCTATCTATCCTTGTTCAAAAGTCATTAAGGGTCGAAAAATGAAAATTAGCTTTCTTTAGGCACTATTCTTTAGTTAATTAGGAAACTGTACAAATTTTTTCAAAAAGGAAAAACTTAAAGGTTTAACATTAAAACTTTACATATACTAACAGCTTTTCTGTATATACCTATGGATTTCATTTAAATTTAAAAAAAAGTGATTTTTGTTTCACAATTTTTTCTTACATATACAATTCTAAGAAAATTGCCAAATTTTGGTGCTGGTCACAAGTCGGAAAATTAAAAAAACCGTTTTTTAAATAAATATTTGATTAGAATTCATTGAAAAATTGTTCTGTTTCTCAAGTTATTTAAGGTCTTAAAAAAATTACTTAAACGATTTAATAAATTTAAAGTGCGTAACTCAATTGAACGCACTTAATTTATATCCAATAAATTAATATATCAATCAATATATCCATAATAAAAATTTGTATCTTAGTTTTTTAAACTACTATTGCATGATTTACGGAAATTTATGAATTTTATTTTTAATTTTTTTAATGCTACATACATGTAAGGGTAAGAGTAAGAGAACATTTTTGTTTTGTTTATTTTATCAGGAATTTTTAAAGATCAAATTAGATTATAAGAGAAATTCAAAGATCAAATTAGATTATTTTAGAAATGTATTAGTAAAGAATCAAATAGAAAAATAATTTGAAATCCATATTCAAAAGAATTAATTGAAAAAGTGATTTTTTAATTTTAGAAAAATTATAATGAATCTTTTTGAAGATTATCTTATATTAAAGGTTATCCTCAATAAAACTATCCTTTTAGATTATCCTATACTATCTTATTGAAAACAACTAACTTCAGACTAATTTCATCAAAAAAAAAAAAAAATAATCCAAAACTTTTACATTACATCTTGAAGTCACCTTTATTAAATAGTTATACATATAATCCACATTTAAAAATAATAAAAATCCAAAATTTTAAAATCCATAATCTTGAAAAATTATTTTTAAAATATCCTCTTAATTTGAAAATCCAAAACTCTTAAAAACTTGAATTACATTTCAATTTGATCCTTGAAAAAAGAAAATATTTTAAATAAAAATTTAAATACCTTTTTAATTTACTAAAATGGAATAACATAAAGTGGACAGATAAATTATGTTGTATGAAAATTCCCTTTTTGTAAATTTCAATTTAAATTTCAATTGATGAATTCTCAAATCTATTAATGAATTACCATTATCAGCTATTGAATTTAATTTACTACCTAAAAAGAATCCCATTTTCAGCACAGAATACACCTAATCTCTTTTTTTTTTTTTTTAATTTATGTGTAATTTTTACCGTAAAATCCATTCATCTTTTAATCTAAATATTCCATTGACCAATGATGAAGATGGTACAGAAGTAAAAATCAGGGAATTTTAATTCTCTTAAATATTTTAATTTGGTTAAATCAGAAACAGAATAAATTTTCAATGAATTCCAATCAAATATTTGTTTAAAAAACGGTTTTTTTTAATTTTTTTTTTTATTTGTATTGGTGAAAATATCCTGAATAAGACTATGAATAATAAAAAGAAAAATCAGAATCTCAAAAGCAACTCCCACTTAACAAAATTTAAAAATTTTTGTGAATTAGATACGAAACTATAAATCATCGTCGTAAAAAAAAATCATTATTTTTATTTGAATTCTCATTAAAGACTCAAAGGATTTCTAGGAAAAGAATTGAAATGGAATTGAGAGCATTCTAAATTCTAAATTATTTGATTTCGTTTTCAAATTATAAAAAAAAAAAAAAAAACAACAAAAAACGAGGAAAAAAACTATAAAGGAAAAAAAAATTAGACCAAAAACTCAATTTAATATTAAATGAATAAAATGCTTCCTATTTATTTTTCTTTTCTTTTGTGATTTTCATCATGTTTTTACCTTTTTTCATTACAAATTAAATGTTTGTTCTTCAATCTTTCAATTTTAATTGAATTTTTGTGTCCACTTCCGCAAGATGAATCAAGTTGTTTAATCAAATTGTAATTAAAGCTTTTTAAAATCAAATCTGTTTAGTGTCAGAGTTCAATTTGGTATGAAGTTAGATTTGGTACGGAGTTAGGCTCGGCACAGAGCTTAATGCGATCCATAAGGAGTTTGGAACTAAAGGAGAATTTTTCGGATGAAATTTGTTTTAAGAAATTTGTTTGAAGAAATCTTAAATATTTTCTTAAATAAAAAGTTTTTCAATGGAAATCTGTGTTTAAAGCATTTAAAAATCACTTCCCTTTTGAATACATTATTGTTTTTATACAGTTGCGACAAGGAAATTACATAGGCTTTCCTTTCCACATACGGCTGTAAATGTCGTAAGGAGGAATTACTTTTATGATGTGAGTGGGATTCGAACCCAAACTCATCTGGTGTTTTACAGCATATTTTACATTCTCTTCCCTACTAGGACATCGAGGACCCATTATCTTGTTATTAGATCATTTAGAAAAACAACTTTATAACTTTTTATTGACTGGCGTAATCTTTTAATTCCCACCATTAAAAATATATCGTATTTTGTACAGTAGCAGATTTCTATTAAAAATAATAAGCAAAGAATGACATGTAGAATAAACTTGAAAATTTGTTTTAAGAAAACAAAACTGTGTAGGTATAATAAAGTTGTGCTAATATTTCAGAAGCATCAAACAATTTTCGGAACATATTCTTATATTTTTTTTTATTAGAAATTTTCTATTTTTTTGTTAAAATTTTTCTAATTTTAATTTTAATTTCTTGTGACTTTTTTCTTTCATTTTCATTTTTATATTTATGTTGCTTGTTTCTGTTGTTATTATTGTTGTAATTGTTGAATTAATTTCAAGTGGAAAATTTACGAGGTAAAAAATATATATAAAAGAAAAAAAAAAAAAACATAATAAAAAGGGGTAACAAACGATAGAAAGAAAATTAGAATGGATAAACATTAGTTATTTTCTGGTAAATTGATTCTCTAGACTTAATTGATGTGTAAGTAGAGAAAATTATTTGAATTGTTGAAGGCATTTGAAATATAATAAAAAAAAATATATAATATGTATATATGTAATATTATATACTATATATATTTTATAAATATATATATATATATATACTGAATTTATATATAGAAAATTTTTTCTTTCTTTTTAAAATTTTTTTTATCTTTTTCATTTTGATTTTTATTTGTAATGTTCTAAATTACAATTGATACAAGGGGATGATGAAAATTATTCTAGAGATTTTCTTCAATTATTTTTCTATTTTCGAATTAATTTTTTTTTGTTTCATTTTGTTTTGCACAGTTAGCATTCTGTAGGGATTCACCCAGTTTAATTGAAAATAAAAAAAAATTAAAACGAAGTATTTTCTCATCAATTTAATTTTTTTTTTTTTTTTTTTTGCAAACACTGCTAGTACTATTTTTAAGTGCAAAAATTAATTACTTTTAATTTGCTGAAGTCAGTAATTTTGATTAAATTTTCTTCAAGTGCTGAATTACATATTAGGGAAAATTACATAGTAAGTATATTTAAGTAATTGATCTCTGTTATCTAAAAAATTACCATTTAAATATAAAATATAATGTTTTTTAATAAAAATTTTAATTATCCATTTTTAATATTGTACGCAATGAAAGGATGCTTTTTAGTATAATATACAAATATGAAAAAAATAAAGAGTTTTTGTTGCCAATTGTCAATGCCAAAATGCTTTCAAAGTAGATAACCTGGCAACGATTATAAAATAACAAATTTGTATGTTTTGTTAAAAAGATCCGAAGCATTGCATTATTTGTAATATCAACTGATAAAGGCGCTTAACGTTAATAAAAGCATTAGCGTTAACATTTTGTTTAAAATTGAAACAACAGTGAATAATTTTTGATTAATAAGTGATTGTTTTTTATATTAAATTTGATTGTCTTTTAACAATTTTATGACAATTTGGAAGCTATTTTTAAAAGCAACAGCTTTTTGGAAGTATTCTAAACATATACTTTTTTACTTAAATTCTACTACCTAAAATCTTTACTTCAATTCAATATTAACTAAAATAAACGACGTTATTGTTTTTATTTATTTTTTTTTTACTTTTTCTTTTGTCTCGAATCAACAATTTTTATTTTACATATTAAATTTTTTCCTCCCCTTTGTTTTTCAACAGCTTCAATTCCTTTAAATAGTTTTGTATCCTAAATGTATCCCAGATTATTGTAAAAATACGTGCATATCGTTTTTCGATTTTATTTTTTGCATTTCTTTTAAAAGAATTTTTTAATCTTAACCAATTGGAAAATTGCATGAAAAAATATGAACATTTTTTTCTTCTATACTTTAATCCAAAAATAAGCATTCATCGAAAGAAGATTTTGATTTCCAGTGGCATTTTATAGGAGTGTATAAAATTTTTTTTTTTTTTTTTTTCAAATCTTTTTTTTCTCGTTTATGCTTATTTTAATTAAATTTATCTAACACTTAATTATATGGAAATTCTTTTAACAAAACACTCATACTAAATATTGTAAGATAATAAGGATAAGACTTGTTGACTTATGGAAGTACATATTCTGTTTTTTTTTTTTCAAATTTATTTTGAATTCTTTTGAAATCAATTAACATTTAAATAATTAAATAAAAAAATTTAGAAAATTAAAAGTTTAGTTTAACCAAAGGAAGATTGTGTGCCAAAAACACCTTAGTATTTAAAATTTAGGATATAATAAAAAAAATGCACCATAATTTTGAAATTTTCTTACAATTTTATATGTAAGAAAAAATTATGAAAAATTTTTATTAAACTGTAAGATACTTTATTCTTTAAAGAAACGGTATTTAATTAAGAAATTTTGTTAACACAATATAAAGATATAGTTTTGGATATACAGTTTGAAATTTTGAGTTTTTATTTGAAAAAAATTGTGTAGGGGTCTAAGTTACAGGTGTTTAAAAATAGAAAACATCCAACCACCAACAGCGGGAGATATAAATAAAATTCTAAGGTAACTTACTTTGAAAAAATTTCAAAATTCTCAAGATTCTAAATGAAAATGTGCCGCAATTATGAAGAAAGGAAAAACTTGCAAAAATTTTCTTTGTCATTAAATCATAAAGTTGAAATATATTTAAAAATGTCCTGTCCTGTTTGGCGTGTTAACATTTGTTCTATTGGGGCCTCGGGGGCCTAGTGGGTAAGAGTGTATAAAATACGAATCCCACACGCGCGTAAGAGTTATTTCCCCTTACAACATTTATAACCACGCCTGAAAAGGAAAGGCTGTATAATTTCCTGTTAACATTTATGTGGCAGAGAAATGCACTAAAAAAAATAAAAAAAAGTTTGTTCCAATTTAAACAGCTGTGTAGAAGTGTTTTACAGTACTTCTGATGGAAGGATGGGCAGACTGAGATACAGAGTTAAATTTTTCAAATATTTTTTTAAAAAATTGCTAAAAAAGTGGTATCTAATTTAAAATTAATTAATATTCATTAAAATGTTTATGTCTAATTAAACTTTGTGTTTTTTGTATTTAAAATCAATAACTAAAATATAGTTCGTCACATGAAACATGCAAATGAATAAGATTTTTTAATTAAAACTTAAAACTTTTTTTAGTGCAGAAAAGTTCGATTTCCCGTCTCATATACTATTCCCGACTACGATTTTTATGATAATCTTGCGTCCTATTTGGTATTTGAATAATTACACTTTCATTTAAAAAATATAAACACCTCCATAAATTTACTAAAAACAAAATAATATACATATTATGCATATATTATATTATATATATGATTCTTTATTCAAGAAAAATTTTCTTATTAAGTAACAAAGATGAAATAATTCCGATGCTCATGAAAATAAAAACGAAAATCATTTTTAATTAAGAATTAAAACCTCTACACAAAAAATAATTAATTTTTATAAAAAAAAATTTTATCAGCATCCGTGTAACATAGAAACACTATTCTGAGTAATTATCGAAAAAAAAAATTTATGGAAAATTTTTAAGGACAAAATTTACATTTTATTATTATTCTGTATCCTGGTACAAACGAAAAACATTCTTAGAAAAGTCATTCAAATATTATAATGAAAAGAATATATTCCAGACTCTTCAGAATTTCTTCTGAAACCTACATTACCATTTTATAAATAAATTGATACAAACATGGTTAAAAATTAATACATACATAATAATAATATATTATTTAAGATTAATTATTCATTACTAATGTATATACGCATGTTATATTTTTCCTTTATTCTGTTTTGTATTTACATATAAAATGTGTTCTGTTCAACATTAATTTGATTACATATTACAATACATAAATTTTATAAATTATGTATCAGTGACGTCTATCAAGTCTTATTTCTTAGAAAATATATACATATCAGCAAAATAAAGAAACTATTTTAGTTAAAGAATAAAAATAATATTGTCCTTTTTACTTTTCCTGGTAAAACTGACAACAAAAACTCTTATGAAAAGCTATGAAAATGCTAAATAAAGTACTTTAGATATAGATTTAAGTAACACAAAAAAAAAGTCAATTTATTTTATATTGTTTTTTGAGACCTAATTATTAAACTTCTGACACAGCAACCGATGAATTCGGATTGATGAAACCACGAAATTAGATTCAATCCCAGCATAGATGTCAATGTTTTTGTAGTAAAAATAATTAGCTATGTTAAAAGGTAATTTTACAGTACAGTGTGTATTTCTTGGTGATTATGAAATTATATTCATGTAAGAATATGTAAAATAAAAGAACCAAAATAGACCTAAATACTTTATTGTTTTTAGTTTTATTCTTCTGTCATATAAATGTGGCAAGGAAATTACACAGCCTTTATTTTTCAGATGTGGGGGTAAATATCGTTAGGAGGAATTATTTTTACGACGTGTGTGAGATTCCAACTCACACTTGCTCAGTGTTTACAGCGTATTTTATACGCTCTTCTCCACTAGGCTACCGCGGCTCCCAAAAAATCTAAATGCGAAAAGAAAAAGAAGAAGCCGACACTTTATACAAAGGTTGCAACAACTAAAAAAGCTTCAAGGGATTCTATATTTTAATAAACGCAAAAGACATTTGATGCTTAAAATCATAAGCGTACTTTTTCTTAAAATCATAAAAATTGTCCTTATGTTTATTCATGTAGAAAAAATTTGGTTTTCTTAAAGGAAATGGAAACCTTCCAATGACAAAAAAAATACCCCCTTGGTAGTGTTAAGTTTTTACTGAGAGAAGACACCTTCCCCTTTAGTCAATATAATATAACGAAAACCCATAACTTGTAACATAATATAATGACTATAATAGGAAGAAGTAGGAATAAAAAAGGATAAGGATAAAGGATGCGGAAACCTTGAATTGTGTAGTGGGACCGTAATGAAATGAAGAACCTGAATGGTATTGTTATAACTAGTTTGTTAACAGTGACGAAGCCATTAACACTCTCAACATACAGTAGTATAAAACACCTTCATATATTGGGTATAATAATTGAAGGCAGTTCACTATAACAGTTATTTTTATTAATAAAAAATTAAAGTAAGTTCTTTAATTAAACAAGAAAAGTTTATAAAAATGTCGTTGCCCACCATATTTTTTTGATTTTACTCAACTCTAATGTACATAAAAATATATTATATTAAATAAAATGACACTTAATAATATAACAATACACTATACTATAATATAATATGTTAGGCTTAGGATACATATATATTTTTTTTAACTTAATTTGTTAAAAGTACTCTTAATATCATCTATTTACACATTCCTGATAATTTACTTTTTATGTAATTTATTATCCTTAGTTTCTCTTTTGTTTTACTTCATTTTATCCCAAATTTCTTATACTTTTTCCTTTCTACATAATAAAACTTTTAAAGGACAAAAAAAAGTATTAAAACAAAGTTCAAGACAAGAAACAAAACTTCTCAAAAAAAAATATTAATTATTGCTATTATTATTAAAAGGACATTCATAAGATTAAGTTCTATTTATTTTAATCATATAAGTATACAAGTATTTATATATATATGTTTGTATATGTACATAAATTATAAGAGCATTAGAGTATTGTGTGGTATATAATATTAATGACATTTGTAACACCTACATAATATATTGTGTGATATCCTCAAGGTTATTTAATTCTGAATATATTATAAATTATATTTTATTAAAGTTTTAAAGAACTAAAATGAAAATTATTTTTCCAATTTTCTTACTGATTAATGAAATATTAACTTCACTCAAAAGATTCAAAATTAAAATAATCTTAAAAGCAGCCTATAACTGTTTATCAAAATTAAAATCGGTGGTTGAGCACACAGTTTATCTTATAATACTTTAAATTTTTATTTCTTCCTTTTCTTCTTCACCTTTCAAATCACAGGAACATTTGTTGTAATATCTAAGCAACTTATAACACTAAAATACCAGTTTGGCCAACTGGCTTAATGACGTCTGGACCTACTGTCTAAAATCTTAAGAAATCGTGAAATCTTAAGGAATCGTAAAAAGTTAATATTAAAAGTTTTCCACAGTTCCTCAAATAATTAACATAATTAAATGACGTCATCATGTTTTTAAATTTAAAACCAAAAGACAAATACTTCTTACGCAAAAAAAATTATATTTTTGTTTTTGATCTCAATTTTGTAATATTAAAGATTTAATTAAGGAAATTAAGGAAAATTAATGAAATATTTATAGAAATTTATTAAATTTATTGAAATAAAACCTTAATTGAATACTTTATATTTTCAATTAAATTTTCTACCAAAACGCCTCTTAAAAAATATTTTCTATGTTTAGGACTATAATCACTAATTCTAAGAAACAAAAATGAAGATTTTCTGTTAAATATTAAAAATATAATTTGAAAATTAAATTCCTTGAAAGAAAACAAATCACATTAAGTACTCTTTGAAATCAAAATTTATTTTTAATAGAAAAAACTTTCTCTATATTATTATGAAATCCTACAAATCGTGATACTCGTTTTATTTAACACACATTAAACACGTACGTATAGATACATTAATAAATATTTCATAGTTTTATAATTATTATAATTTTTAAGATCCAAATATAAAAGAAAAATAACAAATTTTCATAAACCTGTAATTAAGGTATAGAATAAAAACAAAAAAAAAAAAAATGTATTCAAGGATTTTATAAGAGTTCTTGAAATAACTTTGTCCATATAACCATAAATGTACATTTTAAGATACATCTTTACACGTAGTAATATAAACATATATATGTTCTGATACAATATATACATATTTATATGTATGATCAATTTTTTTTTTTGGACAAAAAGTATTTATCCTAAGGGTACATTAAAGGGTGTTGAAATTTTCCTTTTTTTTTCTATAATTTTTATTAAAAATTAAAAAAAAAAAAAAACAAAAAAACATTGAAAAGATGATAGGCTTGTGTTAACATAATCTGATTGGAAAATCACACACAAAAAAAAACAAAAGATATGATCATAAATGAATAATTTTAAAGGATATGTTATTATAGATGTAAATAGTAAAAGGTAAAAATGGGTACCCCATTACATCTAAACATTCGATACTTCGAAATATCGAAATATAAAAAATTTTAAAACAATCGTTAACTGTAATTTTGGGTTATTTTTTTAATTTAATATAAACAACAAAAGGAATTTTTTTTTCTTAACATCCAGTATTGCACCTCACATGTTCCGACTATATTTCAAAGTGCAAAGATTCAAACCGAACATTAATAACTTTGTTCGCAATATGTCTGCTAATTTAAAATCAATTTTCATTTCCTAACAAAACATTCTTTAATCACGCGTAGTACATCAATACTAAAGGTCATAGAACCTATTGTTTGATCAAAAACAAACGGGATGTAATGTTTAGTGTATTAAAGTCCCAAATATTTATGGATGATTCGGACTTGTTTGTCTCCTCTAGTTATGTTAATATGATATTTACCATACCATTTAATAAAATATTGTTTCCACTATTTTAGATATAAATGTTTCGCGTTTTTTTTATCTCTAATATTATACAATAGTCAAAACTAGAGATGAAAATATTTAATTAAGATAAAAAATAGGGTTAGAGAAACCAAAAAATAAAAAAAGAGTATATAATTTTTAAAAAAGGACAAAAGTACAAAAGAACAATGAAAAATATCTAAAATAGGAAATGGCTCAAAGCCAAATCCCATTATCGGTAAATTAATTATTAAAATTAATTAATATTTAATCCTTCCAATGATGATTTTTTTTTTTTAAAAAAATTATAAACAAAAATGAGAAAGATAAAAAAATGACTTTGACAACTTTAATTAAAATTTTTTTTTTGTAAAATATATTAAAAATCTGTTAATAATTCGTAAATAAAATATCTTACAAAATCTAAAACAGAGGGGTTATCTATCCTAAATGAATAGAATATTAAAAGATTGATACACAATACTAATTTTAATTTGTACCTATTTTTTTACACATTTTTATAATAATATAAGCTCAGTAAATAGCTAGTCAAAATAGTCCAAGAAATCAAATATGAAAACGAATCCTTATTACTTTAAAAATTTAAAATCCTTTATTTTGTTTTGGAATATAGTAGTATGTATGACAGGTCGATTACTTTTATATTAAGGAAAGCAAAAAGAGCAGTCAGTCACGAAAATTAAAATTAAATTACTTTTAGTACTTCAATTCAATAAAATTTCAAATTAAAATTTATAAAATTTAAATAGGGATGGTATCGTATACCTCTTATTTTTCAAATTAAAAAAACTGTGGATCTAGATATGAAAATTATCCCAAAAAGTAGAATATGTGATTTTAAAAAAAATCACAAGTATCATCGCTTTGGCCTTTTTTTCCCTGAAGCATCAAATTAAAGCCCATGTATTTAATTTTAATGTAATAATTCGGCGAAGAATGCGATAAGAAAGGTAATAGATATGACAATTCAGACTCCTTTTCAAGATGATTAAAACTTTGTGCATTCGCTTTAAAATAATAAATCTTTTTCTATTACTAGAAGATAATGTTATGTTGGTGCAAGAGTTAATGTAACAAGAGCTTTGATGACAAATAATCATGTTTGTATTAAATTAGCCAATCAATTATATCTATATTGGGAATACAAGATCTTTAAATCAACACAATTTTTGTATTGCAAATTCATGTAACTTTACAAGGTATTTTTTGTGTAGAATATTGTTAAACAAGATTTTAGAACGGTCACAATGTTAGTAATAGACACGAGTTGAATTTTGAAAATATATTATAACTCTGATATATTAAATGTTAAAAACTTTAATAAAACAATCAATACAATCTTAAAGTGCCTCATTTTTCATGAACTTGAAATAAAAACTTAAATAAAGCTATTATTTTTTCTAACTCAAATTTTCATATTTCATCAGGTAGTAAAAAGAAAAAAAAATGTTTTCATTAGATTCCTTATAATTTTTACCTTATACCTTATAATTTTTTTAACAACAATTCAATTTTATTTTTTTTATCCTTTTTATTTTCTAATTTTTTTTTTCTTTTTATTCTTCCTCACTTTCTTTCATATAATAATATTATACCTTGTTTAAACTAATTTTATTTTATTATTCTTATTACGATAAAAAAAAAAATTTTCATGCCTCATCAGTGCTCCAAAAAGTCAAAAAAAAAAAAAAAACATTGTTCATATTATTGATATCCTGTTAACGTTTTTATTATTCTAGTTCCGCCCAATAAACATTCAGTAACAATGTAGGTCCTTATTCTTCACAACTTTCGTTATTTTTTTTTATTATTTTTTATTTACATATTATTATATACAATATTAAATAACGTACTCGTTCCATTATCAATAAATGTTCACATATAGATATACCATACCATATATCAAACGTGTATAGACATATATGTTTATATATACATATACATATTTTATAATATATAAATTTTATAAGCAAATATATATATACATACAAATTGTTAAATATGAATTATCAAATCCATGCTTATGTCGACGACGAGACCTTTTTAAATAATCCTGAATCAAAAAATTGGAAAAACGAATTAAATAAATATCTATATATACACTTGTACGCATAAAAGTATGGTTTACTATAGATCCCAACGTTTTTTTTTTCATGTTGTACGAAAAATTTTCTTTCATAAGTTAGTTGATTATCGTTGATGGACCATAACAAATTCGGAACTTTGAGTTCAGATAAATTTTCGAATTTCAAAAATCCAAACTTGGAACATTATTATACAAGACAAAACATATTTTAATAGTCCCGAAGAATGGGTTACGCTGTCTCATATTTTAAAAAAAAATCACAATACCATAATTAATCCTAGTATCTTTATAACATTCAAATACCTCTAACATTTTTTGGACCGAATGAAATTAAACAGTAAAAACATTGACTCAATGACTGGAAGCACTAAAGGTACATTATATTATTTTCGTAGTTACGAAAAATTAAATAATTAAATAAAAATTAAATAATCTTCTCATATCTGTAAAAATACTTTTTATATTTGTACCAAAACTTATTGAACTTGATTCGAATAGACCGATATAAAAGCAAAATAATGCTAATCCTTTTAGAGGGTCTGAGAAAAAAACGTGAAAAAAAGCGATTTTTCCACTTATTAATGCCTATTTTCCGTTGTGTCGTTTTATTATTTTGTATATTATTGTACGTAAATATTTTAGATCACACATATATGACTGACTCACAAATGTACTATACTAAGTATCCTTTTGTTACAATGTATAATGTATTCCTATCACTATACTGACAGAAGAAAATAAAGAAGGAAAACTGGAAAAATAAATGAAACAGAATACCAGCTTAGTATCAAGTCAAGGATAATAATAAAAGTGATGAAAAATATTTTTTGGCAAAAATAAAAATAACACCAATAGACCATTAGTAGGAAAAGAGAAAAAAAAAATTAAAGAATCTTATTTCATTTTTCACTTGTGTTCCTACTTTTTTTTTAATCTCTTTTTCTCTCTTTCTAGCTTATCATCAAGTATATTCGATTCAAACAAAGAAAAAATGAACTAAATTTTTCGTTTAGACGTTAAGGATCTTGTGTGTTATGTGTCTGTATTAGAATTGATACAAATCAATCACTTCTACACTTGAGATTTGAGAAATGGATACAAAAAAATAGAATAGAATACAAAAAAAATTTGAATCCTGTGTACAGTTGACTGATGTATAGAACAGGACTAAGATGATTCGATTTATTATTATTGTTGTTATTTTTGTTTTGTTTTGTTTTTTTTTTTGGTGTGTCATGAAAGATGGTTTCATGACATTTATTTTTATTTTTTGTGGGTTGCTTTCACTCCAGTTTCAGATGAAGCTAATAATGTACATTAGTACTTAAAAAAACAAGAAAACCCAAAAGGAAGGAATAAAATAGACAATGAGTGAGAACAATTTTTGTCTATTTTTAAATTCATTTGAGAAATAACATTTGACAAAGTGTAGGTATATTCGAAAATTAGGATTGGGAGTGAAACCAGAATGGAATGAATGAAATGCTTAAATACAACAAGAATAGGAAACAGCAATAATTCATCAAATTCTATTCTTCGTTTCTAATTTGTTATTTTCAATTTTTTTATTTTGTTTTTTTTTTTTATTTTGTGATGCGATAGAATAAAATTGTTTAATTTAAAAGAAGTTTAATCAATAGATGGTGTTTTGGACTATTGGTAATTCTTAAATAATAGCATGAATCATTAGAAAAACAAAGCAGAGTAAGAGAAATGATAGTCTAATGATTGAGAATTGTGCAAAATTTTTATTGTTAAAAATGTGGAAAAACGAGGAAAACTATAAAAAGTTGAATGTGTTAACTCTAGGATACTCACACAAATATATAACATTATGCTGTCTCTATAAAATTTTATTAACTTTTACAAAATTTAAGATATTTAACTTAACTTGGTTATTTTTTTCTTCTTTCATTAATTTCAATCATTTTTAATATTTAGTTGATAAAATAAATTTAATATATTATGTGTATGTAAACGTTCAGTACGAGCATTTTTTGTTCCTTCTGAGAAAAAAATACCGAGATCGTAACTACTCGAGCTGTATCTTGGTGGCTTTATAGTCTCATAAACGTAATGGCAAATTTATTATACCCTTAGAACTATTTATTTGTACAGGTTATTATTAATATAGATGATAATTCAAATTTAGAAGGAACATGAAGGCTAAAATAAAATTTTTTGAAACGGAATTAGATATTATTAGGTAAAACAAGTAAATGTAACAGTAAGTCGATGCAACCGACTTATTAATACCCTACACCTGAATAATTCGAATTAAATTAAAAATCCATAAGTGTTTTTGGCAGCTGCTTGAACTTCTTCCCTTTTCTGTCTTATTCAACTCGAATTTCAAGAACGTAAAAGAGGCATCCGCTTGGGATATGCTTGACACCCTTGTATAAAATTTTAAGTTTCTATCTTAATTATTTTCGAAGATTGGTAGTCCTTGGGATGTTTGTGTCAGCTACCCGAATTGCCACTCCAATTCATCGAATCCATCTCAGGAACATAAAGAAAACTTGCCAGAACACCATTCTATTAAATTTAAAGGTTCTACTTTTGTTGGTTTTGGAGATACGCTCGTTGCTCTTGTGCTCGTCCGGAAGTTTCCAAAATACGAACCCATGGTTCAAATTCTTTCAAATGTCAGTTTCCAATTTTACAGAAAAGGAAACATAACAGAACACCTTTGTACTAAAAATAAAAGTTCTATCTTTGTTGGTTGTGGAGATATACTCGTTTGCTCTGGGGCTCGTCCGGAAGCTTCCAAGATTTGAACCCATGGACCAAATCCTCACAAATTTCAGAAACATAAATCAAACATGAAGGAATACCATTCTGCCTAATTTAAAGGTTATATCTTTGTTGCATTTGGAGATAATATCATTTGCTCTGAGGCTCGTTCGGAAGCTTTCAAAATCCGAACCCAAGGACCAAATCCTCTCAAATTTCAGAGGCCTAAATCATACATGAAAGAACACCATTATGCCAAAAGTAAAGGTTATATCTTTATTGGTTTTGGAGATAATCTCATTTGCTCTGGGGCTCGTTCGGAAGCTTCCAAAACCAAACCCATGGACTAAATCCTCTTAAATTTCAGAGACATAAATCAAACACGAAAGAACACCATTGTACCAAATTCAAAGGTTCTATCTTTGTTCGTATTGGATATAATCTCATTTGCTCTGCGGCTTTAAAAGGTTATATATTTATATGTTATATATTTATTTTAATTAAAAGGTTATATATTTGTTGTTTTTGGAGATAATCTCATTTGCTCTGAGGCTCATTCGGAAGCTTCCAAAATCCAAACCCATGGACCACATCCTCTTAAATTTTAGAGACATAAATCAAACTGGAAGAAACATCATTATAAAAAATTTAAAGGTTCTATCTTTATTGGTTTTGGAGATAATCTCGTTTGCTCTGGGGCTCGTTCGGAAGTTTCCAAAACCCGAACCCATGGACCAAATCTTCTCACATTTCAGAGACTTAAATAAAACATGAAAGAACACCACCCTGCCAAATTTAAAGGTTATATCTTTGTTGGTTTTGGAGATAATCTCATTTGCTCTGGTGCTCGTTCGGAAACTTCCAAATCCAAACCCATGGACCAAATCCTCTTAAATTTCAGAGGCCTAAATCATACATGAAAGAACACCATTCTGCCAAAAGTAAAGGTTATATCTTTATTGGTTTTGGAGATAATCTCATTTGCTCTGGGGCTCGTTCGGAAGCTTCCAAATCCAAACCCATGGACTAAATCGTCTTAAATTTCAGAGACATAAATCGAACGGGAAGGAACATCATTGTACAAAATTTAAAGGTTCTATCTTTGTTGGTTTTGGAAATAATCTCATTTGCTCTGGTGCTCGTTCGGAAGCTTCCAAAACCCAAACCCATGGACCAGATCCTCTTAAATTTCAGAGACATAAATCGAACGGGAAGGAACATCATTGTACAAAATTTGAAGGTTCTATCTTTGTTGGTTTTGGAAATAATCTCATTTGCTCTGGTGCTCGTTCGGAAGCTTCCAAAACCCAAACCCATGGACCAAATCCTCTTAAATTTCAGAGACATAAATCGAACGGGAAGAAACATCATTGTACAAAATTTGAAGGTTCTATCTTTGTTGCTTTTGGAGATAATCTCGTTTGCGGAGATTATCTTCAAAAGCCCGGAATCATTCGGAAGCTTCCAGAATCCGAACCCATGGACGGATTTTGTCCAGATTCGAACTTAGCCTTTCTTTCGTAATTAGTAACCTACTATATAAATTTCATCAAGATAGCATCATTATTTTTTGAGTTATCGTGCGTACGGACGGACGGACGGACGGACATCGCTAAATCGACTCCGGCGGTGATCCTGATTCAGAATATATATTCATGTCTATACCTAACTCGCTTCCTTTTGGTGGTTACAAACACCATACCAAAGTTAATATACCCTATACTTTAGGTGTAGGGTATAAAAATACAAAATTGATGAGTGTTTTCTTTTTTTTCAAAAATAGACAACTAAAAAGTATTATATTTAGTTTTATACCAAGAAATTCCACTGTTTCGTCCTATTTGATTCACAATTTTACACGATTATGCAAATTTTTGATTATTTATTTCATAATATAATAAACAATTTTTAGATAATAAACGATTTTTAGACATTTCAGGATACATTTAAAAAAAAATGTCTGTCTTTAAATGCACTAAAATTGGTTTTAACCCAAATCATTATTTAACCATCTAAACGTATTTGTCAATATTAACCAGCCAATTATTTCCTCAATTATTCATGTAATTAAACTGTTATAGCTTTTAACTTTTAAAAAATATCCCAAAGACATTTAATTTAATTTTTAATTTAAAAGTGTTTTAAAATCTTTTACTGTCATAAAATTCAACATTCAATTTTTAGATTACGAAATTTCAATAATGAGTCAAAAGTTCGAATACCTATTAACAAAATTGACATTATAGAAGGCATTTTACTACAGAATTTGCACTTATGCAAATTGACTCTTATGCAAATCAATAATCAATGTTTTTCCATCTCAAATTTACTCCATTACAAAACTAATTTAATATTTTGCAAAATATATTTACTAAATTTAATAAATCAAACTGATTTTCAAATATATGAGGTATCCGTTATATTCAATTTTTTTTTACAAAAATCCAATATTCGAATATATATTAAAATATATTTTAGTACAGTTTAAAATTGATTAAATGTTCAAAAATTCCTAAAAGTATGCAATTTCAACTTTTTATTCTAATAGATGACTTGACAGCTTTTTATAAGATTTTTCTTAAATATCTACTAAAATATTTCATTAAAATTTCTTTATAATAATGAAAAAATTTGCCTTTACCCTTATTAAAAAATAATTCAACCACAAAATATTAAACAAAATTGAAAACAAAAATCTATTTTATTTGCAAGAAACCTTGCACTCGATTGCAGTAATTCACTTTTACTTTTCATCACAAATAAAATTTATTTTTCATTTTTAAATCCTAATAGAATTGAATCTCAAAAAATTCATCTGTAGATCTACTTTTAGGATTTAATAATGGATAATATTGGATGCATTTTCTTTTGAGACTTAAAAACACTTGGGATTTCTATTGAGCATTCATTACTGTAGCTTTGAAGTATGAATAAAACATAAAAATTTCCCTTTAAATTTTCAAACATCGTAGAAATAAAAACTCTTCCAATTTTTAACAAAATTTTCAATGCAGCAATAATAAATTCTTAATATAAATTTTAAATTCCCTTTTTGAATATTCAAAACAAAATCCCAAATCATTTCATCGGGGCAAAAAAATAACGAACAAAAAGTCAAAAGTCAGTCAAAGTCAAAACACCTATTGGCTATGATATAATGAAAAAATTAATAAAAGTAGAAAGAGATAGAAGATAAAAAAAAACAAAAGACCTTCATAAATTTAAAAAAAGAATCATATCTTTTGAGAAGGATTTAGTCTGTAAATATAATATGTACAATTGGGTGCAAAATAATGATAGCGATTTATCCCTTGATTTGTAACATTCCAAAATTTAATTAAGATTTTACTGAACTTGAATTTCGTAAATTTCAATAAACAAAATAGTTCAAATAATCCTATATCAAATCACATTAATTTGATTGGATATATATGGGGCGGTATAGAGAGCCCAACATGGATTCAAATTATTATCTTTTATTATAATAATTACGCTACTCTTACAGAATTTAAAGTTCATGTAAAAAAAAACTAACTTTTTCATATTCACAAAATACAGCGGCGAGGTATCAAATAAAATTCAAGTATTGCTATATAGAAATAAATTCTAATATTATCAGTATATAGGAAAGACATTGTCTCGGAATAAAAAAAATTATCAAAAATTAATAAGTACATGCTGTGTTTATTATTTTGCAACTAATTGTATCTACATATATACACTTATTTGAAAATTGTATTATAAATACATTCACACATATTCATATTATTACACGCAAGGACTTGAAATAAAAGAAAAATTTTTAGGATTACAATTAAATGTTTCAACACATCTACCAAAAATCCACGCGCAAAAAAAAACGAAAAAAAAAAGTACAAAACAAAAAAAATCAGAGATTTATTTTACCAAACAGACCGGAAGCAGCTAATTAAGTTCCACTTTGTGCAACTCGACATAAATCTTCATAATTTACCTACATTTCTTCCGCTTTTTTTTTTCGTTTTTTTTTTTTCATTTTATAAAAAAAAAAAATTCGACCTCAATTTTTTTTTTTGTCTTTCTGTTACTTTGTATGCCTCTTCACATATAAAAACTCGTAAAATGGTAAAAAAGAAATGAAAACTGTGTAAAAAAGAAAGAAGCGCAGCAGTCAGATAAAATGGTAAAATCAAAAGGCAAGTTATATAAATACAAAGGATATTAATATGCCGCCCTTCATTATGATGACTTTTCATATAAGATAAACAAAAATAAAAGTTTTTTTTTTTTTTTTTTCTGAGGACATCAAATAATAAAACGTAAGAGAATGAAGAGACTCACCTCATAATTTTATTAAGACTTGTTCCACATTTTTGTTTTGTTTTTTTTTTTGAGGTTTTCTGTTTATAATATTTGAATGAAGATTAAAAAGGTGGATTCTGATCCAATATTGTTTGTTGCATGTAAAAATTTTTTGCTAAATGAACAGAAATTGAAATATAATTTTCAAAAAAAGAAGGTAAAACCGAAACAAAATTGAATGTGTTATGCTTTAATCCTGCACATTTTATAAAAACATGTTTCTTTATTTCCAAAACTCATTATCTTAAAATGTATAAAACAAATTTAGTTATTATGTTTCTATTGAACTAAAAATATTCTCTGTTAACTTAATGGATTCTAAACTTTTTCATTACGGGATTTGCCTAGTTAAAAAATTATGAAAAAATTGCAAGTCTAGAGATTTCCAAAACTCTTAATTCAAATAGAAAAATAAATTCTAACAAATTCCGCAAAAATTGTACATGAAAATTTTAGGAATTTATTTTTTTTTTTGGAAAATTCATAAATAAAATTTCGAGGAAACCTTAACAAAAAAAAAAAAAATTGGAGCTAATAATCTCAACTAATCAATTTAAAATTTTATGGAAATTTCGAATTAATTCGGATTTAATAGAAACTTTGTTTTTTTTTTAAATTAAAATCCATATAAGGGTCAAAACAATTATGATATTTTTAATTAGAAATTTACTATTATTGTCATTATTAAACCAATTAATACGCATTATTATAACAAAGTCACATACCACCCATTAAACGTTTTTAATAAAATTTTATATTATATCAAAAGGGAAAAGCAAAACTAAATAATATTTTTCCTCAACATTTTCTTTTTTGTATATTTATTTTGCTTTATAAGAATATGACATATTATCTAAGTGTCCTTGTACACACACATCCATATTATATAATACATTGTATCCTTAAATAATTGTATGTCCTTTATATTGATGGAATGTACGTTAAATGACAGAAATGTAATAAAGTTTTCTTCTTTTTTTTTATGTGCTTCTAAAAAATGAGGAAAAGGGAAAAAACAATTACTAAATCTTTTTGAGAATATTTCGGAATTTTATTATGGTAATCCCACGTGACTTCGAGGAAACAAAATATATTTAATTGAATTCTTTTTTTATCTTTTGTTTTTTTTTTTCTTTTTGTTCTTATACCTGTATCTACTGTTTTTACCTTTATTATTTCGTTATATATTTAATAAACTTTGTATTAGTAGGTTAACATAGTTATAATGTTAAATTAGAAACAAAAAAAACAATTTTTTTTTTTAATAAAATTTGTAACAAATTCGCATAGGTATGCATAATAGATGTGAAAAATGCTTTTAAATTGTATATTATGTAGTTGATAAAAATCAGGTGGGAAACTTTTAATATAATGAATATTTTTTATAACCCAGTTAAAGTTATTTTCTTTTTATTTAACTGCAAACATTTAATAAAAGGCAATTAAAGAAAAAAAAAATGTATTTTATTTAATTAACTCTGAATAAAATAAAATGGTGATATCTAAACTTTTATTTAACATTTAAAATAAAGAAGGAAGAGTCCTTGAAATTTTAAAATATTAGTTTATGAATTGTTTCGATACAAAGTTGTTGATTAATTGTTTGAAATTTTGTTTTTTTCTTAATTTGTTGGATTCGGGTTTAATTGCAAAACGTTTTTATATTATATTGCATTTTAAACTAACACAACGCACCTATGTTCTTTTGGAGATTTTTAGTTTTCTTAAACTTGTGAGTTCAGTTTGACCGTAAAAAAATTACTGTGCTAATTACTCGGTATTCAATTTAATGGAATCAAATATGTTTTTATTAAACTTTTTATTAAATGGAAGTTGCCAAATGTATTTCTGTATGTTATGAGTTTAAACAAGGTAGAATGTAAACCAACGGTTTTTAAAAGAGCACATTTCCAAAACTCAATACAAACTGTTTAGAAGTGTGACTTACACAAAAATTTGAAAATTTCATGTAATAAGAAAAAATGTGAAAATAGGACATTTTTGAAATTTTGAGGGGCCGTAATTCCGGAATCCTATATAACTAAGAAAAGCCGTTAACAAACGTAAAAATATATTATTGAACCTTTAATTTTCATGTCTTGCCGAAGAAAAATTTGTACAGATGCCTAAGTTACAGGTGTCTAAAAATAGCAAATTTTCAATTTTTGAGGCATAATAACTCTTAAAGAGGGGGTGTCACCAAATCTGAGGAAACTTATACTAATTCTAAAAGTTCTTTCTTGCCTCAAAATTTTAAGCTTCTATCTAGAAGCGTGCCGGAGTTATGAAAGTAGAAAAATCATGCAAAATTTTGTTTTCACATAACGGTAAATTTAAATACTAAATTTAAAAAAATTGTATAATTTTGATATTAATTTACAAAGATAAAAGAAATACCTGTCGAATGACGTTTTCAGATTGAAAAAATCTTAAGCAGAACATAAGATATGTGCATTTAAAAATAGGGCTTTTTCAAAGTTTGAGGGGCTGTAGCTCCGTAATGGGGGGGCTACATGAAAAAGTTGTTCCACAAAATTATTTTTTTTATGAGACCTACCTATGGTTAAAATTTTTTTTCTCTATCTTTAACGGTGTAGAAGTTTTGTAAACAGACGGAGGGACGTACGGACGGACGGACGGACAGAGTGAAACTAATAAGCACATTTTTTCAAAATTTTTTTGGAAATGTGCTAAAAAAAATGTATGCTCTGAGCGGAATATCACATTATTTATAAATAAATAATAAATCTTCATAATGTAACAGATCTTGATAGCAATGTAGCTCACTTAGTTAAATTTAAATCATTGATTTTATGGGCCTTTGAAATGGCTGCACTACGAAATTTTTTTTTTTTTTTAATTTTATGTTTGTAAGTTTCACGTATTAAATCTTGTGTCTCAAAATATCAAGTCTCAGTATATCGTCTTTTAAAATTTCAAATTTTAGCGAAATTTTTTATATAATATTGGGAATAAAAATGGTAATAGAACAATATCCAATTATTAAATCTAAACAATCCGGGATTTGTTTTGGATTTTGTTCTATTTTGATTTCATTATTTGGAATATTACTAAATTTTCTTATTCCTATTTTTGTGATATTTTTTCAAAAATATCTTGAAAACTTTTTATTTTAAAACATGAGATTTTGGGACAAAAAATTTTAAATTGCATGATTTTAAAACACTGGATATTAAAACTAACGATTTTAAGACATAGCCAATCCCTTATTTAAATAATCCCAAAGCATTGCGAGAAGAAATTTTGTAGACATTTATTTCTTAGAATAAAATTCAGAATAATTAAATTAATAACATCAAACAGCTTCGTCACTTGGCATATCATGCTATAGGGCGTAGACTCCTGCTATTAATTTCAAATGACTTTTAATGATCAAAGATCACATATTTTTATTATTTTATTTTTAATTGAATGGATGGTAGTACAAGTAAACACTAAAGAATAACATAAGCAAAAATTTAATTTCCGGAACTGCACCTACAGACCTACAGCCTACATCCTATACAAAAGAACTTTCACATTTTATTTTTGTTTAAAGAATAAAATAACTTTAATATTTTGTTTGTTTAAAAACGAATGTTAAAATTCTTTAGTAAAATACTCATACAAAAGCAATATTTAAAATTTTTTAAAATGAACAAAAAAAAAATAAAAAAAATAATATTTTTGTTAAGAATTCAACAAAAGGAAAAATTCCAAAAATATTTTATTTTTAATTTATTAATTTTTTTAATATATATTTTTTTTTTTTATTTTGCTAATCCCTAAAACGATTCTCATTCTACTTTATTCAATATGCTCAGGAATACTCTACATGATTTTTTTTTTCCTGAAGATTTTTTATCAAAAGGTAGTAAATGTGGGGGTTACCATATACTCATTTCACTCACTCCATATATCAACTTAACTATACTTAAATCTTAATCATTATTAGAACTGTTCTGTACATTAATACTTAAATATTTAAAATCCCGTCATTACTTCTGGTATCTGCCATTCCCGACATACAAATTTTTTTTACCTTCTTTCTTTTAATATTTACTCAAACAAAAAACAATTTTTTTTTTTTTTTCTGTATTATTTTTGTCTTTATTTTGTTTTTTTTTATTCTTCCTCATTATTTCCACAAAAAAGGAAATTAATTTTCTCATCTTAGCAAATAATTTCAAATAAATTGAGTCAAGAACAAAAAAAAAAAGAAAATATCCGCAAAATAATTTTCAACCTTCACTCCTAAAGTATATTAATGAAAATCTGTTTAGATTCGAAAAGGTTTTTAATTGTCAGTATTGTCTGTTTGACTATACTAAGAGAATCGTGTACAAAAACGTTATTTCTTTAAAACTTTAAGGATATTTAAACGAGGCTATTAAGATTGTCGTGGTTAATAGCAAATCTATTTCATAATTTCATTCCATTACTAATGATTCTTTAGCGTAGCGTATATTGATACATTAGGTATAAAACAACTTTTCCAAATAGTATATATTCCAGCATATTGACACATTGGCGACACTATGTAAAATGCAGAAGATAAACTTTAAACTAAGTTTTGAAGAGTCTTATGAATATTTTTTTGTTTTGCATTTTTTGCGAGAAAAGAAAATGTTCTTATAGCATTCACAGTTATATCGATCTAAGATTCTTATAGAGCACACTGTGGGTTTTCATCACCTTTTTTATAAATTAAATCAAATGCAAACCCCTATGGATAGGAGTTTAAATGTTTTTTTAAAGAATTTGTATATTTTCTTATCCATTCAGTTTCTTTTTATACTGGGCATTCCCCTTTTTATGATATTTTATAAAATGTTTTTGTCCCTATCAAATCGATTCAAAGTTTGGACACAATTCTAATTATAAATTTTTAAAGTTTTAAATTAAAATCAATATAAAATATTTATAATAAAACTTCAACAATACAAGCAAAAATTAAATATAGGTAATTTCTAATACAAAATAAATTTTTTTTTTCATTTCCTGCATTTATAAATACATTTGTATCTACATCTTATGTCTGTTGCTGTAATGGAAATTCAAAACAAAAGTAAATAAAAAAAAATAAAAAATAAATAATTTTCATTTTATTAAAATAAAAAAAAAATTAAAGAAGGTTGAATGCAAATTGAAATAATTAAAATAGCTTTACAAACACAAAAAAAAAAAAAAAAAAAAAAAACTAAGAAAATTCCTTCTTTCTTTAAATAATTTTTATGAGCAATTTTCATAATTTGCTAAAAAAAAAATGAGGAAAAAAAATACCTTGTCAGAAACACAAAAGAAAAACAAAGAAACATAGAACAAAAATTTTCTATTTTTGTCCTTTTCTCGCTATAACTTTTTTAATTTTCAATCTAAGTACAATGATTTTGCTTCTTTTCTTTTTGTTTTTTGTACAAAAGATTCATTTCATTTTCGCCAATAGCCAATTCCAATACCAATGAATGAATAGCTTTACTACTTGCTTTATTTTTCTTTTTGGTATAGACGAAAATGAGAAGTACAGTACTAGTAAAAAGTATTTAAATAGCAATTATTTATGGAGGAACCAGAAAATTGGAAATTTATTGACATTTGATGCTGTCAGTAAAGAAAATTAGGGCTAATTAAGGATTTTACAATTTGAAATGGAGAAAGAAAAAAACAAAATTTTATTCATATTATGGCAAACTTTTTAACTTATTTAACTATGGGCAAATTGACAGTCCATATTAGCAAGCCATATTAATTTACCTTAACCATTAAATTCAACAATTCAATTCTTTTAACTAATTAACTCTAAACTAACCACAAAAAAGTCATTCATAAATTAATCTGTAGTAAGGGATTAATAATTAAACATAAAGTACTACTCATGAGCGCTACTATAAGGAAGCAAAATGTTTGTTTGAATCATTTTTTTTTTTTTTTTTTTTGCAATTTTCTATTATTTCATAAATAATGTTTTTTTTTTTTTCTTTTTTTGATGTAAGAATTTTAAAAATTATTTTATATTATATTTTTATAATGTCCTTAATAAATGTTTTTCTTTCTTTGAACAGCATGAATATTTTATTTCACAAGAAAATTTATATTTTTATATTTTGTATAGTGAAAAGAATATTTGTGGGATCTCATGAGATTAGTGTTCTATTTTTAACTTCCTTCAGTTAATCTACTCTCTGTTTTATAGGGTTTCCAAAAATTTCTTGATAATTTAAATTTAAGTTTGGTTTTTTATAAACATAAGTTTATTGTATTAAAAAAAAGAATGGAAAGTATATGAAGTTTTTCTCAATTTATAGGCTGATAGAGCAATGGAATAAATAGGAAAGAACCATAGAACGAAGTAAATCAAATTTTATTGGAAAAGCAATATTATTGTCCACTAATAAAAACAATGGATAATGGGAAATACTCAATAATCTGATTAATAATTATGTAAGAATGTCTCAAATTCTTAAGTTAATCCAACTGAAAAAAGAAGCATTACTCAAATACCAACCTTCATAACTGACCATTTGCACATATTTTCAATTGGTCGGCTTGTAAATAAATTACATGGATTTTACATTGTTTCGTTTATAAAAAGAACTATAAAATTCTATAATTGTTCAAAATATTCTAAAGTTGCAAAATCCGTAAGTTAATTTTAAAACCACTACTCATATATACTAAAAGTTGTTGGGTCCAAATGTATTATTCCTTATTTATTATTTTATTAACATTATTTCTCACTCTCACTTGTATGCTATTATAATAATATGAAATTTTTATATTTAGTTCTCGATTATTAGGGCAGACAGGATCTCTATATTATATTTGTATTAATAAATAACTATGTATGTATATGTATATATATAACTTCGTAGGGCATTATTTTAATAAGCAAATAAACTGGACGTAAAAGAAAATTTCCATTTTTAATAAAAAAACAAATATAAAAGAAAAGGAAGTTAGTGTCCTTGAATATTCATTTATAAATTGTAAAGAATAAATAAAAATAAAAAAAACTGGAAAAATTAAAAAAAAAAGAAATGGGTAAGTAAAGAAAAGAATATGAAGTAAAATAAAAAGATAGAAATCAATAGTTGACTTAAAGTTCAAAAAATTAAACAAAACCAGAATTTTAAGACCTTGACCAAATTTATTAAAAATAAAAAAACAACACCAAGGAAAAATGTGAAATCAATTTTGTAGACTTTTGTAAAAAAAAAAACAAAAAGAAGAAAATAGTTCAAAATAACTGTTAAAAGGAAATGTTGTGTTTCGTTTATTTTTAGAGGTTTTTCCTTTATAATAAATATTACAGTTAACATTTATTGTACAGCAATTGAATCAATAATTCTTACTAAATTCCACGTAAGGATATGTTTATATTGTGGCTACAATAAGAGATAAAAATTTTCAATAGTAGTGTAGTGTAGAAAACTAAATAGTTGTTTTCAATTGAAAAGTTTATAAATAAAAGTGGTTTTCAATGCTTCAATATAAACACAAAATATATAAGACCATAGAGAAACTACACTTTTATCAATCCTGTCTTTAATGACGCAACTTTAATATACTTATGCATTTTATGACTTTTTTTAATAACACATAACTTGAAATCGCTCAACTTTATTTTTTTTTTTACTTTTTTTGATAAATTGATTACGTTAAATTCATAAAAAATTACAAATCCTGAGAAAACAAAAGTCAAATCAATTACAATTCGACCCAACAACTATTTCTAGATATCGTATAAAAATAACTTTTTTTTCAGTATCAACTGATCATTTTTCTATTATTTTACTAAAAATCTTTTTTGTCAACTAAAATATTGTTCTTTAACTAAACAAAAAAAAAATAATATTTTTACTATTAGTATAAAGGTTTTAATCATAAAAGGAACCAAAAATCGAATAAATCAATGAACAAAATAAGATTTTATATTATTACAAAACCAAAATAAAAAAAAAACACATATTTTAATTTAAACACTAATAAAATAGTTTAATTAAATTTTTTGACCATTTTTACCTTTACAATATATTTAAAAAACTCCCTAAAGTATACAATACAACACAATCCTTTATGAATTTTATTCTATTTTTTTCCTTTAATAGAAAAATAATTCATTTTCTTTTTTTTTTTTTCACTAAATTTTTTTTTTTTTACGTATACCAACGTGTCATAATTTTTATCCTCAAAAGACAAAACAAAATCTACGTTAACCTTTTTTAAAATATTTGTATTTAAAAAAAAACAAACAAAAAATTGGGAAATGGGAAATTTAAATAGCTGAAAAGAAAAACAAACTGATTTTCACATAAATACCTTGAGAGATTTACGTATTTATATATATATTATATAAATGTTTTATTTGTGACTTTAAAACAAAACAAAAGAAAAATAAAATATTTTATTTGTATAAAAATGTTGTACAATTTTTTTTTTTTTCTTAGAAAAATTCGAAACCAAAAAAAAAAAAACAAACCAAAAACATACAAAAAATTTTCCCAAAATATTTCAACAAATTAAATAAATCTTTTTATGCAGTTAATATAAAGCATAGATAAACTTTTTAAATATTTTCATATACCAAAAAAATTCTATTTTTTAAATTTTTTTTAATAAAAAAAAATAAAGAAAAATAAAAACGAAAGTAAAGACATATTTATCATACTAATTTCGTTTATAATATTTTATATTCGGAAATTTTAAGGAAATTTTTGAACCCGTTCATTAACTTAAGTTATATTATGTAGTATATTAAAATATTTTCCTTTTTTGCTTGTCAAAAATTGATCAACTTCAATTTTTGACGCTTATAAGCCCCTCAATACAATTAAATATTGGAACAAGAAAGGAGGTATTCTAGAAAAATTGGTAAATTATCGATAAGTACGGAAACGGAATAACAATTCACATTTCTTACATAAAAAAAATTCTAAGAAAAATTTTGATAGAAAAGTAGTCAAAGTTCAATACAATACGTTTTATTGACTTTTTAAAAATGTGGGTATTTAAAAACGTTTTATTTAAATTTATATTAATAAATAAATTTGATAAATCCATCAAAAATTTACAATGGATTTATCTAAAATCTATGAGTAAATTGGAACTTTGCGCTAAAAGTGTGTATTTATTATAAAAAACGTTCTGTTATTAAATTGAAAATGTAATATTTGATTATATTATATACTATTTTTATTATATTTTATATTATATATAAATCTATATACCTATATATAATTTTATATTATATATAATAAAATAAATGTTTATTAACTTTACCAAATTTTGAATTAATGTTATACATGAAAGATAGAATGGCTCACCTGAAACAAGAAAAACAATATAAAATTTTTATTAGTATAATTTTAATAGTTAAAATTTAAAGGCTATTTGTATAATATAGAAAAACAATAAAGCTATTTGGTTTACGCATAATACACAAAATAATTTTTAGACCAAATTAATTACAAATATTTCATTTTATAAGATTTTGTGGAAAATTTTTGAAAAGAAAATATTATTAACAAATTATGTCTGTTTTAATATTTTAAAAAGATTTCTTTTAAGTTAAACTAATGTAACGACTCTGTTAAGTTAATTTTTAAAAAAACTTTCAGTTACAAAATATCACTAATGTTCTAACACGACATTCATTTCTACCATCAGTGAATACCAAAACATCTTTCTACGTAGACTAATGACCAGTGATTTATAAATGTATTCATTTTGTTGTCATGCCTTCTTGTGTAGTGTCAGAAATGACTTTTTTTCAAAGATGAAAAAGTTTAAGTATCAATACTTCCTGTAATTATATACACAAACTCCATTAATCAATATTTTAATGGCCTCAAGGCTCAAAGTTTGTCTTCAATTAATTCAACTCCAGATCACATCGTTTTTCCCAACAATTGACTAGTGTAACTATAATCTTGGTTAGTACCCTTTTTTTGCTATTCATTTCTTTCTCTCTCTCAGTTTTACTATTTTAAACTTTTTTTATTTACTCAATTTTTTTTTTTCTCTCATTTTATTTTTTTTGTTTCATAAAAAAAAAAAATCCCTTTGGTAAAAATAAAACAGATGTAAATAATATACCTATTTCATAAAGAAAAATAACAACAACAACATTAATAACAAAATATGAAACAATACAAATACAAAAAAAAAAAAAAAACTATAATAATAATAAATAATATGCATCCAAGAGAGTACACATATGAAATTGTAGAGAGAATGAAAGAGTGAAGGTAAATAGTGAGATAAAATACAAGTACCAGTACATATTTTGAATAGTTAAAATAAAATAAAATAAAAAAATAAACAAAAAAAGAAACAAACAAAACAAATGAAGTCAAAATAAAATTTTCAAAAATTAAAAAATTCAAAAAATATTCTTAAAAAAATAAAAGATACAAATAATATTTTGTAAACGTTTTAAAAATACTAAAAGATATCCCAAGGTAAATAATCAAATCCTATTGAAATTTAAATTCTCAGAAGATTTCAACCTTTTATTTTTTTACTTCCTGATGATTTTCATATAAAATTTTAAATGTACATATTTTTTTTTTTTTTTTTTTCAGATACTCCTTTTTTTCCTCCTATTTTTTCTAGATACTATGTTTTTTATTCCAGTTTGTTTTTTTGTCTGATATTTTTTTACCTTTTTTTTTTACTATTTAAAAGTTTTTCTATTCACGTAGAAAATTCGTCTAGGAAAATCCAAAAAAAAAAAATATTGTTTGTTAAAAAATTTAACTTTGAATATAAACCCCTGAAATTGAAAATATGGTCTTATGTTCATTCATAAAATCATACAAGTGTGTCAGTGTATGTGTGTAATATGCAAAACCATAAACTGAAAAAACCAAAAACTAAAGTGAACGAGAAAAAAAAAAACCAAATAAACTGAATTCAAAATTTAGGAAAAGGATATCTTAAGTAGCTAAAATATAGTTTCCAATATTATGTTTCTAATTTTTATTTATTTGTTTTTGTTTTGATTTTTGTTGTGTGTGAAAAATCATATGTTCAATACTATTGGGATATAATTTTTTCATTTATTCTTTTTTTTTTTTTTTTTTTCAGAATATTTTTTAAGGATAACATTTTATTTTTATTTTAAAAGTAAAAGACAAAAGATTTTAGACTAAACTTTTAAATATGTTAGTTAGCCTGTTGCTGAAAAGATTATAAATTATTACCACGTTAAATTTTACGTATAAAGTTGGTAAAGTTTCAATTTTTGTTATAATTGTAAATAAAAAAGACTCATTAAAAATTTAGGTTAAAATTCAAGTTAAGTCAAGATTCAATCAGTAGGACTAATTTCGATCTCTGTAGTTGTATCACTGAATATTATTATGAATTCTTTAATTTGAAAAACGAACTTTTCTGACCACGTTTTAAATAATAATAATAAATAAATCATACACTTAAAATCAGTAAATTTATGGTAAAGTATACGTAATAACTAATCTAATATATTATAGCTTTATTTAAATTAGTAGTATTTATTTATTGTATCCAATAGATTTATGCAAACTGCCGATACTAACATTAAAAGTTTTGTAAAATTGCATACATATAGGCGAAACTTTATGGAATTTTTATTTATTGATATTTTACTTTGGATTAATATAAAAATTGATAACCATATCTAAATAAATTTAATTTTAACAATAGAAACTTTACTGAATATTTTTTTATATAATATTTTGTTTGATTCCCGACAATTATGTGATGGGTTATAAATATTTTTATTTGTATTCTTAAATTTGATTATTTTTGTAAAAAAATATTGTTTTTTTTTTTTTCTTGAATAAAAAAAGTTCCCGACAGATTTTAAATGAAATTAAAAAAAAAAGTTGAAGGAAAAAGTAAAAAGTTTTAACTTTATAGTCTAAAAAAAAAAATGGAAATATTTTATTTGGTTGAATAGCTTTAGAATTATGGAAATTATTTTATATTAACATAACACATCAGTATCATATTATTTAATTTAGTATTAAAAAGAACTTTGAATTTTTTTCTTTATGTAGATTATAAGTGGATTTAAAAAAGAATTATGAAAAAAGTTTTTTTTTTATTCCCCAAAGATTTGAAATTAATTTTGAATATTTTTACTTCAAAAGAAAAATATAAATGCCTTTTATAATTTTAATTATTTTGATTCACTCTTTCCTTAAATGAAAAGTATGAAAAACATAAATAACTTGATAATAAATGATAAAAAATATTTAAAAATAAAAAGGAAAAGTGTTTAGTTGACTGTGTCAACTGTAGGATACTCGCATGAATATAATGAACCTATACAATATGCTGTTTAGATAAAATTTCATTCACTTTTAACAAATTTCAGATATTCGACTTTATTAAGTACATAAATATATTTATCCAGCCATTGGTGCAGTGGCTGACGTACCGCTTCTCATTTATAAGGGAATGAGAGGTCTCGGGTTCGATTCCCGGCTGGGTACAATAATTATAATATAAAAAAAAAAAAAAAAAAATATATCGCAATATGTACTTAATATTGCGATACTGTAATATTGCAATATGTCCAATACTTTATATATCATTATATCACGTACACCCCACATTCCTACCAGGAAACAGGCATTATAGCTACCTGGCACATTTATGTACCACGGTACCTGAATATAAATAAATAAATATATTTATGTAAATTTCTAAGTGATCTGGTTGCTATTCGAACCAACCGGTTGAACTTGTAAACCGGTTGAACTTGAATTATACATAAAAATAAAACGGAAAAAATTTCATAATTCTAGGGCATTATTTTTTGAGTCATCGTGTGAAGGGATGGACGGATACACAAACTGAGCAAGAATATTTATACTTTTCCATACCTATCCAATGATATATTTATTATACCGTTGGAACTACCTTTGGGTGGGTATAATACACTGAAAGGCGAACCGAAGAAACAGAAAGATCTACAATATGAAAAAAATTAAGTGATGATGAATTTAGTTCTTGGATGAACTTTCAGATAAGTTTGTATTGATCTAAAATTTTCTCAGGATCCTAATTTAGAACATATAGTTGGATTTTCCTTTCTCTCATTAAACTTTTGAGTCCAATAATGTAAATTTAGACATTATCATCGATTAAATTTAGTAACTTTATATCCTGTTATTTTATTTGCCAACTTTTTATATTTCATTTCAGCAAAATTGTGAAAACCTAAAGAATTGTAAAATACCGTTTCGGATGGTACTTTTAATTACCTTCCCTTCCCGTTACCATAAAAATTATGACAGTAAATTTATAAGTAAAATGTAGTTGGCCGTAAAGATGTATGTTATCCCATTTTTAGCTTATGGTTTTATCAATTTATGGATGTCAAATGATTTTCTAAAATAAATTAATTAAGAGACATAATGTAAATAATAGCGAAAATTTGTTGAAAATTTAACTGTAATTTAAAATTCTCTGCATACGTTACATATACATGAGGTGAGGGTATATATTAATATATTGAGGTGAAAAGCAAAATTTAATCAAAACAAAAAGTACGAGTATAATGCGTTAAAAATTCGTAAATATTATAATATAATGATTATGTTAATTCCTGTTCAAGCGCAGGAAGTCAATTTTATGTATGTGAAAGGTTTATCAGATTTGTTTTAAGTAAAAACTGTAGACTGCACCGTCTATAAGATTTATTGATACCTACTTTTAAACATCAAATTGTTAAAAGCTCTATAAATTAAATGTTCAAAAATATCGACTAACTAATATATTTGTAAATCAATATATTTAAACTAGAAAAAAAAATCCATTCACGTTTAATTTTCTTAGTTTTCCAATTTTATTGCTATTCTTTGAACTTTTTTTTCTATTTGCTTATTCTTATATTTATTGTATCTAAAAAAAAATCTCATACTGATATTGAATTTCAAATTTTTCTTAACAAGATGTCTAAATAATCTCACATAAAGATACAAAAAAAAAGAAAGAAAAACTACAAATCTCTAAAACTATCGATTCTATATATCCTTAATATACCAAGAAAATTCTTACAAACATTTATTTCCATATAACATAATACAGATAATATATTTAAAATATCAAATCCGCCCCTATACAATATTATAATATAAGTAAAAAACAAAAATTTTTTTTTATTTATTTATTTTATTTTCCCAAAAATTCCCATTTTCTTCCTTTTTGTTGTTTCATCGATTCAATAATATCTTCATTTTGTAATTTAAAAGCAAAAAAAAAATTTAACCGGTTTTCTTATTATTAAATTTCATTTTTCTGTCTTCTTCAATTTCAATTTTTTTTTTTCTTCTTTAATATTGTTTCTAACGTTATTTGATTTTGAGCTAAAATTTTCACTTACTCAAATCATATTTTCAATTTTCGTCAGTTCTTACAGAATATAATTTTTATTTTAAAATTTAAAATTCATTTTGCCTTTTTCTAAAAGAGAATTCCTTTACAGCGTTATTTTAGAATATACCCAAGAAAGATCTGTGATTTATAATATATAGATCTAATTTATTTCAAAATATTTTAATATATACGCGATATAAAGGAATTTAATACAACAAAAATTTTTTAAATACTCCATTACTCAAAATAAAGTCTACCAACGTTGTATAATTTAATGCAAAATGAATATCGAAAGAGATTCTGTTTATAATTTGAAATATTTGTTACAAAATTACAAGAAAATGCCCTTTCAGTGTCGATTAGCATCTAGTGTACAACATGTTATGGATCTACAACTTTCAGATATACAAATTTGTACAAAGTAATTCAAGATTCAAGTAAACACCAAGATAAGGATATAAACATGATTTTAACAATATATATTTTACAAAAAAAAAAAAATGTAATGTCATAGATCCAAAAATTTTAAAATTAACTGTGAATACGGAGCTCTCTAAGTAAAGAATATACCTCTTTAATTAATAGAACATCTTTATAAGCTAAAAATGGTAATAATGATGAACAGGCCATTTATAACCAATTATAAATAAACTAATTTTTGTTAACTGTTACTTTACAACCGATAAATATTTAATATTTTCTAGAATTTTTTTTAACTCTTCTGATATTTTCTTATTCTGTTAACATCTAGACATAAAAGAAAGAAATATTGTTTTCTTTCAAATTTACCGTTTATGTTATGATGAACATAAAAAAAAAAATTTCAATTCCATGCAATGCACATATACAAATTTTCATATAATATATAGATATTTATACACATTTTCTACTATACATATATAACGGTACATATACTCCTATAATGTTACAACAGTATACATTAATATTTGTATAGACAATCAGAAAAATCTCGTAGTACGGGACTAAATTGGATAAAGTAAAAGTAAAAAATGAAAAAAAAAACAAAAAAAAAGAGAAGAAAAGGTATTATTATGAGCAACAAAAAGGATAAAATAGGATAAATACAGGAAGAAAAATAAAAAAAACTAAATTCCCTCCCAAAATAAAACAGAAGAAAAAGTGAAAATGAAGTAATTTTCAGATTTTCCGTAATTTTGTTTGTTTTTATTTTCTCTTATTCTCATCATTCTCTTGTTTTGTTTGGTTTTTTTGTTTTTCCTTTTTAAATTGTTTATTTCATTGTTTTTCTTTATATTTTCCATTTTGTGAGAAAAATTTAAAGACTATTTTGCAAATTTTAGACGGGCGTAA
Source organism: Poecilobothrus nobilitatus (assembly GCA_947095535.1). Lineage (NCBI taxonomy): Eukaryota > Metazoa > Arthropoda > Insecta > Diptera > Dolichopodidae > Poecilobothrus > Poecilobothrus nobilitatus. Next base: position 264,150,791 of record OX352774.1, on the reverse strand, counting down.
GTATTAAGAAACTAACTGGTTTGGGTCTTCAATAGACTTTTTTTTATTCTTAGATCGAAAATATCAAAAACAAACAAAAATACGGTAAAGAAGAAAAAAATGTAAAGAAAAATATTTATTCAATGCTAAAGAAAAAACCTTGGATAACAAAAAAATAAAAGGATTGACTGCTTTTTTTTCAGGTCTTGAATAAATTTTCTAATGTAGTGAATAGAAAATAAACCCTTTTTCCTTTTGTTTAGCCAATATTATGTTGTTTTTGTTGTGGGTTTGTATTGTTGTTATATATATATATATACGGTCACATCAATACACATATACTCATTTAAACATTGTTTGGAGTTCCTACTGGAACTTGGTTAAAAATATCCAGATTTTCTTCTTTTTTTTTTTATAAAAACATTCTGATTTAAGTATTTGTAATTTCTTATGCTAAATTAAAGTTATTTTGAAGAAAAAAGAAAAGAAAAATTTTGTTTTCCCATTATTTGAGTTTTTTTTTTTATGTTTTTGTTATTATGGCAGTACCAGTAAAACATAACTGAAGAAAAGTTTTCAAATATCTTGGCAAATTGGCTTAAAAGTATAAAAAAAAAAAAAAGAAATGAAAAGAATTATTAAAATAAAAAAAGAGAAAGAAATATTATAATAGTATTAAAGGATCCGAAGACAAATTTTATGAGAAATATTTTTTTTCTTTTCTTTTACTATTACTCGGTTTTTTGTTTCATTTGACTTTAGTTTGTTTTTTTACATAACGGTAACAGTTATGTGAATGCTGTAAAAAATTTATTAATAGAAATAATACGGTAATTTTGACAGCCACAATACAAAAAAAAAAAAAGAAAATGTATAATAAAAAAAAATGAAGGTAAATATTTAAGAAAATACAACAAAACAAAAAACACTAAAATTACATTTCGTGTAAAATCATCAATGTGTGAAGGGTAATTTTTGGCACTTATTTTGTTATTTAAATTGTTATATTTCTTTTTTTGTGGTTAACATTTTTAGAAAGTGTCATTTTTTTATATTTTGAAATTTTTTGGATTTTTCAGGGCCGGCTTTAATATATTTATCAAGAAACGGACAAGAAAAAAATAATTGAATTTTTAGTTTTATCAGTTTTATGGTATTTTTTTTTTTTTTTTGTTTATTTTGCGAGGATGGGATTCATCGAATAACGGATTAATAAAAACGAGTGGAACGAGTAGAAATCTTCTATATGTATGTGAGACTTTAACCTATACTAAACAGCACTTTCGCTTTTTAACCTAACACTCGGTTATATCTGACTTTAGTGGTAATATTCAACTTGGAAAAAGCGAATTAGAGTTAGTTCAAGGAATGAAAATTAATTTCAATTTAATAGAAATATTGTGAAACATGCTATTAATATTTTACATTAACAACTCAATAAGGTAAATGTTCAAATTTTCTTGAAATTACAAAAATGCAATGCAAAACAATTTGTCGGCATATGCCTTCACCAAAGCAGCAATTACACATATAGCACTGGAAAAATATATAGTAAATGAATATGATGAACCTCTCCGCTCTAAAACAAAAATTAAAATAATTCATTGAAACCAAAAATAAAAAGGGTTATTTTATTTTTTATATGAAGATTTTTAAGAAAAAATCTTTTTTTTTTAATTCTTTGACTTTTTTTTCAATTAAATTTTCTATTTAAAGCAGCTTATTTTGTTCTAAAAATATCTCTAGTTTACTTGTTACTCATTTTGTGATGCTTTGACCAAAAAAAATAAAAGAAACCAGAAAACAGTAAGTAATAAGAAGAATAAATTTATTTATTGTGGTTTTCGTATTTTTTTTTCTTTTATTTTTATAATTTTGGGAAATTCTTTAATTCTTTTGTGTCTAAGGAAGAATTACATCTGGATTATATAAGAATTGATACTGATAAAGATCTTTTCCCGTGTCTTTCAACGATATTTTGATTTTTATAATGAAATAAAAATTTTAATTGTTTAATTTTTGTAAATAAATTTTAAAAGCAGCTTCGATTATCATTTGAAACTTATCATTTCCACATAATTATAAATTACTTTTTGCATCTGTGTTTATTAATGAATTTTTATGAAATGAATTTCTATTAACTAGTTTCCGGAAAGAAGGAGAGGAAGATAGAAGAAACAATAAGAAACTATTTACATTTTAAAGAAAATATGTAGAATGTGTCACTTAACTTATGTTCTGTTCAATTCTTATTTTATTAATTAAAGTTTAATATCACAAATCAAATTTATGAAAATAATTTTATTCAATAAATTTAGCAATAATTTGAGCTTATAATGATGAATGGCAAGTATTACAGACTAAAAACTAGACTAAAAGGTTATCAGTTCGTCTTAAATCGTCTTAAATCATAAAATAAATTAAGTTTAAAAATCTAAGCCTAAATTTGTAGATAGAAGATAGATAGATATTTGCAAATAGAAAAATTTTTAGAACAGATCACAAAATATGCGTCATTTAATTAAATGCAATAGAGATGTCAATCTTATTTTAGAATTATGATAAATAAAATTATGGCTGAAAAATTTATTGAAAAACAAAAAATAACACCAGAGTTGTTTTAAACTTTAGGTTAGAAAATTTAGTCAATCGTTTAATGCGATTCCAAAATACTATTAACCTTTGAAACACAGGGTAAAATCTGTAAGAGTCTTAAACTGAAATTCATTAACTCGATGTAAGACAATCAAATTTATCTAGCAGAAACATACAAAAACAACGGTATGATATGAAACTGCTTCAATTGTATAAAAAGAGATATATAACAATTTGTTAATAATGAAAAACAAAATATTAAAGATAAAAATATTTAATGGACAAATCTATAGTACTAAAATCATTATATCCTAAAATGAAAATGTTATAAATATATATATTTTGGAATTTACCCAAAAATCAACTTAAATTAAAACAAAATAATAATACAATAGTATACCAAATTTTCTAATAATAAACAGACATCCTTGAGGAAAATGCCCATTTTTTTACATTCCTAACTAAACAATACTAGAAGTGGATTTTTTTACATGCATGTAGGTTTAGCTAAATGGGGGGGGGGGGGGAACTAAATGCGGGGGGAATAACTAACTAAATGCGGGGGGAATAGAGTTCAAGAGCGAGTTGGGGAAATAAATTAGGAATGAAAGTAGATATCCGGTGATTTTTTTTATTATTAAACTAAAATATTAAACTTTTTTCTGAATATTTTAAATATTCACCTTTAAAATAGTCAAATATTAGCACATTCTCATATTTATGACTAATCAATAAATCAATTTTATTTTCTGTGTGCTTAACAAAAAAAATTAACACGTAAAATCTATTAATAAATTTTCAATAAAAAACAAACTCATCTGTCTTAAATACACAGAAAAAAGATACACATAAGATTTTTCATAAGGATAATCAATAAAATCTTATTTTGTTTTATTATTTTGTTGCTTTCTTTATTTGTGTGATTCTAAAAATATTTTCTTTTCTATAATAACCGAATAAAACATCATCTGATAGACATTTTAGAACAAACATTATTAGACATCTTTTCAGACATATAAAGAAATATCTATAAATTTATCCTTAAGATCAACAATAATAAAATAACTTTGAAGAAAATGGTTAATGAGTTTTTAATTTAAGAATTATTTTTCCATATACTCGTCTTACCACATATTTTAAAGTTTTAAAATTTAATTTTTATTTTTATTTTGTGATTATAAAAAATCTTTTTTTTTACGTTTTATAGATGTATTTTATTATTTAAAAAAAAGCACTGCAATATTAATACAACATTGCAATACACAGTATTTTGAAACTAAATTACCACAACAATTTACAAAATTTTAAAATGAAACCAAATTCTTAAATGATTTTGGTTATACATCATTTTAATGGAAGCTTCTTAATTCAAAGATTTTGTCTCATCAATTAATCGATCTCATCATCAATTGATGAAAAACAAGATCCAAGCATATTTACTTGAAAAAGAATGGATCTTAAATACTGCTAAACAGAGTCTTTTTAGCATAGTTTTTAGAAATATTTTAAAATGTGTTTATTAGGTTCAGTATGTCCGTCCGTAACTTTGTCTGTCTGTTTATAAAACTTTTACACCATTTAAAAAATGCGATTCTGATACGTGATAGATCTTATTAAAAAAAAATAAAATAAAAGTGTAGAACACCATTTTTATGTAATCATACCCATAACGGGGCTACTGCCTCTCAAAGTTTGCCCTGCTAAATATTTTTTTAATCTAAAAACGACACGAAAACTTTATTGAAAGTTAATTAAATTACATGAAACACAATATTTCATAAAAACATATATTTCTTAGTCCGAATCTAAAAATTTTCGAAGGAGGAACATCATAGATCACAAGATTTTAATTTGAAAATAAGCTTAAGTTGCTCAAAAAATATATTGTATATTTCTCCTTATTCAAGAGCTATAAATTGTCAACAATTTAAAATTATGTTAATTTTACATGCCTATAACCTGAACATCTACGCAAATATATGTTTAAAGTAAAACACAAAAATTGAAACTCTAACGATTTCTATAAAATTGAAGAAAATCTCTGTTGAATTTTGATGCACAAGTGTAGACGATTCTTTTAAATGTATTTTTCTTTTGTTAAGGACAAGTTCTAATCATAATTTTAATTTCAGTTTGTCTAATTGTGATATTGAATATCATATCTTTTCTTCTCTTTTCAAATTAATTCCAGTAAATACCATATTCTGTTACCTAAAATAATAAAATGTTAATATTATCTATTACTTAAATATTCCCACAAAAAAAAAAAAAAATTGTTTCTTTCCTCAGAGCAATTTTCAATATACAATTCAGTTAAATTTTTACAATTTTCGATAATTGATTGAATTCAAATATCACTTATTGAACCAATATTATCTTCAGAATGTAAAATACAAAGATTTTGTAATTTTTTTGATATATTAATACATGATATATCTGTTAATTGCATACTCTGTAATTCCTCCATTTTATAATTAAAAATAAGTACATTTTCTAGTACATCGCTATTTCCATGTCCATACCAATTTAATATTCTAAAATTTTTCATTTCCTTCAAAATTGTAACAATCTGCTATTGATAATGATTCTAAGTTTTGTATTTTTTTTTTTTTGAAATTTTAATAATTTCAAAATCTTTTAATTCACTATTGTAAAGTTTTCATATTTTTTTTGTTGTAATAAAATTTTTTTCATTTCTTCATTGTAATCTCCTAAAATGAATTCTTCTACCATTGAATTCATTTTTTAATAGAAATCGGCCCAATTTTGGTTTACAATTTCAGTTTTTTTCACATTTCATATTTCAATCATTTTTTAAAGATATGATTCAATTTTTCCATGATCTGTTATTGAAGTAGGTATGTGATTTCATTAAATTTTTAATTTTTGGAAATAATATTAAATTTTGATCTTCCATCCACTATTAAAAGATTTCATATTTTTCGATATTGAATAATTAGAAATTTTTTCAGGGTTCATAACAAAATTACGATTTTTATTATTCAGATGGTTGAAAATTCAGACAAATTCAACTTATTGGTAAAAATCCATATTCATATAATTGATTATTCAGACAAAATTCAGAAATTTCTAAATGCTGGAAAAAAATTCAAGATATCAGAATTCAGAATTCCTACTTTTTTAATATTTTATTAAAAGGTCTATGAAAAGCATTAAAATAAGTATGTATATGTAAAGCGAAGGTTTGAGGATGGCAGTCCCAACTATTTAAATCTGAATTTCTTCTGAATATTTATATGAATTTTAAATATTTGAATTTTTAATTGTCTGAATTTTAAAAAGTCGGAATTTTGATTGTCCAAATTATGATTACCTATCTCAATTTTGATTTTCTGAATATCATAATAAACCCCTTTTTCAGAATATTCTAATATATTTATAGATTTGTCAGATTTCTATTTAAACCAATTATGTAATAACATTCCAATTCAACAAAGTTTTTCCAAAATTTAACAAAATATATCAAATATTATTGAATCTGAAAAATTCTAAAATGTCAAACATTTTAAATTATTAGAAATTTTCGGTATTGAAAAGAACTCAATCAATTCTTCTTCATTTATTGATTTATCTTCTCCAAAATATGATAAACGTAGATTTTTAAAATTTGTTTTAACTATGCATTTAATAAATGTTGTTAAGTTAATCGTCTTCTGTTATCGTAACATATCCTTTTATCATCCAATATTCTTGTAATAAATTTAATTCATTAGCTTAGTTAAGTTTAACCCATTAAAACTTAGCTTAACTTAGTAAAAAAAAAGAATTTATTATTTTTTTTTTGATTACTCATACAGTTTAAAATTTGGAAAATTTAAAATAAATTTTTATAAACTAATCGTTAGATTTGCATTTGTATACTTTTTTTATCAGATTCTTAAAACTGTTTATAAAAGAAGAACTTTTAAAGGAAAACAAACTAAATTAAATCCGGACTATACTTGTTTCCTAAAATCTTTCTCTCTCGCGAATTTGACCCAAAACCCAATTATGTCCCACCGGAAAATAAAATAATCTAATAAGAGCATAATTATAGACGTGTGTACAATGCCTCTGCACTACAAACCCGAACACTCAATTAACTTTTCAAAGTTTAATAGAAATTTAGTTTCTTTATTACTTCCGTGTTAAAATTGAGTTCCTAATAAAAAGTGTGCTTTACTGAAAAAGATTTTTTTTTAATTGGCAGTTGGTAAAGATTTTTTAGAACTACATACGAGTAGTTGCCACTTAGAACAATTTCTTACACATAGCCAATTGTTTGTAATGTTAGTATATACATATACCTATTTGTAATGTGATAGGGTGATAATGTGTGAATTGTTTTCTGATTATTTTGGCTTTGTTTTTACAAATTATGAATGAAAATATAATTAATTTTTTTTTTTTAAATTTGCAATATGCTAGAAAATATCATATATTTTTATAGATATTTAACTGAAAAAGTATTTTTGCACACAAAGCCCTGCTTTTCAAAGTTTTTGCTGGAATGCTTATAGGCTTGTAGTATGAGTACTTACCTAATATGCTTGGTGATTATTACAAAAGATCTTTTCTCATAAATTTATTGTTCAAATTCTGTTCTCTTTTACTATTAAAACTTTTAACAGAGAATAATGTTAAATATCAAGCCAATGGTGTAGTGGTTAAGACACCAACCTTTCATTCGAAAGGTCTCGGGTTCAAAACCCGGCTGGGTCATATAGATTAATAAAATAATATAGATTTTTCTTATAATATATAATTAGTATAATATAATTAAATTAAAAATAAGTATATATGTCTTATAAATTATAATTAATATCATATTGTAATATATAATAAAATAATAATATTATTTTTATTATTAATTTATTATTATATTATTATATTTTATTATATTAATTCTTGTGTAAGATACTAGATGGCGTAGAACTAAGGAAACGCCTAGTCTTGTACAATAGCTAGAGCCCAGTAATCAACGGCTTAGTGAAATAATGATTCCAGAAACTGAAGCTTAGTCAAATATGAATATGAAATGACTTAGTGGATGCCCTAAGCTCCTTATTAGAGTAAAGACAAAAAGAAAAAAAAAATGTTAAATATTAATAAAATAAAATAAACAAATAAATAGAACAGTTTAATAAAGTAATAAACATTTTTATTTTTATTATTATTTTATTAAATTAAATATTTAATAAATTTTTTACAGCTTTCTACGCACCGGAGTAATTCGTATTTGTCAAAATCTCAGGTACAAATTTTTGGTGTGATAACAATACCTACGACATTACTTTATGCGGTCGGAAAAAACTAAGTAATTTTAAAACTCCTCCAAATTAATATGAATAGTTTATAAATAGCTTATAGATGGTCATTTTATATAATATGAAAATTATCTATACAATTTGGTTTATATTGTCATAAAAAATAAAAAGTATCTGGTTGTCAAAGACGGCAACACCAATATATTCATAATATTTAATTTAATGTACTTAGTAAATTTTATTTTTATTATATTTGCCATTATGTCAATGAAAATTTTAATTTATTAATTTATTCAGAAATAAATTTTATTTTTAATTTTAAATCTCCATTTTTCAAATAAAGACTACATTATAAAAATAAATACAAAAACAATTATTTTTCCTTCTCAAAGTACTAATATAATTTTCGTAAATGAAACAAAAAAAAAGACCGAAGAAATTTTTTTTTAATTTGACAAAACAAAAAAAACAATTGTAATTTATTTAATCAGCTGTTTTCTTTTTTTTTTTTTTTATTTTCAACATTTTAAATGAAAAATAGTTACTAACTATTCATTATAATCGTCCTTGGAAACATTTTCTTTTTTCTTTTAATTTGTTATAAATTGGAATGGATGCAGCAATTTTTTTTTTTTTTTTTTGGTTTTACTTTTTATTTCAACTCAAAATTTTCAAAAAATGAGTAAAAGCTTATTAAATTTAACAACAAAAAAAAAAAAACAATCCTGTACCGAAACCTTTTTTTTTTTTTTTAAATTCTTAAAAAAAACAAAAACATACAAATAAAAAAAAAGTTGGCAACATATTTTAAGCTCAAAAAGAACAATACAAAATAAATAACTGTGATGTAAAGGAGAGAAGAGGGAAGAAAATAGAAAAGAAACAAATATGAATGCTGGTAACAACACCAAATAAAAGTAATATAACGGTAATAATACAATATCCTGGCGTTTTTGCCTTTTTTCAGTTTCATTTTGCTTTTATTGCCTTTTTTTTTTTTGTTTGTTCCATTTTAACATTTCTTTCATTTCTTTGTCATCTTTTTATGTTTGTTTTTTTTTTTTTTTTCTTTTTCTATGATTCAATTCGAGTGTTTTATTACATTTTGATATCAACATAAGTATAGAGGTGGAGGAATGATATGTGATTGTGACGCGTCTACAGTATGAGATTTTTTCTCTCTTAAAATATTTTCTATGTTGTTTCATACCAATATTTGTTTATTTTATCATCTTTGTTTTGTTTTTATTTCTATTTTTACTTATTTTTTTTTTTATAAATTTTTAATTTTCATTGTATCATTTAGCAAAATCAAAATAGAAAGAAAATATGAAAATACAGTATGTTTCAAAAATCGCTATGAATTTTGAATACTATCATAGCTTTAATTCATAATAATTTTTTGAAGCTACAAAATATTACTTCTCTCTTGAGAAATGATTTGAAACGACTTCTATAGTTATTTTAGAATAATGAAAAATATTCAGGCTCATAACAGCACTGTAATCCATACCATACAATAAATTTCAAATACATTAGATACGTTTAAGTTAGGGACATTTATTAATGCCATTTTTTTATAGGTCTAGATAGTTTTCATGAATTTCAGTTTAAAAAACGTATGAGTTACCAAGCATGTTAAACAATTCTCTGTTAAAACACAAATCAATGTTCTTGTAAAAGAGCAAATTATAACGAATAACAGATTTAAGTTCACAGCTACTTGACATTTAAGATCTACTGTATCTTGTAGATATTTATAATGAATTTATGTTGTTACTAAGAAAGAAGTATTGTATAGTAATGTTAACCTTGAAATCAACTAAAATATTATTATTAGAAAAAAATTGATAGAAAAAATTATTTTACTGAATTGAGACTTATGTAAGATTACCTAACAGTAATTTTTTTTTTTTATTCAATAATCTCAATCTAGGAATGTTCCTTAGTACAAAGTACTTGAGACTAAATTGTATGGGATACGGACGGGAAAAATGCGAATAACGGGGAATGAGACGGTAATTGCTTCTTGTTGTTATACATTTGTAGTACATAAATATAAAACAAATTGAACTAATGATTTCCATTAACTAAAAAAGCATTAATTTTTTTAATACATATAAATGATATTAATAGTTTTCGTAACACTCTGTTGGGAAAAAATTTAACATGGAAAATATAAGAATAAAAAAAAAAAACCAAGACAGTATGTAAAAACTAAGGATTTTGAAGCCGCACATTTTAAACTTTTTGATAGAATTTTTTATGCATCATTTTTCATATTTTATGTGTATTATAGAAAAGACCGACAGATAGAGTGAAATTAATAAACAAATCTTTTAGAAATTTTTTGAAAATAGACTACAAAAAGAGCACGCTATAGAATTTGAAGAAAATGCTTTTATTGAAATATAAAAGAAAAACAAAATTCAAGATAAAATAAAAGTACTCAAGTTCTTTTATATATACTTTTATAAAATCCGAATATATATAAATTAAAAAACAACTCTTTAATACTTAGTAAAAATAGGAAGTGAGTCCCAGATTTTGACTTTAATAATTTCTTTATTATTATTGATACATTGTACACCGAAGTATACACTCAAAACTCCTTATTTACATATGTACAGTTAAAAAAAAAAATTTGTAAAAATGAAAAAAAAAAAAATGGAATCATTTTACATTTTTTTTTAAATAATTTTTTTTTTTTTTTTTTTTCAGAAATCATATCCCAAAGATAAACGTAATTATAACAATTTTAAAACGATTTTTTTACCTCTATTCCTGCATTAAATTTTTTTTGATTTTTTACAGTCAAATTATTAAAACGCTTTTCTTTTCTGAATAAAATCCGAAATTTTCAACACTTAAAAAATATTTTCCTTTCAAGTTTTCCATATATTCAGAGAAAACCTTTAAAATCATTTATGATAATACAATATCTTCTGTTCCACAAAATATTCCTAACCTTAGCAAAAAAACAAATCATATTTCAGCACCTTTTAATTTTTAACTTTTTAAAAGCATGCGATTAATTTTAGCTTCCAAACAATTTATTGTGTTTATGTCCAAACTTTTATTACTGTAACAATAAAATTTTAAATATAAGAAAAGTTCAAGTTTTTAAACTTTAGAAAACTCAAGATACTTCAGTTTTTTTTTAAGGTGAAATTTAATAGAAAAGTAAACTGTAACAAAAATGTCAAACTGATCGCTATGAAAAACTATTTATTCGACTTACAATATATGTACGTAAATTAATGCTACTTATTGTACTTTCTTTGTAATATATATACTTATAAGTTATATGCTACTTTATATGTATACGTAATACATATATACTTTATTTAAAATGCAATATTTTTGTAATACACTGAACTACTTTGGAAAAATTACAAAAAAATAAAACAATTTTTCATTTTCTTATTTTTACTATTACAATACTCCAGCAATAATAACAGTAAGATGAAGAAAAACTATAATGATATGCAAGAAACAATAAAAAAAAAAAAACAAGAATTTAACCATTGTTTGTAGCTGTAAAATAAAACAAAAAACAAAACATCAGAAAAAACCATGTAAAAATGTATACAATGATATTAGGATGATGGTGGGCTATAAATAATATATAACGATAAAATAAAATAAGAACAAAAATATAATACAATAAAATCTTAAAAGAATTAAGTTGAACAATGTTCCTATTCCACAAAAACAAACCCTTGAATAACAAAATACAGTATAAATAAAATGAAAATGACAAGAAAAAAACTAAAACAAAAAAAATCAAATAGATGCAACAATATAAATCTTCCTTAACTTATCCTTTATCTTATTTAAATTCAAAAATTCATATATCCATACATTATAATATCTATATAAACATTATAAAATCTACACTTAATGTCAAATTAATAGTTGTAATTTTTAGATCTGCCAGAAATTCTTAACACTTAAAACCTATAGAAAGTTGATTTAATATACAAGTTCTGTTCGAAGATTCTATATTTCTATATTCGTGCATAAGGGAATAAAGAAGTTTTCTTCAATTATCCCATAATATTATAATAATTACAAGTCGAAATCCCAAAGGTCTATTACCTATATCATCTAAAATTAAGTAGTATTTCAAACAATTCCTAGGTAGTATTTCAAACAAAGGCCTCTAATTGTTCTTAAATTGAAGGAAATACCAAAACTTTTAAACGATTAGTTTATATTAATTTAAAAAGATATTCTTCCTCACAAAATTTCAAGATTTTGACTAAAAATGTTCCAGAAATTTACGAAGGAACTAAAATCTTCCAAAAATTTGTTTTCACATAACTAAAAATTTTAATACTAAACTGTAAAGAAGAATATAATGTTTATAAAGCTTAAAAAATGTCCAGCCGTTTGATGTTTTTAGATTGATAAAATATTAAGATGAACTTGAGATATAAGCATTTAAAGAGCTTTAGACAGACTTGGTAATGTAGCTTGGTAATGAATTCTACAGCTACATAAAAAATTCGCTTTACAACATTAATGTTTTATCACGACTATCCAATGCTTAAATTTCATTACTTTAAATTAAACAATGTGAAATTTTTCTAAACACGAAGACGGACGGATTTAGAAAAATTCCACATTTTTTCAAATTTTTTTGAAAAATGTTCTAAAAAGCTAAATTTCAAAAAACAAATTCAAATTGTCGACTGCAATCTTATTTAACTGTCAATGCTATTATTATGCTTACAGGTGTAAAAAATTTCACATACATAGTTCACTTCTAGTTAAGAAATTCTTTTCTACATATATGTATATTAACATGTGAATGTTCTTATTTTATTTAAATTTATTTAAATTTAAATATTCTATGAATTCCTATATATATTTATACAATATATATACCTACATATATATATATATATATCTATATATACATAGTACATCCAGTCTTGAAGAAAATCTTATCAATTTTCTTTTTTTATTTATATTTATATCTTTCTTTTATTCACCTTATGTTTTTTTTTTTTTTTGTTTGTAATTTTCTTTCGCATTTGATGAAATGTGAAATTACGGCAAAAAAAAATAGTAAAAATGAAATAACAGTACGTTTAAAATGTAATGTTATATATACTAGTAACTAGTGAGTATGTATGTACCTAACGAATATGAATGCAGCATCTTGTTACGCTTAGTAAGAAAAGAACAGAGAAGATTTTTAAGAACAACAGTAAAATAAAATAAGAAAGAATTGATTTAAAATTACATTACTGTATTTTGATGTTTTATTATGTTTTTTTTTTTTTAATATTATGTACTTTGAATGATTATTTATGTACATATTATGTACATATTATTATTATTTAGTTTCCTGAATCTATATTTCCCTATTTTCTTTTTTTTTTTTGGCAATTTTTGTATCATTATATGATCTTTTGGATAGAGATAAATGCATTTCTGTATCAATTAGTATATATATACTAATGTAAATGTAATATTATTTAAAAAAAAATAAAAAAAATGCATTTGAATGAATGTGTTTCTTTTTTTTTCATTATAAACTATGTAAATGTTAACGTAAAAAATAGACTCATTGAAATTAATATTTAAAGTTGTACATTTTCTTTTTATTTTTTTGATTTTCAATCGTGAAATATTTTAAGTATCACTTAATAAAAAACAAAAAAAAACCGAAAAAAAATTGTTTTCGGATATGGGAAAAAACATGAAAATAAAATAAGAATAAATTATAACAAGAATTTGCATTTTTGACAAAAATATTTTCTATTAAAATCTTCATTTTTTTTCATGTGGGTTTTTCCTTTCCTTAAGTTTTTATTCAATTTTTCTTTTTTTTTTTTTTGTTTATTATTTTTTGATTTGAAAATATCTTAAAAGAATGTTTTATTTTCATTTTTATTATTGTGATTTTCTTTTCTGTTCCATTTTTAATGATATTTAAATATTTTCTTTTCAAAGTTTTTATTTTGGTTTATCAAGTGATCCGTTTAAAGAAAATATTTATAAATTATTTTCTATAAATTTAATAAAAACTAATTAATTCAAAGATTGTTTTTTAAGATATTTTCACTGATTGGAAAATAAACGATGCCCAGTGTAAAAATGACCTGATATAACCTGTAAAAATGACCTGATCTAATTTTATAATATCTTTAATTAAAATGGATTTTTTTTATACTACAATTTAATGCATTAACCGTAGAGAAAGAAACTTTTCCTTAAATTAATCATACGAAAATCATTAAAAACCAGTAAAAGAAAAAAAATTTTTCAAATAGCTTCAAGAAATCAATCTATTTATTTATACCGAATATATAGACTTCACATATTATAATATAAACTGCAAAAATTATTTATTATTCTAGAAAATTATTTTTAGGACGAATAAAAAGTACTTTATAGGATTGCTTTAATATAAAACCAAAACAAAAATTTTATTATTATTAATTTTTTTTTCTTGTTTATTTTTGTAGTTTTCTTGTGTTTCACTTGAAAGAGTTGCAAAGAAAAAGAGAAAATAAAGTTATTAATATTGGTTTTTCATTTATTTTTTTTTTTTTTTTCTTAACTAAAACAGAAAATAAAAATTTAAGATTTCAAACTATAAATTCTCTTTTATCTTGTGTTTTTTTTTTTTTTTTTTTTGTAGTATTTTGTTTTTATTACATAAAAGCAAAATATTCAAAGAAAATATGAAAAGTACATTTAGATTGTTTTTAGTTAAATCAAAAGCAGGTTAAGAGTTTCTTGGAAAATGAAAATAGTTTGAAAAACAAAAATAAGAAATGAACAAAAAAACTTTAAACAAAATATTAAATGGTTAAAAAAAAAAAAAAAATGTTAATGGAATTTTTTTCTTTCTAAATATTATTTTGTGCACAGAGAAAAATTTTCAGAATTTATTTAAATCAATTAGTATCTACACAAGTATCTTGTTCTAAGTAAATTTAATTATTAAATAAATAAATATAATGATCTAATCAGTTTGAAATTATATGAAAAATTTTGTTAAAGGTAATAGATTACGAGTATTATTAAAATGACATGAGGTTTTTGTTAAGTTCATCTCATTATTTGAGTTATTCCTTCTTGCAATTAATTATTTTCATTTTGAGTTTTTTCTCTATATTGTTCACTTACTTTTCAATGTTGAAAAAGTAAATAAATTTCATTGCAAAAATTTAAAAAAAAAAAATTTCGATTCAATGTTTTTAAATCTTTTTCTAGTATCCGAATTAATAGTAGAAAAAAATTGAGATTTTTTCGATTAAAACAAAAATAAAACTTTAACGCACTAAGGAAATACAAATTTGATAATTAAACACAAAAGTTTTCTATTCTGAAGAGATAGTGGAGAACGAAAACTGGCTATAGACCTTAAGGATTATAATTCATTTTTCTATTATTAACGCTGTGTATAAATTTTTGAAGTATTCTTATTTTTTTATTTAGAAGAGGGGGTGGAAAACATTGAAAATCATTCAAATGAACTACACAGGATTTCTCTGAGTAGTGTTCGACTTTAACCAACCAAAACCACTCCCTTTAAAACTAAACTCTATAGGTTTTTCTTTCTAAGCTTTTTAATCTCAGGCCCCAATACTAAAAATGTTAATTCAACATCCTGAATATTTTTTTGTCCTTACAAAATAATCTAAACAAAATAATAGTAATATTCTTATGTAAAAATGTTGGTTTATAAGGAATGAAGAAATAAATAGGGTTTTACTAATGTATCAAAACAATGAAATAAATCCTATATTTCAAAAAAAAATATTTAAAACTATCATAATATGTGTTACAAATAGATAAATATTAAGGTTAAACAAAGGCTCGTAAATGATAATCACATTTGCTTATAGATATTAATTCCATTTTTAATTTAATTTTTTTTTTTTTTTGTATTTTCTATAACAAGGACATTTTAATTTTCAATTATTATTCGCGCGACTTCCATTTCGAAACCAAAAACAAAACATTTTATAGATTTATATTTTTCTTATAATCTTTTATATACAAAAACATTAAGAAAAAAAAAACTTTAATCATAGATTTTGACTTCCATATTTTTATTTTTTTTTTTCATGTGTTTCCACCAAAATTTCATATCAAAAGCAAAAAAGAAACACAAACATAATATAATAAATAATTAATTTTTAATTAATACCCATAAAAATGAAGACTATCTGATTTATGATATATATATAGTTTTTATATTCTCTACTTATAAATACATATATATACATACATACATAACATAATAAATTCTATTATTTTTAATTTTATTCGGCTTACAAAGAAAATTCTTTATTTAATATCATTTTTATTTTATCTTATAACAGTTACATATTTAATATACATTTATTTAGATATATACCGTTAAGCTTTTAAGTATATGTATATATATTAGTGCAAATAAAGTTATATACATATTCATTTATAATAGATAAATATGAAAGCACACATACAAACAAATATAAAATAAATGATTTTTTAAGTTAGAAATGTCATTCTGAACCCTGACGAATGAGTATCGATCGATATTTGACTTATAACAAGAATATTTCTATCATTTTCATCTTAAAACTAACGGTTGATTTTTATTTCGATACATATTTATCTACGCCATCTACAGTTTTTTTTGTTTTTTTTTTTGTTTTTATTTATTATTTCTTTCGTTATCCTTAGACGAAATTTTTTTTTTTTTTTGCCTTCAAAAAAAATTTTACGAAAGTCGTCAGAAATTCAGAAATTGACAAGAACTTATGTTTGTTTGTGTATAATTTTTTTTAATAGTTGTCTCTTTCTGGCAAACTACTATTCAACTATTGAATTAAATTTTTATATATTTTGTTATTTGTTTGATATTTGTATATAAATTAATATATATATAAATATATATTATTTTTAAGAGTCTTGTAAAAAACAATAATATTAAGGACAAAAATATATTCAGGATTAAAGAAGGATTTCAATGTTTTTTTTCGTTTGTTTTTTTGCAGTTTTTATTTTCTTATCATTTAAAGTTTATTTTGTTTCTAACTAAGTTGTTATATGCTTTTGCCTTAATACTGTTATTTTTTTTTTTTGTCTTTAAAACCTTATAGAAACCTTCGACTGGAAAATAAAAAGAAAATTGAATATAATAAAATCAATGAAGAAAAATTTTATAAAAATAAAAACTGTAAAAAGATTGAAGCAAGTAAAAAAGAAAAAAACTGATCTTTTTAAAGAAAAAAAACTTTAATATAATAAAGAAAAAAAAAACTTTATTTTCGGCTTTTCTTCTTAAAAAAAAATATTTGCTTCTATTTGTCTGTCATATTTTTGCCATTTACTATATGGATGATGGCATGTACTAAGTTAAAAGTGAAGTTAGCAGGGTAACATTTAATGGTGCTTTAAAAATTATAATATACACACACAAACAAACATTTATATAAAAAATATTTTCTGTTCAATTTATTTGTTGGAAAATAGAATCTAAAATTGGATGATTGTTTTTTCCCGTTACTTCGACATTTATTTTTGACTTTTTGTTTTTCCCGTTATTTCTTTTTTTTTTTTTTGGAAAACAAATAAGAAAGAAAATCACTAAAGACTTAAAAAAAATTAAAAAAAAAAAAGAAACAAAAGAACGACTCAAGAGAATATTTGTTGTTGTTGCCGTTAAATGACAATATGATTCACTGTTTTAATGATTCGTTAAATTAGATATTATGCAAAAAAAAAGAAACAAAAATAAAAACAACTTTATTTTATAAAATAAAAGCGTAACAATAACACACAGTAAAAAAAAATAACAACAATAATAATAACAATAAAAAATCATTAAATTTCGCGAAATTTTTAGCTGGTGTTTTTTATTTTTTTTTTTTTTATATTATACAATGGAATAAAAAGAATTGTAATATAACAAAAATCATGTTAGCATCATTACATAAATATTTTCGAATAAATTTGAAAAAAAAAATTATGAAATTATTTAGTTAAAATTTGACTCAGGTGAATATGCAACGTATTTTTCTAATCATTAAATTAAAAAATTTATTTTAATTATTAAAAAATAAAAAATAAAAAATCTTCGCATGACAATTAATATTTGATTAAATTAGAATTGGAAATAGAAAATGTTGATATAGCACAGTTGACCTAAACGCATATTCAAACATCACATTTTAAAAAATCACTTGGAAAAAAACGCGTTTTACAAAAATGTATTTGTCAAACAGGGTAGATGTCAAATTTTTACATTGCAAACAACGGTTTGACCAATTTTCAAATAACATCAAATAACATAAGTATTTGTTAATAGGGGACATTAAGTATACATATTCTGAAAAAGATGTAAAACTCTGATTTTGTAGACAACTCTAAAATTTCTCCTAATTCAAAATCTCGAATCTCCTGAATATGTATACTTAATGTAATACATTATATAGAAATATTCTGTAAAAAGCGTATTATAATCCTAATTTTGTAATGAACTCTAAAATTTGTCCTAACTCAAAATCTCGCCTATATATACATATTCTGAAAAAGATGTAAAACTCTGATTTGTCTACAAAAACTCTAAAATTTCTCCTAATTCAAAATCTCGAATCTCCTGAATATGTATACTTAATGTAATACATTATATAGAAATATTCTGTAAAAAGCGTATTATAATCCTAATTTTGTAATGAACTCTAAAATTTGTCCTAACTCAAAATCTCGCCTATATATACATATTCTGAAAAAGATGTAAAACTCTGATTGTGTAGACAACTCTAAAATCTCTCCTAATTTAGAATATCGCAAACACATATATATATATAAATATTCTGTATTTAAAGAATTGTCATCATCATTCAAATTTAAAATATAAATTTAAGAATACAAAAAAGTCAATGTGATAACATTTTAAATTTATTTATTCAGTATATATACATATACATATATCCTTAATATACTGTAGTGTTCCTTGAAGATAGTTTCAATTCGGTGATGTAGAAAATAATATTTTTCGTTTATCGTATTAAAATTGAAGAACACCAAAATAAAACAAAAATTAAAATAAAATACTATAATATAATTTTAAATTAAAGAAATTAAATTTAATAATCCATTAAAAAATTTGAAAATTCATTTTTTATCATGAATAAAATGAATCGTGAGTTTTCATTTTTAACAGTGAAAAAGTTCAGATGACAATTCAAATTATTTTGGTATATTTTTATTCAATTTTTTTTTTCCCCATTTTAATTTAAAATTAAACATGATAGAACTTAATAATATATTATAAGGATATAATTTTAAAGGATTTATTATATTTGTTTTTAAATTAAATTTTTATTTTGTATAATTAAATTGTTATTATTTAAATATTACGAAATGATGAATAAATTTGAATTAAATAATTATTATAAAGATTAATTATCTTTGGGATATTAAAAGTATATATTATGATATTTTGATGTATCAAACCAAATCTTTTTCTATAATGAAACATAGTTTGAAACTCTGAACCTTAAATGGTATACGGAGTAAATAATAAAAATAATTTCTAAGGATAAGTATAACTCATATGTGCACGATTCAGTAAAGTTACTAAATATTCCTCCGGATTTTCTTACCCTTCCTTCATAATCTTAAATTTTTTTCCTAAAACCCGCCTTCTTCCCACGAATCCTTCATACGTCCGTATCCCGTAAATCAAAATGGATATTGGTATCAAATTTCCTACCTTAAAGCTGGTTTAAAAAGGGGGTGATTTTGGTTGATTAAAGTCCATGATCCGGAAGAATCACGTGCATTTCTTCTGGATGACTTTTGAAGCTTTCCAACGACCGTGGTAAAAAGCAAAAAAAAAAAAATGCTGTAGTTGTTTAAAAACTAAATAAACACATTTTTTTTAGGGTAAAAATTTACTGTTAATTATTTTTTTTTGTTTTTTTTTTTAAGTTTATAATAACTATTAAGTTTAAAAAAAAAAATATTCCTCATAAAAATAAGCAAAATTTATTTTTAAATTTTAATAAAAATTTTATGAATGGTTCAGTTTAAAATATTAAAAAAATGTAAGATCATGAGATTTTACAGAACTAACAATTATATAAATTTCAACTATAAATTAAGTACCTAATTCTTCTATAAATAGTATCAATAAAATAAAGGATTTAGGAATAATTCTCGACAATAAACTTAATTTTTAATATTCACATCGATTTAATAATTTCAAAAGCTTCTATCATGCTCGGTTTTATCAAATGAAATGCATATCAACTTACGGATTCATTTACCTTTAAAAATTTGTATATCTTGCTTGTTCGTCCACTTCTGAAATATACTTCATATGGATACCATCATATGCAAAGCATATAAAGAGAATTGAATCAGTCGAGAAGTATATGGTAAAATTTTATTTTCGAAAGTTGAATTAACAAGCTCATGCTTTACATCACATGCTTTATTGCGAAATATCACCTCATTGATATTCAAACTCTTGAATTTGGACGTAACGTAGCCTCAGTTATGTTTTCATATGATGTTTTATCAGTTAGATTAAAAGTTCCCTCCTATTTTAAATTTGTACAATATTATATGCATTATCACGTGATATACCAACTAATAGACTTTTGTATCTTTCATCTCACAGGACTACCTGTGGATGATTTTCGGAGTCTGTTGCTGCTTCATCAAGATTATTTAATGAGTGTTCTTCTATCATTGACTTCCATTATAATAAGCTCAAATTTAAAAGAAAATTGAAGAAATTCTTTTTTTTTTTTTCTTTTTGTTATGTCAGTATATAAACGAAAAATCTGTAAGGGATATGCTCCCAATAGATTATAAATAAATAAATAAATAATGAATATAATAATGAAAAATAAAATAATGTGTAATCAATAATGAATAAAGCAGATTAAAATCCATGAAGTGATGACAATTAAGATGGGTAAATTATTAAAAACGGTGTCATCACAAAACAAATTCAAAAATTTAAATTTAAAAATATTTTTAATTTTTTTTTTTTTTTTAATAAATTTTTCAATTAATTGTTTCATAATTCTGCAAAAAGTTCACCTAATTTCATTTAAACATAATATAATATAGGAAATTTCTATTGTACATGAAAGACATATAATTTCTTATTTCAATAAATAAAATCTCAAAAATTATTTAATTTCAAAAATAGAAATTTTCAATGTTTTGTTTTTCCATTTAATGCTTTTTAAAACTCAAAATGAATTGAAATCCAATAAAAGCAAAAAAACAACAACAAATATCATGTTATAACTTATAAGTTATTAGAAGCGGAGGTATACATGAATAAAAACAATAACTTTGAATAAAAATGTCCCATATCTGACAAAAAAAAAAAAACAACAAACAAAAAAAATACTTCCCTTTTTTATTCACTTTAATAACAATTATTTATTTATTTTTTTTTCTAACTTTATTTACAGTTATATTAAACCTTAATATTTGTTTTATAAAAAAAAAAAAAAAATACTTGACTCACATTTTTGAAAGAGAATTTTCTATTCATAATTTAATAAATATCGTTTTTTATTTATTAAAAAAAAAAAAAAATTTGTAGAAACGCAAAAACAAAAAAAAGTAAAAAAAAATAAAATAATATTGTCTTTATACCTAAAATATGAAGTTGTTATTAAAGTTCATAAATTAAAAATAAAAACAAAACAAAAAAAAAAACAAACACAAACATAATTTCCGTTTCAGAACTACTAACTATTATTATATGTTTCCAGTGTACGTCATTGTTTGTCTCTTTCATTCTTATTAGTTACGGTCTATCAAACTGTATTAAATCTAGGTAATCCATATTTTTTTTTTTTTTTTTTGTTTGTCTGTTTTCTATTGTTTATTTTTTTTTCTTATGAATTTTGTTGTTCTATTTTATTTTGATTTGTTTATTTATTTATTTACGTTTTTTTTTTTTTTTTTTGTATGCATTAAACTTGAGCTAAACCATTCCAAGTTTTTTTTTTGTTTCCTTTTTTTTGTATATTTTAAATCATTTAAATTAATTTTAGGTCGAATATTATATTATAATATCATGAAGTTTTAAATTATAATTCTTTTTATTGTTAATAACCGAAAAAAATTCCATCTATCAAACGAGCTACTAGCTTTTGGAACCTATGAAATAATACTCAAAAATAAGTTTACGTTTGTGGTACTATGAAAATAGCACCGATTAAAGATAAAATTACTGAGTCAAGATTATGTTGGTATTGACACGTAATCACCAAAAATAAAACCTGGTAGATCAAAGTGTACATGGCTTAGTAGAGTACAAAAAGACCTAAAAGAAAAGCATCTTAACAACGAGACAGCCCAAGATAGGAAAACTTAGATACCAATTACGAAAGGAACGTGGAGATTGCATCTGGGAAAAAACTGTCCATGGATTCATATTCTGGAAGCTTTCGAAGAGCCCGGAGCAAAAGAGATTTTCTCCAAAACTAATAAAGATAGAACCTTTAAAATTGGTGGAACAGTGTTCTGTAATGTTTCCCCTATGTATCTGAAATTTGAGATGAATTGCAGTGTTGATTCTGATGGTAACTGACACACGCCTCCAAAACCCTAACAAGCATAGCTTAGAAATTAATAAAAATATTGCGAAATGTCAGCTCATTGATATTCAAACTCTTGAATTTATTTATTTATTTTAAATTTGCCTCTTTTACGTTCATGAAATTCGAGTTGAATAAGGAAGAAAAGGGAGGCGGTTCAAGCAGCTGCCAAAAAACGTATGGATTTTTAATTTAAATCAAATTATTCAGGTGTAGGGTATTAATAAGTCGGTTGCATCGACTTACTGTTACATTTACTTGTTTAAATCTAATATTATAATAATTATTTTGGTAGTATGGCTGCGGAATGAGCATATTTTCGATGTAGCGAAGACTGCTAAAAGTTTCGGTTTTTTTCCTCGTTATAAGACCTATCTTTCGGCCATTATTAATAAAGCATAATATATTGACACAAGATGGAGTACACCTCCCACATATGGACTGGCGCTCCAAATTTTCATTAGGTTAACTGGATAAAATTCAAAATCGCGCTTTACATCTGTTTGGCGATCCTTTTATACATGTAACTTGTACTCGCCTCTTAATATTCGTCAAAATATTGGTACATTATCTCTCTTTTATAGAAAGAAAAATATTAGAGCATTAACTCTCATTTGTTCTATTGAAATGAAATTAATAATGCCTCCCTTTAAGCAATTTCAACACAATACTAGGGAGACTACAAGTACTCATTTTTTACACCGTGGAAATTACTATGTGTTTTAAAACTGATTATGTAAACTCATTTATTGTAAGAACCACCGAAATCTGGAACATACTTCCATTCATTATGTTCCCTGATTGGGACGATTATATAATTTGCAACTTTTCAAACAAGTACCTGTACATGTTCGTTTCTAATTTATCGTTCAACTCTCCATTAGTATCCTATTTTCTTCCAATTTTTGTACCCAATCCTACAATAACTTTGTATAACTTTGTAGCGTCTAGAAAAAAGATTATTAGTCTAGCCCTTTGTTAATTAGGTCCACTCAAAAATAATATTTAAAATTCAATTATTTAAAAATATAATTGCATACTGTTAGGCAATTACTATCACAGAAATACAATTTTAATCGTTACCTAATCCATAAATAAATTTTTCGTAATAATAAAATTTGAATATAAAACTAAGAGCATCTTTATTAAATTCAATACATTCTAAATTTTTTTTTTTTTTTGCGATAGATTAAATATTTTTTAATTTGAAAATCCTAAAAACAACTAAACATCAAATAAAAAAAAACAAATTCGAAATTCGTCTTTTACTGTTCCATAAAAAAAAAATTAAATTTGCATTTTATTTCGTACGAAATTACATAACCATAGTTAGCATTAATTTGATTTTAGTTTACTAGCACTCTTTAAAAAACAAAAATAAATAATAATAAAAACATTAAAAAGTACAACGTTCTTATAACAATAATAGTAAATGTAAAAAAATAAAAAAAAACGTCCAGGTACCTAATAATAATAAAAAAAATACACACTAAAATTAAAATAATGCAGCAGCAACAATACACAAAAAAAAAGAGAAAATGCTTTTACTTTTTTATTTTGTTTACATTATAGTTTAAAAAACTTGCATTATTATTTTAGCTTTTTATTATTTCACTTTCTTTCTCTTCTCGTCCATTTATTTTTTTATTTTTTTTTTGTTTTGGTTGCTCCCCCCCTCAGCAATTGCAACATTAAACATTGCAACAACAATAACAATTGAAAATAATGAAAAATTTTCAAAAAAAAAATTTCTCTGCAATTATTTAAAAATTAATAACATGAAACAAAAGCATTCATTGTTATATCCAGGTAACATATACATATAAACACACCATTTCCACCATTTTTTACTCACCGCTCATTTCATATTACGGTACAATGTTTAAAACTACAAGAAAACGAAAAAAAAATAAATAAATTTCTTCATGACTATGTTGGTTATTGGATGACGCTAATGGTATTGTATATATTATGGTATTGGGTATATTAAGTTTTTTGTTCATTGGCTATAAATGGTATAAGTTATAATAGAAATAATATTGTCGATGGTGTTGGTGAATTTTATATGATGCGATGGTGAATATCTGCACAATAAAAACAACCAATTTAAATATTTTGATTATTTGTTCTGTTATTCATTCACTTGTTCATTTATTTTATACTTTACCTAACTTTTATTATCATTTGTTTATGTGGCTTTATATATATGTGTGTGTGTGTGTGTGTACTAACAATTCTTCTAATTTTTCCTTAAAAAAAAAATTTTTTTAATTTATAATTCCGTTATGTTTAAGGTAATTTACATAATTTTTCATTTGCATTGGCGAAGAATTATGTACGTTATTTTCATTTTACTGTTATTTTCTTTTTAATTTTTTTTTTTTTGTGTTTCTTAACAGTTTTGTGAGTGTTTCAGTTTCTTTTTTGTTCTCTGTTTTTTAATATATATAAGGTAGTGAAAAGCAGTACTGAAACGTTGTATACAAGAAATATGAATCTAGGGTAATAGGAAAAAAAAAGCATTGTTGTATTTTTTTTTTTTTGTTTCAAGGCAAGTTGAATTGCGGAGGGTGGTGATAGAATTTGTTTTGTTTTGGTTTAAAAGTTTTCCTTTCAATGTTATCTCAGAAAGAAAATTTTAAAATATTTTAGCTTTAATAAAACTAACAGTGAAAACAGCGGTTTGCAACTGCAATTTATATCATTCAATAATATTTGGCAGAAAATTGAGAGAAAAAGTTATTAAAAATAAAAAAAATAAAAAAATTTATTGGCTTATTAGTAAATTTTGAAAGTAACTAATATTAAAAACCTTTACGAATTATTACTTGAAAGCTAAACTCATCGTAGACACACAAAGAAAATAAATTAATTGTTTCTAACGCTGTTTCTGATCAAAATCTAATTATGATAGAGTTGAAATATTTTCTTAAATTATATATGTAAGAGTAAATATGAAAAAATATTTTATAGTAAACCAATGATGTAAAATGATTTTGAAATAATTCTGATGTAAAATTAATTTTTATTTTTTCTTTTGTATTAAAACTTCCTTGCATCATGAGTCATTTTATTAACTTAAAATAATAATAATACGAATAGTAAAAAAACTCAATTTTAAAGAATTTTAAATTTACCAGTACATAATCTTGAATTCTTTGGAACTGACATCGAAATATCAACCCTTGTTTTGTAAAATTCTATAGAAAAACGATTTATAATGGATTTTATTGAATGTCCTTGAACTCTTTTCATCCTATTAATACAAAAGATTTCCATTTATTCAAAAGAAAAAAGTTTTAAAACCACGTGCAATGAAAATTAATAGAATATTATAACCTCGCATAATCATTTTCTATTTTCGACTAGAAACTTTTCATTTTCAAGGATAACAATTTTTGAAAAAATTGTTTTCTAAGAAGAAAAAGCCAAAAATTGAAAACTTTGAAAGAAAAAACCTTTTTTTTCTAGTTAATCTATATGATATATCTTAAGATGCTTGAAAATTTTTCTGAATTTAAACTTAGAGTGTTTTTTTTTTAAATTTATTTACAAAAAGAAAATGATTTTTGATAAAAATTCAAGGACATTTGAAATGTCCCATTTTTATGATAACATGATGATTATTGACATTTTTATTTCATCCTGCCTGTAGTAATAATGTCTTAGGGTTGTTTTAATGTAGTTATCTGATTTTCCTTTTATTCTCTTATTAAATTCATTCTTCCACAAAAATAATATTTTTAAATAATTCCAAAAAAAAAGAAAAATATATTTTTAGTATGAGAATCAGTTTTTTTTTTCAGTTATCTGATTATATTCAGACTTCCTGAATTTGTAATTAACTTATCTATCTATGACACTTTAAGAGATACGGTACTGGCAGTTGTCTAATAATAAAAAATAAATAAAAAATTTTGAAAATAAATTTTTATTGTTTTAACTGAAATCCTACTTATATTTTATATGAATGTATATTTTGTTTTTATTTGAATTTTTTGAAAGCCTTAATTTATTACTATTTATTTTTATTGGATGATATGATTTTCTTTAAGATTTTTAAGGTTAGATTTTTTTTTGTAAATTCGACATTACTACTACTAAATGTGTATTAATTATTTATCTTTATTAACTTTTTAGATCAGAAAAATTAGTTTTTTAAAACTAAAATTGGAAAATAACTAATTTAAAAAACCATGACAACAAAAAGAGTCTAACATTTTTCTTGTAAGCGTTTATTATAATTTTTATAGGTCGTAATAGAGTAATGAATACAATTTATTTAGGCTGTATGGCACGGCTTTGAAGGAATATTAGTATTACTTATGTGTAATGTCCATTTAATCATTGAAGCAGATGTTAGATCATAGCTTTGTATTTATTTATAATTTTTCATAGAGAAATATTTTCATAGGAAATTTAATATTTTTGAAGAGAAGCCGTGATTGTAGAAATTTACGTAGAAGAGAAGTACGTATTGGCATACCATTAGTCCTGGCTTTAAAGTTATATTTAAAATCAGAATTGTCGCTTTATCCAAAATATGTACATATAGATTATATATACGCCAAATTCTGAATTAGAATGAATTTTAGAGTTGTATTCAAAATCCGGACATTCCCTTTTCTGAATATTTAAATACATATATTAGAGTATATACGATATATTTAAATATATTTGAAAAGGAATTTCTTGTTTTGGGAATTTCGCACCCAACCCCAGAAAAATACTTTTGATTAAGAATATTTTTCCATGATAATATTTTAGATGTTTTTAGATATGAAAAAGTCCCCTAAATATAATTCTTTTTAAAGTCCGCAAAATAAACGTAAAAAGTCGCAAATTTTGGAAGATTTTACATAATATCCAAAAATCTCCAAAGTTTTATACAAATTTTGGAGAGTTTTTTCGTTTTTGGTTTTGGGAACCAATTTAATTGAGCCGCATAGGACATCCAGAAAGTCGCTTATTATTCATATTGGAATAAGCTTCATATCTTATTAAAAATAAATCGTTGATATACTCAGCTGTAAGCTACTGTAAAAGATTATGAAACACAAATACATATACCATGCATTATATTTGTGCGCCATCTATTATTTTATAGGAAAATTATTAATTACAAGTTACGATATTAATTATTACGATATTATAAATTACTAATATTGGAAATATCGAATTTTGAATCCGAGTCCTTTTTATTTAAAATTCGGCGAACTAGCCATAACGCCATTATGTTATTAATTGCATAAATTTTTAATTTCTATTAAAATATACATGTT
The DNA here is from genome assembly GCA_947095535.1 of Poecilobothrus nobilitatus. NCBI lineage: Eukaryota > Metazoa > Arthropoda > Insecta > Diptera > Dolichopodidae > Poecilobothrus > Poecilobothrus nobilitatus. The sequence continues at coordinate 264,123,074 of OX352774.1, read as the reverse complement.
GAAGGAATAGGTAATTATTTAATAAAATTAACTAACAGACATAAATTTTTATTCAAAAATTGTGTTAAAAAGAATAATATTTATTTAATATTAATTAGTTAACAATTTGTATACAAATAAACCGTCACAGGTTTCCTATACGACATGTTTAAAAATGTACTTAATATATATATATAATTTTTATTTGTAGCTATATATTATAATATTTTGAATTATCATAACGCAAAAACTAAGATCTTAATAATAATATATAACAAGGTAGAATGTAAACCAACGGTTTTTAAAAGCGCACATTTCCAAAACTCAATACAAACTGTTTAGAAGTGTGACTTACACAAAAATTTGAAAATTTCATGTAATAAGAAAAAATGTGAAAATAGGACATTTTTGAAATTTTGGGGGGCCGTAAGTCCGGAATCCTATATAACTAAGAAAAGCTGTTAACACACGTAAAAATATATTATTGAAGCTTTAATTTTTATGTCTTGCCGAAGAAAAATTTTTACAGGTGCCTAAGTTACAGGTGTCTAAAAATAGCAAATTTTCAATTTTTCGGGCGTAATAACTCTTACAGAGGAAGCGCTACCAAAAAATCTGAGGAAACTTATACTAATTCTAAAAGTTCTTTCTTGTCTCAAAATTTCAGGTTCCTATCTAAAGGGGTACCGGAGTTATGAAAAAAGAAATTTCATGCAAAATGTGGTTTTCACATAACGGTAAATTTAAAACGTAAATTACAAAATATTACATAATTTTGATATTGTTTTATATAGATAATAAAATTTTCGACCTTCTACCGGTTTTAGATTGCAAAAAATGGGGCTTTTTTACAATTTTGAAGAGCTGCAACTTTGGAACCCTTTACAACTAAAATAAACCTTTCACACACGTAAAAATATATTATTGTAGCTTTAATTTTTACATCTTGCAGAAGTAAAATGTGTGCAAGTTTCTAAGTTACAGGTGTTTAAAAATAGCAAATTTTCAATTTTTAAGCCCTAATAGCTCATAAACAGGGGGTGGTCCGAAAAAATTTTCTGAGCAAACTTATACTAATTCTAAAAGTTCTTTCTTGCCTCAAAATTTCAAGTTTCTATCTAGAAGCGTGCCGGAGTTATGAAGGTAGAAAAATCATGCAAAATTTGGTTTTCACATAACGGTAAATTTAAATACTAAATTTAAAAAAATTGTATAATTTTGATATAAATTTACAAAGTTAAAAAAAATACCTGTCGAATGACGTTTTCAGATTGAAAAAATCTTAATCAGAACATAAGATATATGCATTTAAAAATAGGGCTTTTTCAAAGTTTGAGGGGGTGTAGCTCCGTAATGGGGGGGGGGCTACATGAAAAAGTTGTTCCACAAAATTATTTTTTTTATGAGACCTACATATGGTTAAAATTTTTTTTCTCTATCTTCAACGGTGTAGAAGTTTTGTAAACAGACGGACGGACGGACGGACGGACGGACAGAGTGAAACTAATAAGCACATTTTTTTAAAATTTTTTTGGAAATGTGCTAAAAAGGATTTAAAAAAAAAATATTATAAATTTAAATGAAAAGGGAAAAGTAAGAACTAAGAATTAAAAATGAAAAAATATTAAAATGAAACCATAAGTATACGAATGAGACTAATTCTAATGAGTTTATTGAATCTAATTGTATTTAATATTTAGGAAAGTAATTAGATTTATATAATGAGACCAATGCAATAAACTTTGAATACAAAAATCATTAAAACTGTAATAACAATAAAAAAAATGAATGAATGTAAAAAAAAAACTTTTGTATTCTATAAAAAAAAAATAAAATAACAATAAAATTCTGTTTAAATTAAAGTCCTATTCTAATAATATATGGTACACGCTATTTTAAATAATTACATAAGCATTAACATTTTCATTATGGAAAAAAAAATTAAGTCCTTTTTAAAATGAGGTACACTAAATAACAGTAAACAAAAAAAAAAACTAAAAACCAAACAAGACTATCAACACGAGCAACAATATTTAACAAAAGAAATATTTTTGAATTAAAATAAACATTATTGTTAAGTTAGAAAAGTACAGAGAACATATTTATATACATTTTTTTAGTGAAATTAATATTATTAAATATAATTAACAAAATCACGATATCATTATTTAACATTGTTTTGGGTATAGTGTTAATCTTGTTATTTTCAATGTTGTTCATATTATATTTTAAATACCAATCTTAAATGTTGTGGTTGTTGCTATAAAATTACTAAATATTATTGTATTAAAGTATTTAATAATTATTGTCCCCGAAACAAGGTATAATTACATTTTAACTTTAATCGAAAAATAACAATATTTGTGACTTAATAATGTTTAAAAAAAAAAAAATGTCATTCGAAAATTATTAGTAAAAATATTTGCATAACTTTGGGCGTGTTGAAATTTTTTCTTTATTTATTTATTTAATATTTTGTTCCATATGTCCACATGTTTATTGACATAAACCGTAAATGTTAATTTAAAAAAAAAAATAATAAATAAATGTTTTTCAATATTTTTACATAAAAATTTTTTATTAACCCTTTCTCCATTGTTTTAAAAAAAAAAAAAATTTATTTTGTTTAAGTTAACAACAATAAATTTTGTTACTTTCCAAATCGGAATTAGCTAAAGTCCTTAAAACACTATTAAAAGTAGTTATTTTTATTTTATTATATATATGAATAACAGCGTGAAAATTATAGGTTTTTTTTTTTTATATATATAACATGCAATGTATTTAATCATAGTTATAAATTCAGATTTTAATGTTTTGATTAATTCATTCAAAATTAATCTTTATAGTGAAGATTAAAATATTAAATATGTACATGAAAATAAATGGAATATGAATTTTTCTTTTATTGTACATATTCACGACAATTTTTTAAAGATCTATTTAATTTTAGTCCATTAATATTTAAATAACTTTGAAATTTTTATTCTATTGCTAAAAATCAAAAATTAAAATTGTACTTAATTCAAACTTTTATATTTAAAAAAAAAAACACATCCTTTTTTCAGAATCTCTTCTTGACCTACTAATTTAATTTTTTAGTTTGCAAGTATTGTTTCATTAACTTTCACATAAAATTTTTGTTTTCAATTTTTATAGCCTTGCATAAAATAATAATTTATAAAATAAAAGGTAAAACGAATTAATTTAAATATACCTATATGTACTTAATTTTCTCTTATATATCTTAGCATACACTAAAGAGAAGTTGCTCTAACAATATTTATCATTTAATATTTATAATACAAATTTAAATAATATGAAATATTGATTTAAATTTTCAAGAATTTTACATTAGGTATTTTACTCAAAATTTGTTAATATGCCACAAAAGGATTTGTAGTCAGATATTAAAAATTAAATAACCATTATTTATAATTTTTGTAAATTAAAATATACGAAAAAATCCAAATATTTGTATGGACAACTGTTTATTGTATCAACTGATTATTATTTTAAAAAAAACACAGAAAATTACGTTTCAGCTTTAGAAATGATTCACTTTCTTTAAGCAAAAGAAATATATTTGACTTGTGTTTTGAATGTGTTTATTTCCAGGTCTTTTGAGGTTATCAATGATTAAATGCCTTGTACAATTCTCATACATAATAATTTTTTTCAAATATTATTTTGTTTTGTTATTCGTTTTATTAAACGTTTAGATATTTTAGTTGAAGGATTTAAAGAAAAGGATGAAAATCTCAAATTTAACCCAAAAAAAACAAGGTAGAAAGTAAATCAAAGGTTTTTAAAAGCGCACATTTCCAAAACTCAATACAGAATTCTCAAAACTCAATACAGAACTGTTTAGCATTGGGACTTGCACAAAAATTTGAAAATTTAAGAAATTTTTTGTAATAAGAAAATATGTGAAAATAGATCTTTTCTGGAATTTTGAGGGGCCGTAAGTCCGGAATCCTATATAACTAAGAAAAGTCGTTAACACACGTAAAAATATATTATTGAACCTTTAATTTTCATGTCTTGCCGAAGAAAAATTTGTACAGGTGCCTAAGTTACAGGTGTCAATTTTTGAGGCCCTAGTAGCTCATAAACAAGGGGTGGTCCAAAAAAATTTTCTGAGCAAACTTATACTAATTCTAAAAGTTCTTTCTTGGCTCAAAATTTCAAGCCTCTATCAAAAAGCGTGCCGGAGTTATGAAAAAGAAATTTCATGCAAAATGTGGTTTTCACATAACGGTAAATTTAAATAGTAAATTTCAAAATATTGCATAATTTTGATATTGTTTTATATAGATAATAAAATGTTCGATCTTCTGGCGGATTTAGCTTGCAAAACTATTACGCAGAGCCTGAGATATATACATCTGAAAATTGGGCTTTTTCGCAATTTTGAAGAGCTGCAACTTTGGAACCCTTTACAACTAAAATAAACCTTTAACAGACGTAAAAATATGTTACTGTAGCTTTAATTTTTATGTCTTGCAGATGTAAAATGTGTACAGGTTCCTAAGTTACAGGTGTTTAAAAATAGAAAATTTTCAATTTTTGAGCCCTAATAGCTCATAAACAGGGGGTGGTCCAAAAAAATTTTCTGAGCAAACTTATACTAATTCTTAAAGTTCTTTCTTGCCTCAAAATTTCAAGCCTCTATCTAAAAGCGTACCGGAGTTATGAAAGTAGAAAAATCATGCAAAATTTGGTTTTCACATAACGGTAAATTTAAATACTAAATTTAAAAAAATTGTATAATTTTGATATTAATTTACAAAGTTAAAAAAAATACCTGTCGAATGACGTTTTCAGATTGAAAAAATCTTAATCAGAACATAAGATATATGCATTTAAAAATAGGGCTTTTTCAAAGTTTGAGGGGGTGTAGCTCCGTAATGGGGGGGGGCTACATGAAAAAGTTGTTCCACAAAATTATTTTTTTTATGAGACCTATCCATGGTTAAAATTTTTTTTCTCTATCTTTAACGGTGAAGAAGTTTTGTAAACAGACGGACGGACGGAAGGAGGGACAGAGTGAAACTAATAAGCACATTTTTTCAAAATTTTTTTGGAAATGTGCTAAAAACAGGAAGTATTATGTGCTTTAAAAAGATGCATCTATAAATGCATCTAAACACCAAACATATTTAGTAAATTGTTTAGTGAGGATTCATTTCGAATATATTAAATTATGGAGCACATAAAAAAATCATAAGGAATTGAAACTATAATAGAGAGAAAAACTGTAGTTTCTCTTGTCAATTCTAAAATATTCGTACAAAAGCTTTTTAGCGCATTTCCAAAAAAATTTTGAAAAAATGTGCTTATTAATTTCACTCTGTCCCTCCGTCCGTCTGTCCATCTGTTTACAAAACTTCTACATTGTTAAAGAAAGAGAAAAGAAATTTTAACCATGGGTAGGTCTCATAAAAAAAATAATTTTGTGGAACAACCTTTTTATGTAGCACCATCCATTACGGCGGTACAGCTCCTCAAACTTTGAAAAAGCCCTATTTTTAAATGCATATATCTTATGTTACGCTTAATATTTTTTCAATGTGAAAACGTCATGCGACAGGTATTTCTTTTATCTTTGTAAATTAATATCAAAATTATAAAATTTTTTTAAATTTAGTATTTAAATTTACCGTTATGTGAAAACCAAATTTTGCATGATTTTTCTATTTTCATAACTCCGGCACGATTTTTGATAGCGGCTTAAAATTTTGTGGCAAGAAAGAACTTTTAGAATTAGAATAAGTTTGCCCAGAAATTTTTTTGGGCCACCCCTTGTTTATGAACTATTAGGGCTCAAAAATTGAAAATTTGCTATTTTTAAACACCCCCAACTTAGGAATTTGTACACATTTTACTTCGGAAAAAAATAAAAGCTTTCGGCATAAAAATTAAAGCTACAGTAATATATTTTAACGTGTGTTAAAGGTTTATTTTAGTTATATAGGGTTCCAGAGGTACAGCCTTTCGAAATTACGAAAAAGCCCCATTTTCAGATGTATTTATCTCATGGTCTGTGTAATAGTTTTGCAATCTAAAACCGCCAAAAGACTGGAAATTTTATTATCTACATAAACCAATATTAAAATTATATGTAATTTACTATTTAAATTTACCGTTATGTTAAAACCAAATTTTGCATGATATTTCTTTTTTCATAATTCCGGCACGCCTTTAGATAGGAACCTGAAATTTTGAGAGCAGAAAGAACTTTTAGAATTAGTATAAGTTTCCTTAGAAAATTTGCGCCACTCCCTGTTTAAGAGGTATTAGGGCTGAAAAATTGAAAATTTGCTATTTTTAGACACCTGCAACTTAAGCACCTGTACAAATTTTTCTTCGGTAAAACATAAAAATTAAAGCTCAAGTAATATATTTTTACGTGTGTTAATGATTTTTCTTACTTATATAGGGTTCAAGACTTACAGCCCCTCAAAATTCCAGAAAAGTGTTATTTTCACATATTTTCTTATTACAAAAAATTTCTTAAATTTTATTTTTTAAATTTTAAAATTTTTGTGCAAATAACAATTCTAAACAGTTTGTATTGTATTTTGGAAATGTGCGCTTTTAAAAACCGTTGATTTAAATTCTACCTTGTTTTTATATTTTTACTTTAAGGAAAAGGATTTAATAATTTTAAATAAAAGTGTTTTTTTTTTTTTAATGTAAGTAATTTCATTTTAAGTGCAAGCTTTCCTTTTATTTTTACAAGCATTTCTTTTTCAAATGCAAGATTTTGTATTTACATAATTTGTCATTCGCATTTACAACCTATCTAAATCCAATTATTTTATCAAATTTTTTTGACTTATTAATCGTAAACTAATTTTTTGCAATTATATAGTTATCCTAAATCTCACCCACTAAACAAAAACTATGTTTCTATCAACAGTTATACAATTTACAGTTATATTTATACTTAGTTATACTGAACACTTATATTTTTGAATTTCAACTATTTTCAGCTCTAAGAAAATTGTAGTATCTGCTGTATCAGATTACCGCCATTGATATTGCGAAATTTTAAAATATTAATTTTTTTTGTTTCATTTTAAATCAGACAATTTTGATATAAATTAAGGAAGCGCGAAGATAGACTCGAATTTCTGGAATATAAATGTCCTCATCAACGATAATATCCAATTATCAATTCTTGTGGAACTATTTTTATTCAAAATATTTTTTATTAGAAATATAACGCTGACATAGCGTTTTTGAATTCCTTGACTTACAAAACCAAATTCTCAGGCACTTATGTTCGAAAAACATCAATTTTTATATGAGTGACACCGTGATATAAAACTAAGTCGGCGTGTAAATTGCAAACAATTTTTACAATGTAACCCAGAGCCTAGAAGTAAAGATAGTTGTCTATCCTTCTTATCAAACAACAATATAGCAAAATATTGACCTTGTAATTAATTGGAGAACTCCTTTCAACTTTCATATACAATCATGAATCATATTGTTTTCAACTTTTTCTTTTTGATTTCACTTTAATGAAACATATATTGAATATATACACTAAGATAAATATTTTTAAGAAAATTTTGATTGTAGATAACAATATAATTTGGAAAATTACAAAAAAAATCGCTATTTAAAATTTTATTTTCTATACTCTACTTTCAGATTTTATTAATGAATGATGAAAATTATTTAAATCTACATTTTTTACATAATAGCTATAATGAATGATTAATCTTCATTGATAAATTTCTGAATATTTCTAATGATTTTTTTTTCCGATGAAATTCTAATGAAAATTTAAAAATACGACAAAACATTTCCCACTTAGGGACATCGATGGCCTAGTAAACAATCCCCTTACGACATTTACAGCCACATCTGAACAGAAAAGGCGGTGTAATTTCCTATCCACAGGATGCAAGGCAGAGAAATGTAAGAAAAACTATACCCAAAAATTATACCCTTTTAATTTTCATCTAAAGTGCAACAAAAATAAATAAATGTGTAAAATCAAAGTTTTTTTTTCCAGTGAATTCATCCATTCATTAAAGATCAAGTATCAGATATCCATATTATAAAATAACCATTAAAATATAAATTGATTATATTTGAAAAAAAAATGCTTATAAACAGTAGATTCTTAATTTAAAATATAAAATAGAACGTAATTATAGAAAAAAAATTTTAAAAAACGGTTTTTAAAAATTTAAATTCTTTAATATATAATAAAATAAATAACGAAATAAAAACAAAAAAAAAAAAAAACAATTATTATTTACTATAAATTTGAACATAATCTGAGGTTATAATAATCTTTTTGAGGTGCATTAAATAATAATTACCCCATTTTTTTTTATTTTGGTTTGAATGACTTTTTTATTCATTTTTTTTTTATTTATTTTTTATTTATATTTTTTTTTTTATTTTAATTTTGCGGTTAAATATACATTTGTAGAACTTAAATATTTTTGTTTTTTTATTTATTTAATTAGAGTAAATTTAATAAGCACTTTATTAACATAATCGTAAAAATTGTATATTGATTACATTTTATGCATTATATAATATATACCTACACTTATATATTATAGAATATATTATATATAAATACTGTCTCTATGATTATTCTGTTTTTATTAAATATTTACAATTATAAAATAAAAAATTCAAATAAAAATTAAAAAAAAAAATAAAAAACAACTCAATAAATAAATATTTATTAACTATTATTTAAACTTTTAATTAAAATTTTTGTTTTTTTTTTTTCATTTTTATTTTTTTGTTTTTTTGATTTTAATTTAAAATTGAAATAATTAAACAGATTTGTGAAGTAATTTCTCTTCCAGGCTCCATTTGAGGTTTCATTTAATTAATATTTAACGGAAATTGACGGAAATGAAAGTAATTTAATAAAATTAAAATTTCATTTTTTCTTTTTGTTTTTGCTTTTTAATTTTGTTTTGTTTTGTTTTCTTGTACTTTTAATGTTTTCTTTTTTTTTTTTTTTAATGACATCATTTTAATGACAGGACATGAAATTTTAATTATGTTACATGAACATATTATTTTCAATCAATTAGTATATATAAAATGTATAAAGGAAACAAGAACTATGTATTATATAATATATATATATATATTTATATATATTGATATTAATATAATAGGTTAGGCTAGATTAAGGTGGCTGCCAAAAAGGCACACTTAGACTGTATTTGGTTCATTGTGATACAACATAGAAACTTTTCTATCCCACTCGTTAAAATTTGAGATTTTCTAATCCCACAATTTGAGTTTCTTGCAAAGCGAAGAATGCTCTTCACATTTTTACCTGCTAGATCGCTAAGGAAGAGATATTGCCCCAAATGGGTATATCTTCTTGCAAACAAGGCCGGGCATGTGCAAAGGAGAGTACTTTCCTCCTCTTTTTCATTTTTGCAGGCTCTACAATAGTCGTTTGCGGATAAGCCAAGACTTCTGGCATGCTTCCCTATTAGACAGCTGTGGCCGTCGATTATACCCATTGTCATTCCAATGTTTGCCCTTTTAAGAGAAAGCAGATGATTAGATCGTCTTAAATCGGTTTTGAACCATAGCAATCTTGTGATATTGCACGAGGTTAAGTTTGATCATTTGTTATTTACCATATCCGTTATTTCCTTTCAAAGTAACATACTCCTAGTCTTGCCCTATCAGGCAGGACAAGCAAGGTTGTACCAATTCTTGCAAGTTCATCAGCTTTTTCATTCCACGGAATAATGTGGAGATACGAAAAGGATTACTTTAGGAGTATTCAGGCCAGAGTCGTTAGAAAAATCGAAATAATTTTAAAAAATCATATACTCATTTATATTTTTTTAAAACAAAAGGTGATATTAAGCTATTGTCTATTTTCAACTTCCTGATACCACCAACATCTGTTTGTATTGTTGGAAATTGTATTATTGCCAATATATTTAATATACAGAAGGGGTATAATAGTATCAAATCAAAAATAACCAACAATTCAACTAATAAAATAAAATAAAGAATCACAAGAAGTTTACAATAATCAATACTTTACTATTATCCTATGATAAGGCAGAACTAAGACTACTTAAAATGGCTAAATAAAATGGAAAGGAATTTTATTTAAAATAAAATAAATTCGAAAGTGTATAGTTGGTCCTTCATAGACTGCATTTTGGGTAAAGTTTAGTTTTAATTCTCAATTTAATAACCGTTATAGGCCTTTTAATAACCGACTGCTCAATGTTGTCAGCAAAACTTTTAATGTCTTCTTTGAACTTTTTCATATTATGTAATAAATTAAAGTCATTGACTTTCGAAAATTTATGCAACATGGTAAACTACGCAAAATTTTTCAATATCGGCAAAAACTACATTTCGGATTTCATATTTTTAAGTCTTCTATAAAGTGAAAGTATGACCAGTTACTACTTTTCATAATAAACTATAATACCTCATCTTTTAAAAAAACTGATATGAAAGTAAACATTTTTTATTTCTTCTGAATAAAATTATTCTACTTCATTTAGTTATTCAAATCTCTTCAATAATTCTTAAATCGAATCAAAAAGAAAAAAATATTTTATTGAATTGTAGTTAACTCTTTAATTTATTCTACTTTGATTGTATATAGTGGGATTTATCCTTAAAGTGAATATACCATATTGTATATACCATACAATATCCTACAACCAATGATAAATTTATATATATTAAATTATATGCAAGTTTGTATATTGTACATTTCAATTACATACAAATATGTATTTTAAATTGAAGCATTTAAAACTTTTTTAATTAGTTAAGTAAAAAGAATAAAAAAAAAAAAAAACAACACAAACAAACATTAAAGAATGAACACAAAACAACAACAAAAAAAATAAATTAAAAGCAATTATATTATTGAATAGATTACACCTTTTTTTGTTTTTTTTTTTTCATTGTGACATCATCATCATTATCATCATCATCATCATTAAAATCAATGTCATCAGGACAAATAAACACATATATAATACAATAATTTTATATATGTATATATATTTTGTTTATAATACAAAATATACTTTTGCGCCTACAATTGAAAATGAGTACATTTTTTATCCTTTTTTTTAACATTTTTTTTTTTTTTTTATTTTCAATTATATTTAAAAATCCATGTTTAATAACTTTCATAAAGTGAAGATAATATTGTTAATTTTATTAATATTAGCATTTAATTGGCGAATATTTTTTTCTTTTTTTATAATTACTTTTTTAAAAGTCGCTTGCTAAAATGAAATAAATATTTTTCATAAATTGTTTTTAAATTGTCTGCCAAACTGTGCTAGGTTATGAAAAAATTTACAAGTTTTATAATCTTTGTCATGTCGTAAAATTACTTCAAAGGGTTAGCTTTTTCAAAAACGAATGTAATGCAGGCACTACGAGTACCAGAATTTGCCAAGTTTTCTCGGCTACAAAAAAAATTTAAACCTAAAAAATTTTTTATGCACTTCGCTATAGTGGATTTCGAATTTTCTTCGTTTTTGTCGATTTTTGCAAGTGTGACTATTTAAACAAATCTAAAGTATGTTCTAAAGTAAATAGCTTCAAATATCTGTTTAGAAGATAATAATTTGAATGTCAGAGTGCAGTTGCAGACAGTGTTTGATTGTAATTCTAATTAAAAGCTATTAAAGTGGTATGATTAATATTTACTCGCCATTATAATTAATTTCCAAGAAAGCGTTTTCCTTCAATAGCAAATAATACAATTCTTGAAGAATACACTTACTTATGGATTAAAAACGATTAGCTTAAGGATTGTTAAAGTATTAAATAATAAATTAATGAATAATTTATAAACTTTGAATGAAGAATCAGTATAATAAACAGTTTTCCACATTTTTTCTATTAATTTACAATTTTAATTAACTTTTTCAATTTAAATTGATCTCAAATCTCTCAAAGGAGTAACAAGGATTTTAACAATTATTTCAAACAATAATTTTAACTGTTTTCACTTTCAAAACTTGTCATTTTGTAATTCATTTAAAATTTGATTATGTCAACATAACTGCCAAATTTTTTTAAAAATTTTTTTCCTTGACAATTTTTAATTAAAACCTTCTTTTTTAATATATAAAGTCGCTAAAAAATGAAATTAACTTTAAAAGAAAATTAAAAATTTGTTAAATAAAAAAAACAAAAAATTCAGTGTTAAAAAACTTGAGACATTTTTAAAATGTTTGTGACAATTTCTATTAAATGACATAAAATAAAAATATTTGTTTTTGGAAATAAAATATTTTACGTTATTTTACTTAAATATATTCTTGTTATTTTACTTAAGTAATTTCTATAATATTAACTTGATTCCAAGAATTTGATAAAAAAAAAAATATAGGTTGTATTTTACGACCCCAATTCGATCAAAAATCATTTCTAAAATATAAGTCAATTTTTTCGAAGAATTTTGTCTGATTTTTGTAAAATTTTCTAAAAAAAAAAACTAAATTAACCTTTAGAAAATTTTATAATTTTGAGAAAAAGTATCTATTATTTGATTTTATCTAAAAGTTTTGTAATACAAAAATATATAAACAACCTAAAAATATGCAATCTTGTGCGAAATATCGTATTATTTTTTTGTTATTTTTTTTTCTTATCTAAAATAAAATATTAAGAAATTTTATGGTAAAACAATCTCTGACTTTATAAATTTTGTACTAGTCTAAAATAAAATCATAACTATCCGAAATTAAAAAAATACGTTTAGAAACGGTTAACTTGAATTGTTCATAATATCTACTTTATTACTTTGCGTACTAAAAGGCGAAGTAAAAGCATATTAGAACCATAAGAAAATTAATATTTAAGTTAAATTCAGTATCTATAGCAATATTATTTGAGATTTTTTATTTATTTGTATATAAAATCGTATTAAATCCTTTAATTCCTGTTTTATTTTCTTCTATAATAATATAATGTGCTTACTAGTTATGCTTTTCTGACTGAATTTAAACATTTTCTTATTTAAAATTTGTTTTTATACATTTATTTTGGATTTTAAATACGTATTATAAAAATGTGCTTTTAAGAACTCCTTAAGTTACAAAATATTTTAACTTATATTATGTAAATAATCTGTTTTCCAAAATTTACAAACATACATACTTACGTTAAAAATACATCAGAATTTAAAGCAGAGCATTAAGTCTTCGCATTTAAATGTCCTTTCCATAATTTTAAAAATAAATATAGAAAAAAAATTATTTTGATTTTATTCTCGTAAATATGGAAATTTTATTTTAATTTGCCATTTAAAAACAAAAAAAAAGCAAAAAAAAAACAGTAAATAAAAAACAAAAACCATATAAATAAAAGGATTTTCAGTTTTATCATATTTTCTGAAAAAAAAAAAACATTTATATTTTATTCTTCTTTTATTTCAGTTTTATTTTGCTTTTTTGTTTTAATTTTTTTTTTTGTTCTTGATTTTTTCTTTAAGCTTCCTCTGACAACTGGTTTGAATATATAGCTAATTTTGAATATACGTACTTATGTATGTTTGTATGATTGCGAAAACAGTCACCTAATTTTTATTTTTATATTTAAAATTCCAATAAATAGAATTAAATTTAATTTTCAGATATTTTTTAAAAGAGTTGTCGATTTGTCAGTTTATATGGAAATTAAAGCTGCTTAAATTAAGGAATTAAATTAAAATTAATTCTAATGCCTTGTTTTTTTTAACAAATTAATAAATAAAAGTATTTAGAATGCAAAATGAAATAATTGTCAAAATTTGATTTCAGTAACGGGAAATATATGATATTAAAAGGATATTCAAAGAGAATAGCGAGGGCCATTTAAAAATCTTCCTTTTGATTTTTGATCAAAACATTTAAAGTGTATTAAAATCAAGTTTTTCTTTTATTAATTTTTTTTTTTTTTAAAAACACTTTTATGCTCAAATAGTTTAAACACGCGGCTTATTAACCGAGGAAGCACAGGTTTAAATATTCACTAGTAGCAAGTTGTTTTAATTGAAAAAAAATCCTCTTGCTATAATATACAGTATAATCATCTAATATAAACAAAATAAAGTAATATTACTATAAATAGTAATAACTAAAAGTAGGAAACATAATAACAACAAACGGAGAAACGATAAACGATATATAGAGCACAAAAATTCGTGGGCAACAAGTGTGTTCACAAGATTATGGATAAACTTGAAAACATCGTAATTATCCCCGGCACTGAAATAAGAATGTTCAATGAGTTATGAAATTTGTATTGGAGTGGGGCATGCTTGATAACATAAAACCAAGTCGAGAATAATAGTGAACGAGAAATTATATAGTCAAAAACCGTTCGAATTACAAATTTCAACAAAAAAATGGAGAAGGATTGGCCATATACTCAGACGTCGAACAACACCAGTAATATGTCTGGAATTGAACTTTTTCCCAAGTCACAAAAAAACAGACCTAAAGTGACGAAGAACAAGAAGCGTTCAGATTGAGATAGGACGAAATAGAAAGTTTTGGTTGAAATTAAATGAATTAAGCAAGATAGAAAAAATTGGAGAGGATTTTTGGAGCCTATATTCTATAAGGTAATAAAACACGAGAAAAAATAAACTATATAAACTAATAATAGTATTCAAACTATAATGCTCTATACCAGCTTAGAAAACATATCGGAAACCCTCTCGCATATTAAAACTTTGATTTGGATTGATCCTCAAGCACATTTTAACTACTTCATTACCCTGCTTATAATATTGTCGTACTTTTTTGTTTCTATACCTATTCATTTTCCAGGAACTATATTTAATTACAAAAAAATCAAATGAAATTGTCCTTGTCCCACTAATATTATATCCTTTTTTTTTATATTTATTAAAAACTACACATAGAAGAAGTTTTACAGTTTGTGCAGGTCATAAAAAATATAATAAAAAAAAGTAAAGAAAAAGTATAGCTTTAAATTCTTTTTTTTGTCAGTGTATTTAATTAAATTTAAAAATTAAATTAAATTAAATAGTGAATTTTAAATAAAACAAGGTAGAATGTAAACCAACGGCTTTTAAAAGCGCACATTTCCAAAACTCAATGCAAACTGTTTAGAAGTGTGACTTACACAAAAATTTGAAAATTTCATGTAATAAGAAAAAATGTGAAAATAGGACATTTTTGAAATTTTGAGGGGCTATAAGTCCGGAATCCTATATAACTAAGAAAAGCCGTTAACACACGTAAAAATGTATTATTAAATCTTTAATTTTCATGTCTTGCCGAAGAAAAATTTGTACAGGTGCCTAAGTTACAGGTGTCTAAAAATAGCAAATTTTCAATTTTTGAGGCGTAATAACTCTTAAAGAGGGGGTGTTACCAAAAAATTTTCTGAGAAAACTTATACTAATTCTAAAAGTTCTTTCTTGTCTCAAAATTGTCTCAGGTTCCTATCTAAAGGGGTGCCGGAGTTATGAAAAAAGAAATTTAATGCAAAATGTGGCTTTCACATAACGGTAAATTTAAATAGTAAATTACAAAATATTACATAATTTTGATATTGTTTTATATAGATAATAAAATTTTCGATCTTCTGGCGGTTTTAGATTGCAAAATTATTACACAGAGCCCGAGATATATACATCTGAAAATGGGGCTTTTTCGCAATTTTGAAGAGCTGCAACTTTGGAACCCTTTACAATTAAAATAAACCTTTAACACGCGTAAAAATATATTATTGTAGCTTTAATTTTTATGTCTTGCAGAAGTAAAATGTGTACAGGTTCCTAAGTTACAGGTGTTTGAAAATAGCAAATTTTCAATTTTTAAGCCCTAATAGCTCATAAACAGGGGGTGGTCCGAAAAAATTTTCTGAGTAAACGTATACTAATTCTAAAAGTTCTTTCTTGCCTCAAAATTTCAAGCTTCTATCTAGAAGCGTGCTGGAGTTATGAAAGTAGAAAAATCATGCAAAATTTGGTTTACACATAACGGTAAATTTAAATACTAAATTTAAAAAAATTGTATAATAATACATGATATTAATTTACAAAGATAAAAGAAGTAGCTGTCGAATGACGTTTTCAGATTGAAAAAATCTTAAGCAGAACATAAGATATATGCATTTAAAAATAGGGCTATTTCAAAGTTAGAGGGGCTGTAGCTCCGTAATGGGGGGGCTACATGAAAAAGTTGTTCCACAAAATTATTTTTTTTATGAGACCTACCTATGGTTAAAATTTTTTCTCTCTATCTTTAACGGTGTAGAAGTTTTGTAAACAGACGGACGGAGGGACGGACGGACAGAGTGAAACTAATAAGCACATTTTTTCAAAATTTTTTTGGAAAGGTGCTAAAAAAAGGATAAACAATATTTTAAGAATTATAATAAAAAAAAAGTTAATATATAGACACTTTTTTTTCTATGGTATGTACTGTCAACAACGATTTTATCAGCAATTTTCACATGATTGTATACAGCTATTTATAGGAAAATATAATATGTACAATATGTCTTTTTTATTTTATTTTTTTTTAACAAAAGTTTTCTGATAATCATAATTTGTGAAAAATGAAAATATTTTTTCCTGTGAGCAAAATTAATTGATAAAATAATTGAGTTTAAGTCATGAAATGTATACTAAGATAAAATCTGCGGTTTGCTCATTATTTCCAATTTAGCTTTATATACATATTAGAGTTTTTCATGGTTCACGCATTTTGACCATTAAATATTTTTTTTAATACTTTGACGTTATTTAAAATATAATTAATTTAATCTTACATTCATTTAATTAAAACTGCAATATGAAAATTCATAAA
The DNA here is from genome assembly GCA_947095535.1 of Poecilobothrus nobilitatus. NCBI lineage: Eukaryota > Metazoa > Arthropoda > Insecta > Diptera > Dolichopodidae > Poecilobothrus > Poecilobothrus nobilitatus. The sequence goes on along the minus strand of OX352774.1, from coordinate 264,106,257 downwards.
AATATAATCTTATTAATAATATGGAATTCTTTTAATAATAACAGTCTTCGGCTAACTTTCGTTGCGAGTGGACGCTGAGCACAGTGTGTTTTTCTTTTTCATTTTCACATTTTCATTTTGATTTTCCGCTACTTTCGTTTGCTATTTTTACTCTACGTATACTTTTATCTCGTTCTTTCATAAAATCTAACCTAAAAAGAATACAAATTAGAATAGACAATTACACAAATAATAAGAAAATAATAATATATATCTACTATAACAATTATTGTAATAATATAAACCCAATAAATAATAATTAGTGAGTGAAATGTTTAATGATGAACCGTTCCCTACGGGGAACCGGTTTGCGGGATTGCTGATGGATGATTCCGGCACATGGAAACCAAAAGGTAAAAGACCAAGAGGTATGGATATTACTAAAGACATATTTCCAGCACTACCACAACTAGAACCACAAAATTCACAAAAAGCACCTAAATTTATTGTGATAGAATCCACCGATAAGGCCAAACCACTTTCTTCGTTCAGTGTATTCGCGAAAAAGAAAGCACTGGACAGTATCAGCACAGAAATTCTTTCAATCAGTCTTCTTCGAGATGGAAATCTTCTAGTTCTTACAATATCTCAAAAAATTGCTGAAAAATTTATTAAAACCAAAAATTTCGCAGGTTTATGTACCGTCTCGGCAAAATTTCACGAGACTTCACGAATTTAATTCAACGAAGGGTACAATATTCGACAAGAATTTAATTCCCACTAGCGAAGAAGAAATTCTAAATGATCTGAAAAAACAAGGTGTTACGAATGTATATAAATTCACAAAAACAATTGACAATAAGAAAATTTATACTGGCCTTATTCTCCTTACTTTCAATCTATATAAAATTCCTGAAAAAATCGATATCGCATGGTATCAACAGAAAGTAAAAGAATATTTCCCCAATCCAATGAGGTGCAAAAATTGTCAACTCTTAGGCCACACAACTAAGCACTGCAAAAATGCTGCAAATTGCGAAAATTGTAATCTTCCACCACACAAACCATCCGACTGTACGAGAACAATGTGCTCTAACTGCTTAGGAGATCATCCATCTTCCTCCAACAATTGCCCAAAATACGTGCAGCAGAAAGATATTCTAAAAATAAAAACTATAAATAAATGTAGTTTTAGGGAGGCTCACAAAATACATAGCCAAAGAAATCCCATTCAAAAAAATAACCTGCAAACATTCTCATCTATAACAAAAAATAATGTACAAAATACAATCGATAATAGCGTAACAAAAGAAGTAAAAAACTTACCAAATAAACAATTACTAAATATAGAAAAACCAAATAATCCGATAATTAAAAGTATACCTGAAAATTCGAACCTAAAAAGATTACAAATTGAAGATATATCATCATCCACAAATAAGAAAGTTCAAGAAATAAAAAACTTACAAGAAAATCAAAATAGCCAAAATAATTTAAATCAAAACCAAATGAATTTTACTTCAAACTCCAAAACCAAAACACCTGCTTTCCCTTTTGCTCTCGACAAGAGTCAATTAAACGAAAAGTATGAACAATATGAAAATAAAATAAAAGCAAAAGAAAGAGTCGAAAACAATCAATGCGATAATAATATTACAAATGGTAATGAAAACTCTCCAATTAAAAGTCAAATCATCTCTCCACTTAACATTTCACAATCACAAAACAAATTCACAATAGCAAATAAAAATATCGATATTACCAATAATATTAATCAAAATAATTCAATAGAAGATATATTGTATTAAAAAGCGCATACAGATTACTATTTTAAAGATAGTAAATCATGTTTGCAAACTGATAAATTCACATTTCTTTAAAAAAAAAAAAAAATTTTTTTTTTTTTTAGTTTTTATAAATAAGTAGATAAACTACAAAGATATACAAAATAATATACAGTATAATGCTTAGTATTCAAAATAAGAATATTAAAGAGAATTATAGAAAAATAAAGAAATGGAATTTTTCGAACTACTTCGAAATAAACAGATATACAATAATTATTACAAAAATATATTTTAAAACTGCTCTTTGTACTATAAAATTTCTAATTACTATTACAACTTATAATTTTCTGTATACCAATAAAAAAACAAGCAAACTCAGATATTAAATTTCATAAATTATTCGCAAAAAATGAAACAAATCGAAACCGAGATTACTGATATAGTACAATGGAACATTCAAGGCTTCCATAATAACAAACCGTATTTAGAACAAGTAATTTACAAATATAATCCATTAATAATAGCGTTACAAGAGACGAATATCCACAAACCAAATACTAAAAATAATTATAAACATTACACATGTTTGTTTCCAATAACGCACCGCAGATGTGGTGGGGTAGGTTTCTTGATTAACTCAAGTATAAATTTCGAAGAAATTCATCTCAATACAACCCTCCAGGCTATCGCCATTAGAACTTCCTTACCTGGGCTCAAAGAAAATATCACTGTGGTCAATGTTTACCTCGAGAACGAACTAAGGCTAGAAAATGCACATTTAAACGCGATAAGAGCACAAATCACCGTACCGTACATAATACTGGGAGACATGAATGCAAGAAGCGAAACTTGGGGTGATATAACAACGAATCAAAGAGGATTGGTGATTGATGAATGGACAGACGATATAGGAGAAGCCTGCATACTAAATGACGGATCGCCAACCCTATTAAACACTAGAGGAACACTCACATGTCCAGATTTAACGATCGCTCATACATCCATAGCATATAAACTTCTTTGGCAAATAGCAGAGAATCCGAAAGGTCACGATCACTACCCAATTATAATTACAAACAGGAACAAAGCAATTATAAAAACCAAAAACAAAGTCAAATTCAACGAAAAGGGAGCGAATTGGGAAATATACAAAACCGAAATGGACCAATTTTTGAACTACCACTCACCAACCGAAAACATAAATCAAGAGGCAGCCAAATTGGGCAAAGTCATCAGATACGCAGCAGATAAATCTATGTCAATTAGCTCAACCGAAAAGAGACAAAATAAACCTGCATGGATGAACAAAAAAATAGCAGAACTATCAAAACTGAAAACTAAATTGCTTAGATCGTTCAGAAGAAATCTTGCACAACACACACTAATAAACCTAAAAAAGACAAGCGCAGAACTGAGAAGAGAAATCAAAAAAGCAAGAAAAACTCCTTGGGAAAATTTTGCGAAAGGTATAAATAATAACAATCCCAGAGAAACGTGGCGGAGAGCCAAATGCATTCTTGGAAAAACCGTGCCCTCTGGAACCTTGGTAATAATGCAAAACAATAAGTTAGAGACAGATACAGCGGAAAATGTCGAATATCTAGCAAACTGCTGCGCAAACTATGCAATGGTCAACATAAACGTTATTGAAACGAACGAGCGGCTTAACTCTCCCATTGCAAACATAGCTCAAAACGAAATTACGGATTTGCCAATAACAATCGAGGAGGTCACTACGGTTATAGATTCTTTCGAAGGAACAACACCAGGAATGGATAAAATATCTTACGGAATGTTAAAAAATGCAACACCAAAATTCTTGGAGAGACTAACGGAATTATATAACAAGATATTCAGAACCGGACAAATACCGCAGAGCTGGAAAATGGGAGAATTAAGACCGATACTAAAACAAGGCAAAGATCCAAGATATCAACAAAATTATAGGTTCATATCCCTTTTAAGCACCATGAGCAAAGTTTTGGAAAAAATTGTAGCTAAAAGGTTGAACTTCGCGACAAAGTATATCATACCTGATGAAATTCATGGATTTAGGGAACTAAGAGGTACAACCACATTACTTAAAGAAATAGAGCTTCAAGCTCAGATAGCGCTAGAAAATAAAAACCACATTGATATACTTTCATGTGATTTAGAGAAGGCTTTCGACAGAGTTCAAAAGTATGTGGTAATTAAACAACTCAAAGATTGGCATGTAGGAAAAAACATAATCAATTTTACAGCTGGATTTCTCACAAACAGAAAAATTTCGGTGAGCCATAATGGCTATATATCAAGCTTTAAAAACCTACCAGTAGGTACTCCACAAGGTTCGCCATACTCAACTCAACTCTTCAATGTTTACATATCGGAACTCAGTAAACGATTGAGGGAAATTAAAGAAATAAAACACATAATTTATGCAGATAATCTGATCATAACAGCTACAGGACATAAGATAAATAGAGAGTATGGGCTACAGAAAGCCGTAAATGTCATGGAAGACTGGGCGAAAAACACAGGGGCGTTTTTTTCACCAGACAAAACAGAAGCATTACACATATGCAGAAAGCATCATTGCCAGAATTCAGAAGTATATCACCAGGGTAGACGGGTTGAATTCCAGCAAAACTTGAGGATCCTAGGGCTCATCTGGAGCAAGAATCTGAAGTTTAACAAGCAGGTGGATAAAACAGTAGCCAGCCTAAAGAGATCGAACAACCTTCTTAAGTTAATATGTAGGAAAAAGATAGGCCCGCCAACAGAAATAGCAACTAGAATAGCAAAATCCATCCAGTTTGGTAAACTAGATTATGCTTTAACTATTTATGGCTTCACGACTAAAGGAAATATAAAAAAATTACAAGTAGCAATGAACCAGTCTGCCAGAATAGCGCTGGGAGCTATAAGGCCCACAAGAACGGAAGCACTCTTAACAGAAGCAAACTTCCAAACAGTAGAACAAAGAAGAGATCAATTGGCGCTACGTTGCATCACAAAAGCAATCTATTATAAAGAGCACCCTCTACATTTACTAATGAATGCAGCGCTCAAAGAAGAAGCAAAAATTCCTAAAAACTCTGCTGTCAAGATGGCAATTGATTTATTAGAGGAACTAGATCTACACATCACGAGCGGTTGCGAAACACAAGAGAGAGATCAGCACCTTTGGGGACACTGGAAACAATGGCTAAACATTAGTATAGCACAAAAACTCAAATCAGAAACCAACAAAGAAACCTTCATCAAACTATTCCAAGAGCATAGAGAAGAAACAAAATTACTGAGACCTATTTATACAGATGCCACAAAAGCAGAAAACGGGGTAGGAATAGCGATAGTTGAAGAGGAAAAGGTAATAAAAACACTTATTCTACCAAATTACGTGCAAATATACGTCGCTGAACAAACAGCATTGCTGGAAGCCATCAAAGTGGCGGAAACTAGGGGACAAACATCTATGCTATATACAGACAGTTTGAGTGTCGTAAGAGCGATCTTGAATCTAAATAAGAGTTCTCCAACAACAACAGAAATGCGCAATAGAATAATCCGAAATAGAGGAAAAATACAAATTACGTGGATACCAGGTCATGTCGGAATAAGAGGGAATGAGATGGCAGATAAAGAAGCAAAGCAAGCACTAATCCGGCCAACTACATTAATGATCCCAAAATCCCACACAATGGCGAAGAAACAGATCAGTGAATATATAAAAAATAAGAGACAACAAATATGGAACCAAACTAACTCCATTAGAAAAGCCTTTTTCCCAGATGTAAACAAAAACAACCTCATAAATACAGGGAGTAGAGAAATAGGAGTCAAAATTTCGCGAATCCGAATGGGATGTACCTACTACACCCATAAACACATATTCAACGGAGAAGAGCCTCCTAGATGCCGTTTTTGCAATGAAATAGCCACAATAAAACACATTGTACTAGACTGCATGGAATCCAAAAATTACTGGGCTAAAGAATCAGCCTCTCCCACAATAGCCGTGGCAAGTAGCAACTGGGATTACATAAATAAAACAGTGAATCTGTTTAAGCACCACGAGATATGGAAACACATATAAAGAAGATTAATTGTAATAAATAAATAAATAAATAATAAATAAATAAATAATAAATAAAAACAAATAATAATAAATAAAAGTAATCTAAGCCGCAAAATAATAACAACAAATTGAAATTAACAAACATAGAAAATTAGAACTAATTAGAATTAGAGTTTAAATAATAAAAATAAAATAATGAACAACTCGTAATGGTATAAATAAATAATTAATAATAATAAACGAAAATATAAATATAAATAAATATAAATATAAATAATTTAGTAATTAATTAGCATTAGTTGTTAGCTATTAATCAATTTTGTTTTAACTTTATAATTTTTGAGTATTTTGCGCTGGCCCACATGCATAAAATGCAACCGGCCCTATAATCAAGATGTATTTATATTTATATAATGCATTAATGTAATAATAATAATAATAATAATAATAATAATAATAATTTTAATAATAATTATACATAATATAAAATGGAAAACATACATTCACTGCATTTAATAAAATGTCTCTTTATCTTAATTTCAATACTACTAAATGAATAATGACAGCTATAAAATCACTATAAAATCAAAAAATCTATAAAGAAACTATAAGAAAACTATTTAACAATACTATACTTAAAATTTTTCCAATTTATATATTTATTATATTTATTATACATTGTATAAAGACAGGATGTTTCGGATAAAAGTGCAAATATTTTAGGAGGTGATTCCTAAAACTAAAACTTTTAGATGATTCCAAAGGTTAAAACTTGAAACGAAAAATTAGCTCTCCAAATCAAAATTATGCGTCAATTAATTATGTTGACAAACGAGGAAGAATACAGTTGACTTTGTCAACTCTTAGATACCCGTACGAACCGTTAGTATGTTAACAGCCTGTCACTCTGCTCACAATATTATTTTTTTAATATTTTAGTATTTTAAAATAATTTGGGTGAATTTTATAATTTCTAGAACTATGGGTTGTACATATATTCAAACTATATGTTTATATGTACATTCTTCGAAAGCAGATTCTATCCTTTCACATAACGATTATCAATCCAAAACTTTTTCAAATATTCTATAGTACCATTTAATACTAAGCGGTAAATGTATATTAAATTTACTAAGTACAAAATAGTAAATATAATTTTAAATATTATATTATATTATATTTAAATATTCCATTGACAGAATAATTTCTTATAAGTACAATAAAATATATATATGTATGTAAATACGGCGCTATATAATATACATATATACTCTTATCATTCATTCACTAGTGACATATACGATATGTAAATAAACATGATATTATATAAGTATGTATGTATATCAATATCATATAAATAAAAATTCTTCAAGCAACCGTTATGTTGTTTATTTATTTAAATTTTTTTGTACTACGCATTATATCCTCAACAATTTCAAATTATCGAGTAAAACAAAATGGAAAAAATTTGTTGAAGAAATTTGTTAGAAAATTTTAAAAAATCAAGTAACACTTTCGTCAATTATAAAGTAACCCTATATTATTAAAAAAAGTTGTTAACAGAAATAAGAGTATGATGTTGGAGCTTTAATTTTTGTGTATTACTTCAAAAAAATTCTAACAGGTGTTCAAGTTACAGGTGTTTAAAAATAGGAAATTTTCAGTTTTTGACCCCTTACAGCTCCTAAACGGGGGGTGATACAAAAAAAATTTCTGAAATGACTCATACTTATTTTCAAAGATCTAACTTCTGTCAAAATTTCAAGTTTCCAACTTAAACCGTTTAGAAGATAGAAGGGTTAAAGGATTTTGCAAAATTTTAGTTTCGCATAACAATAAATTAAGACACCGTATGCCACAACTATATATTTATTGTATATATACTTTTAAAGCTAATGGAAGTAGTAATCGTTTGACGTTTTCAAAATGAAGATATACCTTATACAACTTGTGCTATAACAATTTAAATATAGAGCTTTTTTGAACCTTTGGGGAGCTGTAGCTCCGTAACGGGTGGGGCTACAAAAAAAAGTTATTAAAAATAAAATTAATATTTTTATGAGATCTATCAGCGGTTAAAATTTCATAGCTCTATTGCAAAAAAAAATGTGGGGATCTAAAAGTTAGGTGTTCGAGAGCTACCCTAAGGCTTGGTCCAAACTCAACCAAAAAAAATAGGGAACCTACAAATTACTACCAAAATATTTTGTGTAAATTTCAAGATTCTAGCTTTCTTAGTTTTTGAGTTAGCGTGCTGACGGACGGACGGACGGACGGACGTACGGACATAGCTCAAAAGTCTTAGAATTTTTTTCTGATCCGATCCATACCTTTGAAGGTATATCTAGCTCGCTTATTTCGAGGTGTTACAAACGGAGGAGTAATTTTATTATACCCGATCCTATCGTACGGGTATAACGACTGAGAATAGATCAATACAATTTTTTCCCATACAATCTTTTTCTAGTTATGGCCTCAGAAATCCCCCCTTAAAATATGCACAATATGCACTCTTATTTAAAATATAAAGGATTAATATCTATTACCTATCGCAATCTCTTTCAAATTCAATACATACATATAATGCATAATAGTTTTCCTAATAATTCGCTCGTTGACTTCTAAATTGTTTTTTTAATATTGTGCTAATCTCCTACGGAATATTTCTATTATTAAAAACAGAAAAGATTTCCTGTATTAATTTCCAACCAATAAATTTAAAGACAATAATTATAATTATTTTGATTGCACAAAGTCTGACTATTCTAATTTATTATATCAAAAAGTGAAAAAGTTCATCACATATGACCCAATAATTTTTAAATAATCGAATAGTCCGAATTTTCAAATCAGTCAAAAAAAAATCGGTCACATGACGAGAATGGCTCATCTTATAATAGATAATGTTTGATTGAAATATTGAAATTTGCATATTGCAAGCGTATGAATGTTTTTGTCTGTTTTTTTCTCTTATTTTTATGATTTTCTCATTTCGATATTAAACAATTGATTTTACATAGAAATTTTAAACTTACATCTTTTTATTAGTTCAATATATAAATTAACATTCATTTAATAATAACATTCATACCTATTCTTAAACTACATATTTCCATTGCGTGTTAATAAAAGTCTAAGTGAATTATTTATGTATCGTATCCTATACATTAATATAAGATTCTATAGATTATATCTATTTACAACATATATTTTTATTTTTTGTTTTTTTATTATACATATATAATTTTTTAAGCAATATTTCGGCGCACCATGCAGAATTGTTTTAATTTTTTCTTAAAACAAAATAAAATGATTTTTGTTTTATTGAATACAGGAATGAAAATTTTAACCAAAGTGTATTATAAATTACAATAAGTAGTTCGACTCTTTTATACTAATCCTAATGCATTTTTCTGCTACAAAAAAGTCTACTTACAAAAGTCGGGTCGCATAAATAAATAGTGCTGATGATGGTACGTAGAATTTTGTACTGAAATTCATACACGTTAATAAAATAAAATTAAAAAGGTAAAGTTTTTTGTTTTATTTTAATTAAAAAGAGTAAAACCAGTAAGGGTGGTACGATTTATAAAAAACTAAAGAATTTTTTATTAAAAAGATAACATAGGAATAATCTATTTTTCTTAGTTTCACATCCACTGTGACAACACTATATATTTTTATAATGTAATTTTCTTCTTCTTCTTCTTCTGCTGCCAATCCATGACTGGATGTACGGTGACTATATCAAGAGGTTTTTTTTATTGTAGGACTGGGTTACCATATTCTGTTTCTGGCTGTATACTAGTTCGCCAATTGTTCTAATGCCGGTCCAGTTTTTGATATTTCGTAACCAGGACAATTATTTTCTGCCAACACCGCGTCCTTCTTCGATTCTACCTTGTTAGAAGTATTCGATCTATATTTAATTTTCGAAGCACCTCTTCGTTTGTTACTCTATCTGTCTATATTATTTTAAGTAAGCGGCGATGGCACTACATCTCGAAAAGCCTCTAATTTATTCATTGTATCCACATTTAGTGTCCAGGTTTCCACACCATATAATAGGGTCGACCACACATAGCATTTTGTGAATCGATGTTTTAGTTTGATACTCAAGTTTCGGTCACTCAACAGTTTTTTAAATTTACCGAAAGCATTCCTTGCATTCATAATTCTTTGTTTAACTTCTTTATTGGTGTCTCAATTTTGGTCTATTAAGTATCCAAGATATTTATAGTTTCCTACACGTTCAATCTTCTTATTACCGTTGTATAATTTAACGTTATTGTATTGTAATTTTACCCAGTATAATATGTAAGGGTACCCAAATAATTGCTTTTGTGTGTCAGTATAATGTATTAGATATACGGACAACTGAAATTTAAATTATGTGTATAAAAAACGGGTATCCAAATTTACTTGAGTTTTAGTATGTTTCAATTTCAAATCACTTTTTTTTAATTTTTTTTTCTGTTTCGTGCATGATAAATTCTTATTTTATTACTGTCCACTTTTTACAATTTAAATAAATATTTGTAAATCTTCTTATATGTGGACTAGGAAGAAAAATTTGTAGACACGTGATTATTGCAACTACTTTTTGTAATAGTAATATGTATACTTTGTAACATTCTAAGAGATTGCTTTTAACAAATTAATAAAATTAGAATCTAAGGAGTATGGTGAATATTTATACTTTTTCTTTTAAACAAAACAAAATAATGATTTGAATTTATTATATTTAGCAGTAGTACTATGCACATCAATATACGATACTTTTTTTCGTTCAAAAAATATTTCTACTAAGAATCTTTTAAGAGATTATATTATAATATAATGTATTGTTGTCTTATTGCAAAAATTCTCTATACTCAATTGAAACAATTGTCAAGTTGTCTATTATGAAGTTTATGTTTTTTTTTTTTTTTTTAACAAAACAAAATATTAATTATTGTTTTTCTCTTTGCTCATAATAAGAAAATGAAAAAAAATGAGAAATTAGAATTAAGAGAATGGAACGTTTATTTTTTATATTTTTTTTTCTTACTGCCCAACCATAATAAGAACGTACGACGCATAACGTCTGTCAAAATGTGTTCATGCCCATACATTTTATATTAACCCTACCGAAATACGCGACGTATAAACGTTGAATATTCGAATTTCCAATTTTAGCACGACGTTTTTTTTTTTGTTATGTTTTTGTTATGTTTTTATTTTTTTAACATAGTTTTCATATTTTAGATGGACATACGTCGGCGTTTTATTTCGGGAGATGTTAACGTATCAACGTCTGGCTTTTATACGTCGAACGTCGTACGTTCTTATTTAGGTTGGGCAGTTAGTATTTTACTATTTGGTAAATAACATTGTGCAGTGTGCTGCTATTTCCTAATAATATTATAATATCGTAGGCAAATGTGCATTACACATTATATTATAGTTGGTTTTGGTTGGTACATATGTAGTAGAATTAAAATTTAAAACAATAAAGATTATTGTTTAAAAATCAAAATATATTTCTTTTTTCTTTAATAAAAAGGGCACACGAATAGCAGCAGCAACAGAAGGAGATTTTCTTTTATTATATTAAGATTATCAAAAAATTTTAAAGGTATTTTTAAACTCTTCGCTATATAAAATTTAAAAAACAGTATAAAATTTAAAATATAAAATTTATTATTCTGTGAACTTATCACCTTAAATTAAATCCAATTGTTGCTCTACTGATTTATTTTATTCATGTCACTCATTTAACAAGAATTAGCTAATTTTATTTTTCATAATAAATAAATGAAAGGGAAAAAAATTTTCCGAATTTTTTTCTTTTTTTATTAAAAACTCTACTAAATGATTTGCCCAAAGCAAATATAACAAAAAAAAAATTCTTAAATCTCTTAAAATAATGCCAAAAAAAAAACACACATAATATAATATGAATCATTCAGATTAAAATAAAAGGAATCAAAAAACAAAAAAAAAAATTGTCATTTTCATAAAACAAAAATTAAATGGTAACAAAAAAAAAAAATTTATTTTTATTTTTATTAAAAAGAAATAAAAAATAATTTAAAGATTCCCTTTAAAAAACTCAAACTCAATGTATTAAATTCTTTAAACGATAAAAAGCACTTTAGATTTTTATTTTTTGTTTTTTTTTTTTTTGTTCAGTTATTGTTATTGTGTGGCACAGGATATGAGGACATCATAACTGTTCTTTGTTGTTTTTTATTACACGGCAATCTGAATATGAAATTTTTTATTCGTTTTTTTTAAGTTAAAATACAAAAAAAAAAATTTTTAAACAAAATAACAGTAATAAACAAGAAGAGAAAAAAAGGTCCTTAAAGTATCTTAAGCACTTCACAAGAATAATAACAATAGTAATAACAAAAAAAAAAATAATAAGAAAAAGAATAAATTTAATGGTGATATAGTAACCTGCAGCATTTTCAAGTCGTAAAACATTTTTTTATTATTTCGCACATAGAAAGGGAATTATAAGAACACAAGGATTATAAAAATTAAAAAAAAAACAAAAAAAAAAAAAAATTCTTAAGTATGACGTTAATTTAAATGTTAATTTTTTTCTTATTTTTCGTTTTGCTCTTTTTTTTCACTCATTTTCTTGCATTATAATTTTTTACTTTAAAACGATTTAAATAAAAACGGACAAAAAAAAATTTAATGATCTTTTATTGGAATAAAAAAGAAAAATAAAAGGTTGGGTTCACCAATAAAAGCTATCATATATTATAAAATATTATAAGGATCAAGATCATTTTTTTTTCTCACCTTACAAAATAAAATAAAATTTAATTTATAAAATTATATTTAAGGGTAATTTTTCCTAATTAAGTAAATAAAAATTAAAAAACAAAATAAAATAAATTTATAAACAACATAAAAATGTAATATTCTGTAAAATAAAATTAATTATTTTTATTATATTTTTTTATATTTTCGGGCAATTGAATAAATTTTTTTTAATTCTTTTAGAAATTTTTTTATTAACCGTTTAAATATTTTAGTCTTTTTTTTTTTTTGGATCTGTCGCTTCTACAAAAAAACAAAAAAAAATTATACACATAGCGAAAGATTTTCAAAGATTCAAGTGCTTTTTCTATTTTGTATATATATATATATACATATATATTTTAGATTTGTAGCTTTTCGACTTATAACCGAAATCAAACTTTAGATCATGTGAAAAAACTGTTCAATTAAATATGTATAGAGTAGAGCTGTAGCGGTATAAATGATTCCATGAAAATTAATCTCTTAAAGAATTAGAAACTATAAGTCCAAAAATTAACTTAAGCGCAGTTAACTATATTTGGCTTCAAATAATAGGGAAGATATCAATAAAAAAAAAAAAAACAAGTTATTATTTAAATCTCAACGCTGCAAGATTCCATTAAAAAATATTTTTTTTAGGAAAATTTTTAACCTTATGTAACATTAATGGAATAACTTCATCAATAATTTTAAACTAATTAAAATAAAATTATTAGTGAATAAAATATTATCTTAAAAAATATACAAACATTTTTAACGATAAATTTTACTTTACTTTAAATTAAAATTAAAAAAAAAAAAAACAGTGAAATACTACCACAAAACGTTTAAAAGCAGCACACAATAATATTTTCAGCTTTTTTTTTTAAATTTTTCTCATATTTATTTCCGTTTAAGAGCACATCTTTTTACAACACATGCAGTTTCTGAAAGTATTTAAAATTTCTCACACATTTTAATTGACGTTTAAAATCTAATGCGCCAATTATATCAATGCGGAAAAAATTGAAAACTAATTTTTTCTATTCGTATATTACATTTAACAGTTCGTGAAACATGTCGGATTGGCACTTGTAACCATTGCCATAATGTTTGAACGCATGTTCTAAATGAATGTGTATTTATTTAAAAAATAATAAAAATACAGAATATTTGAATATTTTGCATAAAATAAATATAAATTTATTTGACAATAATCAAAATATTTTAATTTTTTTTCATATTTTTCTCATAATATTTTATGATAAATCAGTTTTATTTTCAAAAGAAGACTTTTGATGAATAAAAGTACTTAAAACTATAATTTTGTTATTATATTTATATTATTTATTTTAGTAAGAAAATAAATGTAATTTTGGATGTTTCTTTTAAACGTATTCTACTGTATCATTTTGATTTTCTTTGTTTTTTTGTTTTTGTCTTAACCAGGAAGTACATAACTTTAAAATTGAGAGGTGATAAAACTACAAAAAAAAAGTTTTAAGGTCAATGAAAGGATGTTTTATATAATCCCTAAAACGTGATTTTTAACACGTAAAATAAATGGGTTAATAGTGCCATAAATTTATGTATAACGATTTTTTTTTGTTTTTTTTTTTATTTTGTAACAATTAAATAATGGCCGTAATTCAAACAATTTAATAAAGTTTTTAGTCTATACTTTTTGTGGCAATAATTAAATTATATTTATACCATAAGTAAATTTAGTTTTTTACAAATTAGCAAAAGAATAAGAACTTAAATGCATAAGAATCCATATGTATATGAAAAGCGATCATTAACGGTAACTAAAATTTAGTTTAAAATTAAAAAATATGAAATATTAGAAGTGTTCTTTCGAATATAGAGAAGTTATATTTACCATATGAGTTTTAAAGTAAAATAACTATATGATAAATTTATATATTTTTTTTAGATTAATACACTAATTTAAGTCTCCTAGAAGAACTTTCTGAATAGTCACAGTTCCGCTTATGAAAATTTGTTTGTAATGAGTACAAAGCGTCTTTCCAAAAATTGTCAACCTTGACGTGTATGATATCGTTAAATTCAAGAAGAAAATGATCAACTTTGTTCTTAATAATTCTAATCCTTTGTTCTCAACATCCAGTAACTCCCCATATATTTCTTTATTTCCAAATCAAAAAAAATTACATTATGGACTAGAAATTCTAACCTAATGTTCGGTTTTAAAAAGGGAGCTGACGTTTAATTTGTTTAAGTTCAACACTATCAAATATCTATTCGTTGATTTCATTTGGGTCTTTTGGGAAAAATTCGTTGATCTCATTTGGGTCTTTCAAAATTCTCACCAACGTTCGTACAAAAAAAAAAAAACAAGTCATTTAACTTAACTCTCTTCTTTAATTACTGTAACAAATTAAAGGCGTTATATATCAAAGTATAAGAAAATAAGGCTCTCAACAAGGCCGTCGGGTATGTTCAGATTGATTTTCAGATACTTATTTTTATTAATTGATATTATTGATATTTTCTGTAGGATTTAATTCTTATTATTTAATTTTTATCTGCTTTAAAGGTTTATTAAAGTTCTTTATGTTTTTCACTGTAATTTTATTTTGTAAATTTTCCGCCTACGAAAGTTTTAATTTTTATCCTAAGGCAGTTATTGTTTCGCATAAAATATATGGCCTGTTTTTTAACAAAATTAATGTATGTAAACTTAAATGGTTTTAAAAAATTTAAATTAAAACTTCTTATTCTTTGTACAAAATTAAATGTTAACGCGAAATATTTTGTAAAAAATTAAAGTCCAAAACTCTAAAAAGAAAATGCAAAAAAAAAAAACAAAATACTTTTAAAAATTAATTAACAAAAATTTAAAAAACTGTCATTTGCAATCTTGGTTTTTTTTTTTTTCTTAAAATACATTTTAATTTATTCACAATCAATAAGAATTTAACCTCCGTTTTATTATACCGTAAAAACAATCACTTAAATATATTATTATGTAAATGGTTTTATTTCTTTTTGTGGTATAAAATTGTTGATTGAAGCAAAAATAATCTGCGACACGACAAAAATAAATTTTTTTTTTTCCTTACTTTTAACAGACAATTTGTTGTTACTGACATGTGTTTAAATTTTCTTAATTCACATGACACGTGTTTAATTTTTCGTGAATATCCTGAACTGAAGAATATGTACTTCCATTTCTCGTTTTAAAAAAAATCTAAAGTTTATCGATTTATTCAATATATTTTTTTATTTCCATTCTTTATGATTTCGATTTTTTTTTATATTACATGTGTATATAATCAGAAAAGACAAGCAGACTTCAATTTTTCTTTTGCAAGAAAATATGCAATGAATTTTTTGTTAATATCATAATGTACTTCATAATTTATTTATAGAATTGATAAATTTAAAAGAAAAATTGTTTTTATATATTTTATTAAATGATACGAGAATATGTGATATTGATGAAAAGTTTTAGGTACCTAGTATTTTTTTTTTATTAAAAATTTTTAACTTAAAATTTATAAACTTATAATAATTAATTAAAAGTAAAATTTTTATAGCATAGGAATATAAAATATAGAAATAGCGTAGGAAACATTAAAATTTGAATATTGCGAAATCAAGAAAGTCAAGGATATCACATTCAATTATATATTAGACGTAAAAGGGTTTATATTTATTTTGATATAACAAATAATAATTTTAATCTCAAATTTTAACCTAAAAATAAGAAAATCAGAATTTTAATCCATTAAATTTGTGACAAGTTGTCACAATTTCCTCTTTTTCCTAATAGATAATTTAGGTATCGGGAAAATCTGAAAAACAGATCTAATATATAAAAAAAATTATTTTGATTTAGGTCTACTTTTCGTTTTTATGAGACGTTGTTATAAAAATACACTAAATCCTATTTTTCTTAAAAATTAACTGAAATGTTTTCAAAATTTGGATTAATTTTACTATTGTATAGAGGAACTTAAAGGTTGTGTTTAGAAAATAATACAAGGCAGAATGAAAAACAAAGGTTTTTAAAGGCGCGTATTTTGTAAAAGACAATTACAACAGTTAAGAATCATGTGATTTGCAACAAAATTTGTAATTTTTTTTAGAATTTTTCATATAAGAAAAAATTGACAATGTTGAAACTTAAAGTGCCTAAGCAAAGTGACACTTAAAGCCTAACTTAAAGTGTCTCAAAATAACAGTTTTTGACTCACAATAAACAGAGACAGGGATAAAATAGTTTTGAAGAAAATTTCCTCTCTCAAGATTTTAAGATTGTATCTAAAAGCGTTACGAAGATGTCATCGAAGCAAAATCATACAAAATTTTGTTTTCACATAACGGTAAATTTCAAAACTAAATTTAAAAAAGTTGTACAATTTCTATATTGATTTTAAAGGTAACAAAAATTCCTGTAATTTGGCATATTACAATGGAAAAAATATTAAGCAGAATCTGAGATAAAACTTTTAAACTTTGACGAGTTGTAGATCCGTAACGGTTGCGACTGCATAAAACAATTATTCAAGAAGATTAATTATTTTTAGGAACCTACCATGGTTGAAATTTCATTATTCTACCTGAACGGCGTAAAAGTTTTATGCAGAGACGAACGAACGGACACGGAATGAAACTAATAAGAAAAATTTACAATTTTTTTTTGAAAAATGAACT
This sequence comes from Poecilobothrus nobilitatus, assembly GCA_947095535.1. Classification (NCBI taxonomy): domain Eukaryota; kingdom Metazoa; phylum Arthropoda; class Insecta; order Diptera; family Dolichopodidae; genus Poecilobothrus; species Poecilobothrus nobilitatus. Next base: position 264,088,965 of record OX352774.1, on the reverse strand, counting down.
AAAAAAGGGTAATTTTTAATAACATTAGATTTTTCTAAATTTATCTACCTTATAATACCTTTCAGACTACATTTATTATGACTTATTACATATTCATATCTATAATGAGTTTAATTTAAAAAACATTTCGGGACCTCTGTGGCCTAGTGGGTAAGAGCGTATAAAATACGCTGTAAACACCGAGGGAGTGTGGATTCGAATCCCACACACATCGTAAAAATTATTCCCCCTTACGACATTTACAGCCACGCCTTAACAGGAAAGGCTGTGTAATTTCCTGTCCACATTTATGTGGCAAAGAAATGCATTAAAAAAAAAAAATTTCTTTCTCTTTCTCTTTAATTATCTTTAAGCAAAATTACCTGTCTTAGAAAAATTTTATTTTTCTTCTTTATGTTATATTAAACAATGATCATGATCATCAGGGCACATGTACTTACAAATGATAATATTATTCTTAATGGTAAATAGGGATCTCGATGGCTCAATAAACTCCAAAGAAGTGTGAGTTCGAATCATACATGTGTCTTAAAAATAATTCTCCCTTACGACGAAAAGTACAGACTGTGTAATTTTCTTTTCACATTTTTCACATTTACCTTTTCACCAAAAATACACCAATTTACATAAACCAATTTTAATAATAGGTTTAATTTTAAAATAAAATTTTTATAATAAAAATCAATTTACCATTTTGAAAAATAAATAAAATTAAATAAAATTTATGGACTTACCTATGAAAAATAAAAATATAAATTTAAAGATATGCCAAGATAATTTTTTATCCATAATTTAATAATTTTTTTTGTTTTTTTTTTTTTTTTATTAATTTCACTTGTTGTTATTATGATTTTTTTTTAATAAGTGTGTATGTGTATTATATTTTTACAATTATGATTTTCTTTTTTTCAAAATATTTCTTTTGATTTTAAAGGATTTTTTTTATTTTTATAAAATTTTATATTCATTTTTCTTTTCTTTTCTTGGTTACTTTAAAATTTAACGAATTCTTTTATCCTTTCAAATTGTTCCCGTTTCTTTTCTAAATGTCAAATTTCTTCACTCCAGTTTTCTTCTCATATTCTTTACAATTTCACCTCTCATCACTTTTATAGTAATTTGTTGTTGTTTTTGTTGTTCTTGTTTTTTTTTTTAGAAGTCGTATTGATATTAACTTGTGTTGAATTTTTATGTCTTCGCAAAAAAAAAAAAAAATTGATTTGTTTTGTTCTTTTTTTTTTTTTTGTTTTTGTTACATTTGATTTTATGTCTGTGTGTACGTGTGTTGTTCTGTATTCTTCTTCTGTTTTAGGGTTTCTTTTAACACAACAATAATATATCAGATTTGTTTGATTATGTGTTTGATTTAATAAAATCAAATATAGAAGAATGAGTTAGAAAAGAAGAAAAGATTGATATGAAAGAAAAATAAAATAAAAAACGGATTTAAACCTTTTTTTCTTTCTTTTCTTTCAAATTCGGGAGATCTGGTTTAATTCTTTTTTTTTATAAAATTCAATTTTTTGTTATTTTAAATTTGATTTTTTTTTATTGCAGCGTTAAAGGAATCACCACACAAAAAATAATCCTTTAGTCTATCCTTTTGAACTTGAATTGAACGAAAAAAAGTTGTATTTTCTTTTTTCTTGTTTTATTATTATTGTATTCTTCCTGTTCTTTTCTCTCGCATAGATATTAACTTTTAGGCTTTCTATGTTTCTGTTTTTGTTCTCGTAGTTTATTTTGAGATTTTCGTTATTGCTACTTTTTTTTTACGTTGTTTTGTAGGCCGAGAGCTTATGATGTTTTCAGGGGTATCGGTTTTTTTATAAGGATAAAAATTTTGCTGGTTACTTGAATGGTTGGTTGATTGGGTTTATGTTGTGCGCTTGTTTTGTTTTTTTTTTTTGTTAACCAGAATATTATTTATTTATATTTTTGATTTTATTTTCTTTTTTTTTTTTGAAGAATTTCTTTCTAATATTTTATTTTTTATTTTATTTTTTTTTGTACAAACAATAAAGGATTTTCTGAAGAGAAGACCCGAATTAAAATATTTTTTTTTTTACAGTATATATGGTATTTTTCTTTCTAACAGTACATATGAATATGTATTATATTAGAAAATGTTATTTTTTTTTTTTTTTGTTTATTGAATATTTAAACCGTTATTTTCATTTTTCTTTTTACGAACCATATGGCTTCTTATGGTAGTTAGTATTGATTATCCTTTTAAGCATGTTGATGATAATGATATAGAAAAAAATTGTAACTTGTTTTTTTCTTTTATCTTTAAAATTAGGATATGTATAAAATTGTATACATAATATATGTATATTATGTTATTTTATATGTATTAATGATATGATGAATTTGGAAATCATTCGATTATATAATATCTGGTATGTATTATGATATTTATATATTTTTTTTTATTTCTTTTGAACTTCAAACATAATTTTGTCTTCTGTTTTTAAAATTAATAAATAATTTTCGTTTTTGATTAATATAAATTAAATTTTACGTTAAATTTTCACTATTCATATAAATTTTCTCAAAATTTCCCATTTTTCGTTTCGGTTTTTTTTTTTTGTTTTTGATGTATAATTAGTTTTTTGTTCAGTTTCGTAATTTATGATCTTTTTCAGTTTGTGAATCAACTAGAAAAGAAAAAAAGAAATAAATTTTTATTATTAATATTATTAAATTTATGAAATAAAAAGAAAAATAGGTACAAGGTAAAATTATTAAAAAGGTAAACTTGTTGTAAATGAAAAATTTTTATAAATATGTAAATAAATATATAATATTTATATATAAACTTTAAATTTAAAAATTATTTAATTTTATACCGCGTTTAAGTTTTTAAGGTTTATTGTTTTAAAAACAAATGACGTGTCTGCTCACTTACAGGTGGCGGTAACAGAAACTAAAGAAATAATTTTCTGATCACTTTATATTACAATAAAGATAAAAGATCCAAAAAGAGAATTAAACAAAGAAGAATGTTGAGTTGACTGTGTCAACTCTACAACACTCGTACGAATATAATATATTCTATTTCCATAAAATTAAATCATTTTTAATAAAATTTCCGATGTCAAAAGATATCAAGAAAACCTATACAACCTTGGTGGTGTGGGATTTTACTCACTAAAATTATCACACTCTCGTAATCAATATGATGGGATAATCACCCTAACTGCAAAACACTGTAACGGCTAAGAAATAGCACGAGGAAAGCAAAAGAATAAAATGAAGAGAAATTTTAAACTTAAATTGTGGGAATCGGTTTAAATGAAAATTTTAACAGGTGCAAATTGACTACTTTTAAATTTCTGTACTAGTTATGTACTCTATCTAACTAAATATCAAGATTATGAAACTAGAAATTTTACAGAAGTCGTTAACATAAAGTTTAATTTTTTTGAAAAAAATGGTTGCATATAGCAGCTACTTGAATCCGCCGATCGATTTTGCTCAAATTGATTAGCAAAGGCAGTAATTCAATATAAATAAAATGTTCAAAATTTCAAAATCTTAACAATATTATTCGAGTTATCAACTGATTATGTTCGTCCGGGTAGTATAAGAATTAAGGAAAAATGTTCATCATAATATCATCAAAAATATTTAAAAAAAACTGTCTTAAGTAATAAAATAATTTCAAATAATGGAAAATCATATACAATATATATATATATCTATATATATATAGATTGATTCATCTTCAGGATTTTCTAGAAATTATAGTAATTCTCAGGTTCCTTATAAACTTATTCTAGTTTAAAGTTCTTTAAACTGCTACACACTAGTTGATATCCAAAAAAATTTTTTTCTTGCCTAAATGTTTATTTATAAAATTTCACTTATTATAAAATTTTCAAAATTCTGGTAAATTATTTTGCATAATGTACCAGAAAAACCTAAACTACTATTATAATATGTATATGTAAAAGTTTTTTTTTATAACATCACCTACTTATATACTAAAAATTCTATAAAAAAAATTCTTCTTTTAAAATAGATTGTTAATATGAATACTGAAAATTACAGTGTTCCTATCCTTTTTCCGTATGCTAATATTTTTTATAGTAAAATTTTTGTCTTTTTGTTGGTTTCCTGTATCCTGTATCGGTACGGATTTTTTTCCTTTAAAATTTGAAAAAAAAAAAAAACCAAATGTTTCAAAATACATATACCAACAATACACTGTATATAATGTATGTATGTATTTTCATATGTATGTCAAAATATGTATTCAATTCATAAATGAAATTTTTTTTCAATTTTTTTTTTTGAATAATACGCTACAAAATATTGTAGGATAACGAAGTTTAAAGATGAACAGAAAAAAAAAATAAAAAAAAAAACAAACAAAATAAAAATAAAACCAGAGTAAAACTGAGATTATAGAATTTACGTTATGTAATTCCCGTTATTTTCAAATTTTTTTCTTTTTATTTTTTTTTTTGTTACTTTTTATTTTGTTTTTTTCTCGGAAAAAAAAAAAAATCAGAAGCTCAGCTGCTCAACTGAATGTTAGAGTAAATAGAATGTATTATTTTGTTTACTAGAGGATTAGGAGACGGATATAATGAAACTTATATATATATACCATCTTTATCTTCATTTCCATTTCAATTTCCATTTACACCTACCCCTACCATTCCATTAGCACAATAAAAAATTTTTGCCTCAGAGTTAAATATGTGGTTAACGAGGAGTACCGAATATATGAGGTAACAGCTGAAGTAAATTTACTAATAACGAACTCTAGATTTTTTTTTTGGTTATTTACGTTTTTTTTTTTGTTTTTTTTTTTTGTTATTCTTAATTTTTTATTAAATTTTATTAGAAAAATTCCTTCAAAATGCGTATATTAAATAATGTATATATACATAGAATATGTATTATAAGAGCACTTATTTATACATGTTCCTGTATGTATGTATTATATAATATGGATATATATGTATGTACATATTTTTGTTTTCAAATAGGTGCTGTTATTTGGCAATTTTGTTCCTGAATTATTTTGTCATGCATATATTTGTATTAAGGTAATATTTAAACCTTATATTATGAATATGGATGCGGATGTGTATGCATGGAAATATATTTATACATGTATGTATATTTTACCGAAATTAAATTTAAATGTTTGAGAATTTCAATATAGTAAAAAAGAAACGTAAAGTATAAAAAAAAAAAATTAGAAAAATGTTCTTTTTCTTTTCTTGGTTTTTTTTTTTTGTTTTTTTATATTTCCAGGACAAGAGGAAAAATTGAAACAGAATAAAATTAAAATAAAAGAAAAAAATTGATTTGTTTTGTGTGCGTTAATGTAAACGTTATTAAAATTGTTCTTTTGTTATTTGTTTAATATTTTTTATTTTATTATTATTATTATTATTATTTTTAGTATTATTTTTATTATAATATACAAAAATATGTGTGTATGGATGTACATATAAAATTTCTAAGAATTCAAATTGAAATTATGTTTTAATTTTGTTTTTTTTTCTTTATTCTGTTCTATTTTTTTTCTTTATTCTGTTCTAATTTCATATTCGTTCTTTTGGTTTTTTTTTTGTAGTTTTTTACACTAAAACTGAAATCCAATTGAAAATAATAAAATTTTTCCTTTCCATAATATCGATACGACATAACTACATTAAATCGAAAATAAAAAAAAAAAAAAATTATAAAAATTACAAGTAAAATTTGCGGAAAATTTCTTATATTAAATTTTTCCTTTGTTTTTTTTTTTTTTTACTTAAATATAAATGTGTATGTATGTATAATTCGTCCTTCCTATCACATATTTATAAAAAATCTTTAAAGATTTTATATTGTATAACGTATAGTAAACAAAAACATAATAAAAATCTTTTGTTAAGTCTTATATTCTCATTTTTTAACCGTTATATATTATATAATATATATATATATATATACATATATTTATTTTATTAAATTTTTTTTTCTTTTTTTTTATTGTTGTTACTATTATTATTATTATTTTTTTTTTGTTAAATGAAAAACAAAAGAAAATGGAAATTTTATAAAACAAAAAAAAAAAAATTTTCTCGATTATAGACATCCGTGAATTGAATGAACTTTTCAGTTGTTTTTCCTTTTATTTTTTTTTTTTTCTTTTTTATTATTGGCTTTTCTTTTTGTTTATTGTTGTATTGTTTTTTGTTTTTTTTTTTTTTTCACCCGATATATTATGTAAACAGGAATTTAGGTCTTATAAATGTTTGACAAATAACGATAATAGTGATTTATTTGATTTCAAATATTTTTTTTTTTTTTTTTTTTTTAAATACATTGTACCTACATTTATGTATATATAACTAAGTATGTTTATTTAAATATTAATAATATAATATAAGTATATATGACATGTATATATTATTTAAAAAGTATACAAGCAAGGTCATGTTTATTTTTTTTTTTTTTGTATTTTATTGTAAAATGGTTTATAACAAACAGTCTGATTAAGATAAAATGAACACGTTCCAAGATAAAATTATTGATTTTGTCAATTGAGTAATATATCTTAAGATTTATGTAAAGAAATGATTAGAATTGATAAAATAAAAATGATATTTAAGATTTGAATAATAAATGAAAAAATATAATATTATATGGTTGTTATTTTATTGCATTTGTTTATTTTTAACTCTCTTTATTAGTCAATCAGTCTGTCGGTATATTAGTGGAGTACCAAAAAATTATTAAAAAAATTCCAAAATAAACTTATGAAAATTTGCAAAATATTTGTTTAAAAAGGCAATGGGAAATGAGATTTGAATAAATTGCTGGTAGATTATTTAAAAACTACAGAACTCTTATTTAAAATGCATGCTTTTTGCTTATCCATATATGTATTAGAAATAAGTTTTCATACAGTTTTAAATAATTGGACGATTTTTATATTAATTTTTGTATTTAGAGTATTCTGATAATAAAGTATTTTAATTTGATTTGCATTGACTAATCATATAACAACTCCGAACTAAAAACAAATAATAGTGTTCAAGAAGTGAAATTTAAAATTTATTCATTTATTGTAAGTAAATCGTGTTTTATGCAAATCAATTAAATTAAAATAAAAACTGATCAATTAAATTAAAATAAAAACTGACAATAGAAATAAAACAATGAAAACTTAAAGACCTGAGAGTGAAACTCCGTTCATATCTTTTCACCTAAGTTAAATAAATGCAATACTGTTTAAAAATATAAAAAAACTGATTGAAAATGATAATTTTACTGGACAATTAAAGTGGAAAAGGAATACTTTTAAATCTGAATATATTTTATTTAATAATATGACCTTTTTTCTGATCTGAATTGACTTTATTAAAAATCTTCTAAATTTCTAATGGAATATATTTTGTTATTGATTAGTTTGATTTGTCTTTGTTCAACTGTAACGTATATAAATAATTTTTTTTTTTTTTTTCTTAAATTATAGACTATGTACTTACTTTATAATTTATTATTTTATTATAACCCAAAAGATATCCATAACCAACTCTTCTCATTATACATTATAAATTTTGAAAAAAAGTTTTACTGTTCTTTTGTTTCATTATTAATTGTACAAAATGTCTATGTACTTACTACTACAAAATGTCTATGTACAAAATGTCTATATACTATATATTATATACTTACAAAATTAAATATTTTTTTTTTAATTTCGTAATAGACTTGAATTTGTATAAGTATCTGTACATATAAATATATATATATATATATTTTTTTGAAATCAATGAAAATCGATATTTTTTCTTTTATTAAAGTGTTTAAATTTCATTCAAGAGAAAAATAATTATTACAAAAGTTATAATAAGTTAAAATTTAAAGCACGCATAGCATTAGTTAATTAGTTAATTATATATTAAAATAAAAATATATTTGATTATTTATTTCTTTTAATATTAAACGTATTACATAGAATGCAATAAAACTAAACCATCGGCTACTAAAGACCATTATTACAGGTCGAATACTATCTCTATAATATAATACACAAGATGTTGGCGAGACCTTGGAAACATGTAAAAAAAAATATTTTATTTATATAATAAACCATTTACACTGAATATAAAACCACTCACACACACTAAACTGGCAATGGTGATATTTCTGTATATTTATTTAATAATTTAAAATTTTATTATCCAAGACACAAAATTTTTTATTAAAAGTAAGAATTTTAAGATTTTTTACTTTTTAAAAATTACTTTCGAAACAAATTTAAAGCAAATTTTTAATTTTTAAATTTAACCGCCACATCCATTATGAACTGATCGCAGCGGTAAATTAAAAATAAATTATTAATCTTCTGTTGGCAGTTTTCAAATGATACTTTGTTTTGAAAAAAAATAAATAAAAATATTTTTAATAAAATTAAAAGACTTGAAAGTGTAAAGAGCAAAGTTTAAATAGTAAGGCTCATATTTATAAGAAAAAAATAATAGGCCGATTTTATTCTTGATTTTGTTTTCACTATTATAAAAGCTGGTAAAAGCTTCGCAACAAACTTTAAAGTAGTTTTGTTTATTTAGGTTGAAATTATGATTTTTAAGCTGAATTTTTGACATAACATAAAATATTCGAATTTTTTTATTAATATGAAATTCGGCAGACTTAGATAATTATATTTTATAATTCAACAGAAGTCAGAAACTTACTAAATATTATAGAAACGGATATTTTTCTTAAAAAAAAGGAAAAAAATAATATAGAAAATATCATTTTAGAAGCCTTCTCTCACAAAAGATTCATAATTTTGTGCTAATTTATTATGAGACCATTAATAATATTGTTAGCCATGGAAAAAAAATAAGATTTATTAGATAATATCATCAGATCAGATATTATAGTCTTTGAAATTGCTTAGTATGTGTGAATTCCGTAACGAAAAAGATTTTACCGCCAGAGAAAAAGTCGCGACGGTTTTATAAGATTAATTAAAAAGCTGTCGAAAACGACCGTCAAAAAAAAAAAAAACACCCGAAAATTTATGAAATTTCATTATCAGAGGCATAAATCTGTTATTAAATCTACCAAAGATCTCTTCCAAAGTACATTTAAATAAAATAAATTCAGCAAAATTTTTTCAACTAAAAAAATAAACGCAAAAGACTTGAAAGTAGTTTTGTTAAATAACGTTAAAATTTTTGATATAATGTAGAAAAATTAAAAACTTCATTTTAATATAAAATTCGTCATATTTAGATAAATGTTATGTCATTACGAAAACACTAAGATTGATAGAAATATTTTTGCAAAAAAAAAAATAACACTAATTATTTAATAGGTGTCAAAGTGTCATATTCTTTTAAATTTTGTGTGAATTTCCACACGGAAAACAAAGTTTCAGCTCGAGCTAAAAGGTAAAAACACATTCAGGATGGCGACCGAAAGAAGTGGACCAATTTCGGTTCTAAAATTTCGCGGTGAAAGTAGCTGTTTTTTATTGACATAAAAATTTTTTTTTAAAAACTAAAGAAAAATAGAGAGTATAATTTTAAAAAATATTAAAATTATTTCGATTATTGGGATTGTTTTAAATTAGTTCTTTTAACTTTATAAATTAATAGTAAAATTATTAAAAATTTTTAAATTTAGTATTCAAATTTACAATTATGTGAAAACGAAATATTGCATGATTTTTTTATCCTCATAACTCCGAAACGCTTTTAAATAGGGACTTGAAATTTTGAGAGCAGAAAGAACTACTTTTAGAATTAGTATAAGTTTGCTCAGAACATTTTTTTGCATCACCCACTGTTTAAGACCTATTAGGGCTGAAAAATTAAAAATTTGGTATTTTTAACTGAGGCACCTGTATAAATTTTTCTTCGGCAAGACATAAAAATTAAAGCTCCATTAATATATGTTTACGTATGTTAGCGGGTTTTTTTAGTTATATAGAGTTCCGGACTTACAGCCCCTCAAAATTCCAGAAAGGACCTATTTTCACATATTTTCTTATTACAAAAAATTTCTTAAATTTTTAAATTTTTGTGCAAGTCACAATTCTAAACAGTTTGTATTGTCTTTTGAAAATGTGCCCTTTCAAAAACCGTTGGTTTACATTCTACCTTGTTATTTTATATGTTTAGATATGTTTTATGTTTTCTTTCCATTACATCAAGTAAGTGATTCCAACGTTTTTTTAATGGTGCCGAGGTAAAAATGAAATTTTTAGGGAGTATATTAAAGCGGTCAGTATGATAACGTAAATGCTTTTGTATCTATAGAAATTGTGCAATTGCACAGGGGATTTTCTAGTTATTAACTAATATACAACATATTATTTATTTAATTTATATTATACATATTATATATTAACATTATATTTGGCTGGAAGGCTTTGTTAAGAACAACACTTCTACCTATAGAAGATTCCATTCCGCACTTCTTTGCATTATTAAATAAAAAAACTTTAAAAAAAAATAGCCTGCCCACAGGCGAATTCAAATTTCATTGACCATGCAAAGAAAAAAAAAATTTCACAAATTTCTTTGCAAATTACTTGACAAAATTTAAGATTTTCTTAATAATTTACATTTCAAACAAATTGTATTTATTGTTTTTCTTTTTTGCCGAAAATTAAAAAAAAAAACAAGACAGAATATAAACAATCGGCACTCATTTTCCAAACAACAAATAATTTAGCGTACTGTGATTTGCAACAAAATTTCTAATATTTCTTAGAATTTTATATAAACAAGGTAGAATGTAAACCAACGGTTTTTAAAAGCGCACATTTCCAAAACTCAATACAAACTGTTTAGAAGTGTGACATACACAAAAATTTGAAAATTTCATGTAATAAGAAAAAATGTGAAAATAGGACATTTTTGAAATTTTGAGGGGCTATAAGTCCGGAATCCTATATAACTAAGAAAAGCCGTTAACACACGTAAAAAAATATTATTAAACCTTTAATTTTCATGTCTTGCCGAAGAAAAATTTGTACAAGTCCCTAAGTTACAGGTGTCTAAAAATAGCAAATTTTCAATTTTTGAGGCGTAATAAACCTTAAAGAGGGGGTGTTACCAAAAAATTGTCTGAGGAAACTTATACTAATTCTAATAGTTCTTTCTTGTCTCAAAATTTCAGGTTCCTATCTAAAGGGGTGCCGGAGTTATGAAAAAAGAAATTTCATGCAAAATGTGGTTTTCACATAACGGTAAATTTAAATAGTAAATTACAAAATATTACATAATTTTGATATTTTTTTATAAAGATAATAAAATTTTCGATCTTCTGGCGGTTTTAGATTGCAAAATTATTACTCAGAGCCCGAGATATATACATCTGAAAATGGGGCTTTTTCGCAATTTTGAAGAGCTGCAACTTTGGAACCCTTTACAATTAAAATAAACCTTTAACACACGTAAAAATATATTATTGTAGCTTTAATTTTTATATCTTGCAGAAGTAAAATGTGTACAGGTTCCTAAGTTACATGTGTTTAAAAATAGCAAATTTTCAATTTTTAAGCCCTAATAGCTCATAAACAGGGGGTGGTCCGAAAAAATTTTCTGAGCAAACTTATACTAATTCTAAAAGTTCTTTCTTGCCTCAAAATTTCAAGCTTCTATCTAGAAGCGTGCCGGAGTTATGAAAGTAGAAAAATCATGCAAAATTTGGTTTTCACATAACGGTAAATTTAAATACTAAATTTAAAAAGATTGTATAATTTTGATATTAATTTACAAAGATAAAAGAAATACCTGTCGAATGACGTTTTCAGATTGAAAAAATCTTAAGCAGAACATAAGATATATGCATTTAAAAATAGGGCTTTTTCAAAGTTAGAGGGGCTGTAGCTCCGTAATGGGGGGGGCTACATGAAAAAGTTGTTCCACAAAATTATTTTTTTTATGAGACCTACTTATGGTTAAAATTTTTTTCTCTATCTTTAACGGTGTAGAAGTTTTGTAAACAGACGGACGGACGGACGGACGGACAGAGTGAAACTAATAAGCACATTTTTTCAAAATTTTTTTGGAAATGTGCTAAAAACTAAATGAGGAAAATAAAGAGACACTTAACCTACAATTTTAAAGCAACTTAAACAGGGGTGGAATAAAAAAAAGTTTCTTAAAGCAAATTATGCTGATTCTGAAAAATTTATTTTCTCAAAACTTCAAGGTTCTATCTAAATGCCTTACAGAGATATAAAGGAAACAAAATCTTCCAAAATCTTCCATAATGGGTAAATTTAAGTTTATAAAGAAAAATTCTGCCGTTTAGCATTTTTAGATTAAAAAAATTTTAGTAGAATCTGAGAAATATCAGATTCCTAAAAAAAAGGATTTTTAAAATTTCAAGAGTTACGATTGGAGTTCATCATAAAAAATAGATCACTACAACATTAATTTTCTTAAGGTTAGCTAACATCAATGGCTAAAATTTCATTCTTCTATCTAAAACGGTGTAGAAGTTTTGCAAACAGATGGACGAACAGTAGAACGACAAGTTAAACTAATAGCAGCATTTTTATATTTTGTTTTTTAAATTGTGCTAAAAAAAGATAGCTGAATTTTCTAAATGAGTTATTTTAAAGTCACTGAGTTTTTAAGAGATTGTATTATACTCATTATAGTTCTTTGAAACATAAATTATAGTAATCAATCCTGGTATTTTCCTTTCCTTATTTATTTATTTAACCAAATTTAACTTCACCATTAGTTCCTTGTTGGAAAAATAAACTAAAAATAAGACTAAAGCTTTCAAATCAATTCAAAAAATCCAAGAAAAATTCAAAACTTATATTTTATATAATCGAAAAATGAAAAACTAAACGATGACAATGATTGAATAAATTTAAACTTGAATTAGAATCGTTAGTGAGTAAACAAACCTATCAAATTTTACTTATTTCATCCTTTCCTTTTATCTACGAATTTTTTGCTTCTTCTTAATCATATTTATAAAAACAGCTTATTTTCCTTATAAAATTAGTTTTTTTTATATTACAAGGACTAATAAATTTTCAAAAATCGTATTATAAAAAAAAAAAAAAAAGACTAAAAAGAACGTTAAAATTAATTCCATTTAAATAGAATTCACCATTTATTAAAATATGCATATAAATTCAACATATTATAAATATATAAAAGTTGTAATTTTCCAGGAAATTACATACTTTTATTTTTCCTTTTTACATAAATTTTATTTTCCTTTGAATATTCAAAAATTCATCATCATACATTCATTTGCGTTCAGAAAAATCACATTTGCACTTTAAAAATATGTAATCAGAGTTAATTTAATCGGAATGGCATACATTTTTATAAATTCGATAATTGAACGAGTATCGAAACAAATGTTGTACCTAACTACAATTTTCTAGTAAAATGCAAATAATATATACATATATATATATATATATCTATTTATATGTATTTATATCCATGTATATAATAATATTTTAATACTGTTGCTGGTAGAAAAATAAAATCGGCATTGAGGATAAACTAATTCCCAATTGACCTAGTTTCATTTTTTGTTTGTTACAATATCGAACAGATTTTCTTAAATTAATTTCTACATACATTGTCATTTTATTAAAGTACTTATATATTATATAGTAGTTAGAATTTAAAATAGGATTAAAGTTTTGCGATTTTAATACATTTTATGGTGAATCGTATATTATTAACATTTCCTTGTATTCTATACATATTATAAAGAATTTGATTTAAATTTAAATTTGATTTGATTTAAAAAAAAAAAAAAAAAAAAATTAATTATTTTTTTTATCTCTTTTAATATAAAATCAAATGACATTAACTTTAAAAGGTTTTAATTTTCATTTAATGAAAGATTTAGAAAGAATTTAAAAATAAAATTTATTTCCTTTTGCAATAAAAATCACAAATCGTAGCAAAAATATTTTTAAAATTTTCTTTTTTTTTTTTTTTTGTTTTGTAAATGTTAAAATTTAACATTTTGAAAAATAATTTTATTGTGCCCCCAAATTTTTTTAAAATTAAAACATAATTGAGTAATAAATAGAACTTAACTGATATAAATTTGAAATAAAATATTGAAAGATATTATTCAATAAAGGGTCAGTCAATAATTTGTTAGTATATGTATTCTAAAAAAGAACAGTTAGTATGTAAGCCTGAAAAAGAAAAGATAGAAGTCTACGAATGAATTGATCAAAATATTGTTACAAGAAATCAAATAAAATGGCAGTTTTTCGAACTTTCTCTCGAATAAGGATAAGCTTTTGTAAGAACTTCTATTTGAGTCCCTAAGTATAAGAAATTCTTAAACAATAGCATCTAATAAGAAATAACGTGTATTAAACTATTATTTATTATAGTTCAAAGAAATAAGACTATTTTCATTTAGATGCCAACTTGTTTTAAATTTCTTAGAATCGAGTAGCTTAACTTTCATATCATAAATGGAAGCTTGAACTCAAATCTCACATTTTCAAACAAAAATTACAGTATACCTAAACATTTTTTTTTTTGATAAATTAAGATTTCAGTTCGAGCTCATTTTTATGCATTTGGCCCAGTATCTCTAAAATACATCAAATATCTAAATTTAAAAACATCAATATGTGTATACGAGTATTAAGAAAATAAATAAGTAAATGAAACAGAAAAAAAAAAATGCAATATGATCCTACAGAGAATGGCGAACTCAACAAATAATACATTTTTGCTTTCATTACATAATAGTTTGTACTTTTGACTAACTCAACCCTATGTTTTTTTCTAAGATGAGTTTATTTTGTTGGCATCTTGTCGCAGAACAGATTAGGACCATATCGAAAAGTCCTGAGATTTAAATTTAAAATGAAATTTAAAAAAAACTTTTACTTGATTGAAGATTCAACCGAGCAAATGGAAATTTAACCAAAAAAAAAAAAAACTTTTATACTAAAAAAACAATTTATGAACTTAATTAATACTAAGAAAAAGCAATCGATATTTTACCAAAATTAATGTTATATGATTTAAATAATCGAAAAATATTTGCTGGTAACAACAAAATAAATTTATTATAGGAATTTCCAAACTATATATTATTATATAAAAAGTGAAAAATAACTTTTTCTGCATATAATAAATGTTGAATTAAAACTGCAAAGGTTGAATATATATACATACATATAAATATATAGGTTTTTAAAGGTTTTAGTGGACAAACAATAACCAAAATCGATTAAATTCATTTTGTTTTTGGGTGTTTTTTTTTTATGGGAAATAACTTTTAAAATTATTTAATTATTTTTGGGATAAATTTTAGTATTTCTAAAATATTTTGTGGTTTTGTTTTATAAAATATAGTGCAGTGGTTTTTTATTAAAAATATATACCAATAATTATCTTATATTGTTAAATTAGAAACACCAATATAATATCTACATACATCTATATCTAAAAGCTATGATTATAATATACAAAAAAAAAACGAATTTATATCAAATGTCAGATATAATAGAATTTAATTAGGGAGTGCAATGTCGAAATTTCGACTGATATTTTCCGGTATTCAATATCGGTACTAGAACAATAATACATCGATATTTCGATATTTATTTGCTCTTTATTTCAGCTTTTTATTCTTTCATAATTCGTGAACGCTTTTAGAGAAATTTTCTGGTAAGAAAAAACTTTTAGAATTAGTATAAGTTTCCTTAGAATTTTTTTTGTACCACCCTCTGTTTAAATGCTATTACGACTTAAAAGCTGAAAAGTTGCTATTTTTAGACTCGTGTAACTTAGACACCTGTAGAAATTTTTCTTCGGCAAGACATAATAAACTAAAGTTCCAGTAATATATTTTTTTGTTAACCGGTTTTTTTAGTTACATAGGTTTTCGGAGTTACAGCCCGTAAATTGCAGAAAAGTCCTATTTTCAAATTTATATAGAAGAGTTTTACAATCTGTCTTCAAAATCACTAAAAGACAACAACTTTTCTTACCTTTACAAAACAATATCAAAATTATGTAATGTTTTGCAATTTACTATATAAATTTATCGTTATGTGAAGACAAAATTACAAGAGTTTTCTTCTTTCATAACTCGAGCATGCTTTTAGTTAGAATTTTAAAATTTTAAGAGAAGAAAGATCTTTTAGAATTAGTAAAAAGCTGTCTCTGAAAGTTTTTTTGTACCACTTCCCGTTTAAGGTCTGTTAGGGCTCAAAAATTGAAATTTTGCTTTTTTTAAACATATGGAACTTAAACACCTGTACAAATGTTTAAAAAATAAAAGTAAAATTAAAGTTTCAATTTTATAGTCAAAGAAAAATTAAAGCTTTAACTTTATAGTTATATGTACATGTGTTAATGTTTTTTTTAATTATGATATGTCTCTTTTTTTTAACATTTTTTAGCACATTTCCAAAAAAATTTTGAAAAAATGTGCTTATTAGTTTCACTCTGTCCGTCCGTCCGTCCGTCCGTCTGTTTACAAAACTTCTACACCGTTAAAGATAGAGAAAAAAAATTTTAACCATAGGTAGGTCTCATAAAAAAAATAATTTTGTGGAACAACTTTTTCATGTAGCCCCCCCATTACGGAGCTACACCCCCTCAAACTTTGAAAAAGCCCTATTTTTAAATGCATATATCTTATGTTCTGCTTAAGATTTTTTCAATCTGAAAACGTCATTCGACAGGTATTTCTTTTATCTCTGTAAATTAATATCAAAATTATACAATTTTTTTAAATTTAGTATTTAAATTTACCGTTATGTGAAAACCAAATTTTGCATGGTTTTTCTACTTTCATAACTCCGGCACGCTTCTAGATAGGAGCTTGAAATTTTGAGGCAAGAAAGAACTTTTAGAATTAGTATAAGTTTGCTCAGAAAATTTTTTCGGACCACCCCCTGTTTATGAGCTATTAGGGCTTAAAAATTGAAAATTTGCTATTTTTAAACACCTGTAACTTAGGAACCTGTACACATTTTACTTCTACAAGATGTAAAAATTAAAGCTACAATAATATATTTTTACGTGTGTGAAAGGTTTATTTTAGTTGTAAAGGGTTCCAAAGTTGCAGCTCTTCAAAATTGTAAAAAAGCCCCATTTTCAGATGTATATATCTCGGGCTCTGCGTAATAGTTTTGCAATCTAAAACCGGCAGAAGATCGAAAATTTTATTATCTATATAAAACAATATCAAAAGTATGTAATATTTTGTAATTTACGATTTAAATTTACCGTTATGTGAAAACCACATTTTGCATGAAATTTCTTTTTTCATAACTCCGGCACCCCTTTAGATAGGAACCTGAAATTTTGAGACAAGAAAGAACTTTTAGAATTAGTATAAGTTTCCTCAGAAAATTGTTTGGTAACACCCCCTCTTTAAGAGTTATTACGCCTCAAAAATTGAAAATTTGCTATTTTTAGACACCTGTAACTTAGGCACCTGTAAAAATTTTTCTTCGGCAAGACATAAAAATTAAAGCTTCAATAATATATTTTTACGTGTGTTAACAGCTTTTCTTAGTTGTATAGGATTCCGGACTTACGGCCCTTCAAAATCTCAAAAATGTCCTATTTTCACATTTTTTCTTATTACATGAAATTTTCAAATTTTTGTGTAAGTCACACTTCTAAACAGTTTGTATTGAGTTTTGGAAATGTGCGCTTTTAAAATCCGTTGATTTACATTCTGCCTTGTTTTTGATCTAGTTTGGCTATGAATATTTACAATGCAGACGCAAAGTATTCATTTTAGTTGTACTAGCATCTTGTTCGTCACTTGACTTGACTGTCATTTCTCAAATATAAAAGTAAACTCTTGTTACATAAACAATACAGCATTGAAGTAACAAGTTTCATTCTCTAAGCCCCATTTTCAAAAACAGATCTAATTCAAAATCAAGATTAAAAATAATTGTATTAAAAAAATCTTAAAATTCTCCAAAATAAAAAAAAATATGCAAAATTTAAAATAAAAAATATTCAATTCAAATATTAACTTTTTTTTTATACTAAAATCTAGTACAGAACAAGATCTTTTGTAACATTATTTTATAAACTTTTAATGCAAATATTAAAGTTCAACATTAATATCAAAAGCATTAAAAAAAATTTTCCAGCTAACTTTAATTTTATTTATTTTTTTTTCTCTTTACTTTTAAATTTATTTCTTAGTGACTGCTTTTTCAAAAAAAATTTTTTTTTTTTTTTTATTTTTCAAATATTTTTTACTAATACTTTGGATACAGAAACAAATTTTTCCAAACTCCTTCCCTTTTCAACAAAACAAATTGAATAAAAACTGGACCATTAAAAAATGCTGAGAAAAATATGAAATGAAAATTTAAATAGAAAAGAAAATCAAAAATATTATAAATTCTTTTTTATTCTTTGTTATATTCACGTTTTATACAGTATATCTGCATTTAAATTAAAGTTCGGTCGTGCTTGCAAATTTCCTTCTACTTATTAGCTTTGGTCACGGTTTTTGTAACATTCATTGACCTTTTAGCAGATATTTTTACATTATTTTTTTATTAGAGAACAAAATTACATTTTTTTTAATATTTTTATTGTTCTTTTAAATAATTTTTTTTTTTTTTAATAATATTGATTAAAAATTAGACATTGTAATCGGGTGCATAACACTTTGCTGGAATAAAAAATCTCGAACGAAAAGATCCCAAAAAAAAAAATCTCGAATTTAAGTTTGGTGGCAAAAATCCCGAAAGTTATAAAATAAAAAGGGATTTTAGAGTATTGGATACAAAACTAGATAATACGCTTTTTCCAAAATATATATATATAATATGTATATGTGAGATTCTGAATTAGGAGGGATTTTAAAATTGGACTTAAAATCAGAGTTATACGCCTTTTACAGAATATTTATATACGTATGAATATGTGACATTCTGAATTAAGGGATTTTAGAGTTGGATTCGAAATCAAAGAATTCCCTTTTTCCAGAATATTTTTATACATGTATCTAAATGCCAGATTCTGAATTAGTACCCATCTAATAAAAAAATTCCTCATAAAAAAATTCATTTTGTAGAGCAACTTTTTCATCATCCATTACGGAGCCCCATCCATTACAGAGTTGCAACCGCTCCAACTTTGAAAAAGCCTTATCTATAAATACGTATATATCAAGTTTTGTTAAACATTTTGTTAATCTGAAAACGCCATCTGACAGGAATTTTTTTACCTTTGTAAATTAATATCAAAATTATACATTTTTTTTAAATTTAGTATTTAAATTTACCGTTATGTGAAAATTAAATAGATATTGACTTGAAATTTTGAGGTAAGACGGAACTCTTAGAATTAGTATAAATTTCCTCAGAAATTTTTTTTGGACCATTCCCTGTTTATGAGCTTATTAGGGCTTAAAAATTGAAAATTTGCTTTTTATAAACACCTGTAACTTAGGCACCTGTACACATTTTTCTTCGGTAAGACATAAAAATTAAAATTCCAGTAATATATTTTTACGTGTGTTAATGGTTTCTTTAAGATATAGGGTTGCAGAGTTAGAGCCCCTCAAAATTGAAAAAAAGTCCTATTTTCAGATGTATATATCTCAGGCTCTGCGTAGTAGTTTTACAATCTAAAAAAGTTTGAGGCCGAGAATTTTCTTCTCTATAAAAAAAATTTTACATTTACATTTTTTCTTATTATATGAAATTTTCAAATTTCGGTGCATAGTCACACTTCTAAAAACTTTGTATTATTTTTTTGGAAATGTGCGCTTTTAAAAACCATCGTTGGTTTACATTCCGCCTTGTTTTGATTTAATTTTAAGCAGCCATTTTTTACAATAATCTGAAGTTTTATTGAACATATTTTTTTAAACTTATGGTCTTATATTTTTTTCTATAAAATTATTGGGGCAATATAATATGAAAACATCTGCAAAAACTTTCGAGAAATTGTTTCTTTTGAATATGCCTAACATTTCTAAAGGTTCAGCTATATAATGGAGAAAAGTGTTGGTAAATTAATTGTGCGTGTTAAGTTAACCATTATGAATATCAAAGGAGTATGCATATATATTGCTTTTGGAATTTGAATTGATTTGGTCTAGCTATATGTGATTTAGATCATTTGGGATATTAAGCTAACTCAGGATTTGATATTTATGCCGTCGAACCAGATGCAGTTAAAACACTTTTTCTATTTATCTATAAAACACGTCCTAACAGCGTGCGTTTTGGTTATATTCAAAAAGACACCTGATGTTAATTTGACAATAGCGTGTGTTGTTTCATAAGCTAACCCTGAACCAGAAGTTTAAATTGTATAGTAACCTTATAGTAACTAGCAGTTTATGTATTTCATTGTATTTGTCCTTTTTTGTATTTATATGTGGATAATTAAACTAAACGCTTTTTTGCGCCACAAAAATATACTAACATGAGAAATGCTAGCATGTTAGTAATGCTAGCAACTAGCAGAATACTAACATGAAAAATGCTAGCATGTTTTTCAAATTTTAAAACTATGTTAAAGAAATAAGTGGAAAAGGAAATAATTAAACAATTTTTAAATAAATAATCATTAAATCATAAAATAAGTAGAAATATGAACGGAATATGCACGGTTGAAGTGTTTTATTCTTTTTATCTTATCTTCATTACTCTGCCCTCTATTAGATTAAAATTTCTTTCTTAATTATTTTAAAAATATTAAATAACAATTAACTACATATCCATTTTTTCTCTAACACATTTAAATTTCAGTCAATTGGCATATGCTAGTTATACTATGCAAAATGTAAACTCCGGGTAACACTACATATGTATGTATATTAAAATAAAATATTTTTATTACATTTAAGATTAAAATAAAAATGTACATTAATATTCAAATACATACATACACAAAATATTCTATACATAAACATTAATGAAGATAATTAAATAACCTGTCATTAATTTGTTACCATCCTCTCATCTTTAAAAGAATTTTATTTTAGGCGCCAGTTAGAGCTATCATTGAAATCCTTCTGGAAAAAACGTTTCATTGAAAACTTATACTTTTTTCCGTGCAAGCGATTATAGCAATCAGAGAAAACTGTCAGTTAAATTATTTGTCAAATGGCAAATGACAATAATGAAGGCAAAATAAAAATAAATGTAATTTAAATTTAAATTTTTGTAAGCGTTATTTCGATGTTTGCAAAATTATATTAATTTATATTTTAATATTTTAATTTATTTAATTATTATTGGTAGAAAATCGAACTAATAAAGCATAAAAAAAGATTTTTTTATTTAATAATGACATTGGCTGAATTGAGAAGAATTAAAAAGTATACATACATTTTTTAGAAGTAATTTTTTTTTTTTACTTTTTTTCAAATTTCCATTTTAAAACAAAATTTAAGTCTAAACTCATTAAAATACAAAATCATCATGAAATATATCAAAAATTGCATCAGAATTTTTTTCAATGACAAACTGAAATGGGAAGAAATGAAACATATGTCATTGGAACAATTTTGTTTCATTAGCAAAAGCACTGATCAGTTGTTCAGGAAAATAATTACCAATCAGGAAAATGATAAAATTGACTTTTTTTTAAATATTTAACTTAAAATTAAAAAAATTGTAGCAGAATTTATTCTTTAGAAATTATTTAATCATTAAATCAACACTTTTGTTAAATTTTATATGTCTTTGCTGCAAAAAAATTGAAAACAAACATTTTCCGGAAGCATTTCAATGATAGCTATAACTGGCACCTTAATAAAAAATAAACCCTTTCCAAAAAACTTAAATCTACATGATATTTTCTTAAAATTGTTTTTTTTTTTTTATTTATTTTTTATTTTCAATCTCAGACGCTTAAAACAAAAAAAAAATACGCATAAAAATTAATTCAACATAAAAAACAAAATAAAATTACAAATAATATTAATTTTTATGAATATAATAAATTTTATAATACCTTTAATAAATTTAGGGCAAATATTAATAAATAGCATTTTTCTCTTTTCTCTGGTTTTGTTTATGTTTTTTTTTTATATTTTATTTATTTACTTTGTGCCTATATACAATTTTTTTTTTTAACAACCATAATAATCAATTTTACAACCATAATTAATATTTTAGTTTGTTTTCGCATTTTGTTTTTTGTTTATTGTAGAAAACATAACTTCTCCTCTTCTTGTATCCTTTCATACACAAGTTCCCGGTAAATTTTTTTTTTCATTTAATTTTTTTTCTTTTTTATGAATTTCATTTTCCCATAAAAGAAGACAGCAAATAATAAATTTATTGCTATCGTTTCTAACACAATAACAATAATATTAATTGTTAAATAAAATATATCTAACAGCTTTTTAAAGGTAATTTCATTTTTTTTTTTCAATATATATACATAAATATATAAACTATATATATATACAATTAGGCCCGTATAAAAATTGATTTCCCTTCTAAATTATAACAATACAAAATAAAAAAATATATGTATATATATAAACCAAACTAGAACATTAAAATTTATTGTCTCATTGTCCTTAAAAACATAAAAATACATACATATTACATATATAACAAAAAAAAACGAAATTTAAGAGTAAAAGAGAAAGAAGAAAAATGAATTCTCTAGGAAAATTTATAACCAAATAACGTGCTAATTACTTTACATCAGACTTAAATACAGGATGTCCTTCAACTTCAGTATAATTAGCAAAAAAAAAAACAAAAAACCGTAAAATGTATCAAAATCCCTACCAACAAACATTTTCATAAGATATATCCTTATTTTCAATACATGCATAAAAAAATTTGAATATTTTTTTAATATATTATACAAACAAAAAAAAAGTAGAAATTACCGAAATAAAAAATTTTGGAACTGGCCCTTAAATTTATGAATGACCTCATTGTTGGTAGAAAAAACATAAAAAATTTAGAAAGAGAGAAAAGAAATTACCAAAGATATATTAGGGATATATATAGAGAAGGAAAAAGAAAGGATATATTAAACCAAACCAAAAAAAAAAAAACAAAATAAATAAAAGAGAAAAAAAAATTGAATTAGCTATAGACGACCGACCATCTAATTACTGCGAAGTCATTTCAACGATTTACCGTTATGTAAAAAAAAAAAAATTATTTTCCGGAAAAATACCTTACACAAAAAAATTTTCATTTTCCATGTCTTTATAAAAACAACAACAGTATATCCAAAATAAAAATAATAATCATAAAAAAAAGGACAATTATAAATTATCAAAAGAAATTAAAATGAATATTCTTTTTTTTCAAGTTATTTTCTTTTTTTTTAAGAAAAACCAACACCAAAATGAAAAATGAAGGTTAAAATAATGAAACAAATTGCAATTAAAGGCAATGATAGTACAGAATAAAAAATTTATACAGTTATTTTACTTTCGTTTTTCTTACCTACTCATTTATCGTATTTATTTTAAAATGTACCGTTCACAATTTAGATTTTTTTTTTCTATGAAATACAAAATATTATTATACATAACAGTACTATTTATATACTACATGCACGTCATGTGCTATAGTTATAATTTTAAACGAAATCAAAACAACGTAAAGAACTTTTTAAGTGATTAAGTGAGAACTAGATAAACTTTAGTTTACTGAGAAATCTAGATTTTATAATTAACTACCTAATGCCTAATACCAGATGCGCGTTGCTGCGCCCCACAATAAATAAAACATACGGCTTTTTATTTGAAGGTGATATTTTTGTTGTTCAACTGCCCAAACACAACCCCATTCAACCAAAAACTAAAGTCAACCTTCCAAAATATTTTTTGACCAATCGTCGTGCTGATGTGGGTTAACAAATTCTAAGTCTGTTAACAGAGTCAACTTCACCGTCAAAGAGACATTCAACATTATTTTGAAAATCTCTTTTAAAAATTACGCGCCTTTGCAAACCATTGATTTTACATACTGCCTTATTTGTTTAATAGATATGTTTAAGTTTCCAGTTACGCATTTAGTTTAGTTGAAATAAACTTAGTGATTCATAATGAAATAAACTTAGTGATTCATCTTTTAAATATTTCTTATCTAATACTAAAACGCTCTTCTGGTTAGGTGAATTAATAATCAAAATCAGAAAGGATATGTCGATTTGTATTTTTTTTTTAGTACAACAGGAGATTAAAAAAATTGAAGTGATAATTGAAAATAAAAAATAAATTGTTCATTGGCTTTAATTTAACACAGTTGGTTCTACACCTGGCAGTACATACACCTCTTGAAATTCTAATCTTATAAACAAGACAATTTCAAAACAAGTTAAGGAAAACAACTTCACAATTGAATGAAACAGAAAACAAAAGTTTAGATTAGCTTCAGCTCAGCAATGAACCGTTTTGTTCACAGCGATTGCATATTCAATCGTTTTGTGGCAGTTATGCTAGTATATAATTTAGTGTATTTTTTCTTACCTTTAATTTTTCAATATTTAATAAATATGATTTTTTTAATTTTACTCCATTATAACTAAATGTCGAGGATTAATTAAAAATATCTTAGCTTAAAATATGGTAAAATACATTAAAGTAAATAATTAAGTTACTAATATTTATAAGCTGTGATATGACTTAAGACCACAATGGCTTTATGTCTCACTCAAATCAGATATAAAGCCATAATCACGATTTTTTTGATTACGGTGTTATGTCTTGTTTGAGTGAAGTCATTTTTAAAAATTTTAAGTAGACATTATTAAAAGTGATACAATAATTGAATCAGATAAAAATTTTTGAAAACTTTAACTTCAAAAATCATTTTTTTACATCAAAAATTCAAGGACCTTCTTATTTAACAATTATAAATTATTGAAGGGGACCTCGGTGGCCTAGTGAGTAAGAGCGTTTAAAATACACTATAAACACCGAGGAAGTGTGGGTTCGAATACCACACACTTCGTAAGAGTTATTGCCCCTTACGACATTTACAGCTACGCCTGAACAGAAAATGCTGTGTAATTTCCACATTTATGTGGCAGAGAAATACATAAAAAAAAATAAATTATTGAAGATACTTCAATACCAAATTTAAAATAAAAAATTAAATCAAAGCCAAAAATTTTAGTTAAATGTTCTACAAAACCAATAATAAGAAAAATTGAAAACTTCTAGAACAAATTCTGAAGTGAAAATATGAAAAGATCTTAAATTTTATTCACGTTACAATAAAAGCTATCTCCTTTCAATACCTACAAATTTAAAATTAAATTTAGCCTCAATGGAAACTTTCAATAAAACTAAAATTATTATTAATTTTCAATGTATTTATTATGTAATTTTATATATTTTTTATATATAACTATTAAAAATGACAATTTTTATATCATATAATAGAAATATAATTTATATTATATTATTTTTTATTTAAATCTTATTGGTATTGTATAAAATTAATCGATTTCTTCAAAATTCTTCGGGGTTCAATTAACTAAAAAGCTTGTCTATCAAAATTAGAAAATGTATTTTTTCTTTTTTTTTTTTTTGAATAAAAAAATGTAAAAAGAGAGAATTTAAAATTAAATTAAAAAAAAAAAAAAAATTTTTTATGTTAAAAATAGAAAATTCCATAGAAAAATACAAACAATACGACAAACAAATACGAAACATAATTTCATATTTTTTTTTTCCTATTTTCTATTTCGTTAATAGCAATAAAGAAAAACATAGACTCAACACGACATTTTAAGATGGAAAAGAAAGGAAATATAAAGAAAATATAATTATTTTTATACGAATTTTGTATAAAGACAAACACTTACGGAAATAATTTGAAGATTAACAATAATACGAATAGCAGAAGTGTTTTGTCTAAAATTACCTATAGAATCCTTCAACAAAAACCTATATTGAGATATTTTATAGAAAATTGTTAAGGAACTTTAATTCGAAAAGGAATTTTTTTTTTTAGATTTTACTTCTGTCTGAAAAATTTATAAATCGTTCTAATAGACGTCCTTACCGTGTAAGAAATTAAAATCACCGTTGAAAATTAAATTCGAACTTTCAATAAAAAGATAAAATGTTTGCTGGTTTTAAATTCATACGGCACATTAAGTATTCGTTTAGAAATAGTACTTAATCCATTGACTGTATAGTAAAAAATGAACTATAGTTTTTTGTTTTTAATCCTTAATCCTCTTAGGAGCATAAGACTTTCACTAGATATTTCCACTGAATGCTAATGTTATTCAGTTCCAAAAGAATTGTTTGTCGCTAGGTATTGTTTGATCGATCGCATCCTCTGGTATCTTCTCATTTTCATTCTTAGGCCATTCACGCTAGTTTTCTAGCTATTTTCTAAGCATGTGTCGTGTCCTATCCTATCTTATCTCTACGCTGTTGTGCGCTTTGTGATATTGCTAACATTATCATTAGATTATTAAGTGTACCCAACAAAATAATCACAACTGTAAGTAATTCAAGTCCTTACTTAATTTTTTTATTATTGAAAATATATTGAAAAATGTTTCAATATTCTAGCCACCAATTATTATTTTTCTTAAATACGAATATACAAATCAATATTTTGTAGTTATTATATTATATACTTATTATTAGATAATTGTGTACATTGACATTATATGCACATACATAAAGTAAAGATATAAATATACACCCTCAAAGACTACCATCTGTACAAAAACCAAAGAAATAAGAAAAAGTAAAAGTAAAAATAAGAAAATGAAAAAAAAAACATAACATTTTTTTTTTTTTTTTTTGTAATGATTGACGGCTTATTATTACTCAAATTTGTTTAAGAAACACACATTTATACATGAAAATATTCTCAAAAAATCCTTAAAAGTAAATAATAAATAAAAACAATTGTAATATGTGTATATAAATAGGGTGTTCCAAAAGTAAAATCCAATAACATTCAAAGATCATTTTAGTTATTTAATTTATCAATGGTCTAGCAAATTAAAATTCCAGTTTCTTTGATTTTTTAGTTCAATGATAGTAGCCAACTTTGACTCGTCATTGTTTAGAGTTGTAAATCTTTGTTTTACTAACAAAAATGTGGTTTAGAGAGGAACATTTTATGAAAACACAGGTTTTCCACCATTAATATTCATCTACAACAACTAATCTTTTTGTTTCCCCTTTTTTCTTTGCGAGGGTAGGTAGCAATCATTGAAAAGCACTATAGAGAAGTGCAAAAATCACGAGTTTTTTGTGAGTGTATGAGATTTCAAGCAATAAGTTATAGGTCCCTTAGCATCATTAATGTACTGCCTGGCCAAGAAAATAAATATAAATTTTATCTTACAGTTCCAATATTACAAAAAGGACATTGAATTTTCATAAATAACAAATATCAAATGGCGACGTTGGAAATTTTATTTTTACTATAAAAACAAACTCTAAATAAATTAGAAATAAAATAAAATCAAATTTATTTAAGTAAAACAATGACAAATTTTTAATTTTGGTATTTTACTATACCTACTCTTAAACCTTTCAAATTAGACAAAAATTAAATTTTATGCAAATTAAAATCATTTAATTAAGGTTGTTTTTAGGGTAAAAGTAGAAATTAAATTTAGGGATTAAAGCACTAACATTAAAAAAAATTTCATTTTAATCCTATAAAATCAAATTTAAAATATTTTAAAATTTTACTTATAGGGCACTCTGTATATCAAAAATAAATAAATAAATAGAAAACATATGAACAAAAATTAATAAATAAATAATCATAAATTCGTTTATATTTTATTGAAGGTTAATCATTTTTATGATATTATTTTTCGCTTTAAAAATTAATAACACTGATTAGCTTAAATACTATTATATTAAATATTTTTTAAGGTGGAGAGATTGACAGCCTAACTTCGAATATACATATTGTGTATGTATATAAATTAAAATTTTAAGATGATTTATTAAAAATAAATTCTGATTAATAATAATATCTTTATTAAAACATTTTATTCCTATTCCTATTATTTTTCTTTCAAAAATTTTAATTTTTCATTAACCCTATGATGAGTAATAAGTTCCATAAATTAAAATTTAATAGATTCAAATAACAGAAATAACTTCACATGAAGAACAAAAAAAAAGTAAGTTCTCTTATTTTTCATTACATTTATGTGTACCTACACTATTTTATAAATGTAATAAAAAATAACTGAACTTACAAAGGATTTATCTTTTTTTTAGTTGCTTTTTTTTTTAATTAAAATATTCCTTTATTCCGTACACAATTGTTACCATCGACGAAAAATTTGCAACTAAAAAATTAAAATATATGCATTCTTATATGTATTTCTATTTACTCACAATTGTGACAAACGACACCCAACCAAAAAATCGTCGTCGCCGAGATTACGTTTTTTTCAATTTCTTTCGCTAATAGTCGGATATGACATTTACCTGTAAGCAATAAAAATGAAAAACTGTTAATTAAATCAACTGTCTAAAATTAAATCTACTGTCAAAAAGTTTTTATTGTATTAAAATAAATTCAACTGTATTTTTATTTGTTGTTTTGTTATAATTACGCTTTTTTTGACGAAAACTAGTTGAGGGACGAAAATATCGCTGGTCACCAATATTCGATGTTCGGAATTGTGTTAATTACTTCAAGTATTCAAAAAACAAAAAAAATCTCTATTTCTTACCATTTCATTAACCAAAAAGTTTGTTCCTAAGTTTATCATAATACAAATGACGAAAATTGATATAACTGGTACTTATGAAAAATTTCTCAAATTATGATCCCACAAAAACAAAAAGAAAAATTGAAAAAATAATAAAAGAAAAATTTTTATAATAAATTTAAATGAATAAAAAAGAAAAATAAGAGTTAAATCTTCAGAATCGCTTCTAATTTTCTTTAAACAAAAAAGCTTAAACATTAATTCTTCAAATTTTCCTTATAAGACCAATACTCTTTTTACTAAAACTTTATTAAAAATAAATGAAAAAAAAAAATTGCGGACACGTCCTTGTCCTAATATTTTTAATGAGTTTTTCTTGGAAATTCTCATTAAATAAAAATTTAACAATTATCCGTGAATTTTCAAATTTATTAAAGATCTAAATTTATTGTAAATCTAAATTTAACCCATTTGAAACCATAGTATTATTTGGTTTAGATTTTTATTCTTTTTAATATTTCAAAAAATAGGTTTTTCTGATTGTTGTAAATTTTAGTTTTTAGTCGTTGTTATTAGTGAAATAATATTGAAATTTTTAACTTATATTGAAAATTTTTCTATTTAGAGTAACAATTATATTTTCATGATTGAATAGAATTTCGGATTGATTGAACAGATCTTGAACTTTAATAAAAAGTAATCTAGTATTCTAATGCTTCTTTGTTGCAATATCGTCAAATATGAATGGCCCAAAAACTCGTAATAAATACAATCGTAAAAAAATACATCAATATAAAACCTAGAAAATATCCTTTCAAAATAAAATTTAGTTGACAAATAAAGGATTTAAAACACACAAACGTATTGTTAATTATAATTCGCTAAAAAATTATTTTCTAATAACAGATTAACAATAAGAGATTTTCAAATTAAATTTAAAACATTTTTGTTCTCCGACCATTTTTTTTTTTTCATTTTTTTTTTCGTTTAACTGTCACAAAATGATTAATTGATTATGTTAAAATATGTTTTCAAGTTCCGGAAGATTTATTTAAAAGATAAAAATAATTTTCGGAAATAAGTGAAATATTAATAGTCGAATTAGGACACTAACTTAATATGACAATTTGTTTTTGGATAAAAGTTAAAGGACTAAATTATCGTTATTCGAAATTGTATAGGCAAAAAAAAAAACAACCATCCAAATTGTTTGTTTAAGCATATCATTTGTTTAGTAATCAGAATAGTAGTAATATGTAGTTGAAAGGAAAGAAATTAAATTAAGAATATTAAAATAAAATTAGGCCGTCGATATTTACAGTTATTGTAATAAACAAATATCAAATGGTAAATAATTAGAATCCATTTATGCTAGACCCACTAGAGTATCCACAGAAAATAATTTGAAAAGAAAAGAAATACCCTTGCAAAAAGCGTCTCATATAAAAAAGGTGAATGTCATATAAGATTCAGAATTTAATTTTATACCTTCCATTTGTTGTCAGACTAAATCAACACCCATAAGATACTACTTTTTATTTTTTCAATTTATTTAACATTGGATCATAAAAATTTTTACATATTACCAATAATTGTATATCTACTTCCATCTAAATATAATTTAATAACTTTAATATAAATAATAAAAATATAAAAATAAATGTATATATATTGAATATATATTTATAAAAAATCAATTTAATTAATATTAATAATATTATATATAAATATATACATATATGTATATATAAAAATTTTATTAAAATAATACAATCAAATACCATTTAAAATACAAAAGTACTGCATATTTTAAAATCTGCTTATCTCATTTTTCTGACAATTCCAAAGTATTATTAATGATATTAATAATAATAACGACATTAATTTTTTTTTTTTTTTTGTTTTCTTTTATTTGATATGAAAAAGCAAATTTATTTAATTAATTAATAAACAAATTTCAATATTTTTTATTTTTTATTTTCTTTTTGGATTAAAAATGAATTAATTTTTATTAATATTTTATTTATATTTCTTCCATTTTCACACACTTATTTAATTTTTATATACATAAATAAATATCTCCATCAAAAATAATTATAAATTTATTTAAAAAAAAAATTAAATTAAATTAAAAATTAATATTAAAAAAATTATTGATAATAGTTATAAAG
The DNA here is from genome assembly GCA_947095535.1 of Poecilobothrus nobilitatus. Classification (NCBI taxonomy): domain Eukaryota; kingdom Metazoa; phylum Arthropoda; class Insecta; order Diptera; family Dolichopodidae; genus Poecilobothrus; species Poecilobothrus nobilitatus. The sequence continues at coordinate 264,058,148 of OX352774.1, read as the reverse complement.
TTTCATATTAGATATTTGATATTAAAACGAGAATTAATTTATTAATTGTTTTTAGTAATTTAATTAATTGTTAAAATTATATATTTTTGTAAATAATTAATTTAATTATTAATTCCCGGTATTAAGTGTTAATTATTAATTTTTATTCTTTTTGTTTTATAAATTAATAACTTTAAATTAAATTTTTATTTTTCTCGAGAATGATTACAATTTCCATCCTTTTGGTATGCATTTTTTTTTTGCTTCCTCTTTTTTATAGTTTGGATTTTGTGATTGGTTAAAATTTTTTACTTTAAAATCTTTTGGGTTTTTTTTTATTTTTCATTTATAGATTTTTTTTAATTATTTTATTTATTAATTTTTTTTCATAATACCATTTTTAACACAGGTATTTTCATATAAATTTTGGTATATATTTTTTTTTTTTTTTTTTTTACACATAAAAAAACACAGAAATTGTGAAAAAAAAATTTTAATAGAAAATATATATATATATATACTAAATAAAAATGTTAAAGGAATAAATAATAAAACACAGCATAACGGCGTAATAATTAAAGAAGGATATAAATATCCTGTAATTTTTCTTTTTGTTTTTGCATATATGAAAGAAAAATATTTTAATTATTTTCTTTTGTTATTCTTTAACTTTATATTTTTATTTTTTGTCCTCTTCTAGATTTTTTTTTTGTTTTTCTAATCTTTTGTGTGTAAAATTTACTTCCCGTAATAACGCTTAAAAAAAAATTTATACGCGGTATACCGTTACCGAACAATTTGAATATTGAAATTATACTAATAGAAAAAAAATTTCTGTAGCTCTGAAAAAATTTTTTTTTTTTTTGTGTTTTTCTTTTGTTTTCTGTTTCCTTTTTTTTTTTGTTTTTTTTTTTTTAATAATTTTAACTCAACTGCAAAATAATCATACATTTTTGTAGATATCAGTAGAAACAGTAGAACAAAACGAGTTTGAAATGAAAATCAAGAATAAAAAATAAAAATTTAACTGGCATATAAAAGAAAATAGTTATATTAACAAATTTAGAATATTATAAAAAAAAATATTTGTTATACAAAACGAAATGAAAAATCTGATGGAACTTTAAATATGTTTACACAACAAACGAACCAAACAAAATTCAAAAGAAAGAAATTTTCTTTTTCCACAAATAAAAATAAAAACGAAAATGAATTCTCTCAATTTTACTTTCTTTCTCTTTTTTAAACATAAGTCTGTATATTTTCAATTTATGTCTCTTTTTATTTGTCGCTTGCAATAAAAACTTTCGTATTTTTTTTGTTTTTTTTTTTTATTATTTTTAATGTTTCCTTTTCTCTCGTTTGTTGTACTCATCTCAAGAACTTTTAAAAATCCAGTTAAAATTTTGAAAGTACAAAAGAAAAGCAAAAATGAACCATTAAAAACGAACGAAAAAAAATGAGACGAAAATCACAATCTTTTCCCTCCCCCCCCGCCACAACGAAATGTCAAAATTACAACGAAAGATTAACAACAATAATAATAAGAATAACAAAAAAAAAAGGAACAACAGCACCCCGTTTTGTTGAAAGAATAAATCTATGCGAAAATAGAACTTAAATTAGGTATACAATACAAACAAGAAACAAAGAACGAACGAACGAACGAACGAAAACAGTTGAAGCAACAACAACAACAGCAAATTCTGAATTAAAAAAAAAACAAAACATAGAAATTTTAAACGCTTATTACAAAAATATCGTGCCTAGGTCTTTTGCTTTACCAAACGAACCAAATGTCAATAGACACCACAAAATAAAAAATGTAAATAAGTATGTATGTATATATTTCATTTTAAATATTTCTGCAAATGAATTCATATTGCTGCTATTGTTGCTGTTGTTGCTACTGCTATTTTGTTTTGTAGGTCAAAAATTTATTCTACACAAAATAATGAATTTGAATAAATTTTCTTTGATTTTTACTTTTGGAGCATGCTCCAAACAGAACGCATTTTTATTACGCTAAAAAGAAGAATTTTATTTTTCTCTCAATTCTTCTCTCAATTTTTATTTTGTTTTTTATTCTTCTCTCAAATAGGAAATTATCTTTTTGCAGATATAAATTCTGCAAAATTAATAATAAAAGTTATAAGACTTACTGTTATCAAAGCGAACATTTATAAAAGATTTTAAAAACAAATTGAAACAACATGGGGAGCATTGCTATTTATTTTGTTGTAATCAAGGTTAAAAATATTCCAACTAACTTGGTTGTTAATAGATAAGTTTGAGTAAAAGGATGTACAAACATGTTTGTATGTATGAAGCGAATTATTTATCTAGTTTCAAAAGGATATTGCGTTTGAAATTTTTCGATAGAACGAGCATATAAATAGATTGAGAATAATGAATTTTTAATAATTCGTATAGGGTTTATCAAATGTAATGGATATATTATTAGAAATGAAACTTTTTGATGAGAAAATATGTGATAAACAAAATGGATTGGATTAAAATTGTTTTGTGAAGTTTGAAGAAAAATTCTTACGAATTTTTAATTTACTTCTTTGAAAAGATATGATCATATCATTAAAAAATATGCCTATGAGTTATTAAATCTTTACGAATTTTCTAAAACAAATTAATACACAAAAGAAATAAGAATAGCAAGTAATTAGTGGTACTTAGAATTGTGGTACTTCTTAAATAGTTAAAGTATTGCATTACTTTATGTATTTCTCTCATCCTTATTCAAAATTAAAAACATTGTACAAATAATGTGCTGGCATGGACACACAATCTATGAAGCAGTACTGTCGCTCTACTCTTAGATATTTGTTTTCATTTAAAGTCTATTTTTTCTTCTTCACTACATTCAAAGTAACTTACTACGGAATGTTTCACCAAAATTTTCAACATGGAATAGCATGTTGAGTCGAATGTTACTACAATAAGAATCAATTACTTTTACTTATTTTACAAAAATATGTGTTATGAATTTATATTATTGTAAAATTTTTAAAATATTTTTTTTTAGATCAGGATACTTAATCAATTAAATTTTTTTTTTTACTATAATTTTAGCATCAACAATATATTTCTTGTTACTGTTCGTACTTTCTGTACAACCTCATTAAGAAGTTTTTATTTCATTAATTCTTGTAGATTATTTAATAAATTACCAATATTCAGAGTGTCCCGTAATTAACTATATAAGGTAATTTGTTTGAATGGGGAATATAAGCTGAGGCCCTTCTAGTTTTCAAGAAATGGTAACTTAAATGAAATTTTCATATTCATTTTTTAATTTTTATTAATAGGCATCTAAATCCGTCTTTAAACCACGTGTGAAAATTCTGTAAAATTCATTTGAAAGCTTAAGATCTTACTTAAAATTAAGTATGTACCAAGAAGAAAATAGCCTAAATTACGGGGTTAATTATATTTAAAAATAAAGTCTTAAAACCATCAAAACAAACATAATTATGTTCCTAAAACAGTGTGGTACTTCTATACTGAAAAACATATCCTCTAATTCAAATATATGTACCTCGTAATAACGAATGAAGAACCAAACTTCAATATAACAAATAAAATGTAAATAGGGGCCTCGGTGGCCAAGTGGGTAAGAGCGTATAAAATACGCTGTAAACATCGAGTGAGTGTGGGTTCGAATCCCACACACGTCGTAAGAATTACTCCCCCTTACGACATTTACATCTACGCCTGAACGGGAAAGGCTGTGTAATTTCCTGTTGCTGTCTGTTTTATGTGGCAGAGAAATGCATTAAAAAAATGTAAAATGTAAATACTAGACTTTCAATTTTATACAATCGTTTAAAATCAAATAACTTATGAATTTACCGTTATACCTATAACTTTTAATATATAACCATTGATTTGCGTTAAGTGATACTAAAAAACATTCAATTTTACGATATTGTATAATGGTTTAAAAAATAAAATTTAAAATAAATAAATGTTCAATATTAAATTCTTTTATTAAATTAAAATTGAAAAAAAGATATCTACCTACATAAATAAAAAATTAAATTAAGGATTTTTTTTGTCATTTTATAATCTACTACAAAATACAATTACAAATAGAATCAATTAAAATAGTTTTCTTTTTCTTCATTACAAAATTATACATACATACAAATCTAAAATTATATCTATTTCTTTAAATTATTTATTTTTGTATCTTTAAATTTTATTTAAACACGAGTTTCGTATCTTTTTTCAATTTAATTCTGTTATTATTTTTTTTTTTTTTTGGGGTATTTATTTATCCAAAAATTTTGTAATAATTTAAACATGAACTCTAAAAAACCATATTAGGTTGGATGTTCATAAAGCATAAGAATTTAATCAAATAATTAAATCATAATTCTATTCAGGTAAAAATACAATAAAAAAAAAACAAAAAAAAAAACAACAAATTAAATAAAAACAATTTTTGTAGCATAAAGCAATTTCTAAAGATATACAATCAAAAATTATATTCCAAAAAAGGAGTTAAATAACAATAAAAACAAAAATCTAAAAATAATAAAGACAATTTAAGGAAATGTTTCTAAATTCAATGGAGAATACAAAAAAAAAAACATAGAACACTAAAATCACATTCAACACCATTTTCGAAATTTACATTTTACATTAAATATACATACCGTTAACATACATATATAATAAAGAAAATATATTTATGCTTAGAAAATGTTCAAAATAAATGTACACAATTTTATTATCCTTTTTATTCATAAAATAACATATTTATATATACATAACATATATATATTAATACATATGTACATACAATTATTTAAAAACAATAATAATATTGTATATATATACGGAAACCTTTTTGTAAAACTGACCTTAAATCCTTCCAGTTCTACATACTATCATCGGTCATCCTACTATATACTGGTCCAACGTCAATATTTTCGTTATATTCATACATACCACATAACATAAAGTTACAATACCTGCATTACATATTCCAGGTGTGTTTTCTAACATTATTCCAATTAAGTTATCTGGTTACATATACATACCATACAAACACATGCAATAACATTTTAAAGAATGCGAGTATAAAGAAAGACAAAAAAAAAAATAATAATAAAATAAATAAAATAAAACATTAAATAAAAAGGATACAGATTTACTAAACGATGATACATCATAGGAGTTATAAAAATAGTAACAAGAGAATATACACACATACATAAAATATATATTTACTTTTATACTAGAGATAAACTGTAGGATGACACAAGAAAAAAAAAAGAAAACCAAAGGACATTCAGAATCACAATACTGACAACAACAACAACAAACTCGTTCATATATTTTTTTTTCCTATATATCTACATGCATAATAACCATTAAATATTTATCAGAGTTTTTTTTTTTCATACCATAGGTACATACCAATTTTTCTAAAGAGAAAACATAACATGCATACAAACATACATATGTACCTATATATTTTACTATACTAAACTATAACTAAATATAAATATGAAAAAGAAGAACTAAAAAAAAAACTAATAAACTCAAAGATCTTATCACATTAATGAGTTTACATGCTCCTGAACTGTAACAAAATATATAACAAATAAAAAAATAAATAAATAGAAAAACACAACACTACCAGATCAGCAGTGCAAAGTAATACAAAATATATTAAAAGGTCCTGGTTTTATCCTGATTATTATTAACTATATAGTCTGTACATATTCTCTTTATGTGTATCAACAACATATTCGGATATTCTAAAAACTCACAAAACAATATTTTTTTTTTTTCATTTCTTAATTTTCAAAAAATATAATATATAAAATCATAAATAAAAAAAAACATAAATTGCACATACAAACGTCCATTAAAAATAAATTTACTCACCTGTATTATCTGATGACTATAGACCACCTACGCAAAATAACATAAAATATCAAATGTTTCATAAAACAGTTATGAATAAAAATGTTTATTGGTTTTTTTTTCTTTCCTGATAACTTTTTTAATCTAATATAAAAATATATGTATACCTATTATAAATTATACATTAACTATGAAAAACTGTTAGAAAACTAAGATGAGACTAAAGTGTCCATAAAAATAATAAGATTTTGATATTCCCATGACACGATTATCATAAACTGATGCATAATTTAAATTTTTCATTAAAATAAATAAAATTACATTTTCGGGTTTTTTTTTTAATGATCGCCTTAAGGAAATCACCAAAAATTCAAAAACATGTCAATCTCATCATAATAAAAATCTAAAATCTCACATTAAAACGATGGTAACACTGATTATATTTTAAAATAAAAATAAATAAATAAATAATGTTTCTCTAATAATTCTAATGTTAGGCTAATATTAACAAATCTAAACAATCCTTATGTATGTACTTACCTATAAAAATAAATATAAAAATTATTTATTTTTCATAAATGCATTTTACTTCCGGTTCAAATAAAACTGTTTACAGAATAAGTATTAAAATATCATTTTTAAACGATATAACCGTAATTTACCGTAAAACAAAAATAAACATTGAAAAAAAAAAAAACAATAATAAAAATGTAATTTTAATAAAATATCTGCAATCAAAATAGCTGAAAAATATTGTAAAAATAACCATCCATATAACGTTAATATACATATGTATGTATTCATTAGAATACAGTTAAATTTTTAAAATAATTCCGTTATAAAAATAAACAATATAAATATAATTATGACGCAATATTAGTTGTGTACATATGTATGTAGTATATGTTTACATTATTTTGTTTTTTTTTTATTTAAAGGGATCCAAAATATATCTACATAACTACAATATGTATACACATATATTTAAATACTTACATACATATTATGTATCTACATACATGCATACATACGTATATCAAATTTAGATGAATTTTTAAACAAAGTTAAAATAAAAGTTAAAGGTTAAAACTTAAAATTATTAAATTAAACACCTACATACATATTTTTTTAAACATACATATATACATACAAAATATGACAGTAAAGACTTTTTGTTTTTTATTTAAAGCATTTTTCATAAAATGCAAGCCTTTTGAATTCTTAAAAATTTCAATAAAAATTTTTAAAATATCTTTCATTATTTTGATTTTTTATTCAGGTTGTTCACAATGTCCAGTTCTTTAAATAGTTATTTGAATTGTGATATTCCATTGCGATACAGTAAAGTTTTCTGCTGAATTATGTTCCACTCCACTCAAACAATATTACATATGTATATGTACATATGCATACATATGTATGTATGCATTATTAATTTTTGATTTTTCTTTAAAACTAAAACTATTTAAAATAAATTCTATTCGTTTTATTTATCTTGACAAGAAATTTGATTTTAAGTTTCATTATGATAACATAATTAGTAAGGAGGAAATTATACTTTAGATTTTATTAAAAGCTGGTTGAATAAATTTCGGAATGCTTATCTATTTGTTAAAACGTTTTTTTCGCATTCGTTAGTCCTAGACTTGAATGTGCAAGTCAAGTATGGTCATCTTTAAAAATGTACATATTGTGTTCAATGTGTACATGTGTGTTCATGTGTACATGTGCTTCAACAGTATTGAAGCTATTTAAAAAAAAAATTTCGAATTCACTCTAGGTCATTTTAACTACAGCCTGATCCCAACAGACTACCTAGTTATAAGACTTGTTTAGCTCTTATAAAGTATGATGATGCATTACAAAAATGACTCATAATTGCTTATATAACATTTGTCCATTAAATTTTATGCATGGCAACGGTAATATGCCTCGTAATACCTCGGCAACGTAATATGCAACGTAATACCTCGGGTTGCTTCCAGAAATTTTAGATCGAGTGGAAGTTTTTAAAATTAATTTTCATTCGACGGAATACGGTAGATTCGAACCTAACACATTAATGCTAAGAGAACTTAATTTTTTGTTTTTATTTTAATGCAATTCTCTGCCACATAAATGTGGACAGGAAATTACACAGCCTTTCCTATTCAAGCGTGGCTGTACATGTCGTAAGGGGTATAACTCTTACGACGTGTGTGGGATTCGAAACCACACTCCCTCAGTGTTATTGCATTACAATGAAATAATCAAATTAAAATTTTTTTGATAAGCTTTTATTGCACCAAACTCAGATTTGGTAATAACGCAATAAAGTTTTGTTAGTCACACTCACTTATCAAATATTTGATTATTTGACTAGGAATAATTGATTGATGTAATAGGGCCCAGATTATATAAAATAAAAATATTAAAATACGATTTTGCGATATTATTTTTAGCTCTGTAAATTTTTCTCTTATTTTTTTTTTGTCAAAACGCTATTACACTCATTTCTGTTGATCCTGCCTATAATTTTTATATGCTAGGGAGTAATAATAATATGAATAGCAACAACTCGCGAGCGGTCATCGGAAAAGGTTCGTTACTCTAATTATTATTAAACGAGTTTAATTAGAGTTTCTAACTATCATCAATTACAAAACACTATTATTTCTCAAAATGATTTTATTAATATTAAATTCGCTTAATAAATTGATGATTTTTAAAAAATTTAAATTTAAAGCTTTAAAAAATTTTTAATCTGAATTCATTTAGAAGAGAATCCTGAAAAAAAAATCGATTTCATTTATCACATTGTACAAATCGGTTTACTAACTAATTCTTTTATATTTTCATTCATTTTTTTATTAAATGTTTTCCCAAACACTAATTTAATAACAGAAAAAAACATTTTTTTTTCCTATTTTTTTTTCAATCTGGCTGAAATAACTCAATAATAATAAAAACTCATGTTTTACGTTTAGCAAGCGACAAATAACTGTTATAACATGGGTCAAAATATTTCTTCTCCATAATCTCCAAACCTCCAAAATATTTCTCCACCATAACCAACTATTAAAATTGTCAAATAGCGTTTGTTTACCGTCATATATAAAAACTAAACATTATATTGTTTTTGTGTTTTGTGTATGCTTTTATTTTGTGTATGTCCATATATGCTATATTATCTGATGGAAATGGGTCTCCCCAAATAATAAAAACAACAAAAATCTTAATAAAGTTAGACATAAAGATATAAAAAATAATAAAAACAAAAAAAAAAATCAAATAAAAAAATTATTAGAAGATAGCTTTACTATGGAAAAAAATTTACAAAAAGAAAAAACAAAAAAAAACTTTGTTGTATTTAAAACCTTTTGACACACCTAAAGCTTACACGAATCAAAAAAAAAAATAAAAACAGTTTCGAGGGATCCAATTTTTTTCTTTTTTTTCTTTTTTACTATTTTCGTTTCAGATTGATTGCAAATTTGTTCAATAAAATTATCGTCACGTTTTCGATTATACCATTTGATTTTTACTTTTTTATTTTATTTTTTTTTTTATTTTTGATGATTATTCTATTTTGATTTCCCAGAAAAAGTTTTCCCGCTTGTTTTTTTTTTACACCCCCAAACATATTCCTAATCTTTAATACAATGATTGTCATAAGTAAGTATCTACTGGTTGTTGTTGTTGTATTCAAAAAGTCAGTCAAACAAAAATTTCAACGACTAAAAGAATTTTCACTGCTTTTCACTATAAGCTAGAAAAAGTTCTCATAAGAACATAAATATCACACTGTGCAATATAAACCCATAATGTAAAAAAAAAAACAGAAACTATATTAATGACTTGAATAATTTGATGAACTTAAAACCTTTATGAAGTGAACAGCAAAGAACTCCAAAGAATCAAAATGTATATTATAATACTGGTAACAACAACTTTAAGAAGAACATTATCTTCTTTCTTCAAAATAACTCTCCAAAATTTTCCTTTCATCTTTCATAATCATAATTATCGCAAAGCTAATTTCCCAAGTTATCCTTTCCACATCCTTATCTTAGAAAGCAAGCTGTATATTCTATCATGTATTAAAGGACCTAACCTAAAATTTTGTTTCAAAGAATGTGGTTTTGTTGGATTAAAATCTAACACTAAGAATTTCGTGCAGTTTCTTTAAGTGACTTTCGATGTTTTCCAAAGTCCAAAGTAAAAAAAAATACTACAAACAATAAAAACCCTACTAGTTACAACAACAACACATAAAAAGAACAAAAAGCCTACGAGCTTCTCGAGCCTACACTATAATTGCGGTTGATATTTAAAACTCATAACTTGTCCATTATCAAAACATAAGTTCTTTTAGACATTTTATGTAAAGAGAAGTTCTATTCTTTTGATAACATAAGAATATTTCTTGTAACGTTTTTCCAAATTTGCTCAATGCCAAGCTTATTTCGTTTTTTTTTTTTAAACTAGAAAAACTATCATCAAAGATCTAATCAAAAACACTATCAGTTATCATGCAAAGAGCATTTAACTATTTTATCATTTTATAAACAGAGTCGTCAAAGAATGGTTTGTAACAAATTTATTTTATATTGATTGTATATACCTAAACATAGTTTCGTATATCCACAGTCGTCAAACAGTGCTTCGTCATAGTCTTTTTTATATTGTTAGTATACTTAAACATAGTATCCTTCCCGCAAATCCTTCGCTTATCATATTTAGGATAAAGAATTTTCATTTATGATACTTATTGTATATTTTCAATTCTAACATAATTTTTGTATTTTTTTTTTTGTTATTTTATTTTTGTTAATATTTTGTATAAATGTTTTTTTTTTTTATTTAACTTTTATTACTATTTTATCTGTTATTTTTGTTTCTTTCTGCCTTGTAAAGAACCGAAAGTTTATTTTTTTAGATAAACTCATCTGACTATTCAAGTTTTATTTTTTTTGTTTGTTTTTTATTTATTAACGATTCAGTTTTAGATTTTTAAGCATTCAAAGTGATAGTAAAATTAGTTTTTAAACAGTGATTCGTTTTAGAATTCAACCGTTCCATTTTTTTTTTCTTAATGAATTGATGAAAAATTGTACATTTTTTTTAAATATTAAATATTTTTTATTTTAGGAAAAAATATTTTACGGTATTGATTTTAAACATAATCATTGATAACAACATGTTGTTTAAATTAAAATTTTCATTATAAACTATTAAAAATTCAAAAAAACAAAAACAATTGAATTAAATGGTTTTGAATTTTAAATTATGTTTTTATACCCGTACGATAGGATCGGGTATAATAAAATTACTCCTCCGTTTGTAACACCTCGAAATAAGCGAGCTAGATATACCTTCAAAGGTATGGATCGGATCAGAAAAAAATTCTAAGACTTTTGAGCCATGTCCGTCCGTCCGTCCGTCAGCACGCTAACTCAAAAACTAAGAAAGCTAGAATCTTGAAATTTACACAAAATATTTTGGAAGTAATTTGTAGGTTCCCTATTTTTTTTGGTTGAGTTTGGAGCAAGCCTTAAGGTAGCTCTCGAACACCTAACTTTTAGATCCCCACATTTTTTTTGCAATAGAGCTATGAAATTTTAACTGCTGATAGATCTCACAAAAATATTAATTTTATTTTTAATAACTTTTTTTTGTAGCCCCACCCGTTACGGAGCTACAGCTCCCCAAAGGTTCAAAAAAGCTCTATATTTAAATTGTTATAGCACAAGTTGTATAAAGTGTATCTTCATTTTGAAAACGCCAAACGATGACGACTTTCATTAGCTTTAAAAGTATATACAATAAATATATATTTGTCGCATACGGTGTCTTAATTTACCGTTATGCGAAACTCAAATTTTGCAAAATAATTTAACCCTTCTATCTTCTAAACGGTTAAAGTTGGAAACTTGAAATTTTGACAGAAGTTAGATCTTTGAAAATTAGTATGAGTCATTTCAGAAATTTTTTTTGTATCACCCCCCGTTTAGGAGCTGTAAGGGGTCAAAAACTGAAAATTTTTCTATTTTTAAACACCTGTAACTTGAACACCTGTTAAAATTTTTTTGAAGTAATACACAAAAATTAAAGCTTCAACATTATACTTTTATTTCTGTTAACAACTTTTTTTAATAATATAGGGTTACTTTATAATTCACGAAAGTGTTACTTGATTTTTTCAAATTTTCTAACAAATTTCTTTAACGAATTTTTTCCATTTTGTTTTACTCGATAATTTGAAATTGTTGAGGATACAATGCGTAGTACAAAAAAATGTAATTAAATAAACAACATAACGGTTGCTTGAAGAATTTTTATTTATATGATATTGATATATATACATACTTATATAATATCATGTTTATTTACATATCGTATATGTCACTAGTGAATGAATGATAAGAGTATAGATGTATATTATATAGCGCCGTATTTACATACATATATGTATTTTATTGTACTTATAAGAAATTATTCCGTCAATGGAATATTTAAATATAATATAATTTAATATTTAAAATTATATTTACTATTTTGTACTAAGTAAATTTAATATACAATAATATACAATTACCGCTTAGTATTAAATGGTACTATAGAATATTTGAAAAAGTTTTGGATTGATAATCGTTATGTTAAAATCTGGTTTAGAAGAATGTATAAACATATAGTTTGAATATATATACAACCCATAATTCTAGAAATTATAAAATTCACCCAAATTATTTTAAAATACTAAAATATTTAAAAAATAATATTGTAAGCAAAGTGACAGGCTGTGAACATACTAACGGTTCGTACGGGTATCTAAGAGTTGACAAAGTCAACTGTATTCTTCCTCGTTTTTTTTAATTTTTTATTTTTTATCATGACTATTTATCTTTGTGTTCATTTTAGTATATTCTACTGTAGTTACTGAAGTTACAAAAAATGTGAAAGATTTATTCCTCTTCCTCGCAAAAATTATATGTTGAGAGTCCTAAGCTTCTCATAATATCTACAATTGGACAGTCTCCTCTTAATACTCTTATTTTTACGTTATGAATTGTTAAGGAAGGTCACAATCAAGTGCAAATCAGTCAAGACAGCGACTGTGTCCGTTTACACAAAAGAACTGTATTTTGTAAATTAAACCAGCAAATTCATATGTAAATACTGTATCGTGGAATAAAAAAAGTACAAAATTTAAAAGTGAGTATGATCAGGATCAACTTCGATTGAAGTCTATAAATCTTCATTTTTTCCCCCCGAAAATTTTCGAAAATCTTCTCAATATATTATCGTAGTGGGTAATATGTAAGAAGCAATTTCATAATAATATAATGTTAGAACAAACATGTACATTTAACAAATCCAAAGAAGAGCAAGCATCCACAAGTTCACACATATATCCTGTTTTTAGCATCTATATCTAATTGGACAATTCATTGTTCTAACAAATGTATAGCTACAGATGAATCCTTACTGTGTCAAGAAGAATTCTTAGAAAGTTCTTGGAGAATTCCCTGATTTTTTACTCAGTTTAAAACTTTTGTTTAGATTGTTCCATTAAACTTAAAATCTTTTTCCAGGATGTTTACGGTATTAACTATCATATATGATTATTTACATTATAAATGGTTGGAAGAAGAGGTTTTTAATTGAAAATTCTTTTTCCAGTCTTTTTCTTTTCGATTCACAATTCTTGCATAAACATAAAAAGGATTTGATCCGTATTTCGTACTACCTCCAGCCTGTGTCATGTAATTAATTATTCAACCACCCAGTCCTCAAATATTTGTTTTAATCTAAGGACTAAAGATAATACAAATTAACTTATTTGAAACAAATTGAAAAGTCAAGAAAAATTATTTACAATGAATTTTTTTATCCGAAAGAAATCCGTTAATTTTTTATCGTCATACTTGCCATTTTGTTTTTATATCGAATTAACTTTAGAATTAACTAAATAATTCAATTTATTTTTATTAAAGAATAATAAATAATTTAATTAAATTGATTAAATAATAATAGCAGTTAAAAAACAGATACTTTAAAATATTCTAATAATTCAATTTATAATAAGTAGTTACCTATTGTAAAAAGAAAAAAATGCAGAAAAACAAATATTGAAAATTAATTAGAGTCGAGGACTCAATTAAGATTTGTGGTCTGCATTTATTGCATTAATTAAAATTAAATTGGCATAGAAGAAAATTTTTTAAAAATCTTTAATTTTTTTTAAAAGAATATAATATGTGGAAGGATGTTTTTATTAAATAATTAAAATACTTTTGAAATAACCTTTTAGTTAATCGAAAACCACAAAAATACCACAATTTTATGTTAAAATAATTTTATGCTTAAATAATTTTATGTTAAAAAGAAAAAATAGCTATCCCCTTTTTTTTTTTGTAAAGGACATCTTCTCAATATTGGAATAACTAACTTAAACTGAATAGAAAAGATGAGACTATTTCTCCACAACTGTCATCTTAATCTCTTTTAAAATATTTATTTTTCATTTCATATTTTTTTTTTTTTTTGATGTTAATTGGTTTTTCCATTTACATTCCGTTCCATTTTCATTTACTATGGTAAGTTCAAAAAAGAAATACTACTGCAAGTGTTTTTGAATTTTGTTGTGTAGTGTACGATAACCTGATTTGGACAGTTCTCTTACAAAAACACTAAAGGATATAAATAATACCTCCTAAAACGTTGTATTAAGTCTAATTTTTTTTTTTTTAATTAATCTCATCAAAGTTTTATTAAAATACTTTAATTTTTTTTTGGAAAGATCGAATGTATCTACTTAAAATTTTTGTGCAAGCAAAACTACCATTAGAATCTTTGAGGTTTAATTTCCTAACCAATCTTTAACCGATATCATTACAATAAATATTAATTGTTTGAACATAAAATCTACCATGTTATTTCAAATGGAGTGTGGAAAATATATATTTAGAGAATAAATATTTCCACTCTGTCAAATGGATAGCTAAAAATTAAAAAAAAAAAAACATTGAACTTAACTCAACTAGCAAAAAAATTGCATTAATGTTTTTTTTTCAGGTTGGTCTAAAAATTGAGAAAACATATTAAGGTGAATGAAATAAAATAAATAAAACTCATCAAAACCACAATTTTTCGATGAAATTTTTATTTTAAAATTTTTTTCGTAAATTATATTTAGACAAAATGAAAAGAATTCCTATATCCATTCGTGCATTTCTAATTCAATGATCATAGTTTTTTTTTTTCCAGATAATTTCCATGTAAAAAATATTATTTTTTTTTTTTTTTGTTTTGCTTTCAAGTTAAAATTAATTTTGATTTTCTTAAGGACATGTCATTATAAATTTTTACCACTAAATCCCATTTCTCCAGCCACACCCAATTCACATGATCAAATAAAAATTATACATATATATTTTTTTACAGAAAAAATTCGAGCTTAACTTCTTTTGCCTCACTTTCTTTTTTTTTAATTATTTCGAAGGTGTGTGAATTTTTTTTTTGAAAATCAACTTGCGTACTTAAAATTATCCTTTAATTTACTGTAATTTTAAATATATATATATTTGTTTTTGTCCTGTTTTTGTAATTTTTTTTTTTAGAAAACCTCGTTTCTGCAAATGATTTTTGGAATTTTCCTCACTTTTTTTTTTGCACAGTGGCTAAAATGTGTAAACGATTATTGCCACATTAGAAAATTATTTATTTATATATAAGTAGGTGTATACATATCCATATATATGTACATATATATATATAAATAGTATTATATGTACCTATAATAAAAGAAAAACATAAAATTAACCCCCATTAACTAAGTTACTCATTTTGAGATTTAGTAACGTGACCAGATTATTAAAAAATAAAAATTATTTTTTTTCCAATTCTAATGGGAGCGCAATAGTAAACAGGAGAACTGTAACCAGGATATCCTAGATGCAAAAAAAAAAAAAAAGATGTTAAAAAAATCATTGAAAAAAGGTGAAAAAATTTTTTTTTTTTTTATTTTTGTTTTATCCAAACGTATACAATTCAATGTATATACAAATAAATATATCAACTTATATATTAAATTTAAATTGAAACACTTGAACTTTATAAAATATAAGTCAAGTAAATTCGAGAGCTTCGAAATATAAGAATTAAACCAAAAAATGTACCTACTTATAAATGTATATACATAGATATATTGTAATGTATTGGAAGGATCAAAAATAAGGTAAACATCTTAAAATTACAAAATTGACCTCAAGCTATATTTTAACTATTTATATATGTATATAAATAAATATATAAAATATGGATGTCAGTTCTATAAAAAATATATTATGTTTGTGTACAAGTATAAAATGTGGTTTTAATTTAACTGATAATAAACCAATCCATTTATCTAATAATTTTTTTATAGAACATTATAATTTTGATTGTATTAAATAGTGTTGGTAAGTATTGAGGAATTATAAGAAAATTGATTATATAGAATCAATAAATCATTTTTAATTCGAGTACTTTTATACCGAAATATTGGAAATTCGGAAAAATTTTGTAAACAATTAATTTGAAAATAGAACCAAAATATATATCTGACTTTATTCTAATGCAATAAAATTCCCTTCTTTCTCGTTTAAAAACTTTTTCCAAAGAAACAAGACGGTTTAAAAATGTTCATTACTACATGGGCGATATTCCTAAATGGAAGATGGCAGGTCTTGCAAACTCGGAAATCTATTGGAAAATTGAACCTTATGCTCACATCAATATTTCCAATTGAATGGGGTTGATTTAAATTTTTTTTTTTTTTTAATGCATTTCTCTGCCACATAAATGTGAACAGCCTTTCCTGTTCATGCGTGGCTATTAAAATGTCGTAAGGAAGAACAACTCTTACGACGTGTGTGGGTCCTCCGACCCACTAGGCCCACACTCCTCCGGTGTTTACAGCAATAAAATATCCCTCTTACCCACTAGGCCACTGAGGCCCCTAGGTTGATTTTTATATATTAAGGAAAAATTTAAAGATAACTAGACACTTCGCTCCAATCAACACCTCCAAGCTTCTCCCAGTTCCTCCCTCCATAATTGTATTTATTCTTTCACTACTCATCTAGACCAATCATTGATTTTTGCTCTACATGAAACACAACCTAATGTTTGGTTAAGCATAAAATAATGTTTCTTTACAAGATTCTTGTCATTTAATATAACAATGGGTTTAGTCAGTAAGAATCTGACACTACCAAGGGATAATTCTTGGTGTCTTTGAAAGATTCCCACCTCCCTTAGGAAAAAAAAAAAAATAAATAAAAATAAAATTAACTCTAATTCATTTTAAAAACATTTTCCAGCATTTTTCAATGAATCACAATGAAAAGGAATTCGTAGTAAAATAGTTTTCTTTAGGCGTATGTGTGATTCATCTAAATCCTACTATTTAGGTATATGATTCATTTCGATTTTTATAGATTAAATCACAAGATGTTTAGAATCAATTTAGAATTTGTTTTATGGTTAACACAACAACAAGTATGAGAACATTTGACTGTGTGACTCCAGATTCTAATCTATCTTCTAAAACATCTTCATTATACCATAAGTCAACTTTAATAATGAATTTTAAAAATTTTAATTCGCAGTAGAAAATGCTTTATATTTATATACACACTATCAATATACCTCTACATTTTTCTTATTTTAAAGAAAAATTCTACTAAAACGAAATATTTTCAATTTTTCTGAACACTGTTATGAAAATTGGGTTATTTGTACTTTGCACAAAACTATTATACTAGCAATGATATAAAACCATAATATAGTATATAATCATTATGCCCTACAAGCAGTACAAATTAAATGCACAAATAAAGCAATAAACAAATATTTTATATATATATACATTTCATATACTTATACTAATAAAATATATTATATAATATACCTATATATTATTATTAAAAACCAAACATATCCTTACGAACTGTATTATAAACAATAACAAACAAAACAAAAACACAAAAAATATTTTAAAGTTTAAGTAACAACAGCAAGCTGCAAGTTCATGACCTCAAGTTGTTTTAAAAAGCATTTTAACACTACTAGGCGTCGAATAGTATACACCCCAAAGGATAAATAAAAATCAACCAAAGATCAGAGTTTGTATAATAATGCTTGAACAACGAAAACTACACACAACACCAACGACAACAATTTGTAACTAACAACTGAAGAAGAAAAACAAATAATGAAAATTATATATATAATATATACATTTATAGGAGATGTAGGAGTTGATATATTTAATATTGGATTTAACTTGGCTAGTATTAGGATTAGTTTTTTAAGTAGTTTTCGTGGCACTGGTATTGGTTTTTAGACCATGCACTCTACAATTTCGCTATCAAAATGTACAATAAAATTACAATAAAAAAAAAAATATTTAATTTTCGTTATTTTAACAGTATTCCAGTTTCAGCATCAGTTTTAACTATAGTGCTACTGTTATCGTTGTGTAAGACGGTGACGATGAAATTTATCTAAAATGGTTGTTTTTTTTTCTGTGCAACAAAAAAATAATTACAAAAAGTAAATTACAGGGTTTTTTTTAATTTAATATAAAAAATATTAAGCAAATTTAGGAATAAAAAAAATTAATTTAGTATATAGAAGTAGCAGCATGGAAAGAAAATTATTGTATAGGTCCTAGATTGGCTGGTTGGTTTACGTGGCTGGTCATGTCCACCGTGACAAGACCACAATTAGCGCGTTAGCACCGTTTTGCTACCACTTCCGTCACCACAAGGCTTATGTTTATTCTATAACGGATTTAATTTCAGATCCAGTTCGCGGCATTCAGGAACCTTACCATTTCTGCAGGTTGCTTAGACGCTAGATCGCTAAGATCATTAAATTCATGGCTACCCAGAGCTTTTCTTCTGGCCCTGGCCAGCGTTGGGCATTTACACGTGAGGTACATAATGGTTTCTTTCTCATTCTGTTCACCACAACTGCGGCATGATGTGTTGAATGGAATACCTAATCTGGTCGCATATTCGCCAATTGGCCAGTGCCCCGTGAACATATCTATTGCTCTTGCTATGTCCCACCGAGATAGCTTCAATAGGTTGTCCGTTCTTTTGTTGCCGTACGTCGGCCATATTTTCTTTGTCGTACGGCATGAGGTTAATTCTTTCCACCTTCTTTTCGCTGAGGATAAAAAGTGTAGAAAGATATCCCTTTTAACTCTGTTTAGTGATGGATCCACCTATTCTTTAGAGAAGCATTCAGATTGGAACCCCTCTTTGCTAATTCATCAGCATGTTCATTTTCTGTGATGTTCCTATGTCCCGGAACCCACAGTTATGTAACATTATATTGATAGCTTATATTCTTAAGCTCGTGAGAGAATTTTCTGACAAGCATGGATGTTATCATCGCAGAGTTAAGTGCCACGATTGCTGCTTGGCTACCAGTGACAATGGCAATGCTTCACCCAATGCTACTCCCAAGTATTTGGCATGCTTTCCAGATTTTTAGCATTTCAGCTTGAAATACACTGGATTTATTGGGAAGTCTGAAAGCATGTTCTATTTTGAGTTTTTCTGAATAGACACCAGCACCGACACCGCAGTCCATTTTTGACCCATCAGTGAAGAGAGTGATGTCTACTTCACCCAAAAGGTTTCCTTGTCTCCATTCTCTTCTTGATGGAATCTTTACTTTGAAATTCTTAACAATTTCCAGTATAGGTCCTAACTATAGAACCATCCATCGCAGCCCACCTCAATCGGTTTCACCAATAATAAAATAGAACAATATATGCAGAATAATAAACAGAACAAATGCGGATCAGTAAGGATAAATTTAAAAAATCCGACTAATTTGTAACGGTTCATAAAAACTACTTATATATCCCTTGCAAAGAGAAAGGAATGAAAGAGACTCTTCATCGATTTCTCTACGAATATCCGATTCAACCCCCGAATAAATTTACAAAATTTTACAAACTCCCTACTTTAGCAAAAATATATCCGTTAAGGAAAATTAAAGAATTAATTTTATTTCTGAACTTTATATAGAACATATTTGACAACCAAAAATAAAAGGATATCGCATCTGCACCTTGGGTATACTCCTTCTGCTTAGATAGATTTCTACAGAACAGACTTTTAAATCAAACAGCGAACCAAAGAATTTCTTTTCTTTACTATTAATTTATACCCGTGATAAAAGTATAGAACTAATAAACAAAGTTCGGTAACTGATTTTCAATCGATTACTAAATAAAACACACCCTGTAAAAAAAACAAGAAGTCGTGTAATCTTTAAAGTACATTCTAATTGAAAACAAAAAAATTAAAAATAAAACTGTAATACCTAAAACAAAAATGAAGGAAGGATAGCAAACAATTTTACCGTTATTTTATTTTTATTATTTCTTTTTTTTAGATATATGTAAAAAAAAAAATCAATTGAAATTGTAAAAAATTATTAAGCTTTTATCGTTATATTTCGACTACTTTTTCTATTATTTCTATCTGCTTTATACATTCAATCTTTTAGCTAATACCTTTTTATTTTATTTTCTATTTACAAAACTTTATTTTAGTGGAGTTAAATGATTTTTATGGATGAGTGAATAAAACAATAAATAATAAGTACAGTATATCATTATTATACCTATATTATGTATTTATATATAATTGTACATTTCATACATACACATTATATACATATATATATATATATACATGTGACAGAAAGAGATAGTTAATTTATAGATCTGGGCTATAAAAAAAATTTCATATGGATTTTTTTTTATGCTCGATTTTAAGTATTACAATACATACCTATATACATATATATATATATTTTATACAAGAAAATTTCACTTATGCACCCTCTAGCAAAGAAACTTAACCTAGAATTTTATTATTTTGTTTTATGTCATATAAAATTATATCCTAAAAAAATAAATAATTATTTATTATTTAGATAATTAAAAAGAAAATCGGGTGGCTCAATAATGCGTTGTAAGAAATTATGAACAACTAATTGATGCGGCTCAAATTGTGACATTTCCCTCCATTTTTTGCGAACATCAAAACAAGAAAAGGCTACAGAAAAAAAGATAAAATTTAATTATTTAAAAAACTAGGAAGAATACAGTTGACTTTGTCAACTCTTAGATACCCGTACGAACCGTTAGTATGTTCACAGCCTGTCACTCTGCTTACAATATTATTTTTTTAATATTTTAGTATTTTAAAATAATTTGGGTGAATTTTATAATTTCTAGTACTATGGGTTGTACATATATTCAAACTATAAGTTTATATGTACATTCTTCAAAAGCAGATTCTAACCTTCCACATAACGATTATCAATCCAAAACTTTTTCAAATATTCTATAGTACCATTTAATACTAAGCGGTAAATGTATATTAAATTTACTAAGTACAAAACAGTAAATATAATTTTAAATATTATATTATATTATATTTAAATATTCCATTGACAGAATAATTTCTTATAAGTACAATAAAATACATATATGTATGTAAATACGGCGCTATATAATATACATCTATACTCTTATCATTCATGCACTAGTGACATATACGATATGTAAATAAACATGATATTATATAAGTATGTATATCAATATCATATAAATAAAAATTCTTCAAGCAACCGTTATGTTGTTTGTTTAATTAAATTTTTTTGTACTACGCATTATATCCTCAACAATTTCAAATTATCGAGTAAAACAAAATGGAAAAAATTCGTTAAAGAAAAAAATTTGTTAGAAAATTTGAAAAAATCAAGTAACACTTTCGTCAATTATAAAGTAACCCTATATTATTAAAAAAAGTTGTTAACAAAAATAGGAGTATAATGATGAAGCTTTAATTTTTGTGTATTACTTCAAAAAAATTTTAACAGGTGTTCAAGTTACAGGTGTTTAAAAATAGGAAATTTTCAGTTTTTGACACCTTACAGCTCCTAAACGGGGAGTGATACAAAAAAAATTTCTGAAATAACTCATACTTATTTTTAAAGATCTAACTTCTGTCAAAATTTCAAGTTTCCAACTTTAACCGTTTAGAAGATAGAAGGGTTAAAGAATTTTGCAAAATTTGAGTTTCGCATAACGGTAAATTAAGACACCGTATGCCACAAATATATATTTATTGTGTATATACTTTTAAATCTAATGAAAGTAGTAATCGTTTGGCGTTTTCAAAATGAAGATATACCTTATACAACTTGTGCTATAACAATTTAAATATAGAGCTTTTTTGAACCTTTGGGGAGCTGTAGCTCCGTAACGGGTGGGGCTACAAAAAAAAGTTATTAAAAATAAAATTAATATTTTTGTGAGATCTATCAGCAGTTAAAATTTCATAGCTCTATTTAAAAAAAAATGTCGGGATCTAAAAGTTAGGTGTTCGAGAGCTACCTTAAGGTTTGGTCCAAACTCAACCAAAAAAAATAGGGAATCTACAAATTACTCCAAGAACATTTTGTGTAAATTTCAAGATTCTAGCTTTCTTAGTTTTTGAGTTAGCGTGCTGACGGACGGACGGACGGACGGACGGACATGGCTCAAGTCTTAGAA
Organism: Poecilobothrus nobilitatus; assembly: GCA_947095535.1. Lineage (NCBI taxonomy): Eukaryota > Metazoa > Arthropoda > Insecta > Diptera > Dolichopodidae > Poecilobothrus > Poecilobothrus nobilitatus. Next base: position 264,035,659 of record OX352774.1, on the reverse strand, counting down.
TTTTTTTCTGATCCGATCCATACCTTTGAAGGTATATCTAGCTCGCTTATTTCGAGGTGTTACAAACGAAGGAGTAATTTTATTATACCCGATCCTATCGTACGGGTATAAACACAACAGAAAAACTAAAAATTAAATGAAAATTTAACAAACAAAAGTTTTTAAAAATTTTTTTCAAATTTTGTTATCAAAATTTTAGGTAACCCGTAAATTTTTATTATTATGGGTATTCCATAGTTTTGCTTTGTTTTTGATAGAAATAATAGAATTTAAATTTTTGTATAATAAATACATCATAGTTTTGTTGAATTTTTAATTTTTGAATTTTATCTTAACTATAATTGGACAAACTTTCTCGTTGTTTTTGAATATTTGATAAATTTTTGAAATGACAACAGGTACTTATAATGTTATGACACAACAAACAAAATAACAAATTTATTGAAACTTTTTAAATTATTTTTGTTTTTAATTATGAAGTTTATAAATATTTATAATTTTTAGAATCAGCTTCCATTCAATATTTTATTTGTATATCTCCTGTTTCAAGATTTTTTGTTTTCCTATTTTTTACAATAACTAACTTCTCATTATTTTTAAATGAATTGAAATGTTCATCAAAAAAAACAATAAATTATGAAAAAATAATGAAATAACATTGAAAATTTAAAAAAATCAAAAATGAAAAACATATACAGGGTGTCTTGCAGTCTATAGTCGAAAGTTGTAAACTAAACACGGCAGCTAAATAATGTAAACCAGCAGTTTTTAAAAGCGGACATTTCCAGAAGATAATACAAACTGTTCAGAAATGTGACTTCCACCAATATTTGAAAATTTCTTATAAGAAAAAATGTGAAAATAGGACTTTTTTGCAATTTTGAGGGGCTGTAAATCCGAAACCCTATATAACTAAGAAAAACCATTAACACACGTAAAAATATATTACTAGAACTTCAATTTTTATACCTTTACCGAAGAAAAATTTGTACAGATGCCTAAGTTACAGGTATCTAAAAATAGCATATTTTCAATTTTTCACCCGTAATAGGTCTTAAATAAGGGGTGATAGAAAAAAATTTTCTGAGCAAACTTATACTAATTCTAAAATTTTTTTCTTGTCACAAAATTTCAAGTTCCTGTCTCAAATCGTGCCAGACTTATGGAGGTAACAAAATCATGCAAAATTTGATTTTTACAGAAAAGATCCTGTCGAATGGCGTTTTTAGATTGAAACAAGGTATAATGTAAATCAACTGAAAATGGGGCTTTTTCGCAATTTTGAAGAGCTGCAACTTTGGAACCCTTTACAACTAAAATAAACCTTTAACACACGTAAAAATATATTACTGTAGCTTTAATTTTTATATTTTACAGAAGTAAAATGTGTACAGGTTCCTAAGTTACAGGTGTTTAAAAACCGCAAATTTTCAATTTTTAAGCCCTAATAGCTCATAAACAGGGGGTAGTCCAAAAAAATTTTCTGAGCAAACTTATACTAATTCTAAAAGTTCATTCTTGCCTCAAAATTTCAAGCCTGTATCTAGAAGCGTGCGGGAGTTATGAAAGTAGAAAAATCATGCAAAATTTGGTTTTCACATAACGGTAAATTTAAATACTAAATTTAAAAAAATTGTATAATTTTGATATTAATTTACAAAGATAAAAGAAATACCTGTCGAATGACGTTTTCAGATTGAAAAAATCTTAAGCAGAACATAAGATATATGCATTTAAAAATAGGGCTTTAGCTTGAGTTTGAGGGGCTTTAGCTCCGTAATGGAAGCGGCTACATGAAAAAGTTGTTCCACAAAATTATTTTTTTATGAGACCTACCCATGGTTAAAATTTTTTTTCTCTATCTTTAACGGTGTAGAAGTTTTATAAACAGACGGACGGACGGACAGACAGAGTGAAACTAATAAGCACATTTTTTCAAAATTTTTTTGGAAATGTGCTAAAAATGTTAAACGGAACATCAAATATACGTATTTAAAAATAGGGCTTTTTCAAAGTTTGAGGGGCTGTAGTTCCTTGATGTTCCATCATTTTTTAATTTAAATAAGTAAGAGGAAGTCAGACAGCACCCAAAATCATACATTTTTAATTAAAATTTTATATTTTACTTATTTATTTTTATTTTATTTATATTTTATATTTATTCAAACTTATCTTATAATTTTTTATAAATTCTTCATTTGAATATAAGTTTAGTTCAAAATTATTTAAATAATTTCTGATCAACATAAGCTATTATGTGCTTAAATAATCGACTACAAGCTATTTATACTATAATACCGTTAATTGATTTTCAACAGATTTTAAATTTAAATCTTAAAAATATTTTAAAAATTTTTATTATTTTAGTTAATTTAATGTAAAAAAAAAAAAACATAAGTAGTTTACCTTTATTTCTTAAGGCGGAAAGAAGATTCTAAATATTTAAAATAAACTTAATAAAATTGTTTTATATCATATTACAAACGTTTATTCTAAAACAAAAATAAAAAAAAAAAATTATTATTAAATATTCTCTTTAAAAAATGTTTATTAGAAATAAATTAGATCTAAATAATTTAATTCAAAAATGTCACGAGCTTCTTTTTACTCACACATTTTTCTTCTATTTTCTTTTTTCTTTTTCTTGTCCATTAAAATTTTATTAAAATTTTATTATTAACAATTTTCATTTTATATTATTTTTTTTTTTTTTTTAATTGAATTTATTAACCATTTAACTATTGTTTAATATTATCTAATCTTTAAACGGTCATATTCTGATATTCTGACTCTTATCATAAATTAATTTTACCTAAACGAATTCATTAAAAACTAATTTATATCATGATATAAATGTATATTAAATGGTACCTTTATTGCACCTGAGAGAAATTATTCGGATCATTAATAAAGCCATTTTATATTATAATATGCTGTTTCTATATAGTTAAAACATTTAATTTGATCAATTAGACTTTTTAGTACTATTTAGTACTATTTAGTATTTCAAAAAAATAAATTCCATTGACAAAGCATTGTTTTCTTTAAGTATTCCCAAAACGTTTCCAGAATGGAATTGTATCTTTTAACAAAGTGAAGTTTAATAAAAAAAAAAAAAAGAAATGTTTTGGATGTTTCCTTGATATAAAATTCAAGGTAAAAATTTATTAGCATTAACAAAAATTTATATTCAATTCAATAAAAGACAAACAGATTATAGATGATAAAGTTTTGTTCTAAAAATTAAAGTTTCTTTGTTCGTCCCGAAAATTTACAAAAATTACTAACTAGTTGCTTTTGATTGGTTGGTTTACATGGCTGCTTTGTTCTTACAAAGAACAAATAACAAAAATAATAAGCCATTTTGATACTCTTTAATACTTTTTCTTTTAATTTATATTGGAATCATTTTATATTAGATATATATTATATATTTACTTTATATATGGTCCGCAAGAGGGACTTCTAATTGAAATAACTTTTTCAATAATTATTCAAAAAAAACCTCTTACGAGCTATGCTTAATTTGAATTTACGCTCACTTATAATTTGACTTTCATTAGTTTGATAAGAACTTAAACAATTTCGACTTAATATATCAGGATTAGACTATAAAAACTTTTAATAAACTAAAATTAAAGAGAAATTTTCTTCTTCAGCATAAATCAAAAAAAAAATTATTGCTGAAAAAGAAATTAAAACAAATAATGTTGTTGAGATAAAATACAATCCACCCCATGAAAAGACTAATCAATTTCTATTTTACATTTTTTTCAATCTAAAAACCTCAAACGACACACAATTTCCTAAACTGGTTGTATAAGTAATGAAATATTCTGTTAAATTTTTTAAACGTAATATAAAAGAAAAATTTTCTGAAATTTACGCTTTGTATTTATCATAAACTATTTAAAATTTGCCATTTCACAAAAGTAAAATATTTCGGAAAACATACGTAAGTTAAATAAGATCTAATAGCCACACTTACTAAATTCTGTATTTCGTTACATTTAAGGATTGAATTACGCTCATGTAAATACTGTTATAGCGTAGCGATAATTACGGATAATTATCTGCTAAGAAAAATTCTGAACACTACACTAAAATTTAAATTAATTTCGGAACACTACAGGCTGGATATAGACCATAATATTTAATAAGAAAAAATACTATATAGTATGGTATCAAAGTGACCATGTTATTATTATTATTATTATTAAAGTCAAAAAACATAAAGTCAATTTTTACAATAAAGTAAGACCTACAATTATATTTAATTAATGAAAATATGCTTCTTAAAATCTATTTTTCTAACATACCTTATTTTGTAACTTGCAGATATTAATTGCCTTTAGTTAGCAATTTAAATGTTAATTAAAAGAAGCAGTTTTTTTTTTAATGTCACTTTACTTGATAATTACAAAGAAAAAATGCTTAGACATAAAATGTAATACGATCTTTCTCAGAATTAATTAATTATTTCCGTAAATTTAATATACCTATTATATACCTAATATTATTATATCATGTTAAACTGTAGAAGATATTTTAACTTTTATCATATTAATTATAAAAATACGTGAATTCTTTTTTTTTTGCATTTCAATATGATACCACAAACACCCTTACTTATATAGGGTATATAGGGTATATAACTGCTTATATAGGGTATATCGGTATAGGACTAGATAAGTACATAAAAAATTTTTAGATGAATTTTAGAAATTTCATTGCATTATTTATTTGATATTTAATTTTCGAATTACATGTTATTATTTCGAATTTTAAACATTTAATAACATAATATTTAGACAGGGTGTTTCAGATTTTATTATTATACTATGATCATTTATATTTTTTAATAATTGAAAATTATGAAAATGATTTTAAGAATTTTGGTTTGATTTTTTGTATAGGTGGTTTTTTACTCTTTAGAAATTTGGTACACTGTATAATATTATGACATTGTACATATATACATATATGGAATGCAATCCCAAATTTATATATGTACATAATAGGGATTTTTATTTTTGCGAGGGTAGGTGGGAATCATCGATAGAACCTATAGAGGAGTGAAAACTAGTACGAGTCCTCTATGAGTGTGTCGGACTTTAATCCACTAAACACCACCTCCCTTTTTTGACCAAACAATAGATTATACGACCTTTAGTACTCATGTCAAACTGGTCAGAGGAAGTTTAGTTATGGAATGAAAATTGATTTCAAATTAGCAGGCATATTTTGAATAAAGTTGTTAATATTTACCTTGAATCTTTCAACGTTGTAAACGGGATAGTTTCGAGTTGGTGCTAATATTTGCTAAGTTGCAAAATTTGTATATTTTACATCAACTGGTGAAGAACGTCAGTAAAATTTTTTATGAAATATTTGCTATAATTATGACTTATTATTTAAATGTCAAAAAACCAAAGCTATATTTGACAATTCAAAAACAAATCTAAAAAATATGCAATGGTCTTGCAAAAATTTACAGTAGGATTCACCTCAGCTCTTGCAAAGTTTTGCAAAATTTATACATGAAAACAACAACAAATTTTTCACTGTCTAAATGTTTAAATATGCTCTAGTGTGTTAAAAATGCACTTTTGTAAGACTAGGTTACAACGGTACCTGAATACCCCTAATATTAGGAATTAAATAATATTCTCTTCAATTTTTCTTTAATTTTTTTTTTGTTTTTTTGTATAAAATTTTAAGAAGATAAATAAAATTGTTTTTCAAATTCAACAATGAACAAATAAAAAACGCAGGCACAAAAAAATGAGAAGATCCTGATAAAAAACAACAGCAAATACATTTTTTTATTTTTTTTTTTTAAATAAAACAATATTTACAAACAATATACACAATGATAACAATAAAATAACATACAAAATGTTAATCTTTAACAGAGTTGCAGAAACTTGTAAATAAAATTAAAAATTACTTCAGGCATATTTTTCGTTTTGTTTAATATGATTATAAGGCATTTGGTTGATGTTATGTTATCCAGATTAAGTATTCATCTGGATCTTAACTGTAAATTTTGTAGGGAAATTGACGCTATAGAAAGCGTGGATCATTTCTCTGCATCTGTCCCAATTTTTTAAGAAAAGGCAGAACTATAAACGTAGTTTTTTTTTTCCAAGATTTATGTCAACTCTGTGACAAGAATCTGAGAAACTTTCAAAGCTTCTTTCGTTAGAGTGATATCATCGTGGCAGAAATTTAAGAAAACTTTCTTCTCTTGTACTACGGATCTAGAGTTTTAGTGATGACTGACGCATTAGCTCAGCCTTCATTAATAACAAAACAAAAATACGTTTACTGAAGATTTTCTTTTTATATAATTTATTTAGGAATTAAAAAATATAAAATTTATTTATTGAATTTAAAGGCAGATAATTATATAAAAAATTTTAAGAATTAAAAGGACGAAGACTACCACATTTATTTATTCATTGTCAATTTGTTCCTCTAATCGAACTTTGTTAGGAAATCCTTTTACAATTATTTTCCTAATAAGGAAATTAATAATTAAAATTAAAATACTGTACTGTAATACTTATACTGTATTAAAAATATTAAAATACTGTACTAATGCTGTATTAATTTTGTCATACAGCAAATATGGCAAAATAATACTCAATTTGTTGACCTCAGACGGGAAAATTTCTCATCTTACCAAGAACGCATGTATTTCCGACGATTATGTATTTCTGGACAATAATAGTGAACTAAGTAAATTTTAAAAAAATCTTAAAATTTCTATCTGGGAAAAGTGTCCTTCCCAAAATTCAAAATTAAAACTCTTTAACTGCGTTCCCCTAAAATGCAAAAAAAACCTTTATATCAAACCCAGAAATTATTGGTAGGCTAAGTAAAGCAATAATTAAAACTATTAGTTCAACATTTATCTATTAAAAAAATTAAAGTGACTATTTTAGATGATCAACAGCCAAGACGAACGAACAAATTATTAAAGTCAAGTCAAATTCTTACGTTAATTTTACTAAAAACTAAAGCACGAAAACATAAACAAAAGAAAAATAATTATATGAAAGATAAAATATGGAAAAACTATTTTTCCATACATAGATATATAATTTGTTTTTTTTTTTGTGTTATAAATAGTATGGAAAATCCTCATGGAAAATTCATACACAGTAAAAAAAAAAAATTTAAAAATACACTCAGGAAAAACAACGAAATATAACGAATATGAAAATGAAATTTAATAGCAAAATGCACTCAACTGTTAAGTGCACATCAAATGAATATTAAGGACATTAACGGATAACAAAAGTTTAAAATAAACGAGTAAAAAAAAAAAAATTAAAAACAAAAAAAAGGAAACCATTTTAATTTTCAATTTCATATTATATATTTAAAATTTTCATTTTTTATTTTTCAAAAGAATTTTTCTTAACTGTTTCTTATTTCTTTTTTATATTTTGTACGCTATTTTTGGAATAACTTTATCAAATTTAAAAAAAAAAAAAAATATGGAAAAACTTATTTTCATCTTAAGTCAAGAGAAAATGCTAAAGTCATTTTCTTTTTATTTTCTGTTTTGTTTTTTTTATCTTTAAGATTCACATAAGAGTTTAGAGTTTAAATCATATTTTTTTTTTCCTTTATACCAGATAAAATTATAGAATCGCTTTTTATATTTTAATTTTTTTTGTTTTGTTTTAATATGAGTGTCATTAAAAATAAAACCGTTTCTGTTGGAATGAATATTTTTTTGCTTTTCTCTTAATTTATGTTCTTAGGTAATAGATCAAAAATTAAATAGGTATGAAAATTTAATTATAACATTTAAAAATATTTGTTTCCATTGAAGAAATAAAACAGTTAAGTGAAAATACAAGAACAAAACATTTTCGTAATTCAAATGAAAAAACAAACTTTTAGGCTTGATAAGGACAATGCTTAAGACATAAAAGGGAATAATTAAGCATACAGAAACTAAAGAATTTTCTATATGACTTGTATTAAGGCATATTTGTAAATGGAATGGGGTGTGGGAGCAGGATGGGGCTTAAACACTAGACAGGTTCATTAAAATAAGGAATAGCAGAATAACGGGAGCGGGATGGGGGTTAAACACTAGACAGCTTTATTCAAATAAGGAATCTATATAAAATTCCTTATTTGAATAAATCAATGTTTAAACCTCATCCCACTCTCGCTAGGAATCAATATAAAATTCCTTATTTGAATAAATCTGTCTAGTGTTTAACCCCCATCACGCTCACCCTATTCTGCTATTCAATATTCCTCTATTCCGCTATTCTGCTATTCAAATATTCCTCTTGGATTGATAATATATCTAGTACAGTACAAAGTGTGAAAATGGCTTCTTATAGAAATAGAAACGATTCATCGTGAGGTATGAAAAAATGAAGAAGCGACTTTTAATAGTAACTTATACCTTTAGGGTACCCTATTATCACAATGTACGGCTATGAAAAAGAAATAATATTTTACAAGTTTTAAAATCTGTAGCTTGTAGTTCTTATTGACTTTGTTATTCCCAATAAAATATCTAATATAAAACAACTTTATAACTTCAATATAATATATATTATACTACTCAGACTATTAACATTGTTTTATTTTAACATGCAAAATAATAATATGACAAATAATTAACATTACCTTAAATAAACTTTTCCCAAATTCTTTAGTTTTTCATTATACATAGTATGAACCATTAAGTCATAAAAAAAAAATTCATTCATTTCATATTTTGCGGCTATTTTCATCAAAAAAATGATCAGATAAAATTTCAAATTAAAATTTACATATTGTAAACGGATAAATCAAAAAAAAAAAATAAGTAAATAATTTTTTTAATAAATTTACAAATAGATGTAAACATGGGGTATATATAGTATATATAAATATTATATACATACATATTTAACATTTTAGTAAAGCTCACATTTACTGTGCCAAAAAAAAATGGCAATTTTTTAATGTCAAATATTTAACTTTAGCTTGTTATTAAAAAATAAAGCTAAATTTTTGAAGCTATGTTCATTCGTATACAAATCCTTCTTCAATTTATTTACTTGTTCTTTAACAAATAATTATATAAAACCTACAGTAGATAATATTAGGGAAATTTATATGATACTATTTACATATGTCAATAATATGTACACTAACTATGTGAAAATAAAATGTATTTTATAATACATTCGGAATCGAAAACATAATCAGTTTTGAAGTATATTAACCCAAAATTGTGCAATGTAAATAGCATTAACAACAAAGGTGTCATTAGTCTTCAAGTTCAGTAAAAACTTCGGTTTAATTGTTAACTTTTCAAAATAAAAAACTTCTCAACATTTCTTTAAAGTATCTGATATCTAAAGCTTGGACAGTCTTTAATGTTTAACAAAAAACTCGTTTAAAGCCACCTGGTATAGTAACACATCTTTGTAATCCTTGAAATTATAGTAACAACAGTTAGAATCCTATAAAATCACACAAACAAAGAGAAATCACTTAGTTAATAATGTTCTACAAGAGTGTAGTTATTACATTTAACATAACTAAATTAGAATATTTTATTTCCAACATAACGTGAATTTCAATCTGAATTTAAATACCAAATAAATGGAATATTGTTTGTCCTGCTACTTATTTATGTGCATTCATCCGCTGAACTTTATGATTTTAAAAAACATTATGGCACATTTATTTGATCTACAAATATATACATACATACATACAACGTATACAACGTATACAGATAAAATAATTTTTTAAAAGAAGCATCCAAGTATCGCAAAAATCATTTAAAAAACAAAATATGTACTCATATTGTATTAAAAAGCACCAACAAAATAACAATCAAACTTTGAGCTAAATTACAAGTATAGTAAGAAAGAGAATATTTAAAAAAAAAAAAAAAAATTAAAGTTGAGTAGATATCTGCAACAAACAATAAAAAACGAAAAATAAAATAAAAATAAAATGTGGATAAACCAACAAAAACAAACCATATAAAGAAAACAATAATACGTTAAAAAGAAAAAGAAGAGAAGAAAAAAAAAAAAGAATAAAATTCAATTATTTTTCCTCTGTTGTACACAATAAATATATACACATAGATATAAATTAAAATTAACGTTATATGGTGTGGTATGATACCCATTTTTGAAACAATTTGCATGTAAACACGGATAATGCATCTTTACCTTAAGACAAGATACACCGTATGTGCATTTTTTCCTTTTTATTTCTTATTTTTTATTCATTTAATATATTTTTTTTTTTAGAATACTTTTCAGATGCACGGCAGTAAAAATAATTTTAAATGATTTAAAAAGTATATTACTACGAACCGACAAACAAACATTGTTATATACAATACAATTCAAAAAAAAAAAATTAATAGTTTTTTAATCAATTGAATCTATAAATGACTTTTTGATGACTTAGAATCGCTTAAGTGACTATAAAATTTGAAATTTTTAATTTTTCTAAAAAGCTTTTTTATTAATATAAAGTTGATCGTCTCATCCAGGCAAGTCATACGAGTATTTATGAAGAACTCTTCGATTTACTCTTTGTTTCATACTCTCTTTCCTTAAACCACAAAATTAGTTTATAACAGAAGAAAAGAGGGTACGAAACGAAAAGTAAAATGTTTTTCATAAATATTTGTGTGCCTTTGCTGATCTATAAACTAAGAATTTATTTTTAATATTTTCTCCTTAATTTGAAAGATTTCAATTACAATTAAAAAAATCTCAAGCTTAATTTTTAATTATTTAGCTTCCTGCCCATTAATCCAATATTTAACCAAACTTCTAAATGAAGAAAACCGTTAGCATAAATTTTGGATTATTCTCTTTCTTTTTGCAACTTCAGAATTAATGATTTAAAGTTCGATATCTTGTAGGTTTCGAACTTTTATTTGAAATGATTGCAAATTAGAAAAAAATGAACAAAACTATAAATGATTGGAAAATGAAATTTTTTCTTTAAATCCGATTTTAAATCTACAGCAGTGATAGAACTTCTTCAGAACATAATATTTTCCAAGTCACAGTATTTTGGGGCAGTGCTATTGATCATAAAATGAAAACTAGCTAGTCACTGCTGTAGATCAGTGACTAGCTAGTCAAATATCTGGCAAAACTATTTGCTAAAAAAAGAAAGAACTAAATTAATCTTACTGTCTTAATAATATTTTAACACTTAATAATAGTGAACAAATTTTTTTGAATAGTAGTGTAAATAAAAAATTTTCTGATATAGATCTTATATTTCATATTATATATGTACATTATATGCATTCCTATTATATACATAAAATGGAATTTTCTTAAAAGAATTTAAAATTAGGCTAAAAACATTTTCTTTGCTTCGTAAAAGACAAAATGTGAATTTTATAAGACAAACAAATAGAATCAATTTGGCTTTTAAGATTGTAATAGAACACAAATATTTTACTAGTTATTGCTGCAGTATTAAAGTGGAATTATTTGAATGCATTTTAAATTATAATATGTAAAGGTGCAACATAATATTGTATATTGTTTTTTATTTTGTTTTTTTTTTTTTTTTTTTTTATTTTTTGTTTTATTAATGTAAAAATAAAAATAACATGAACCTTTTATCAGTTCTATAGAAGGGATGAAGAATTCAAAAAAAAAAAAAAAAAAAAATTATATACAATAATAAAGTAAAGAAATTAGATCTGATATGAATGATGTAAAGACTATTTTTGGGTGATGAATTTAGGTTACAAGGGTTTTCAATATATTTTAATTTCTTTATTTTGGTTTTTTATAAAAAAAAAAAAATGAATTAAGAATAAAAATTTTATCTATACTTTTTCATTAATTTTTTTTTTTTTTTTTTTCTTTACTTAAATAAAAAACTAAGCATTAAATTCTTGCGGTATTGTTTAAAATTTAACGTGAATTCCATAATGAATAAATTCATCATTGTCATATTTAACACTTCAACCTAATGGAATCTATAGAAAAAATAAAAATGAGATATTTGAATAAATATATTTTTGGAATATAATAGAAAATATAAAAACAAAAAAAAAAAAATGAATAAAATAAAAGCATTTATTAAAATATTTTTAGCATTATGACCTCTCTTTTATACAAAAGAACTTTAAATATTCTTTATTACAAAGTTTCTACATTAAGTTATGGTTTACATTCATTTTTAATGTATCTATAGGTAAGTTTTTATAGGCGGGTAAAGTATTCAAATTTATGTTTCGACTTATGACTCTTGTAACTCGAATTTAAAATAGTTTATGGTCTATTTTCATATTTAATATACCTTGGAATATTGGGACAAGTATTTTCTTTAAATAGGTCAAAGATGTTTTATTCTATTTTTAAAATTATAATACCTACATAGGTACATATTTTGTAAATTTTTTTTTAGATCTTTTAATAATTATTTAATTGAATGCGTGTTCTGTAATTAGAGTAAGATTTAATAAAAAGGGAACTATATTTTATGAGAATTAAAGTCAGAATTATTTTGTTTTTATTATGTTTAAGATATCAGATTTTTTCTTTGGGTTAAAGTAACAATTGGTTTATGTTCAGTTCAGATTTCAGAGCAAATAGTCTATAGAAAGTAATAACAAGTTCAAAAGAAGAAAAGTAAGAGTATAGTTCAAAATCTAAATAATGTGGTTTGGTAATTGCAAAAACTGATAGATAATAAATGATCAAAGTTAAATTAATAAAACCCAAATGCCCCAAAATGTCCTTTTTCTTAGACTATTATTAACATTTACAAGATAAACGGTAGGTATTTCGAACAAAATAATTAAGTATTTGCGAAAACTAACACAAAATAATAGTAGTAATAAAAGTAATACATTGAAGCAATAAAATTTAGTAATTAATCTATCGTTTTCTGGGATTTCCCCCACAGACAAGCCACTTATTAAGCACCTCACCTACTAAAAATTATATTGCGTTTAAAATATTTAAAAGTGTTTTCTTTTATTCCTTTTAATGCAATAATTATATTTAATTTTTTGAAATTTAAAATAAATTGTACCAAATGCTATTCTCAAGAACCTATAAAAATGCATGTCCTCTGCATGTACTTTATCATTTGATATTCCATCATTTGATCATTCCATCAAAAATTCGATTTTAAATATAACAAAAACATTAATATGAAAACAAAATAAATAGCAAATTAAAAACATATTCCAAAAAAAATTTTCCAATTAAATAATTAAATCTTAATTATAAATATTATTCACCTCAATATCTACTTCTGTAAAATATACATATATACCTGTACACATATAACTTATATGTGTACAATACACTCCTATTAGCAACAAATTTTTGCATATTTAATTTAACTGATTTGCTACTAACAATCCGCTTTAGAATTGTTAAATTGTTATAATTAAAATACAACAAGAAAAACAAAATAAAATCAAAAGAAAAGAAAATTTCCATTTATTTCCATTGTAATCAAAAAATATATAGAAGGGAAAATTCAATTAATTTTCCAATCATTAAACTTTCTGTATATACATACAAATATACATACGCTAAAATAATTTAAAGAATTTCCCTTTTTACCATCCAATCAAATTAACTTTGATGATAATGGTGATGATAAATATGATGAATGATTATAATGATAATAATGATGATTAAAATAATGATGATGATAAGAATGGTAATAATAATAATGTTGGTTGACTGACTTTTTAGTTAATAAAAAACAAAATTTTAAAATTGATTAACATACGTTTTTGATAAGGTTTTAATGAAAACTTTTACCTTAAAGGATTTGATTCGTAATATAAATCTAATGAAATTTAAAATCAAATCTATTTAGAATAAAGCAAATTACAATTAACAGAAATTTAATTATAATGGAAAATTCATTAAGAGGTATTGTGCATTTATCAAGAAACGTTAAGGACAATCATTATCTGTTTTTGTATCGGAAAATTCTAAAGATGATTTTATTATTTTATTAAAATAAAATAATAATAATTATAGAATATGTAAAGTAATAGCAAAACTATTTCGATTTAATATTTAAGCCTTTTGAAATTTAAAAAGTAATATTAGTTTCCATTAAAAATATTCAAAAAATTTTTAATCTGTGTAGAAACCTGGGTAACAGACTGACTTAGCCTGAAACAACTACTATAGTCAATCTGTTATGTGTTTTCTCTAAAATATATGACAAAAATTTATATTCATATTAAGATCGAAACAATTTTTTTTTGTTCCTCATTCCATTATTATAAAAAAAAACATTGTGCATCCATTAAGCCATTAATTATTCATATTAGACTAGAGCTTTAGTTTCTGACATTACTAGTTTCACTATACTCGGCGATTATAGATCAAAAATATAATTGAAATAAATAACTTGTTCTCAAATGAACAATTTGGTTTCAGAGCTATAATAGTCATAACATTGTTCAACCCTCCGTTAATACTTAAAAATTTTGTTCAAAGAAATCTTAATGAAAAAAAGGCATTTGGTTTCATATCATAAGATATTAATTCAACTACAGTATGTATAGCATTTCCTAGTCAAATTAAGCTTTTTACTAAATATTCTCAGGTATTTACTAAATATATTCAGGTTTTTGCTAAATATATTCAGGTTTTTGCTAAATATATTCAGGTATTTACTAAATACGTTCAGATTTTTTTTTTTTGGAATTCAGAGTTTTACTAAATAATTTCAGATTTTTTTTTTTTGCAATTCCGGTTTTAACTAAATAAGTTCAGATAATTTTTTTGATTCAAAAATATTGATAAACATGTAAAAACTCTATAAAATATTTATCGTCGATTTGAAAAATTTTCTTTCTTAAAAAATCGGAATGTTATAATAAATAAAACTGAAACACAATGAACCAACTCGACCAGCTATCTAGATGTTATATTTGAGCTACAACTAATTTTTAATAAACGCATCTCCGCCACAATCAATAAAATTAAATAAATTGTTGCATTTCAGAGTATCTTACTATGTAGATATACGCTTTAAATTATAAAATAATTTACATAATTTATATTAATTTACATTTAATTTGTATATTTCAAAGTTGTGAGGAAAAACTCTTCTGCCCTTTCATCAACCGATATAATTTTTTTAAGTTAATTATATGATATAATATAGCATTTTCTGGCCAAATTCAGGTATTTACTAATTATTCATAGGTATTTACTAATTATATTCAGGTTTTTGCTAAATATATTCAGGTATGTACTAAATAAGTTCAGATTTTTGTTTTTGGAATTCAGAGTTTTACTAAATGAATTTAGATTTTTACTAAATAATTTCAGGTTTTTTTTTTTGGAATTCCGAATTTTACTAAATAAATTCAGATAATATTTTTAATTCAAAAATAAGTAAAAATTAAAAACTTTTTATTGATAAACATGCAAACATTCTGAAAAACATTTACCATCGACTTATCTAACTTTGAACACTTTTTAACACTAAAAGTGTAATAAAAACTAAAGTACCTATTTTAGCTAGAAAATAGAAATTTTTGCAAAATTAAGTCAACGTTAATGGTTTTAATCAACTATGAGAAAATAGGTGGTCAAAGTTTGAATAACCCCAGTGAAAGTTTGTGGTTTTAATCAATTTATTTGATCAATGTTAATGTTACCCTACCTGGTACCTACCAAAAGTGAGACAAGTCGATATTTTAAAGAATTTTTATATGTTTATCAATAGAAAAGTTTTAATTTTTACAATTTTTGAATCAAAAAATTATCTGAATTTATTTAGTAAAAATTGGAATTCCAAAAACAAAAATCTGAACTTATTTAGTAAAAATCTGAATTTATTTAGTAAAACTCTGAATTCCAAAAAGAAAAATCTGAACTTATTTAGTAAATACCTGAATATATTTAGCAAAAACCTGAATATATTTAATAAATACCTGAGCATATTTAATAAATACCTGAATTTGACCAGAAAATGCTATATATATAAACGCTGAAATAGGGAAATTCAACTACACTAAATGCAGTTAGCCCATAATAAGGTATCCAATCTATCTTGATTTTAAATAATTTGTCGAAATTTAAATTTTTAAAAGATCTTATAAAAATTTAGTTTTAATAAGTTGTTGTAAATCCAAGAAATATGTTGAACATTTTTTAAATTATCGTTTTGGTCGAATCGATCTATAAAATAGATAAAACCGATCTACTCTCAAATTTAAAATATTTGTTAGGGTATTAATTTTAAATTCAAACTAAAGTAATTATTTAACTGCATTCAAATATTTATCTACAAACATTATTAAATGCGTAACTACAAATATTACAAAATTTAATATATCTATACATGTAATCTATATTATATATCTATGTATTATTTTAAATTTGTAAAGGAACCAGAAGGAATCGTTATTACACAATTAAGAAGATCACTACAAAAATTGAAAAATAACTTTGAAAAAAATATCTTTACGATGTTATCAGAAAATTAATCCAATTTAATAAAATAATTTTCAATTTAAAAAAGCTAAATATAAATATAAAAATAAATATAAATATATTTATCTAATATTTTATTAATTTTAACTTGCTTTTACAGAGCACCCATATGACATCAATGGCATACAAAAACATCAAAAAAAAATCAGCAAAGCAATAGACTCTTTCTTTAAAAAAAAAAAAAAAAAAAATTTAATATACTTGAAAGCATACAAAAAAAAAAAATATACCGTTTTAAAAGGGTTATATACCTTTACAAGTATTATACTGTACCGACATAAATTAACTTTGAATTGTTAAAAAAATAAATTGTTTTTTTTTTTTTTTTCTTTCTTTCACACTCATATATTCAGCCAGCAACAACAGTGACAAGAACAACAACAACAAAATAAAAACTTCTAATCTTATTGAAAATGTGTGTCTGACTCCTGTTTTTTGTTTTTGTTTTTATTTTTTTTTACTGAAATACGAGTCTATTGGGGCAATTATTGTATTAAATCTGTCTGCAAGTTGTTATTTTTTTTTTGTTTTTTTCAAACAGTTATAAAATTTTTCCTTCTAAGGTGAGGTGGAGAAAAGTGGATATTTAAAATGTAAAAAAAATAAAAAATTAAAGTGTCTTTATCATAACGATAATTTATAAATATTATATGTATTTTACTTTCATTATTGAATACAGAGACAAAAAAAAAAAAAATAAATAACTTTACTTGAAACACATATGGTACCATAATTTAAGGATACATTTTTTAACTTTAAAAATATTTACATATTGAAATTAG
This sequence comes from Poecilobothrus nobilitatus, assembly GCA_947095535.1. NCBI lineage: Eukaryota > Metazoa > Arthropoda > Insecta > Diptera > Dolichopodidae > Poecilobothrus > Poecilobothrus nobilitatus. The sequence continues at coordinate 264,018,360 of OX352774.1, read as the reverse complement.
TACATTTTATTTTGTGAGAATGTAAAATAATACTGTCACATGTTTAATTAAAAAAATATATATATATATATGTATATATATTAGGGATACTTAATTATTATTACCGGAATTGAGTATACTCATATTTTAACCCGTTTTGTACCATTGTATTTATAGTAGTCCCATCATTTTCTTCTTTTACATTGACAGCATTACATATTTTCATGTGTTAACAAGAGATAAAAAAAATAGCAATTTTTAGTTTTAAAAGTTTTTTAATAAAATAATAAAACAAGGTAGAATGTAAACCAACGGTTTTTAAAAGCGCACATTTCCAAAACTCAATACAAACTGTTTAGAAGTGTGACTTACACAAAAATTTGAAAATTTCATGTAATAAGAAAAAATGTGAAAATAGGACATTTTTGAAATTTTGGGGGGCCGTAAGTCCGGAATCCTATATAACTAAGAAAAGCCGTCAACATACGTAAAAATATATTATTAGACCTTTCATTTTCATGTCTTGCCGAAGAAAAATTTGTACAGGTGCCTAAGTTACAGGTGTCTAAAAATAGCAAATTTTCAATTTTTGAGGCGTAATAACTCTTAAAGAGGAGGCGCTACCAAAAAATTTTCTGAGGAAACTTATACTAATTCTAAAAGTTCTTTCTTGTCTCAAAATTTCAGGTTCCTATCTAAAGGGGTGCCGGAGTTATGAAAAAAGAAATTTCATGCAAAATGTGGTTTTCACATAACGGTAAATTTAAATAGTAAATTACAAAATATTACATAATTTTGATATTGTTTTATATAGATAATAAAATTTTCGATCTTCTGCCGGTTTTAGATTGCAAAACTATTACGCAGAGCCCGAGATATATACATCTGAAAATGGGGCTTTTTCGCAATTTTGAAGAGCTGCAACTTTGGAACCCTTTACAATTAAAATAAACCTTTAACACACGTAAAAATATATTATTGTAGCTTTAATTTTTATACCTTGCAGAAGTAAAATGTGTACAGGTTCCTAAGTTACAGGTGTTTAAAAATAGCAAATTTTCAATTTTTAAGCCCTAATAGCTCATAAACAGGGGGTGGTCCGAAAAAATTTTCTGAGCAAACTTATACTAATTCTAAAAGTTCTTTCTTGTCTCAAAATTTCAAGCTTCTATCTAGAAGCGTGCCGGAGTTATGAAAGTAGAAAAATCATGCAAAATTTGGTTTTCAGATAACGGTAAATTTAAATACTAAATTTAAAAAAATTGTATAATTTTGATATTAATTTACAAAGATAAAAGAAATACCTGTCGAATGACGTTTTCAGATTGAAAAAATCTTAAGCAGAACATAAGATATATGCATTTAAAAATAGGGCTTTTTCAAAGTTAGAGGGGCTGTAGCTCCGTAATGGGGGGGGCTACATGAAAAAGTTGTTCCACAAAATTATTTTTTTTATGAGACCTACCTATGGTTAGAATTTTTTTTCTCTATCTTTAACGGTGTAGAAGTTTTGTAAACAGAGGGACGGACGGACGGACAGAGTGAAACTAATAAGCACATTTTTTCAAAATTTTTTTGGAAATGTGCTAAAAAGGTGTAAAAATCATAAAATTTATGTCAAACGAAATAAATGAATTTTAATAAAAAAAAAAACATCTGAACAATGATGTATTGCGGTTAAGTCATCGGATTTCCAATCAAATGTCAAGTCATATCCAATATAGAAGTAATGATTTACATGGTTATTGTTTATAATATATCGTACATAAAATCATATTAAATAAATATGTAATGGCTTGTATAAGATAAAAGATGGCGGGAACAAATGTAATATTTGCATTTTATAATTATCTACAATAGATAGAGTCAAATAAGCAACGAATTAATGAAAATATTGATTCAAAAAACTGAAGCTTTAAATCTAATACGTATAATAAGCGCTTTAGTGTCATATGCTCTATATAAAAGTTGAAAAAAAACGAGGAAGAATACAGTTGCCTTTGTCAACTCTTAGATACCCGTACGAACCGTTAGTATGTTCACAGCCTGTCACTCTGCTTACAATATTATTTTTTTAATATTTTAGTATTTTAAAATAATTTGGGTGAATTTTATAATTTCTAGAACTATGGGTTGTACATATATTCAAACTATATGTTTATACATTCTTCAAAAGCACATTTTAACCTTCCACATAACGATTATCAATCCAAAAAATATTCAATTTTTCAAATATTCTATAGTACCATTTAATACATGCGGTAAATGTATATTAAATTTACTTAGTACAAAATAGTAAATATAATTTTAAATATTATATTATATTATATTTAAATATTCCATTGACAGAATAATTTCTTATAAGTACAATAAAATACATATATGTATGTAAATACGGCACTATATAATATACATATATACTCTTATCATTCATTCACTAGTGACATATACGATATGTAATTAAACATGATATTATATAAGCATGTATATCAATATCATATAAATAAAAATTCTTCAAGCAACCGTTATGTTGTTTATTTATTTATATTTTTTTGTACTACGCATTATATCCTCAACAATTTCAAAGTATCGAGTAAAACAAATGCAAAAAATTTGTTGAAGAAATTTGTTAGAAAATTTGAAAAAATCAAGTAACACTTTCGTCAATTATAAAGTAACCCTACATTATTAAAAAAAGTTGTTAACAGAAATAAGAGTATAATGTTGAAGCTTTAATTTTTGTGTATTACTTCAAAAAAATTTTAACAGGTGTTCAAGTTACAGGTGTTTAAAAATAGGAAATTTTCAGTTTTTGACCCCTTACAGCTCCTAAACAGGGGGTGATACAAAAAAACCGTTTAAAAGATAGAAGGGTTAAAGAATTTTGCAAAATTTGAGTTCCGCATAACGGTAAATTAAGACACCGTATGCCACAAATATATATTTATTGTATATATACTTTTAAAGCTAATAAAAGTAGTAATCGTTTGGCGTTTTCAAAATGAAGATATACCTTATAAAACTTGTGCTATAACAATTTAAATATAGAGCTTTTTTGAACCTTTGGGGAGCTGTAGCTCCGTAACAGGTGGGGCTACAAAAAAAGTTATTAAAAATAAAATTAATATTTTTGTGAGATCTATCAGCAGTTAAAATTTCATAGCTCTATTTCAAAAAAAATGTGGGGATCTAAAAGTTAGGTGTTCGAGAGCTACCCTAAGTTTTGGTCCAAACTCAACCAAAAAAAATAGGGAACCTACAAATTACTCCCAGAATATTTTGGTAAATTTCAAGATTCTAGCTTTCTTAGTTTTTGAGTTAGCGTGCTGACGGACGGACGGACGGACGGACATGGTTCAAAAGTCTTAGAATTTTTTTCTGATCCGATCCATACCTTTGAAGGTATATCTAGCTCGCTTATTTCGAGGTGTTACAAACGGAGGAGTAATTTTATTATACCCGATCCTATCGTACGGGTATAAACATATATGTAATACTTTTAATGATAGCAGGCCTGTTATTTCTGAATAGTAAGCTCTTATTTTTAACGATCGCATACATGTGATGTATATATAAGGAAAGTATTGTGATGGCACCAAAAAGTCGAACCTCTGATTTTTGCATATATGCATTTTTCCGGCATGTAGAAACCTGAATTAAGTGTTTTGGTGTCTGTTTGTCTGCATGTTTGCCTTGGGGTCTGACTGTGTGTCTGGCTGCCTTACTGTCTGTCTGCGGACATGTGTACAGCATAAATGGCTGAATGGAATATCATATTTAAGATTTTGACGTAAATTTCTCCAATTAAAAAGCTTTGGATAAAAATCCGTTAGCCCCAAATGCCACATTACTAGGGCCATTTTTATTTTTTTTACGAATATTTTGAAACAGAAAAATATTATAGAAAATGTTATTAATAGAAAATTGTTACATAAGTAAAGAGCAAGAACTTTTTCATAGAAAACTTTTTCAACCGGCAAACTCCTAAGGTCTCTCATTTTCACACAATATTTTAATAATCGAAATTTATTTTGTGTGAAAAGCTGTTTTTTTTTTTCAATTTAATAATTTTTGAGCATGAAATATACATAAAATATAGATAGGTAACGTATATGTTTCATATATTTATATAATATATAGCTATACATTTTTATTGCTCTCTTGAATTTTGATGATTTTTTTTTGTAAGAAAAGTTTATATAAAGTTTTTAGGACTACATACGCGTACCATTTTTAACTGTGTCTTTCAATAGTTGTGAAACTATTGAAACTATTGTGTTTCAATAGTTAACCCTATTCAAAATCAATTATTAAGTATCCCCTCTTCCTGCGATCAGTACTGTAGTGGACACAGCTGATTTTTTTTTCCTATTTTCTTCTGAAAATTAATACTTACAACTGTATCTATATACCTCTAATACCATTACTTATTATTATTAGCTGGATTTATCGCTTCGGATATTTGAGCCGAACTCAAACGCGAGCATGTTTTTATATGAGAATTTGAATTCTTTCATTTTTCAAATTTAATTCAAAAGTTGCTTTTCTCTTCGGAAAAAAAGTTGATTTGACTTTAACTTTTTGTGCGGAAGTGGTTTTCATCTCTTCAAATAAACCAAAAATTTTAAATGTTATGTTCAAATTTCAGTTGTCAAAATTTTTGCTTCTGCCAAAAAACTGTTATGAAGCGAAGAATTGTTGTTGAGAGAATTCTCGTTTTAGCATATTTTCAAAAAATTTGAAAAAATATGCTTATTAGTTTCACTCTGTCCGTCCGTCTGGCTGTTCACAAAACTTCTACACCGTTTGAAATAAAGCAATAAAATATTAACTACGGATAGACATCGCTAAAAAACTAATTTTGTGGAAAAACTTTTTTCTGTAGCCCCACCCGTTACGGAGCTATAACCCTAACAAAGTTCGAAAAAGTTATATTTTTTTTTATTTATTTATATTCAGGTACCCTGGTACATAAATGTGCCAGGTAGCTATAACCCCTGTTTCGTGGTAGGAATGTTGGGTGTACGTGATATTATGATATATAAAGTATTTACATATTGCGATATATGAATATTTTTTTTTTCTTTTATATTATAATTATTGTACCCAGCCGGGAAAAGACATATTTTCAATTTGGAAACGTCAAACGATAGCTGGTTTTATAAACTTTATAAGTATATATAAAATAAATATGTGGTTTTGTCATGTGGTATTTTAATATACTGTTATGTGAACTTCAATTTTTGTTTTTGTAAATTTAGACCCCTTCTATCTTTCAAACGGTTTAGCTTAAAAGCTTGATTTTGAGAAGAGTTAAATCTTTGGGAATAAATATGAGTCATTTCAGGAAATATTTTTGTGTCGCCCTCTGTTTAGCAGCTGTAAGAAGTCAAAAACTGAAAATTCTCTATATTTAAACACCTGTAACTTGGGCACCTGTCCAAATTTTTTTAAAGTAGTACCTATACAAAAATTGAAACTACAACATTATACTTTTGTTTATGTTAATAACTTTTCTTAATAATATAGGGTTACTTTATAATTGACGAAAATGTGATTTGATTTTTCTATATTTTTTCTTAATGTTTTCAATATTATTCACAATTTGTATTAATGAAATACGTAATTTATATAAATTTATTTTTCAATATATCTACTCTTTATTCTGGGGTTATTATGGAATAATTTTTGATTTTGCAAATATGCTTTCTTGAAAGCCCTTGGATTTTTCCATTACTTTTTTTTCAAATAGTTCAGAAGAAATATGCCGAAGCGGTGGCCTAAGCAGTGTGGAACATTTTGAAAATATTTATCCTTATTTACTTAGATATTTTATTTGACAGTTAATAGTTTAAAAATAAAAAAAAATATACATTCAATATTTAATAATAAAGATTTATAAATAGTCTTATATAATTTGAAATTTTTTTTATATATTTTTTAGAATTCTATAACTCTAAGTTTTCATTCGAATATTCATGATTATTTATATACGTACATAATATATATATATTATTTTTTCGTAAAGTTAACCTATAAAAATTTCGCGTAGTATAATTTATCCTTAATTTATTTATTTGAATCATTGAATTTTGAAAATTTATTATCAAAGTGATTGTACTTCAAAAAAAAATTGGATAAAGTTCCGCTAAGGGGCGATAATAGATTTAAATGACATTATCACATAACGGTATATTATATCTCAAAGTTTCCGAATATACATGCCATTAGTACTGATGCCGCTATCTATTGGCCAAAAATGCATTACAATATTTTCTTATAATTTGGTACTATTTTAATTAAACCGTTAATATTTTTCTCCGTAAGACAATAAACTGGAACCATATTCTATAACATTGTAAACTGTAGAGCATAATACTATCGTTAATATACATCTTGTTTCATTTTAATCGGTACTACCGTTTCTGAGATATTGCAGTTCAAAGTGGGAATTAAAAAAAAAAAAAAATTTCAACTTTAGAAACAAAAAATTACTATACATGTGAAATTTTTGAAATTTTCAAAGACATCCTAAATTTATTATTATACTATTAGAAAGTATACTCTTCACGCTATTTTCAACGGTATATAATAAATATGATATTTATTGGCAAATAGCCCCACCACAGTTCAGAGGTCGCAAATGCGAAACTAAAACAACAATTTTAATAAAAAAAACATTTTCATACTTTATTTCTCATACATTTGTTTTGCCTGTTTGTTGTTAGAATATCTTGTTAGAATATGTATGTAAAAATGTAAGTATAATGCACTTTAGAGTTGGATACAAATCAAGTTGCGTTTTGATAATTTGTTTAAGGGGAGTTTGGAGGTGGCAGCCCCCAGTTTTATAAGATTTTTATTGCTGCAACATACATGTAAGAAAATATAATTCGGTGCGATTTTATAGTTGGATTCAAAACCAGGATTGCCACATTTTCCAGAATATGTATATATATAGTGATTTTTTTTTTAAAGTTGGAATTTTTTTAATTGTATTGTAATTTGAATTGAATATCTCAGAAACGGTAGTACCGATTAAGATGAAACAAGATGTATAATAACGGAAATATTATGCTCTACAATATTATAGAGAATGCTTCCAGTTGATTGTCTAACGGTAAAAATATAACGGTTTAATTTAAAATGTAGAAAATGTTACGAAGATTTTGTAATGTACTTTTCGGTCACTAGATGGCGCAAGCGGTACTAATGGCATATATATTCGGAAACGTGGAAATATAAAAACGGTTATGTGATGACGTGATTTAAATCTATGATCACCCCTTAGCGGAACTTTATCCAAAAAATTATTTCGAATTAAAGCAAAACAAAAACAAAAAAAAAAATATTAAAATCGCGTAACATATTGAAAATATCTAATTTTATTTACATTACTTCAACAATTAATTTTTATTTTTCTATTGAGACTTTTGACATTTTGTATTATTTTACTTTATAAGATACAATTTTAACAACAAAAAGAACCGGAACAACAACCGCTTCAATTCCATTTTAAATGACTCTTCAAACAATCGCGATTATCTAAGGATTAAAAAATTGTTATTTTTTTTTTTTTTTGCATATTTACATGCAACTTTATATGCAGTTCATCGTAAACAGATACCACCCAATCAATACACCAATATAAATTGTAATATATAGTATTTATTTATAACATGGAATTCGAACCAATACGACACTAAATATGATTATCGTGACGATAATAATAAATAATAATGATGACAATCATGACAATGATGATTTCTGTTATAAATTTATATACATATGTACATAATATTATGTATAAATATAACATTCCTTTCTTTTGATTTAAATTTTACAATGAAAAAAAAAAAAAAAAGACAGCACAATTCAATGAATTTACAGAATATTGTTATTGTGTAAAAAAAAAAATATAAAAAAAATAATGATATCAAAAAGTGTGGAAAACGGATATGCTTACGATAGCTGCACTTAATCCCATAGTAAAAAAAATTAAAAAAAAAGATATTCAAAATTTTCGAAAAAAGGAGTACTTACATATGCACAGTTTGTAATACTAGTAAAAATTGCATATGAAGTCAACACCAGTAAGTCAATGACATTTCATCCCAAATTACATTTATCTTTTCGTTATTTTTTTTTTATTTTATGAAATTTATTTGCTTTTTCGATATTTTGTTGTGCATAATATTAGATTGCATTTTAACGGTATCGCAAAAATATATTATATATAGGGTTAAAAAAAAATGAATTTTTGAAATGAAACGTAACGTAAAGCTACTTGTAACAAATTTTCTTTCATCTTCTATTTGGTTGATGTTTTTTTTTTGTTTTTGCAACTTAGATGCATTCCTGATATATATTTTTTTTTCCTTTTATCTCCTTCAAGAGCTCAAGAAAGTAAACATTCTTCAATAAAAAAAAAAAAAAAATTAAAAAAGTAAATGGTAGAAAATAGAAATTACAAACGAACCTTACAAACGAAAAAAAAAAAACTTGGATATATATCATAGATACTACTTAGAAAAATGACTACCATTATGTTACATGTCTTCTTCCTTTTTTTTTAAAAAAAAAAAAAAAATTTATAAATTGATATGTTGTTGTTAAAAGGATATGCGCTTTATTAGAATGAAATGTAAAAATTGCGTTCCAATTATAACATTTTAAATTTTTATTTTGATTTTGTCTGACAGTACATACATAATTGATTCTAAAAAACAGACTTTTTTAATGATCTCTAAAAAAAACGAAAGAGTGATTAACTACCAAAATTAAAATACTTTAAAATTCGATTACAAAATATTAACTTAGTAAAACTTCATATTCGGTAGATTAAAAGCGATAACAGAATTTCGTCAACGCGATAATTCAAACAATAATTTTCCCTTTTCCCACGGTTATTAAAGAGGAAAACATCAATTAACACTTACAAAATATGGTTTCGGAAAGAAACAATGGTAATAAAAATCACCTATTATGTTTGTATATATATTTATACAAATTTAGTGGTTGTCAAAATAAAGAATCCGGTTGGTTTGGTCAGGATATTTTTTTCAATTTCCATTAATTATAGGAGATTATACAAAATTTTCCGTTACCAATTAGGAAAACTTCACGAAAGACGGAAGTTTTTTGTAGTTTTAATTTACAAAATTAAAATTAAATTAAATACCACAATCTAAATCTATATACATATTATGTATGTATATTATGTATTTATATTTTAAAAATTTATACAATATATACCGCGAATAACTGCATTTTAAAAAAATATACAAAGAAATAATCTAACTTATAAAACTCAATAGTTATCATATTATTTAAATAACATTTTAAGATTTCCAGACAAATCTGAAAATATCTGGAACGATCTTAAATTTAAGCACTACTTGAATTATATTAAATAAAGAGTAAAAAAGGTTTCTGTTACAAATAAAGCAAATGTAAACTAAAAAGCCTGAAAAATAAAATATCCAGCAGTTTTCAAGTACTTCAAATATTTAAAGAAATATAAAAAAAAAAATACGGTCACCCCCTGCAGATCGATTATCGTCAACTTTAACATTTTAGCATATTTATTCCAAATATATATATTTTATAATTCATAAAACTCAAAGTGTATTATATATTTGTAAAAACGTTCATAATAAATTTTCCTTTAGCGAAATGTGGAGGAAAAGTGAAATGTTTCCATATTACTATGTGTTGACGATTTTGCCTTCATTTACAACACTTCTGTCAGCCCTACTGTCTCTAAGAAATTAAAGATCTGTAGATTGCAAGAAAATTAATTTCGGTAAAGTTGTATTATACTCCTGGGTGCTATTGCTTGAAGTAAAGTCCCACAACTTTTGAATATGTGTCCCGCAAATTTTTCTTCGTCTTGACAGAATCCATATAAGTGTCCCTTTAACTGGCTATGTCCGACTATTAAAATTCTCCGTCTATTTTTACTAAATTCTATGATTTTTTGATATCTTCTTCGGTTATAGTTTCCCAGAAACCCTTTAGGTTTTCTGAACGCGGATTTTTAACTCCATAGTTTACTCCTAAAGGTTTTCTCTTTTATTGTTAGTCTTTCTCTTGTTTTTTGTTAACTTACGCCGCAAAAAGGTTCAAGATCTGCGAAGATCCTTTCTTAGCAAGTCCGTACGCTCTCCCATTTTCCTCTATACCTACCTAGGTGTCTAGGTACCCAGTAGAGGATTACTTTGTTATTTGTTCTTAAGCGATGTAGTTTCACTAAGCACCAAAATAATTAAGATTTTAATGCTTGGAGTTCAATGTCTTTATAGCTGACTGATAAAGTATCTATTTCTCTATTTTTATATCATCTGTTAATGTTGCGTTGTACGTATTTTTCGATTGTGTCCAATTCAGGTTGAAATATACTAGAAATTTCTGAGTATCGATTTTGAAGTATTCAGTGTTTAATCATAACTGCACAGATTCTTAGTGGATTCATATCCACTAAAATCTTAGTTGATAGGTCGACCATGAAAATATTCTTTGCGGTGATAATAAATGTCCATAGAAGTGCAAAAGTCTTCAAAAAGTTTTTCATAATTAATAAAAATAATTTTAAAGATAAACCTATACACCTTGACATTATTTGGAACAACTAAAAATAGTTTTTTTTCCTTTGAAGCTTTGAGCATATTTCTCTTTCTATACATATTCATTACATTTTTTATATACAACAAAAAAAAAAAGTATCAAAAATGACAGTAATTCGATATAGATGGAATTCAGATAATGATATACATATACATACATATTACATACGTAATTGCACATATTCTAGCTATAGAATAATAGTGTACACCAATTTATGCACCATATATGGATTCATTCATTGCTACGCAACATACATACCAATTATACACATAATATATAAAGATTAACATATATATATGTATATGTACAGTAAAAATTCCAAAAAGGAAATAAATGACAAAAAAAAAAAAATATTGAAGAAAGTAAATTATGTTATCCTAATAACTTGTAACAGAGATGAGGAATAAAATGATGTCATATAAAACTTTTTTTTTAAAACCAATTTCCATTTTTTTTTTTTTGTTTTTTTTTTTTTGCCCTACCAACTGCAATTTGTATTTTTTTGTCATTTTTATAATTCGTTTTTTTATTCAAATATCATTTTAGTGGGGAGTAGGATTAGATAGAAGGAAGTAGAAAAAAATAAAAACTTGAATGAATTTGCAAAATACTTTTAGTTTATATATGGATAAATTCTCGTGTCAAGTCAAAAAGGAAGAAGAAACTATATATGTATATATTAGAAATGTCTACACTATACTCTTGTATGTAAATTAAATGAGTTGAATTAACTCAAACTAAGTATAAGAGATTGAATTTTGTTTTTCCTTCAATATGTACTTTCAGTCATTTTTTTTTTTTTCTTTTTCATTTAGTAAGCATGAAAATTGATCTAATAAGGACAAAATAAAAAAGTGACCTCATTAATTTTGATACAGCAAAGTATACAAATAGAAATAGAAATTATTATGGCCATATTTTTTTTTGTCCTGTGGTATGTATAACATTAGATAAAGTAATCAATTATAGATATTACACATTGAAAAACAAAATAGTATGACTTAAAAATTTTTTTTTTTAAATTAATCACTAATATTAGATCAGTTTTAAGGTTGTTAGATTAATAACATTTTTGTTTTTTTTTTTTTTAACTTTTCTTTATGATTAAATGTCTGATTTGAGATATATTGGAATACCTGCTCTTTTGATGGATGAAATTTCAAAATAGAAATAAACTTTTACTAAAACATTGTATCCTTAATGATTTTTCTTCTTCATTAAATTTTATATTGTTTTTAAGTTTCTGCACTTTTATAATATACCATGTTTTTGATGATATTATTTCAGTCAAAAATTATAAAAATGTGAGAAAAATCTCTTACAAAATTAAAAGATTACATACGAGATTCTTTAATATTAAATAAAACATTAGAAAATTTTGAAATCACGTGCAAAAGTGGCCTTGGTGGTCTAGTTGATCCTTGGTGGTCTAAGTGGTCTAGGTGGTCTAGAACCCACACTCCCTAAACATCGAGGGAGTGTGGGTTCGAATCCCACAACACGTCCTAAGAATTATTCCCCCTTACGACATTTACAGCCAAGCCTGAACAGGAAAGGATGTGTAATTTCCCGTCCACATTTATGTGACAGAGAAATACATTAAAAAAAAAATAAAAAAATCACGTGCAAAATTAAGAAACATGCTATTTAGCATCGCTTTTTAAGTAGTAGTCTTAAGGCCTCGATTGTCGAGTAGGTGACTAGATGCCTTACAATTAGATGGACCGTGGATTCAAACCCCATACAGCTCGCAACCAATATTGTTAACTTATACTATGTTTGAAAGTGTACTATGAACCTAGAGTCTAGTTTTTACTTATGCATTAAAACATCCAATATCAATATCCAAAAGACTAAAGAAAATATTTTAACGTGTTGTAAATGATAGAATATCTTCTTTAAAAATTCATATTTGTATTAGTAAAAGTCTATCAGAATTTTATACATATAAAAAATAGTTAAAACTATAATTTAACCTTATACAAAATTGTTTAAGATATCAAAAACGCTTACCTATGAAAAAAATCTCCACAAAACTTTTTTTGATATTATTAAAAAATATTTTTTAAATTTATCTTACATATCTATTATCTTAATTATCGGCATATTTATCCTATATCCTATTAAAAAACAAAATTAAATGGTCATAGATATTTTTAGAAATTTAATTTAATTATTTTTATTTTAAAAAAGTTTAAAAATGATTTTGTAAAAACTAAAATATTTAATCAATTACCCGTCTTATTAAAGATCATTTAAAAAAAAAAAAAAATCTATTTTTTTTTTTCAATCTAATATAAAATTTAGCTCTACTATTTAGGTTACTTTTCTAAGACAATTAATTAAAATTAAATTGGCATCAAATAAAGAACAAACATTTTACTTAAATAATAAAACTAAAGTATTGAATCTAAGTAAACTTATATATCGGTGGATCAGATTTATAAATTTGAACTTTAGCAGTCAGATCTGATTTAAAATTAATTCGAACGTTTTATCTACGTTTAACTAACTAAACGTTTGTCTATCAAAATAACTATTCACAATTTCGCTTATACTTATACGCATCAAAGCTTTATTGAGTTAAGATATCACATAGGTACACATTTCGAAGAATAATTTTTAGGGCACATAATATAAAATGGTTCACGATTTAAGCTTCCTTTAACTTATCATACATATTTTTAGCATGTTTTTTCAAAACATTTAGTTACAATCTGTCCGTTCGTTCATTTGTCTGACTGTTTTTAATACTTCTATAACTTTTAAGATGGAGCGATAAAATTTCAATCAAATAGAGAAGTAGAGCATTTGAAATTCCCTAAGTGTAATTTTTTCTTGTTTGATTGAAGAATTGAATCAGTATAACACTTTTCTACAGTCAAACTATTAAAATTGAACTTGAGTTGCAATGATTTAAATGTCGTGCTTTTTCTAAGTTTATCAGGCAGTAGCACTGAATAATACATAAAATAAGTCGTTCTATAACTATTATTATACCCTACACATTAAGTATAGGGTATATTAACTTTGGTATGGTGTTTGTAACCACCAAAAGGAAGCGAGTTAGGTATAGACATGTATATATATTGTGAATCAGGATCACCGCCGGAGTCGATTTAGCGATGTCCGTCCGTCCGTCCGTACGCACGATAACTCAAAAAGTAATGATTCTATCTTGATGAAATTTATACTGTAGGTTAACAATCACTAAAGTAAGGCGGGGATTGTAAATGGGCGAAATCGGACCATGCGTTCGAGTACCTCCCATACAACTTCCAAAACCTAATACGCATATTTTCGAAATTAATAAAGATAGAAACTTAAAATTTTGTACGAGGGTGTGCTTTCTGAATCCCTCATATCACCAAAATTTGAGATGAAGTGGAGTGGTTGTTCGGGTACCTCCTTTACAACTCCCAAAACCGAACATGCATATCTTCGAAATTAATAAAGATAGGAACTTCAAATTTGATAGGAGGGTCCTGTTTCCTAAATCCCTGATTTGTCTAAAATTTGAGGGGAATTGGAGTGGTCGTTCCATACAACTCCCAAAACCGAATGGGAGGTACAACTTTGGGTACCTCCCATACAACTCCCAAAACCGAACAAGCATATCTTCGAAATTAATAAAGACAGAAACTTCAAATTTGGTACTAGGGTGTTGTTTCCTGAATCCCTAATTTGTCCAAAATTTGAGATGATTTGGTGGAGCTGTTCGGGTACCTCCCATACAACTCCCAAAATCGAACATGCATATCTTCGAAATTAATAAAGATAGGAACTTCAAATTTGATACGAGGGTGCTGTTTCCTAAATCCCTGATTTGCCTAAAGTTTGAGATGAATTGGAGTGGTCGTTCGGGTACCTCCCATACAACTCCCAAAACCGAACAAGCATATCTTCGAAATTAATAAAGACAGAAACTTCAAATTTGGTACAAGGGTGTTGTTTCCTGAATCTCTGATTTGTCCAAAATTTAAGTTGAATTAGAATGGTTGTTCGGGTATCTGCCACACAACTCCTAAGACCAAACAAGCATATCTTCGAAATTAATAAATATATAAACTTGAAATTTGATATAAGAATGTTCTACCCTGTTGATGTCTCTAAAACTTCAGATGAATTGGGGTGGTGGTCCGCGTGCCTTCACACACTTCCCAAGACCTAACAATCATATTTTCGAATTTAATAAAGATAGAAACCTGAAATTTTGTACAAAGGTTGTAACAGCATTTATTTTTTTTAGCTTGTATTAAATACCTAACTAAAATAATTTACGGTTGCATCGACTTACTGTTATTTTTACTTGTTTTTTTATTAGATCTAGCAATGTCTAAAATTTCTTTTGTTTAACTCAAACGTTGTAGAAAATTACTTTTCAAAAATACTGAATAGTTGGTTGCAATAAAAATGATTCTCCTTTTTTCTGATATTTATATTTTTCTTTATTAAAAATATTTTCTACAGACGTCTATTAAAATTAGTAATTATTTTCACAATGTAAAACTTTTTTAATTATTTTATATATTTTTGTATATAGTTGTGTACAATAATTGTACACATATAGACTTGTATAAAAAAAAAAATAGTATTAAAATATCACAATTGACTTACTTTAACTTCCTTGAAAATAAGCAATTTTACAGTACAACAAATTTTTACCAAATATTGTCTTACTAAAAAACCACAAAATCCAATATTAAACACCTAAAATAAGTTCCATATACCACAAGACATAAAATTTTCTTTATTCCTCAATGAATACAGTAAAAATTATACCAGGATATTCAAGGATATATAACAATAAACTACAAACATACATATAGGTATTATAAATTTGGAGGGTCAGTTATTTTCAATAAAATTTATTTGT
The DNA here is from genome assembly GCA_947095535.1 of Poecilobothrus nobilitatus. Taxonomy (NCBI): domain Eukaryota; kingdom Metazoa; phylum Arthropoda; class Insecta; order Diptera; family Dolichopodidae; genus Poecilobothrus; species Poecilobothrus nobilitatus. The sequence goes on along the minus strand of OX352774.1, from coordinate 264,002,879 downwards.
AGTATTGTTGTTGAATATCGTAGAAGTTTATAAATTTATTCATAGAAATTATCTGGTAAACAAAATGAAGTAAATATATTTACTTAATATATAAATACTATATACATATACTAATAAAAACTATATAATAAGTTCTCGTAGATATTATAATCTATTAACAGTTGAATCTATTTTAATAACACCCATTTTTATTTTCATTCAAAAGTTATGAAATTTGGTTTGTTTTTTTTATTTGCTGACTGTAACCATGTGATAGGGAAATAAATCAACTTTTTCTTTTTCAGGTGTAACGATATAAGTATACAATTATATTATTTATTATTTACGGATCGCATACATGTAATGTATGGCATCAATAATTCGAACCTCAGATTTTTGAATATGTGCTTTTCTTCGATACCTATAAACTTATAAGTGTTTCTAAATAATATATAATAAAGTAATATATATAACGAATATATGTACATGAGAGTATATGTACATATTGTACTCTTACATAATGTAAATAATCCTATTAAAAAAAAATATAAATATTATGCTTTCCTGTTCCTGCGATCAATTCTGTGGTGGACACAACTGATTTTTTACACTATATTATTATGTTTTCTATAATATTTTGGTCAGATCGAGGTTTAAACACAAAACATTTCGTCTGATAGACCGGTAATTTACGTACTGCACCATTTGGTCATTGCATCATTCACGGAAATCATTGAAGAAATTATTTAAGTTGATTTTAATAAGTGGAAAAAGTGTTATGACCGAATTCTGTTAGATTCTGTTGAAAATTCATTTTTTTTTCTCACCATTTCTAGTTCTATAGTCCTTTTTTTTCATTTTCAGGCGAAAAGCTTTAAATCTAATTAGTAAGTGTTATTTTAAGACAATTAAAGTCAAATTTCAGATGAATTTCTTCAATATATTTCAACACATTATAGATTTGAAACAAGACTTTAACTTTAAAGTTTAGACTTTAATAGAAGCCCTCAAGATTATAGATTTTTTATGTAGATTAAAGATTTTTTTTTTAAGTTCCATAAATATTTCTCACACTGTTCACTTTACGGTACATATAACAGAGTCTTATATAGATATTTAACTGTATAAGTAACTGTATTATAAATATACATAGAATAAATTCAAAATTGCATTTAATTTTCTCGATTTAATTGTTTCATTAATTAATTGATATTTTAGTGGTTTTTTATTGCTCAATTGACATTTCTGCAAAATAAAAAAAAAATACCATTTCCAACAATAATAATATTAAGATATATGCTTATACTTATTATAATAAATATACATATGTATCTACCTAGATATATAAATAAAATAAACACAATTTATTTTTGACATCATCTGTATAATGAACATATATTAGCTCTGTTAATATTTATATCAGATAGATGGCGGTATTCAAAAATATAATTTGAAATTATAATTAAATAACGTTTATATAAGTATGCCAAAATGTATATAAAATTGTATGTAATTATCTTTGGTAAATATTTTATATATATGTTTCCATGATATATTATAATAGTATGTTCAGTGCCTGATTGAGAAATTGACTCCCAAAGAAAAGAAACAGGCTTCAAACGAAAAAATAGAGCTTAATTTTTTCTGCTTTAAAAATTACTTGTACTAAAATCTACAATGTACTAAGTACTTACTTAGCGTTGCAGATTATATTACTACATATATTTAATATTTTATTAATCTACTCTTATACTTAGTGCAGCAATTTTCAATTATTTGGTAAAAAAAAAATATTTTTTATGCGATTGCGATTTTCAGTTGTGTTTATTCTATTCGGACTCAAATTTGAATTATTTTGTGTTGCACTTTTGTTTTCGTTTATTTAATTTTAAACATTTCTTTTTTACTAAACATGTTTGTTTTGTTAAATATGAAAAACAGCTGCATGAAGTCATTCAAAAGTTGGCAAATATTAATTTTTTATACAGATGTTTCAAATCGTAAAGGGCAAAAATAAAAGCTCATCCAAATTATTTATATATATTTCATCATGTATGAAATATTTAAATGGTGATAACTTAAAATTGCAGTTGCAAATTTCTTTTGATTGAAATTTTAAGGGAGCGTATCAAATTCTTGTTTTTTAAAATATTACGTTTTTAAATCTTGTGTGTCAAAATCTGATGGTCAAAAATCTTGTATATCAAAATCAAAATAATATCGTGAAAAATATAATTGCAAAAAATAGAAGAATTAAATGCTTTTTAAAATAATAATTAGGAAGGATTTTAATGTTGGTTTCAAAATCAGAGTCTTAATAATTTACTTTACGGCGATTTGGAAGCGAAAGCCCACAGATGAAAGTTTTAAAATTAAAATATTTATGATAAAAAAATAATTCGGAAGGAGTTTAGTGTGGTTTTCAAAATCAGCTTTATTTTAATTTAGGAAGAACTTTTTATTTGGTTGCAAAATCAAGTTTTAGTCATTTAACAACACCAGAATAAACCAATGCTATCAATACCAAAACAATATTCAAGTTCATATATATTTTATTAATCAAATACGATATGGAAGAACACTATAAAATCGAAGGAGTCAGTTATTAGCATGTTGTAGTGATTGGATTTAGGTTTTTCGATTTTTAGATTTTGGATTTTACCAAACTAAAGAAATATATTTTTTCAAAAAAATCAAATTTTGAGACACAAGATCTGAAGTCACAAGATTTTCAACACGCTGAATTTCGTAGGTAATCAAAAAAAAAAACACAATTTAAAATTAAAAGGGTTTACGTTTTCGATTTTTTCTATATTTTTTTTTTTTTTATCTTGTTAGATAACATTAAAAAATACAAGTACTTCAACTCTATTTTCAAATTTAAAATATTTTGCCCTAAAAACACTGTATTTGGCACAAAATTATCTTGTTCCATACCTAGGCTTCAGTTAAAGAAAAATTCATTTAAAATATACCCAATTTGCAAGTAAAATGTAATAAAAATTTTGACATTGATAAAAAATATATATATCCATATATATATATATAATATTCATGCAAGTACACAAGTTTATGTTTTTTTAATTAAGTAAGTACGAGAATTTGTATAATTTTATAAAAATACAAAAATTTATAATATCATATATTATTATGTATGTATGTATGTACATATATATGTACATTTAAAAAAAAAAATATTACATACAATTTTATCTAACATTTAAATAATATATGTATTAATTTACACTTTATATGTATTTCATAATGTATTACATTAATGTATGCTCGTGGAAGCGATGGAAATACATATAATATGTAAATGATATTATGTAGGTACTTAAATTAAAAATGCAGGTGTGTGGTTAATTTAACAATACAAGCGTTAATTTGATTGATTGCTAGATTCAATTATAATATTATGAAATTTAATATCATATATATATATACATATATAATACACCTGTTCATATTACATATAATAAAATATGATGCCTTATTTCTTTAACAATTATTTTCTTCTTTTTTTTTGGTTTTTTTGCGACATAATGTAAAATAAAACGATGGCAAATGAACATTTATTGATATTTTAATACAAACATATTATCAAAACAATTGAATTAAGTACCAACATAATAATCAACTTTACTCCATGTCAATCACAAAAAGAAAAAAAACATAAGAAAAAGAAAGAAAAATACATAATATGTATTAATGGTAAATAGTAAATGGTAAGTAGATAAATTACATTAAATTAAGGATAAAGCAGGTGTAATTCACTTTTTTATGCTTATTTTCACGAACAAAACGAAGAGAAAATATAATTAAAGAAAATCTTTCAATTTATTAACAAATGCATTTTAACAATTTTTCATATTTTTATTATACTTAATGGAATGTCCAAAGAGAAAGTAATTAAGGAAGCTGTGCTGACCATCTCGATGTAGTTCAAATTCCCAAATAGCGTAATTGAGCTTATGGAAATTCGTTTATGTTACGGACATCGCAAATGTGGAACCATCTCATACCTTTTGTTTACCTATAGAATTGATAAGGTTTCCATATACAACATTCAAAGATTCAAGGTGTTCATTAACAATTTCATATAATTTAAATGTTTACCTTTCCTTTGACCAAACAGTACATTAGTACTAAATCGTTTGTTAGGGTTAAAGGGTTAAAGAAATTATAAAAATAATAGAAGAGCATTTGACAAATTGCTTTTCATTTTCTTCTTGTTAACCGTTAATCTAATTCAATTAGAATCCAAAAACCAATACTATCAGATCATCATTTTTTTTAATCTAGTATCCTTCTTTTTTGAATTTATCAATTTAAATAACAAGTTCTTAGGGCGTTGATGAATAATTCCCCTAATAAACTAAGAATAATTTTCTCTTGCGAAGTGTGTGGGATTCGCCCCCACACTTCCTCGGTATTTACAGCGTATTTTATACGCTCTTACCCACTAGGCCATCGAAACCCCTGGATACTTTTGTAATTTAATTTAATTTTTTTTTTATATTTTTAAAATTGCTCCATATTTTTAATTATTTTAATTTTCAATTTACCAATTATTTTTAATTTAATAAAATAAATTTTGTCATATTTTCTAAAAAAAAAAGGCAATCATCGTTAATTTCTGCAATTAAAATACAAAAAAAAATTTCAATTCAATTTTATTGCTAATTTTAAAATTATAAATCAACTTTTTCAAAAAATTAAAATAAAATTTTAAAAAGTTATTATAAGCTATAAAAATATTAGTTAATTTTTAAAAATGTCATTAATTGATCAAAAGTGTATATTCCAGAAAATGTCATGTTGATGATGTAATTTTATTATTATAAAATTAAATCAAAATTTTAAAATAACTTTTTTGTTTATATAATTGAAATAATTGATTTTACTTTGATAATTATTAATTGATTACTTCAAAAAAATGTTTAAAATACACGAAAAAAAAAATATATATAAAAATTAATTAATGTAGGTACCAATAGTAGTTTTTTTTATTACTTTTATCGCTAAAAAACGTATAATAGAGTATGTATGTCAATTTATTTTTGAAGTTAAATTAAATAAAAATTCTATTTAGTAAAAAAAACTAAAAATTTTAAATGACTTTTTAAGAATACCTACTGATAGTAACGTATCTTGTAAAATAACAGTACAAAAGAAGTTTACTAATGCTTAATACTGCCAAAAAAAAAAAATAATAATCACCTAACCAAGTAGAAAATATTTATGTTGTCCAAGAATTAACACATTTTTTCGTTTCCACTACTATTAAGAGCATAGGGGATCCACAAAGCCCCTTATTATTCATATTTAAGTAAATTTCAGTTTCTTTTATTAATTATCTTCATTAAGCCATTTTTGTAGCTATTGTAGAAGATTTGAAAACATAAAATATGTTCATATTCGTGCCCCCGGCCATTTATTATCCCGAGTATTTTTTTTTTTTATTTATTTATTAATTAATATTTACGATTAGCGCCTCGGTGGCCTAGTGGGTAAGAGCGTATAAAATACGCTGTAAACACCGAGGGAGTGTGGGTTCTAATCGCACACACGTCGTAAGAATTATTCCGCTTTACGACATTTACAGCCACGCCCCTTATTTAACTTATTTATGTATGTTAGTTAATTTATAGGGTGATTTATTAGTTTATTGGTATTTTTAGTTTTATTAAAATATTATGTACTAAATAAGGTGGATTTAATATTTTGTATAAATATTGGATTAAGATTATTACTTAATTTTTTTTGTTCTGAAAGTTCATTATAAACCTTAATGCAATTCTACCAGCAGTTATTCTTTTGGTGTTATGTTCTAAACAGTGAAAGGTAAAAGTACGATTTGTTCCTAGTGTTATGGTTGTGAATATGTCTAGATTTTTATTTAGAATGAAATTATGTTTTAATGGATTATGAATGATTTTGAATACAGTTTTGTAGAGTTCCACTAATCTTATGTTTTTTAAGCTTAGATATTATGTATAGTGTATATAAAATCTGTTGGCTGTAACAAGGGTAAGCCTTGGGCTAGCTTTACACATTTTTTATTTATAATATCTAAATTATTTAGATAATATTGTGAAGCTCTACTCCAAATAGGTAAAAGGTAAGAAATATGTGATTTTTTATATGAAGCATATACTGTGCATATCGATTGATCTGAGAGGATCTTACGTAGCCTTCTCATTAGGAATATGTATGGAGTTATGCTTTTGATTACTTGTTCTATATGTGTATTCTAATTTGATTTGCTGTTAAGTATTAAAGCTAAATAATTGACTATTTCTACATTTACATTATTATACTGCATGGAATTGGAGAAGTTAAGAATTTTGTTTTCAAATATTAATATTTTGACTTTTTTTAAGTTTAATAAAAGTCGGCTTCAATTAACTGGGAATCGTGTTGTGTACATAGATGAATATTTCTCTCAGATTCAACTGCATATTTTATTACAGTATCATCTGCGAATATTTGAATACAACACTTTAATTTTAGATGATAGATGTCGTCAATATAATATATAATTCAAAAAGAAGCGGACCTAAAATTGATCCTTGCGGAACCCCACTTGATATTATTTTTGCACCACTAAAGTTATCATCATTAAATTTACATAGTATTTGAGGTTAAAATTATCATTTTTAACCACTTAAAATCAGGGCTGCAAATCCACAAAAAATCGGGTTCAGGTTCGGGTTAGGTTTTGAATGGGTTCGGTCCGGGTTCGGGTTCAAATTTTTTCATCAACATAACAAGTGCAGCATTATTGATTGCAAATCAAAATCTATTAATTTTACTTATGTATAATTTTTTGCTTTATTTTATTTACAAGTGGCATAGTAGGCATAGAAATTAGAAATAGAGAAAAAAATTCTTGAAGAAACATGAAAAAAACAAAAACAAATTGTGTTTACTTCTTTCTATTTGGAATGGAATATCTAAACTATCACTAGCTATACCAAAAGCAATACACATTTAGATATACAAGTAGAATATTATCTCTCTAAATAATTTTTGTAGTTGTATTTACTTACTTACATATACTTCTAGTAGATATATTACTAGGTACAAATATATTTAAATTGCTAAGCATAATACGTGTGCTTACACAGTACGCAAATATGTGGCTATGTAAGTATTTTACTATTTGGTTTTATATTTTTTTTTTTTTAAGTTTAAAATAAAAAATCATTGTTGAGTTTGATTGCGAATGAAATGGTGAACCTGAACCAAATGCAAACGTTTTTACTGGGTTCAGGTTGGAGTTCTGGTTCGTCAAATTGCTTGTTCCGAAGCGGTTTTGGGTTCGGGTACGGTTTGCAGCTCTGCTTAAAATTTAAGAAGACCAGATCTATCTATTAAGGAATAGTCAATTCCTTAATTTATCCTATAATATAAGAAAAATAAACAAATTTTTTTAAGATAAGAACAAACAAATGAATAATTGGTTTATTTATTCATACAAATTGATTATACATTTTGTTTTAATATGAAATTAATCATTCAAGATTGATTGATATTAAAATATATCATTTCTTATTAACATCAGATTTCAATTCTTAAAAAAAAAAAAAAAAAAATAACTTAAACTTATATTACCTCTAAAACATTCATTCATATTTTTATTTTAATCTTTACTTAAAATTTTTGTAAATACTTTATAACATACATATTATATTATCCCTAAATAAATATATTATCAATGTATATAACAAAAATGTCAAAATTAAGTAAAATAAGTCATAAATTTTGAAAAAAAATGTTTTGTTTTTTCTTTTTTGTTTAACTTTATCTATAATAATGCTACACTAATCCTCGTTCTTTACAACAATGGATAAAATCCATTGTAAATAGCTAGAATGTTTCATATTCTCCACAAAATTCAAACTTGTATATATATGACAAATATTCATATTTTTATTTTTTTTTTGTTTTTTTTTCTTTTAAATTTCTTTATTTTTCATAATTTTCTTTTTGGAAAATGTATTTTGTTTGTTTGTGGTATGCGTCGAATAGATTCATTATTGTCATTTTTCTTTATCAAAGCAAAAAAAAAAAACACACACACACACAAATACAAATACAATAAAAATTGAAAAAGTGAGGAATTTAAAATGAGATATTCATAAAATCTCATATGCTTTTTTTCAAAAAATATTTAGAACAAAAAAAAACAACTCTTAACTTTCATAATTGGTGTTAACTATTGAACATATGACAATAAATCGAATTCAAAAAATCTTAAATAAATATTCGAGTTCGAGTGAATACTGAACTTAATGTATATTGAAATTTAATGACAGTTTATCAAAGAAATTTGAACTGAAACTAAACGATGAAATTTAATACGAATTTATAGGAACTATTAAAAAACAAAAACTTGGAACACGTGTTTTAAGAGAGTAGTTGTTTTATAACATACTTAAGACACATGGCCTGTTAAATCGATTTAGACTTTCGAATCATCTGTAAGCTGATGTAGGATTATATTTGAATTAAATTTTTTTTTTTAAACTTGAATTTAAAAAAATTACTGTGAATTTTACATAATATTCTGCAGTACTTATCTGAATTAGTTAGACTGCCATAATGAATATCATTTTAATTGTTTTTTGTTCGGCATTTTTGTAATTTCTTAATATTTAATCATTATTTTTTATACATTTTTTTTTTAATATCATTTATTATATTCGGATTAAATCATTAAATTTATTTATTATATAAGAATACTAAAGCTAATTAGTATAATAATCTTAATCCTAAAATATTTTGGGCAATTTAAATGTAACTGATCTCCCCAAGATCTATGATCCATGGATTTGCAAATTTTCTTCTCTTTTTTTTTACGAAATTATTTTACGAATTTTTAAAAACTCCAACTCTTAACTAAATAGAATTAATCCTATCTCCTATGTTCAAAGTTCTCAGATAGATCATACGGATTAATTAACTTTGGCATCGATTATACGTACTCAGTCCTTGTTTTTTTTTTTTTTTCTAATATTGTTAAACCAGTACTTAAACCATAACAAAGTAAAAGCATCCTTTAAATTCATTCTATTTTCAAACAAAAAAACAAAAAAAAAGAAACAAACAAATAAATAGGGTGAGAAAAAAAATTTAATCAAAGTGAGAAAGAAAACAAAATCAAATGAAGAAAACTCGTTTGTCAGCTTAATCCGAAAAAAAAATTTTTTTTTTCTTTTTCTATTCCTTTTGATACAGAAAAAAAATTTTTTTTTCTTAGGCATAGGAAAATTTATTCTTCTTCTTTCTTTATCTATTTTTCTTTTTTATTAAATTTTCTTCTTTTTCTTTCCTTTTTTAGCACACGCACATTCATTCACACACGTAATAAAAAAAAAATACAAAAATAAAAAGAATTTTGACATGTTGATTTTTTCCATCATATGTCCTTGAGTGTTACTTTGATTATTAATTTAAAATGGTGGCATTTTTCCCAGAATAAAAATATATATTTTTTATGTAATATAGCTATATATGATATTTGTACATGTATATATACGAGTATAATATGTAAATGTACATTAAATCAGGAAAATTCCTGTTAAAAATATAAGATAAAATAGGATAGGATAGCATATACAGGATAGAATAAAATATATAAAGGATAACAAAGTTGTTAAAAGTTAAAATTATAATAAATGACCTGTCGCAATGGATTATAACTTGTGTATGCTTGTTAAAAGTACTTTTTTTTAGTACTATTTTTTTTTTTTTGATTTTTAATTTTATTATACTAAAAAAGCATCCAGTAAAAATTGACGTTATTACAAAGTAAACTTTTATTATTTTTTTCTCGTTTTTTTTTCTTTTTCCTTGATTTTTTTTCTTTTTTGTTTTTATTTGACATTAACTCAAATATAACAATTTTTGGCCATTTTATGTCAAATATAACAAAATATGAAAAACTTTTTCAATTTATATGAATAAATATGCCATGTAATTTATTATGCTTAAAGAAAAAATATCTTAAAAAATCTTTTTAAGTTTTTAGTTAGTAATTTTTTAGTTGCTTTTTTTTATATTTGTTTTTTTTTTTTCACAAAAATTCAAAATCATTATAAATTAAAATACAAAATACTACTGTTGATTTAAAACCTTTGTAGAAAATTAAAAGTAACATTTGACTATCTTCTAGTATCGTCATAAAACCATTAAGCAATCTTTTTTTAAAGCCTTCATTCCAAAAAATCCATTCAAATAAACAAAATCCAAAAAAAAAAAATCAATTAAAGGTTGAATACAAAATCAAATAAAAGTTTAATAATTATGATTTTGTTAACAATTAATGATTTTATTAGCACTTTTCTATGAAATTAGGTACTGAAAGCAATGCTCAGCACAGTGGAAGTTGAATTTGTAATTTATTCGTATGGTTCGCAAAAATTTAAGAAACAAATCAACTTTTTCCTCCCTAATTCCTCATTTTGTCGTACTGCTTAGTAAAGCACATATTTCTTCTTCTCAGTTGCTTCCTTAATCCTTTAGCTATTACTTAGCCTATAGACTTTTCGATTGTTTACTCTATTAGAAAAGAGATTGTTTAGCCAATCAAAATACCTTATCTATCTAAGTAGTCAGAATATACTTGTGGTGATGGATTTAATAATTAAATAACTCAAACTATCAGCGCGGCTTAAAAAAAACATTCAATCGAATTGTGGTGAAAATATGTGTGATACTATATTTGATATAAATTAAAAATATCATATTATGTAAACAAAAAAGTTAGCACCACCGAAAATCCAAAATTTATCAACAAAAGACAGTATTTATAATGTCTAAAACATCAAAAGTTTATTAAAAGTTGTCCTTGTTCGATCCTATTGGTAGGTATATCCTCAGTAGGTGTATAAAACTTAACCTTACCTAGACAACTTCCAAAAAAATCTTTTCAACTCACAAACCTTTTAATAAAAAATTCATAAAAAGCTTTGCGAATTGAAAAAAATTAACCTGCAGGTTCTCAGAATACCAATTTATTTTTAATATACATTTTTTTTAATTATTGCATGTACAATAAATTTATCATATATTATAAAACATTTATATAACTTTATATTACATTATTGCATAAATTATAAGTTATAAATAATAATTAAGTAATACCTGATAATGTACACACACAAGTTATAAAGAAGTAATAAAAGTATATCAGAATAATGAAAATTTATTTTAAATAAATTTAATAAATATAATTTCTATAGAATTATTACTAATATCCTTATTTTGATATTTACATTCCGAAAACAAAACTTTTATTTTATTTTTAATAAATATTCTCAATATTTAATTATAATTAAAAACAAAAAAAAAAAAAAACATTTCAAATTTTATATCTATAAATAATTTAAAATTTACCCCAAAAAATTAATCATCTTTATTTTATATTTAAATAAAAATTAAATTTAAATAATATCTAATAATAATCTAAAATTTTGAAAAAATAAAATCCACCATCATCTTATAATTACCTCAAAGAAATTAAAAATAATACCAATAACAAGATTTAAAATCATATATAAATATCTATAAAATAAATACAACAATAAGTACACAGTACACATTATATAATAAATATAAGTAACTTAAGATAAAAAAGAAATAAAACCCATAACAAACATTGGTACCATTCTTGAAAGTTTTTAGTCGATAGGATTTCAATTTCACTGAGTAAAAATATATTTATATACATATATATATATATATATATATATTTTTCCTCTCCTCTGCAGAAAAAAAAACACAACAAATAGAAATCTTTTGAATAAAATGATTTCCAAGTCTAAATATTATATATTAATTTCTACCTTTATACACTTTAATATCTATAAAAGTATCTATAGAATAATAAAATAACAAATAAAAACCCAAAATAATTAAAGAAAGTAGAAAAACTGTTTATAAATTTGCAAAAAAAAAAAAGAAAAATAAATTTTTAATAAATTTCTTGTTCTCTAAAAAATACTTAATATTTCGCAAGAGTCCATGTTATTATAAAAAAGCCTAAAAGCAAAAAATTCCTAACATGAAATATTAAAAAAAAACAAAAACAAACAATAACAAAAACAAAAAATTGAATTAGGTATGGGGTTAGATTAAAAGATTTTTTAGTATACTGTCGAAATAAAAACGTTGGACCAGTGTTGTTAACTTGATTCCTTTAATTAACATTGAATCGTTGAATCAAAAGTGAAAATACCAAAGAATTGCGTATAGAAACCTAAAGGTACATTTAGGAATGAAGGAAACATTAACAGTAGGTCATAAGAAACAATTAGAAGATTTTAGTGAAAATATTGATAAGGTACTACAACCTTTATAGTAGTCCAAATCATATTATCAGTTACTAGACTTTCCTTTAGAAAATAGTTTAGAAACTATAAGCAGATAATTTCAAAGCTTCGAATTCAATTAATACCTGGATAACGAGATGACCATACCTAAAATAATAAAAGAAAAATAATAATAAATTAATAAACATTGCCTTCACATTTCAATATAATCCAACCAAAATTCTTATGACTGTTACAAGAAGGATTTGAGTTCGGGTTTCCCAATGAAAATTGATTATGTACATTTTTAAAATGATTTTTACACATACACATATATTTTTCATACACATTAATTAAATTAAAGTTAAAAAATATTTTATTTTAAGTTTTTACATAAATGTATTTTGGAGCTCTTCAAAATTACGCTTTAACAAAATACTTAAAACATTTAATAAATCTTTTCTTTTGAATATCTGACCAATAAATTCTACACCTCTTTAATTATATAATCATAATAAAAAATAAAAAGTTAAAATTAATTTATCGGGAAAAGTAAAGAAAAGAAAACCAGCATCAAAAAGTCCTTCAAATTAAATTTAATGATAGCGATTTATTAAATGATAACAACTCTAGTTTTTTTTTTTGTCCCTTTAATTTAAATCGTTATTGAATTTTGTTTTTTTTTTTTGCCCCCATTGAAGAAAATCAACTTCTTATTGAAAAAAATAAAAAATTTGAACAATTAATCAAGATATCAAAAAATAAATTTGTTATCCTGGACCTTTTAAATGTTGAATCGAAGCAATAAAATAAATTTTTTATTCTTTTATTTTTGAACGGTGGCAGTTTAATGAACTCAGTCCCTTTGTTAATCATTTTTATCATAAATTATTAATCGGATATTATCACAAATAGTTAAAAATATAAAGAACAGAAATTTTAAATAATTTGAATTACAAAGAATTCAGGTTTCCCACAAAATTAATCTTTAAGTTATTTTCAATTTAAAATAATTAATAATAATATTTTGGTATTCTTTAATAATTAAAATTAAATATCAATTAAATACTTAATACTTTTTCTCATTATATACAATGCAGTGATAAAGTATAGTAATGTGTCAATATATCGAAATTTCAATTAACGCATTGGGGATTTTTAGACTGTAGAAATGTACAAAAATGTACATGTTTTTTGAAAGATTTTTTTTATTTACTCGTATTTATAAAAGGTCTAAACAAAATGTACTGAAATTTTGTCAATTCTCTTTAATAGTTACTACGTCTTAAGAAAGAAGAAATATAAAATAAAGGACAAAATCACAATAACTTAAGAAGATTTAAACAAATTCATGTAATTTAGTAGATCTATTTGATGACAAAATTTTAATTTTCTGCTAAATGTTGGATCGAGTTAAACAACGCCCATGTAAAATACATTCCGAAATTATTTTAACTTAAAAATGATTTAATATTTTTTTATATCAAAAATTTTGTATTCTGTTAACTTTTGAATCACTTATTTGTTTTTATTACTATCCCTTTCCCTCAGCTGAAACTATTCATACTTCTTTAAGATCTAATACCTATATTCACTCTAGCTATTTGCTTCACATTTCCTTTTACAATACAATAAAACAAAAAAAATAGACGTTATTCTAGGATATGTTTTTCGCGTTTTTTAATTTGTATGGGTATAAAAAGATTAGATGTAATTAAAAGTAGAATAACACAAATATCAATAACTTATAACTGCATATTTTTCGCTAACAAAAACAAAAAAACGTGAGAAAAACGTACGCAAATTACTTGATAGTGTTCGACTAGAACCAATTCAAAGCTTAACTAACTAAAAATTCTTATAAATTAATTAAAAATTAAATTGGAAACTAAGCAACGGTAATATAGTTGGTTTAGGATTTTTTTTCCAATTCCTTAACAAAATTCTCTAAAACAGGTGGAAATCTTTCAAAGACTATAAGAATACCCCCATGATGTCAAATTCTAACTAATTAAACCCAGCTCCCCCTTTAGCAAATATAATAGTATGAAACCCCTAACCGCTAGTATATTGTTTAGAGAGTATAGGTATTACAGAATGAAAGAAAAATTTTGAAAACTCTTAAAATAAGCTCTAAGTTTTAGCTTTAAGTTATTAGCAATTCTACTCTTTCAAAGATAATTGCACTTATAAAATCAGACATTTGCATTTATTTCTCTTAAAACTAGTTAGGTAGGTAGAAAGAGGCTACAGATACTGCAGATTTCTTTGAAATCATTGGAAATTTATTACAAACTATTGTTAATCGATTAAGTCCACCTGCAACAGATCGAAAAAGGTATTTAACAAGAATTTCCCTTATAAAACTAAAAAAAAACAGATATTTAAACGGAATACTTTAAAACTTTACAACAAATGTTAAGCCAGTTTTCAATATGATAGATTAATAAAGATTCAATTTGATTAGAAGATGATATGTATCTACCATTTTCATCTTTAATTGATTAAAACTACATTTAATTGATTTCTAAAAAGTCTCAAAAAAGATGTAAACAAAATTTGTACCTAAAAATAAAAAAGCATAATTAAAATAAAAACATTCCCTTTGAACATAAGCCAACTCTTTATTATAAAAACATTTTTATTAAATAAGTAAAAAAAAAAGGAAAATATTTAATTTTTTCCACGTACACAAATTAATTTCGATTAAAAACCAAGTAATCATACTTAATTTCGATTTAATATATAAAAATTTTTTTTTTTTTTTTAGGTTAGTCCCAGGTTCACTGTATCTTTTACAATACATGTGTTTGTCCTAAAACTAAAGTAAATACAAAATATTTTTATATCCTTTTTGTTGTTTTTTTTATGTTCCGTTTTAGTTTTTTTTTGTTTTTTGTTTTTCTTTTTAAATATGTATCTTGTTCGATTCATTTCAGAAACCTCCTATATGTTAATTAAAGAAACATTCAGAATATTCAATTCAATATATATACAAAATAATGACCAACAGGATAAAATCGAACAAAAGTTCGCATACCAACAATATGTATATTGTACCTTTCACTCCTTTATAATTCACTTAATGTTCATTGTACACCTATAATCCATATATAGATGTGTGTAACTTTATGTAGACTAAGTTTCAATATTCAGAAAAAACAAAAAAAAAAACAAAACAAAAAAAAACTTTGCTTTCTGTTTATAACAAATAAAAGAACACTAAGTCATGACATCCAAAAACATATGCTTTTTTTTATATTTGTTTGTTCTTTTAATCTCGGAACTCTCCCCTTCAAACTTTAAGAGTACTGATATAAGAGCTCATACATTATTAATCATATTAGTCACCGCATATAAATTGAGTGGACACATGAGGTATAAATATAATACATATAATATAAGCACATGATTCTTAAATTCTAAACAACACAAATATACGCATATGTGCATACATATAAAGTATTTAATATGAATATATAGGAGAAAACGAACAAACAAGTAAATAAACAAATAAAAAATAAAAGCATTATAATATGTAGTCCTAAAGTTGAAATTATGTTTTTTTGTTTTGTTGGTCAAGTTAAGAACTTTTAAGTGTTTACCTTGGTTATACCATTACACTTAAACTTAAAGGACATTAAACTCACCTCACCTCATTTCACCTTATGGTGGTTAAAAAATAAAAAACCAAAAAATAAAATGAAGTATATTTAACCCCATCCCAACTACTGATTAATTTTATTCCCCTTTTTAATAAGTATTATTATACCTATGTGTGTTTGTTTGTTTATTTGTTTGTTGAATATAAAAAGTTTCTATTGTAAAAAATTTTCTTCTCTTTCTTGCATTTATTATATAGTTATACTTCTTTTTTTTTTTATTGTTATTCTTATTATTCTTGCTGTGCTCCTTTCTCTGTTGTTTATCGGTGATTTTCATTATTTTTGTTGTTGTTGTTGTTGTTATTGCTTCAAAAAAAAAGCATTTTTCCCTTTTTTTATTTTTTTGGAAGATTAGAACAATAAATTTATAAACTGGCCACGTATAAGAATCGGAAATCCATATAGAGAGAAACGATGTTACTATGTCGAGTCGGACACAACAATGTATTTATATATAATATACTTTTTGGTACTAGTTATTATTCTATACAACTTTACTTGAGTGTTATATAAACAATAATAATAACAATGACTTCTTATATATAGTCCTTTAATTAATATACAATAAAATATATAATTACATATGTATATACATAATGTTAATACTTACTGTTCATATAAATAATTATTTATACATGTGTGTAATATATATTTATGTGAATAAAAGAGACAGAAATATTAAAATGTCCTTGTTTTTGCATCCAAATGCCCGATAATAGAATTTTTTGTTTTCTTTAACATAACTTGTTATTTACTAATTTGGTACATAATATACAGTGACTTACAAAATTATTATTATCGCAGTTTTTAACAAGGGGATATTGTACAATACTAATTGAAGAGGGAAAAAAAATATTTTTATTGGATTTTTCCAGTATAATTCAGGTAACTTATATCATTGTTTTATAAAACTCATTGAATATTCAAAATAAATTAATAATTTTAATTCACACCTTATAACTCACATATGATATATAATAAATATTTGATAAAAGTCATAAATTGTTTAAAAAAAAATATCAAGAGAAAAGAATTTAATATATTTTCGATTAAGAATATTATACCTTAAAATCGAACTGACATTCTTTAAAAACAATATATTTTAAAATTCAAATTTTTGAAAGTCATTGTATTATGTATAAACAATATGTAGTAGAATATATACTTTATCAAAATTAGTATTAAAGTTAACCTCAAAGTTACTTAAAGTATTTTGTATTTTTCAATTTTTAATCAGTAGTATGCAGACTAAATTAATGACCAACCATAACCGGATGAAAATAAAAAAAAAATATATACAATATATGTAATAAAATTAGAAAATTAAGGAAAGATAAAAATAAAAGTAAAGAAAGAAAGGCGGGATACAAAAGAGAAGCAAACCACAAAATAATTAATTATAATGAAAAAATATAAAATAAAATAATGAGAAAATTCTTAGGGCGTTAATTAATTGCATTTATTATTATTTAGTTTTTTTTTTTTATTATTTTTTTAAACGGATTACTAAATGACTAAGAATAGTGCAGATTAAACTAAGCACCAATAAATTTTACCACTGATATAATAATAGAGATATTTTACTATATTTGATTGAAAATATATTTGAAAAATACGAATTGGTACAAAAATCAGTTTTTTTATACATTATATTTTAAATTTTAAATAAATAAAAATAAATGAAAACTGACATCCATTAATAGTTTAATGAAACCAAATGATAAGTAAAGGTAAATTAAGAGCTAATAAAAATTTCAGAATATTATTATATTTATTTTGCTGGAATCAAAGCATAAAACCTCTGTATCTATACTTTTTTTGTTAATTTTGTTTCATCTGTAATATCTTTATAAGTTTCAGACTTGATTGCCAAACTTTAAGGCAAATATCAGATTTTCGATGACCAGACCGAAAATTAAAATTAATTTTAAAAAATCTAATAAAAATCAAATGTAGCAAATGACTGTGAAAATGTTTCTAAAAATAAGCTGTTGAAAATGCAAAAAAACAGATTTTAGTTGTCCAGATCATATTTTCACATTTATATTTAACTTTTCGGCACGAGCACAAAAAAGGTCGCAACGGTTTTATAAGATTAATTCAAAAGCTGTCGAAAACGATCATCACAGAAAAACGGCACCCAAAAATTTATGAAATTTCATTATCACAGGCACGAATCTTTTATTAAATGCAACAAAGATGTTTTGCAAAGTATATTTTAGCTTTTTTTTTTAAATATGGTAAAGAAAACATGAAATATAAATTTTCTTATCTGGCAGAAAAAGTTCCATGAATTCCATGCTTATTATGTTTTGCAAAAAAGGCAATAAGAAAATTACGAAAATAGTTATTATAAAATTGTTCAATTTGTTTGGTTCGGTACAAAAAAGAAATAAGTCCAGAAAATAACACCTTTTTACATCAAAGTCACCAAAGTTATATATACAATCACTTTATAACTTTCAAACTAATAAAATTTATACCGTTTTTAAATCAAAAGATAGAGAATATTTTTTTGAACAAAATCCTTTGAAAAATGCTATAAGTGAGAGAAGTCAACCACTGATATAATAATAGGTAATATATATAATTACCCCCTTTTTAATGCAACTCCTTTTATTGGTATTTTGTTTTCCCTTACATTTTTGTTCAATATTTTTGAACAGCTATATCTCGCTCCACAGAGCATCTAATGAGTTGAAATTTTGTGCACGATCTTATCTTGGGGTACATTGTTTTTTGGGGTATTTGTTTCAAATTGCTTAAAAATTTGAATATTTCAAAGCTTGTTTGATCCTAAACCGCTACACAAAAATTATTTCTTAATTTTTGTAAAAAAAACTTAAACCACTTAACCTATACTTAACCTAGCTAAAACGAATGTGTATTTAAAAAATGTGGAACACTTAAAAATTTTGCGTATCATTTTTGCGCAGGGCACATGCTAATCTTCTCTGTATCATTCCAATTTTAGTATATGTTCTACCGAAGAAAAAAAAATTTTGTTAATAAATGAGCAACCATTTTTGTGATGAATCATTTTCGATCAAAGTGTTGTTTGGCTTAACTAATATGCTTAAAAAAATTACTTTGTTTTTCTCAAAAAATTATTTTGTTCTTATCTCTTGTTACACTGCATATTCCTATCATTTTTGTATATTTTAAGGAAATGTATAATCTTCCAAAACATATGAGGTGGAAGAAAAAACTATAGTTAAACTTAATGAAATTTTCAAACATGAAGAAAAAACCCTTCATCTATTCTATTTTCAGTCAGACTTTATAAAAAACAAAACACAAATTTTTTTTGTAATTTTCTTATTTCTTCTATTTTTTCACCACAAAATAAAAATTATACTCATCTCATTTAACTTTTGAAAACATAAATATACATTTTGTTTTTTTTTGTTATATCTTTTTCTTTCAAAATCTTTAAAAAATCTTTAAAAATTCACATTGTCTTTTAAAAAAAGGTAAAAAATCAATGATTCCTTAATGTGATTTACTATTTTTAAGTCAAAAAAAATAAGATCTAGTACCTAACTCTTCTTCATTCTTTTTCAAATTTATATCTATTTTTAATATTTTCGAATACTTTAAATATTCAATGATTTAAATTTTAAATTCTTTTCCGCTCCCCCACATCTTTCAAAAAAAGAACCAAAAAAATATTTTTTGTCATACAAAATTTATTACTTTTCCATATTTTTCTGATTTAAATTTTTCATTTGTTTATTTTAAAAAAAAAAAAAAAAACATACAAAACAAAAACAAAGATGACAACATTAAAAACAAACAAAACATGAACATATACATAAACTTGAATATTCGAACATGGAATTTATGACACGGTTGAGATGATGTCAAAAGTTTAACAAAAACTCATAAAACTCTAAAACAATAGACCCAGTAAAAGATACATACATATAAGTACATCATGCTACAACAAAAAAAAAAAGAAAAAAAACAACCGAAATAAAAGTTAAATGTTCAATTTTACAAGAACGTGCTTTGAACATGTTATTTTCCAGATAAAATGATATCTATAAGATATTATTTTAGATATTTTTTTAATTATAAATACAAATACTTATTTTCTATAGATAATTCTAAAAAAATATGGCAAAAATCCAAAATGTAAACTTATTATATTTTGAATATTATATCTTTTAAACTTAAGGTTACACTTAAGATATTTTTTATGTATACAAGTTCAATTAGACACATTGGAATTTTAAATTTCGAATATTTTAAGCACAAAATGGGTCGAATGCATATTTTTAGTTAGAACAGTCAAATTACACATTTTCAAGCAAAAACTACAAGTTCAGGTGTTGATTTTGTTTGAAAAAGTAAAATTTGAGTTCAAGTGAGGTTTTATGCATTTGGCCTAATGACAGCTGTTCAAGGATCAATTTTTTTTTTTTCACTTAAATGATTAATTCGAAAATCTTTAGATAATTTTTTTTATTTTCTTATCATTTCATAATTGAAAATATTTACATTTTTTTAATAATGTACAAAATTTCTATATATTTTTGGCTATAGATAAAGTTTTCTTTTTTTTCAAAATATTTAAAAAATCACTTTAATTCTTATAATTTCATGCATCGTTTAGGAATGCACTGAAAATAAGAGGAAAATATCTTAGCAAACACAATTTTTTACACTTTTACAAAATTTTTAAAAATGTCGTATGTATTTTTTAGAAAAGGATTTACTTTATTGGAAAATATAATATTTAGAGCCTTTTCGCCTGGTCTTTTGTTTTTTTGTTTATTCAATTCTGATTTTTCATAATCTTGTTTTTTTTTTTTTAATTATTATTTTCATGCTAGCAAAATAAAAAAAATTTTCAGATAAATCTCATAGAGTAGAACTGCGACCATTTTTTCCAAAAATAAAATTAAATCGTTTGTTCGTATTCGAGAACCTTTTAAAATAAATTTTAAATTTTAAATTAATTTAATTTAATTTAAATAGACAGTGTTACTGCCTTTTAAATTTATAATTCTATTTATAATCTACATTTATGTAACAAGTTAACATCTCTTTCAACTTAATTTAACTGGTAATGAGGAGTTCAAATTTACAATTTAACTTTAAAAACAAGAAAAATTATTTTCAATTAATTTTAAATGAAAAAAGATAAAAACAAAAACATATTTTCAAGTTAACTTTAAAAAACGTAACTTATTTACAAAGCAGTTCATTCAAAATCACAGTGAATACCAAGAAAGATGTGAATATTTTCAATAATGAAATTTCTAGCAGACTTCTTGAATGCATCTTTGCCCTTGTTATTTTTTATTCTTTTCTGCAGCTGATTAAAACTTCGAATAGCTAATGAGATAAAACTGTTTTTATATTGTTCCATTCTGCTGTTTGTTACATTTATGAGATTGTTACCTTATCTTGTATAAAAAGTTTCGATGAACATCTAAATTTATTATCATCCTTGCAACATTTTTCAATAGATACTTTTATGGCGCCAATTACTGGGATAAATTTTTCCAAATATGTTCCACGTATTTTTAAAAGCTAATTCAGTATAGTTATAAGACGAAGAGTTCCTATTTTTGACTTAATTTCTAAACTATAAAATTCTCTTGAAAAAATTAACTTTATTGGCTGTTTTTTAAAAATGTACCAATACAAATACATTATAAAATTTTTAAGATTGCCCGAATTAAAAATTAAAAAAAAAAAAACAATTTGTTTTTTTGTCAATTTGTTTTTTTTTTTTCACCGATTATTAAAAATTTTTTAAAATATTTCGTATTTCTAGTTTCATACCTTTAAAAAAACAAAAACAAAAGTTTTGTGCCTGTAAAATTTCACCTGTAACTTCTAAAAATAAAAATACCTTTATTTATTTCGATGGTTTCATTCTATTTATTATCTTTTCAAATTTTTTTTTTTATCTTTTTATTTTTTGAAAATGCATCAATTTTTTATTTTTTACTTTTTTTTTAAACGATTTTGTAGACAACAATCACTCATGTCAGTCTAAGTTATGTCAATGTAAACTTTGACTGTAAAACAAAAAAAGAAAATAAAATTATTAAATTTATTGCCAGCCTGTTTTTTTTACTAATAAAATATGTTTTTTTTTTTTTAATTTTAAAGAAAAGTTAAAAAAAAAAAATTAATCAAACTAAACTAGTTTTTAGAAAAAATGAAAAATTGAATTTATTTGTATATATGTATATATTATAGATCAGATACATTTTATATAGGGCAGCTAGATTTTTTACAAAGAAATAACTAAATTTCACAGGTAAATTATACTGAATTTTGCAGATAAATTTTTGTAAGGTTTGTAGCAATTTTATATAAAATATTTTTTACCGAGTTAAGATTCCACTAGAATATATAAGATTTTATTAATGCAATGCTTCATATTAATTTATACTAAGTGACATGCTGTCAATTATATTGTCAATTTTCGTCAAATTGTTGTCAATTATTTGACAATGTAATTGATAACATTTCAATTACTTAGTGTAGAAATGACTTAAGTTTGTCAAAACATTTTTGATTTATCACATTTTTTTTTCTTTTCACTCTTTCCATATTCAGCATATGACTTCCGGATTCTTATGACTTTCTGACTTTCTTCGGATATCGAACTTGCTTCATGTCTCGATAAATCAAATAAAAACTTATATTAAATATTTAAAAACATGTGGTAAACAATTTGAATTTTTTTTTTGTATTCATTCAAATTTGATCAGTTTTAAGATTATTCTTAATCTTGAAATAGAAAAATATATGTTAACTGACTTCTCATTACACTCATTAATTTCAAAAATAAAAATTTCATTTTATTTAAAATTGACGCTATTTACAATTTAATAATTCATTTTTTTTATTAGTTTTCATTTTGTTTTATTGTATTTTTAATTTTTCCTCTTCTTTTTTAATTATCATAACAATTCTTACGACCTGGTTTTTTTTTTTTCATTTTCTTTTTTTCTATACATAGGTAAATTAAAAGAAAAATGGTTTTACAGCCTACATAATTTGCTATTCGTTATTTTTTAATTACTTTGGTAATGGTAACTTTTGTTTTTAAGATTTTTTATTTTGTCTGTTGAAAAATAAAGAAAAAATATCATGGAGACAAATTAATTTTTATACAAAAACAATTAAATATAAGTATGTGTATATGTAAATATTTTAATTATTTAATTAACTCGTTTTTCAGTAATTTTTGAAAAAATTTCTTTCCTCTTTTACTTTGGTAGTTAATTTTATCCTTTTGCATAAACTTCAAATACTTCCAACATTTATTTTTCTTTTTCTAATGTATAGGTTTGGTTTTTGAAATTTTAAGTATGGTTTCATTTAAGTCACAAAATTACTTTGTTAAACTTTTAAAATTTTTTTCTTCAATGGTTACGTTGGATAACTTTATGATTAGCATACCTTCATACACCAGATACGAAGTTTACTTTATCAGACGCATTAAATAATTGGAGTCTTTAGGTTTAAGTTTATAACGTTATAAGTTTAACAGTTCTATTGTCTTATTTGACTGTAATTTTTTCAATGTTTATACATAATCTTAGCTTTAATTTCTATTAAAAAAATTTTTATTTAAAAAAGTGATGGTGTTTTTTTTTTTATAGAAAATGAAGTTATAAGATAAAAAGAATGAAAAATAAATTCAACTCTTTACATATTCTCAGTTATGTTTGTGGTAATTGCAATGAAATAATGGAATATACCTAAAATATAACCATAAATAAATGCATAACTTAAGGCAATTGTATTTTATTTTTTGTTTTTGTAATTTTTATTTCATTCTTTTATAAATTGTATTATACTTTACTTCATACATTTGCATTTGTACTTTTTAATTTGTAATTTTTCACTTCCTTCAATTTAATGATTTAAACATCCCATAAAAAGAAAGGAAATGTAGACATTTTTTTCTTTTTATTTATGCTGATTTCTTTAATTATTATATAATTCATGTAACTCTTTTATGAATGTTATAACAGTGAAATAGTATATAAAAAACCTTGAAATTACAACATAAATCAAATTTATACCGTTATTAAATAAGCAGTTTTCATTTTTATGGAATAATCGGAATTATCATAATTAATTGATTTATTCTTGGTTTGCCTATAAGTATGCAATTTTTTTTAAATTAAATTGTCAATATTTTTAACTAAGTAAATATTTGTGGAAGCACTTGGTGGCCGAGTGGCTTCGAACATGATATATTAACAAGTCAAATTTTGTACAGTTATTTGAACAGTGGCTTGTAATAATAAAATAAATAAATAAAAAATAAACATTTTGATCTCTGTCGACTAAGAATAGAAATTTGAGAACAGAATGCACAACAGAAAAATAATATAGAAAGTGTTCCGCATAAGTACCTTATCTGTTGAGGGGCTTCTCTAATAAATATATATAGAAATTTGAAATTAATGTGTAACACAGTGTTGCAAACGCTGCTTCTGCATATGCTATAAATATGCAATTAAAACTTTTAATTTACTCTACAAAATTTATTTTGGTACATATCTTTAAAGCGAGCCCTTTAAAATTTATTGCTTTTTTTTTTTTTAATTTCTAAAATTCTCTAAAGTTCTATATCTAGAAAACGATGCAAGATAAATCCCCTATATCCTCTCATACTACTTTACGGTAATTTTTATCTGTTCTATCAACCACAGAATGGATACAACTTTAATGCAAAACATGTCATATAATCTGTTGGGGCCCTGATAAGCATTCAACATTATTGCACGAAATATATTATTTTTACAAACATGAGTTTCTTATTAAAATGCTTTCAAAACCAATATGTTCTGTTGTCATGCAGTTTTCAAGTAATTACAAAAATAATAAAGGTACGTCTATTTTATGAGATGGCCATTTTCACAATCATAAATCAAGCAAAAAATAAACACTAAATATTATAATAAAACGTAATGCTTAATGGATTAAAGTCTCAATAAATGTAAACGTTATACCGTTAATTATTTTTGAAAGCCTTTCTCCATCCTCCACTCTTCTTACTCCTACTATTATTAACTGTGTATTTTATGCTAAATCATTTTATTTTGCAATGAGATAAGTGGTAGTACAAACCAAAAAATAAAAGAAAATTAAAATATTTCTCCGTTTTTAAGAACGATTTTATTTTTTATTATTTCTACTTTCTTACCATTTATTATATTTTTCATGTTTTTTTTTTTTTTTTTAATATGAACAAAAGTTATATTAGGAGAATAACGGCAAAAAGAAAGAGAGAAAACAATATTCAATTCTTTTGACATCATAAAAAAAAACGTATAGTTTTTTTCAAGTGCCCTATACGTAAAAAAAGATAACAATTACCCAGGGGACCTTTTTTTTTTTTTTATTACATGCTTATAATTATTTACAAAAGTCATATAATGGTGGATAAAATGTTAAAAAAAGGATAATATAAGTAAATATTATATTCATATAAAAAAAATGTTAATATCTATCTATATAATATATTTATATAAAATAAAAAAATGAAAATTGTAATATTCACAAAAAAAAAAATGTGTATGTGTTTGTGCAATTGTAATTTTAATATTTCGTGGTGTAACATATTATTTGCTTTTCTTTGTTTTTTTTTTTTGTTTTAATACAACAATATCTTTAGTCCTTTTGTATATCATTATTATTTTTACCCACTTATTTTATTTTAAAGTGCATTATTCTTTTCTCATAATATTATAAAAATCTAAGAGGTTATTGTTTTTAAAATTTAACGTTTTAATGTGTTAATGTGTCGTCCTACATTTGATTTTTTTTTTTAATTTTGTCTTTTTGTCTTTTTGTGATTTGTGATATTGTGATATTATTAAATATTATATTGTATTATTAAAGTTTAAGAATTGCTAAAATGGACCCAATAAAATGAAAATAAAAAGATGTTATCATTTATCTGAATTGCTAATTAGGAGCAGAAATACATGTACTTTCTTTTCTTTTCATTGAATATTAACTAATCTTATAAAAAATGTACCAAGAACTAGTTTGATCTTTGGTACTGTTTCTATGAGTTCCATTGGCACATTTTCGTATATTTGCGAATTATAATAATCATTAAATGTCCTTAACTTTAGTAATTTTTAGACTTTAGACGTTAACATTCGATTTAAGTTAAATCAAATTCATTAATTCAATATTTCTCAAACTAACAACTTTTAAAATTTACTTTCTATTTTAGCATGTGATTCAAAGGATTCAAAAAATTATTTACAAAAATTAAACTAAAAAAAAAACAAGCAATTTACTTAATAATATAATTAAAAAATATTATATTGGTTAGATTAGATTAAGCGATGTAAGTAATACATAGTGACTTTATGAGGTAGATCTATTGGGTTTGCTTTGTTACTACGTGTTGTGGATTTTATCTCCACTTATAATACTTCCGTCAGCCCTACCTACTTTCTGTTTTTAAGTTTCTAAGAAAGTTAAGATCTTTTTATTATTGCTGGTAGTTCCTTTTCCTCAAAGCAATGTCCTCTTAATGTGCCGGCAGTGTCCCGACAGGAACCATATTAGAATTTTCTGTTTATTTTTACTAAGTCGTATGATTTTTTCATATCTTTTCCGGTTATAGTTTCCCAGAAGCTCTTTATTTTGTCTAAGTCCAATTTTTTCCCTCCATTCTCCTATAATTTTCCCTCGAATTTTATTGCTTCTATTATGTTATGTTTACCTATGTCATATCTACTATTGAGAGATAAACCTTACAACTGGGTAAAGCAATATAAACTACATTCGATAAAAACAGCGACATAGTATTTATATAAATTGTTATCCAACAGTGATTGGCTCTTGGAAACTTGTCTCAATGAAATAGTATTGTTAAATTTTTGTTAAATTACAAATTTATTTAAATTTTGCTTTCCAAAACATTTTTTATGGTACAACTGTTAGCATGTAAGCATGCCTATGTATAAGTTTTTTTTAACAAAAAGATAACTTATTTATTAAAAACAAGTATTAAACCGATTAAAGGTGGTTTCGTTTCACTTTTGAAAAATTTTTCGATTAGCCTTATACTTCACAGTTGATTTTTATAAAATTTCATATAAATTAATGTTAGATGCAGTTCTGAATTCTTCACCATTTCATCATTATTTAATTTTTCCAGTTTTAATGCATCATTTAATTTTTTCTTACCTTTACCCTATTAACATTTGACTTTTAAATTGTTTATTAGTTTTAGTAACGTAAGACTAGTAAAATTTCTTATGTTGTTCCTACAACACATTTTCCTGCATTAGATAAAATTATAATTGTCGCACGCTAAATTAATGTCAATATTTAAAAATAATGTTAAGTCCAAAACCAAAACTATTTGATAAAACCTAAACTTTCTTAATGTTGAATAAAAAAAACAAATTTGTATAATGAGGGTAAACTTACTAGATTTCACTTCCTAACGTGATACACATTACATTAAAACAAAAAAAACCTTTACTAAAATTATTCAAGTACAATAGAAAAAAACAAATCCTTGCAAATCCTTGATGTTTTTTTTTTTTAATTTTTTTTCAATTGTTTGCAACTTAAATGTATTTTATTTGTATACCAAGAACTAGTTTGATCTTTGGTACTGTTTCTATGAGTTCCATTGGCACATTTTCGTATATTTGCGAATTATAATAATCATTAAATGTCCTTAACTTTAGTAATTTTTAGACTTTAGACGTTAACATTCGATTTAAGTTAAATCAAATTCATTAATTCAATATTTCTCAAACTAACAACTTTTAAAATTTACTTTCTATTTTAGCATGTGATTCAAAGGATTCAAAAAATTATTTACAAAAATTAAACTAAAAAAAAAACAAGCAATTTACTTAATAATATAATTAAAAAATATTGTATTAGTTAGATTAGATTAAGCGATGTAAGTAATACATAGTGACTTTATAAGGTAGATCTATTGGGTTTGCTTTGTTACTACGTGTTGTGGATTTTATCTCCACTTATAATACTTCCGTCAGCCCTACCTACTTTCTGTTTTTAAGTTTCTAAGAAAGTTAAGATCTTTTTATTATTGCTGGTAGTTCCTTTTCCTCAAAGCAATGTCCTCTTAATGTGCCGGCAGTGTCCCGACAGGAACCATATTAGAATTTTCTGTTTATTTTTACTAAGTCGTATGATTTTTTCATATCTTTTCCCGTTATAGTTTCCCAGAAGCTCTTTATTTTGTCTAAGTCCAATTTTTTCCCTCCATTCTCCTATAATTTTCCCTCGAATTTTATTGCTTCTATTATGTTATGTTTACCTATGTCATATCTACTATTGAGAGATAAACCTTACAACTGGGTAAAGCAATATAAACTACATTCGATAAAAACAGCGACATAGTATTTATATAAATTGTTATCCAACAGTGATTGGCTCTTGGAAACTTGTCTCAATGAAATAGTATTGTTAAATTTTTGTTAAATTACAAATTTATTTAAATTTTGCTTTCCAAAACATTTTTTTATGGTACAACTGTTAGCATGTAAGCATGCCTATGTATAAGTTTTTTTTAACAAAAAGATAACTTATTTATTAAAAACAAGTATTAAATCGATTAAAGGTGGTTTCGTTTCACTTTTGAAAAATTTTTCGATTAGCCTTATACTTCACAGTTGATTTTTATAAAATTTCATATAAATTAATGTTAGATGCAGTTCTGAATTCTTCACCATTTCATCATTATTTAATTTTTCCAGTTTTAATGCATCATTTAATTTTTTCTTACCTTTACCCTATTAACATTTGACTTTTAAATTGTTTATTAGTTTTAGTAACGTAAGACTAGTAAAATTTCTTATGTTGTTCCTACAACACATTTTCCTGCATTAGATAAAATTATAATTGTCGCACGCTAAATTAATGTCAATATTTAAAAATAATGTTAAGTCCAAAACCAAAACTATTTGATAAAACCTAAACTTTCTTAATGTTGAATAAAAAAAACAAATTTGTATAATGAGGGTAAACTTACTAGATTTCACTTCCTAACGTGATACACATTACATTAAAACAAAAAAAACCTTTACTAAAATTATTCAAGTACAATAGAAAAAAACAAATCCTTGCAAATCCTTGATGTTTTTTTTTTTTAATTTTTTTTCAATTGTTTGCAACTTAAATGTATTTTATATTTAACTTCCAATTTTCTTTTTATTTATACTTCTTGTTTTTGTTTTTTGTTTTGTTTTTTTTTCCACAAAAAGGATATGGAATTTTTTTTATCAGTAAAAAACTATGAAATCCTTGTATACATTCATTTTTATATGTAATAATACAATATACACTATAGAAACTAACTATTTTTAAATTGCACATTTTATATTTTTCTTATTTTTGAACAAAGCCGGTTATTATTTTATATATAATAACTGTTTTTTTTTTTTTTTGTTTAGATATAAAAGAAATTAGAACAATCACTAATCCGGGAGATTTAATTTGAATGAAATATTTTTTTTTTTAAATACGAGCAAAAAAATATTTTTTTGTTTGGCTTTAAAATAGAATTTTAAATAAAATTTATTAAAAAAATGATTATGTAATCAAGAGTTGTACTCAAACTTATGAAAAAAAAAAAAAGAAAAAATTCAATTAAAAACGTAAAAATTGTTTTTGTTAAGTCAAAGAAAATTAAAAATTGAACTCTTTAAAAAGATTTTTGAAATTCCAAAAAATAACAAAACAGCAAAATATTTGCGCTTGTTTTATCCTGTAAGATTTACTTTTTTCTTTAAATCTTTAAACCATGTTTAGACCTTCATCAAGTTTAAAATATAAATTTTGGTGCTATGGTTATTTTTAAACAATAATTTGATTTGATGGTTAAAGTCCAACAGGTATCGAAAGAGAATTCGTGCATAGTATTATTAGAGTAATTTCCACCAGACCTTCCGAAAAATTGAAAATTTTTTTTGTTATATATAAGATTTTAAAGTTTAACACATGCCAAAGATATGGTTAATATAGTGTTAAACTTTAGAATGAAATACCTCCTCTCACCACTAACTAAAGATAATTACGATTTTTAATATTTCTTCAAATAAATTTCAATAAAAAGCTTAGGTATATCGTTTTAGACAATTTAAAATTTAATTCATTAGATTTTATTAGTTTCCACACATTTTTTTTTTTTAAACTTTTATTTTTTTTTTTTAAATATAATATTTTAAACGATTATTAAACATCCGTAGACCCTTCAAATAATTCAAGGTTAATAATGGTAGTATCAAAAAAAAACATTAAAAGAAAAAACGTAGACTACAATAAATAAAAAAGCATTTAAATAAAACTTTTTTAAAGCAAAACATTTCAGATCTAATAGCTACCATCTAATATAACACATTTCAATTTTAATAATACTTTCAACTATACCTCACCTTCTGTTGCAATAATATTCACTACTATTCACACCTTTTTTTTGGTTGCCAGACTATTGTAATTAAAATTTAGTTCAAAAAAATGGCAGGAATACATTTAATTTTAAGAATTGAATGTAAAGCAAAATTATAGGTCCTGTGGTCTACGCTCACCTGTAAACATAAAAAAAAACTAGTCCCACATATATCACCGTGAGTATTATTAAAATACTTCAAAAACCTATGCTTATCGGTAAACATAGAAAACGTTAAGTTCCAATTTATCACCGGTAAACATTTTTAAAGGTAAAAAAACAGTTTAACATTAAATTTATTCAGCATAAAGATCACCGCTGATACACGTGGGATTTATTTAAGTTATTTTATTTTCATAGAAATTAGGCAAATCAGATAAATAAGATATACATCCAGTACTTGAGATCGAAAAATCCTTAATAGTAATTAAGATCTAATAATTCTAATAATTTAGGATGTCTAAAGCTTATTTTGAAGATTAAATTTATTTATAATAAGCGAATAAATAGGGAAATACTTTAGTTTATGAAATATGTAACTAATATAAGAATATTCAAAATACTGCTTATTCTTTGTACTTATGAAATATCTATAGTCATTGGTCACCCAGATTTTACGAATATACACCTCTATAAAAGGGGTAAAAACCTGAAATAATTGTAAAAAAAAAAAAAAAACTCAAATGCATTGAACGATAATAAAACATAATATAAATCCAATAAAAAGAAAATAAATTCAATAAACAAAAAAAAAAAAATAGAAAGTACTAGAAAAAAATAACGGCAACTGAAAAAAAAAACAAATATGCTATAAATTACCTCCTGGAGGCATAAAAAGCAATCATTGATGGTGCTAAAACATAACTGAAAATCAATTCAAAAATAACAAACCGAATAAGAAACAAAAAAAACGTAAACTGACCGACTTCATCCGTAATTATTTTTTGCTCTAATGAACAGTGAAGGAAAATAACGAAAAAAAAAAAAACAAAAACATAGAAAAAAAAAGGAGCAGCAAGATTTATATTGTATATACTGTTAACGGTACAAGGGACGATACCAATTTAAATAGTTTTAAATGTTATATTTTTTATTTTATTAGTTTTTATATTTATTTCCATTTTTATTAAAAATATTTTATTATTCAATTATTATTATTTTTCTTTTACTTAAATGACCGTTTTTATTCACTTCATAAAAAAATTTAAAAGAATTTAACGGTAAACAAATAAAAATAAAATAAGTTATATTGGGAAAAAACAAAACGAATATGTGAAAACGTTTTTTTTTTATTTTATATTGAATTAGAAAATTATAACCGACAAAAAAAAAAACAATTGATGACATTTATTGGAAATAAAAGTGTAATACTATAAATACTGCTCAGATCAGTGGGTAACTCTAATTTCGCAATACTTCTACATCCGTTTTTTTTTTCATATTTGTCCTAATTCGTGTGACATCGTCATTTTATATACCGATTAATTGACAAGCTATTTCCTCACTTATATATTGGTATTTTTTTTCCTAAGGAAGTTGTATTAACCATGTTAACAAAATCTTTAAAATTGTTTAAATAAAAATGCAATGTTTTTAAATATATTTTTTCTTCTTTAAATAATAGTTCTTTATTTTGTAACGGTTTGATTAGAAGTAATTTTTTAATTTTAATTTAATATATCAATACTTTTTAAATTACAATAAACTGCTAAAAAAAGGAGTGTAACTAAATCACATATCGACATTTTAATGAAGTTCAATGTACCCTGTTACATAATTTTAATTTAATATTATATAAGTATATAAGAAATAATATGTGACACAAAAAAGATGATCTTATTATGAATTAATTTAAATTTACAAATTTGGGTGACATCTTGTGTGAAAAATTAAAATACATTAGTTGACATCTAATTGTATAAATACTTAATCTATACGTAAGTATTTATTTGACAATTAGAGTTAATTAATTTGAATTCAATGACAAATATCTTGTTGTCAGGTTGAACGATGACGCCAATTTAATTTAGATACTTGTTGTATCAATAAAATTGTGGTCTTCAGATTAAACATTTCCGTGTTTAATTTTAAGTACAATAGTTTTCAGCTACGGTATGGAACCTGATGGGAAGTGGAAAAAACAATTATTATAAAAACACCAAAAATACTTCTTTTTGTACTGTCTGACTAAACCCAACTCTTTTTTATCCAATATAATGGAATGAAGCGCTTAACTGCCGACGCAGTATATTAGCTAGTAAGTATGGATAAGAAAGGATAAGACAAACAAGATATAGAAATTTTGAATTGGAGAGTGGAGCTACATAGGAACAATGAACATAGGAACAATGAAAGCCATCAATAAGTTAAAATATAAAGTGGTATAATCGCCTTCCTACATGAGATAATAACTAAGGCACGTTGTCTATACAATTACAACTTATCTTTTTTCATGAATTTACCGGGGTCCTATTAAAAAATAAAATAGCGACTAAATCACTGCACAAAATTTGCGGAGCTCCTTTCAAGATATGTGCATCTAGATGAATATTACTTTGCCAAAGATGAACTGTCAGCAATAAACCCTATACTTTTACTTTCTTAGAAACAGTGTCACTTCTTACACTCCTTAAATAACAATTATCTAATCTAGGGAATGAATCAGTTTTCTCACTTGAATATTCTAAATAATAGCAAGTGAATCTTCTGCTCTCTACATTTATGATACCGAACTGAAGCATTTAGACTTTTAAAAAGGTATAAAGAGATTAACTTGATAAAATATTATGCAAAATCAAGATTTCAAGTAAAAATAAAATCTTCGCTAAGTTAAATTTAAAACATTTTTTTAAAAATTATCTGAAATATACATATGATGAAAATCGGTTTTTAATCTTCATTAAAGTAATTTATTTACCACAAAAATATTTTTCGAGATTAAAAACAATTGTTGTTACTGTCATTTTCTTATTAAAAACAACAAACAGCATTAATGAGCACGATTTAAATTTTAAAAAAATATATATATATAGATATGTATATAATTTGTTTTTACATTAATTTCTAAATTCAAAAAAATTTTTTTTATTTAATTGAAATTCTCTAAAAAAAAAAGAACCAGAGAAGAAATGGAAAATAGAAGGAACAGTTAAAGAATAAAAACAAAATATTTTATTTCCTGTTTACAAAATATCTTACAGGATGCTTTAAACACTTAAATTTATTTAGGACGCTGTTAATATTTTAACAGCTATATTCAAAATTATTATTTATAAATTTTTAAACATATTTTGTTATTCAGTTCTTTTTAAACAGATAAAATTTTAATTTAATTATAACATTGAAGAAATAATACAAGGGGCCATTTTTCTGCGGGCGATTTTTTTTGCGAGCAAATGGCCATATAATTTTCCGGCAAGAATAGCTTTTTAAATTTATTTAATAACAGAAATTAATTATTTTTCAGTTTTACTCTAACTTTCATATAAAGAATTCTTTAAAATGCCGATTCTTCGTAAAATTTTATTTTGCGGAGCAAATTCTTATTTACTAAAAAATATGGTGTTCACTCTATTGATATGGAACGAGCTACATAGTTTTGGGGAGTTCCATGATCTCTATATAGCAAAATAAGAGAAGCGAGGGAGAAAATTTTTTCGAATATATGAGAATGTCAATAAACACTTAATAATTTGTATCAGTTTTACTATCTATATTTCAATATAAAATTGTTGTAAGGTCTACATAATAAGTATAATAAAAACAAACTATAGTCAATATTATTTAAATTAACAAGTGATTTGTTTATATGACCATTTATTACAATTAAACGTGATATAAACTGATAAACACGTTAATTTGAATTAAAAAATTAATATTTTTTCTTCATTTATCGCAGTTTTGCCGCTCCAAAATTTAAAAAATTTTGATTTAAATAAAAACGCCCGATTATCGCTGTTCTGTATGGTCACTTGTTTAAAAACCAATATGTTTGAATTATTTAAAAAAAAACGCTCTCTGCGTGGCCGAGGCCTTAGAAATGGAGTATAAATCATCTAATAAAACATTTACCTATTGACATTAGCAGTGAAAAGTTTATAAAAATGGTGTTCGTAGGATAACTTTCTCTAATTAATAGAACATTTTAAACGAACTGTCCTGAAGAAATTAAATATCGGTTAATTATAGCGTATATGATATCATGATGGAGCTATTAGATTTCTATTTTAACAAAAAAAAAAACAACATTACCAGCATATTATCAATACTAATCAATATTTTGTTAGATACTTGTTTCTTCTACTTTCTTTAAAATAATAGTTCGAGTCTTTTCTAAAACTTATTTCTCTATGAATTATCATGAATCTCAGTTACTTCCTCTTTTCTAGAATATTCTTTTATAGTAAATTCATTTACTTAATTTTTTTTTGTATTAACCTCGAATTCTTATACCCCCTTGTACGTTATTTTAAATTCAATTATGTTTAGTGTTTTTTTTTTAATTATTTTAAGACACATTATCCTTGTCCCTATCCTTATTAAAAAAAGAACTCTTTGTTAGATTATAGATCACCCTGTAAATCTTGATTATTAAATTATAATTATTTATGTTTTTCCTTTTATTTCTTTATTTTTTGTTCTTTCTTCTTTTTACTTTTTTTTTTTTTGTTTTATTTTCTTTTAATTTCAAATTAAACATTCCAATAATTATTTATGATAAAAACAAAAAGACGAAAAAAAAAATATATAAACATACAAAGATTATGTAAAATAATTTTTAATGTTTTTAAATATGGCAGAGTAGACCATACCCTAACAATAATCATAGGTTTATTAGTGTGAGTGTATGTAAATTATGTAGGCCCTTCTTTTTAACAGTTTTTTTTTTGTTTTTCTCATTTTAAAAAATAATTTCTCGGTAAACAAAACGTGTCCTGTTTAGATTTTTTTTTTTTGTTTTTCATTTTCATTTTCATTTGTTTTCCATCCTGTTATATTTTATTTATATGATCCTTTTTTTTTTCCTTTCTTTTTCAGTTTTTTTTTTTTTTTTATTTTTATGATACAGTTATAAACCAAAACAAAGAAAACAATTTAAATAACTCAACCAATTTTTATAATATGTTATAATTGTATTGTTGTAATTATACCTTTGTCTTTTTTTTCATACAGAAAATAGCAAAGGATCGTATACATATAAAGATTTTTCTTACAAATAATACAAAGATGCTCTAAAAAATGATAATATAGAAAAAGTGCTTTTATTTCAAATTCTAATGATATACAATGAAAATAATCAAAAGCAAGTTTAATTTAAATATTTGCTGAAAATTATGTTAAAATAAAGAAATTTAAAAGATTTCGAAAAAAGAAAGGGTTTTAAGAAGATCGAAAAGAAATTATAGTAATACGTAAAACATTTAAAACATAGAAGTTTAAAAAGTGAGCACAACATTTTTTTAGATGTCTAAATCTAATATAATTTTATAATAATAATAATTTATCGCCAGTTTTAGTAATTTGATAATCATTCAGATTTTATAAATATTAAGATTTGCAGTAGTCGTGTAAATTGATAAGTCAAATTAGATCTATAAGATCATAAAATTTCTTAAAGCCGCTGAAGAAAACTTTAGCATAACTAGTCAATATACTTCGTTAGCAGGTAAGGGTTTCATCCCATTATATTGGCTAAAAGGGTAGGTGGATTTAGTCAGTAAGAATATGACACTACTACCAAGAAGGAATTTTTGGTGTCTTTGAAAGATTTTTCACCTAGAAAAAAAAAAACCAATTGTCATATTAAATTTAGGTTAACTTTACAATTAATCTTCAAAATTTTTTTTTTTTAATGCATTTCTCTGCCACATAAATGTGGACAGGAAATTACACAGCCTTTCCTGTTCAGGCGTGGCTGTAAATGTCGTAAGGGGGAATAACTCTTACGACGTGTTTAGCATTCGAACCCACACTCCCTCGGTGTTTACAGCGTATTTTATACGATCTTACCCACTAGGCCACCGAGGCTCCATCTTCAAATATAAATGTTAAATTTACTAATATTTTTAATGACGGTCACTGTATTTTAATAAGTGCGTTACTATGCGTTCTATTTAAATATATTTAAGACTAATTTACATTTATTAATTGTTTCAAAATAAAATTTAATTTTTTTTTTTTTTTATTTTTATTTTACTGTTATTTTTCTAGTTCTTTGTTTCAATTCGATTTCTTACTTTCCTTTTATATTTTTTTTGTAAGGACTACGGAGTTATTAATTCGAAGCAAAAGGAAATGTTCTATAATAATATATTGTAGTGTAGATTGTACTATAATTTTATATTATTTTATTGTCTTTTTTTATTTTATAATTGTTTTTTCTTTTTCTGGTTTTGTTTCAACCCCTTTAAAAAAACAAAAACAAAAAAAAAACAAAGAAAAAACTTACACAGTCCCCTAAATATAATTTGTATTTGCTTATTCCAAGTCTTATAATATCTAATTGATCCCTTTTTATTTCAGTTCTTATTTAGGAAAACAAAACAAAAAAACAAAAAACCAAAAAAAAGAAAAAGAAAAAGAAATTTTTTTTAAAAACTGGTTTTGAATTTTTTTTTTTTTGTGTATTAAATAAAAGGAAAGAGAAAGTTTAGATTTCTTTTCAAAGATTTAGTGTTGGCAATAAGATAGATAAATATTTATTTTTTTATTTATTTATTTATTCAAAAATATACATTGAGACGACAAATTTCTATAATATGTTTTCACATTCAGTAAATCATTACAAAACAGCAAATAACAATAAGGATATCCACAATACATTAATAAAACAGTGATGCATAATAAATTTAATGAAAATAATTAAAGTTTCAAATTTTATTATTATTTTGATCATGAAAATGGATATTAGTGTAATTGAAAATAATTTACTGTAAAGGACACACAAAAGAATAAATAGAGCCTTGTTCTTTTCAATATAAAATTCAATGAAGTTTTAAAGCATTTTAACGTTATTTTTAAAATGTTAATTTTTATAATTTTTCCTTTTGTTATCAAACAGAAAGGTGTACAAAAGGAAGGTAGAGAATTTCATAGAGGTAGAGGTTTAGAAAAGAAGAATTGGATAATTCAAAAATATGCACCTATAAACACAAAAGAAAACAATTTTTCTGTTAAAAATAATCCTTTCTTTTATTTCTTAAAAATGTTGTCTTCGGTCTCAAAAACCTTTTGTTGAAAGAAATCGTCAACTACTTCATTTGAAAGTTCTTTGTAACATAATAATAATAATTATTTCAATTTTTAAATAATCTTTTCATATGTTTAGTAAATAAATGTTACCATCTCTACATTTAAAATTAAAAGAAAGAAATCAAAATTAAAAACGATAAAACAATTTTTTTTTTTTTAAATAAAAACCGAAATTTAAGGAAACAAAAAACTAGAATTCTAATGTAAATAAATAAAAAGCGAAAACCCATTCTTTTCTCATCATATATAATAATTCATAAATAACCCGTATATTTGAATGAAAAAAAAATATATATTTGAAAGAAAAGCCATATACAAACAAAAGAATATCCTGTTTATAATAAACCAAAGTAAAAATAAAATCAGCAAAATGAATATTTTAATAACGAAAATGATAAGAACCGCGAATTTACAACACAAAATATTAAATTAAATTCATATCACGATTTCTATGAAAAACGCAAAAACAAAAAAAAAAAAAAAAATTAAATCAAAAAACGACAATGGAAAAAAAAATTTTTTTGTTTTTCAAAAATATAATCTTGGACTCTTAAGAATCCCTATCTTTTTGGATACATTTTTCATTTGTTTCTATTATTATTTTATTTTGTTGCCTAAAACATATCATTTCTTTATTTTTCTCAATTTTGTTTATTTGTTTGTTGGTTTTGTATTATTTGAGTATACCTCTACTGTGTATTATTTTAAATTTTTACTTTGTTTTTTATATGAATATTTCATATATTTTTTTTTTTTCATCATGATCATATTTTAGTTTTCTATCATATTAGAACAAATGTTATATTTTGATAAAATATCTAAATGTCCATCATAAAACTGATAATATTAACAAAAGTAAAATTATATTAACATTTTATACATAATATTGATTTCTCTTATTATAAAATTTCATAAAAATAAAATTATAAATGCAAAAGTCCTAATCATTAAAATACTTTAATTAATTCTCCTAAAAATATGCAAAGTATTTGAAAATAAAAAGAATAAATTTTGGTGGCCTAAAAATTGATTGAGTACTTTGCGTATTAACTGAGACGGGTTGAAATCCTGTATAAGTAGCAGGAGTTTTTAATGGTAAGGAAAATTAGAGAAAAAAAGTAGTTTTTCTTAACAAATCAGGAAATCAGGAATCAGGAAATTAAAAAAAATTTTTAACAGAACTGTGTTTATGATCCATATTTAAAACAGTAAAAAAAAGTTAAAAGTAAGATATTTTCATTCAATTTAAGAGGAAGACCAATTATTAATACAAAAGTTCGAAGAATACCATACAATGTAGTAATCCGAATAATTGAATATGTAATCTATTAGATACTAAAAATGCAAGTTAATTGTAAAAATTACAATTAGGTACTCGTTTAATTGATTAATCAGATCTTATTGTAAATATAAAATGTTTTCAAACTTAAATACCCATTTGTAGTTGTTTTTATTGTTCTTATTTAAGCGCAAATCAGATAGACTCTAAAAATCATTTTTTAAAGTAAATAAACCTCTTACAAACTCAATGCAGACATGCTCCATAATGTCATTTGGTTTTTTTTTAAGCAATTTATTTGAAAATTTTAAAGAGTCGAATGTATGTATGTAGAATGTATTTAGAATACCCTTCTAACAAATTTTGATTACATTCAAAAATTCGTCCTTTATTGGATCCATATTCCACTAAAAATTTTTGTAAAACTAATTTATACTCTACTGGCTAATCCTTATAATTAAATCTATCATTGCTCAAGTTTTCACTAACTTAATAGTGAAAATTTTAAAATTGAATCAAAATAGTTAAAATTTTCAAACGAAATCTGTCAATTGCAATGAAAAAAAATTAAGGATTTTTAGATTTTCTTTGTATTAAGAATCTATTCTACGTTTTCAAAAATATATTTATTTAAATTTGAATATTTTCTTCTTTTTAATACAGTTATTGTTTGTTTATTTTTACTACCATTATTTATTTATGAATTTTTCTTCATACTTATTTTTTTCAACCAATTGCAAATATATATATGTATATGTATAAATATATTATAAATACATACATTTAAAAATATCAATATATGTAATTTAAATTTTCAGGACGTTTTTTTTTAAATATTATAAAAATTTTACTTTCATATTTCTTTTCCATGAAATTTTTAAATAACCACAAAATTAAAAGTGTGCTTATTGTGGGCGAAATTATTTTTCTTTTGTTTTTTTGTTTCAATTTGAGATTACTTTTTTCCTTATACCTCAACTCCTAAATTTAAATGTTTTTTTTTTCCTTTTTTATTTATTTTATACTGGTTCGGCAAGTTATTATTTATACTTCTGGCTTAAAAAAAAAGAACATATTATAGAAAAAATAAATTTTTCTGTCGCATAGCAACTACTAAAGAATCAAATGGCAAAAACTTTAATATCAAAAGTTGTCGATTAATATAATTTCATATTCTTTAACACAACAAACCTTACTACCCACTCTGTATATTTAGATACCTAAAAGTATAAAATTTTAAAAGAGCAAAAAAATTAAAACTCTTTAATTTCCCTAGTGAAAAATAAAAATATTCATCCAGTTTTATTAGAAAGGTCACCCACTTGTATTTGAGCACAATCATTCATCAAACCATTTATTTTATTTTATTTCCATTGTAGTTATGCATAAAAATTTAATCTGTTCTACAGAATTTTTTTGGGTCAATGTATCTATAAATATTTTTTTTAATAATATAATATAAAAGTACCTGCCTAACAGACAAAAAATTTCGTACAAATAATAACAAAATGTCAAAAAAAAAAAAACTCAAACTCTAGGTAAGAGATAATAAATAATACAAAAATATTAAAGCAACTTGATATAAAATTAAATTATTTTAATTTAATTACATTAAGGACCCTAACACAATTACCCAATAGTATAATAAAAAAAAAAAATTTTATTTATTTAATCAAGACACGTTTAAAAATGATTAGTATTGTTTAAAATTTTTAATCAAATCTGTCCAGATTATGAAAAACATTCATAAATACGACGTGGTCAAATCGATTAAAACTTTGAACTGAAATTATTTGATGATGCGGTTTCGATTATTATTAACTTATGATTTTACTGTATTATAATAAATTTAAAACCAAAATATCTGTTTTTTTTTTTTCGATGTCGGTGGAAAACTTAAAAGTCACCAAGAAGAAATGACATGGTTCTTCCGGACAGTGTTAGACTTCAATCAAACAAAACCGGCCCTTTTTAAACTAAACTTTAGGTTGGTACCTTTGATACAAATGTACTATTTGGTTTACGGGATAGATATGTGGGAGAAATTTAAAAAAAAATTAGGATTATGAAGAATGGGTAAGAAAATCTGAAAGGACATTCGATCCCAAATGTGTACATTATACTCCATTTTCAGCCTAATGTAATCAAACACAATCCATTAAATACAAAAAAACGCAAAAATTATCCATTAAATTAACATTTGAATCTTTAATTTTACTTCTAATTAAATTTATACCTAATACTTTTAGCGTCCCCTGTCTTTTTCAAAAAAATTTAATAATACCACAATTTGTAGTTTTTTTGATCGCCAAGTCAGAATCAAACATATATTAAAGGCATGTAGAAGGATAATGTACAAAATCCTCCTACATATCCTTCAATATAAAAATACCGATGACGTAGGAAAAATCAAGAAACACTTTAACTTTTTCTTCAATAGTATTTGGCAACAAATATAGATTTTAGAGAATACAATATTAAAATACATTAAAAAAAAAATAAAAAAAAATTAATAGTACCTACACTTTATTTTGTAAATAAATAGTAATGTAATAAATAGTATTGTAATAAATAGTATCTACACTATATATAAAGACTACACTATATATCCACTACACTACGTCACCTAGTGGGTAAGAACTTATGTAAAATATACTGTAAAGGATGGAGTCTGAATTTGAATCCCACACACACCGTATGAATAAGAATGTATTATGTATTTTGTATTAAGAAATTAATTTTTATAACTATTCAGCCATCTTTTCGTAGCATTGTCTTTTGCAACGGCTCTGGCAATATTGTTTACCGCATCCTTTATAGCAAGCCCTATATTATTTCAAATATCGTCTGTTAGGGGTCGATTATCTAAGTTAATATTGTTAAATTATTTAAAATAAAAATATTAAAAAACAAAAAATATAATAATTCAAAAGATATTTTATGAATTTAAATTACAACCACCACAACAACGTTAGAACTCAAACAATAAATCTTATATGCTTATAAATATCCATAAAAAATTTGTTAGATATATTATATAAAGTGTGATACCAATTTTTCCATATTTAACTTGTCAGTCAATTTTTATAATAAACTCATAAGCATTAAAATACGAACTTACATACATACACAGTACGTATACAGTACGTATTTAATTAAAAATATACTTCTTGTATACCTGCTGCTACTGTACACCTACTTATTATTATTAACGTTAAACGTATGCATTATGAAAAACAAAAATGTAAATTAGTGTGTTCATATTTTATTAAATAATTTGAAAAAGATTACCAATCTGTCATGATCAAACCAAATATAAAAAATTTTTCAAACCTGTTTGTTTATAATTATTGCAAATATTATAATATATGTACACCGCAAGGACGAATTAATTTAAATATCAAGAAATTGTTGAGCATTCCTATATTTTTTAAAAAGCGTAAAATCATTTCAAGATTTTAATATTTAATTTTTTAATTTTACTCAAAGCTTCGAAACTGTATTGAATTTTATTGACATTTTAATATCTTTTGCAAATCTATCAATAATTTAATGTAAGAATTTTTGTTTTAGATTTCAATGAATAAATTAACGAAAGCAGTACCTACCTTAACCTATACTTATAACCTATACCTACCTATACCTACACCTATATTTAAAAAAAGTTTATTATCTAAATTTATATTCTTTTTAATTAAAGTAGAAAAAGCTCCATGTCCTTTTTATTATTGTACATCTTGAAGTATTGCAATATATTAAATGAGATCGGTACGAATTATCGACATTTTTAATCTTGCATTTTAAAATATAAATAAATGTTTTTCAAAATTTTTAACGTCGAAAAATGTCGAAAAACTTTCAGATCAATTTATAAATTATTTTCCCACCTGGGAAAACTTTGATAGAAAATGAAAATAATTTACAAATATACAAATTGTACCTTCAACCTTTTTAAAAGTGAAGAGAAAAGTTAGAAATTATGAGAATTCAAATAATATGATTCTAAGAATGATTCAATTGATTCATTATGATTCAATTTAACGATATTGTCTTAAGTTAAAATAACATTTAAAATAACCCTAAAAAAATAGCATACATTGTCAGAAAAAAATATTTAATATGAAATTTTCTTTTACTTATTTCTGAAATCTCGCTTTTTAATTACGTTTTATCGTAATGAAACTATACTATAAATATAGAGTATTCTATTCACCTAGAACAAAATTTTTTGCCCATTTTTTTTCAATTTCATTATACTCGTAAGAACTATGTTCAAGAGTATAATAAATTTGCCATTACGTTTGTGACACCTTAAAGGATTCGAGTTAGATATAGTATCAAATGTATGGATCGGCTCAGAATCGATTCTGAGTCGATTAAGCCAGGTACGTCCGTCCGTCCGCACGATAACTCAAAAAACAAAGGAGCTAAGAGGCTGAAATTTTTTTAACGTCACTTTTACAAAATTGTTAGTTTTACTATTTAAATCCAGCATTTTCGGTATCCGGCTTCGAGTAGCTGCCATACAACTTCTTTCTTTATATGGAAATAACTCAGTATCTATTCAAGCTAGGTATCTGAAATTTTGCAAATCATGATCAAGTTTTATGGCAACCACTTCTGTAAAAGTTGGTTGTCATGGTACGGCATGTTCGGGTAGCTGCCATACTCCTTCTCTTTTTAAATGAAAATAGCTCAGTGTCTACTGAAGCTAGAAATCTGAAATTTAGTACAGAGGTGTCGAGTTACATGCCAACAATTTTTATAAAATTTGGTTGATCTAGAGCAGCCGGTTCAGTCTTCTTGCACCTCTTGGAGTTTAATGAAGCCAGGGGTCTGAAATCTTACAAATGATGATCAAGTTTTATGGCCACAACTTCTGTAAAATTTGGTTGTGCTGGTGCAACAGGTTCGGATAGCTGTCATACAACTCCACAATTTACTCTGTAGTTAACGTCGGTACTAAAACATCTGAAAGTTTTTAAAAGATGGCAAGTTTTATAGAAACAGGGTATATTACGTTCATACGGGTATCTTAGAGTTGGCACAGTCTACTCTACTGCAATCTTCCTCGTTTTATCTAAATTTACTAGCACTCTATGCATACGTAATAGGTACGTATGCATAGAGTGTATACGCATAGGTATATACTTGAAAATATGTAATATATACTTTGAAAATATTTTTGATTTGAAAGCGATAAATTTGAAAGAGATGAATGTTTAAAAATATCCCACTTGAGAACACAGTGTAAAATTAATTATGTATTTACTTAAAATTTAGTAAGCAATTGTTAAATTTAAGTTTTTTGATTTGATTTTTAGTATTTTAATAAATTCGAGAAATAAATATATATATTAAGAAAAAAATAAAAAAGTTAGAAAGGAAAAGAATAAAGTTAATTTTTGTATGAAAAAAGCCAACTGGAAAATTTTAAAATATAATATGTAGGTACGTATATTGAAATGCAATAGCTATTAATTTTCCAATTGGCATAAAAAACCCTGTGTTTATTTTTTTTTTAATGCATTTCTCTGTCACATAAATCTGAACAGGAAATTCCACAGCCTTTCCTGTTCAGGTATGGCTGTACATATCGTAAGGGGGAATAACTCTTACGATGTGTGTGGGACTCGAACTCACACTCCCTCGGTGTTTACAACGTGTTTTATACGCTCCTACCCATTAGGCCACCGAGGCCCCTTCCCTGTGTTTATTAAAACGAAAAACAAAAGATTCAAATATTTTTAAAAATTAAAAGCTAAAACAATACAAAATAATAAATAGATATAAAATAAAATTACATTCATAATAGTTGAATTAATTAACACAATATTAATATAACAAAACATTATAACATAAACATTAAACAACAAAATATACTAATTAACTAAATTAAATTCTCCAAG
Organism: Poecilobothrus nobilitatus; assembly: GCA_947095535.1. Taxonomy (NCBI): domain Eukaryota; kingdom Metazoa; phylum Arthropoda; class Insecta; order Diptera; family Dolichopodidae; genus Poecilobothrus; species Poecilobothrus nobilitatus. Next base: position 263,958,036 of record OX352774.1, on the reverse strand, counting down.
ACAATTCATAGGTTCAACAAAATTCAAGTAGCCCGACAATTAAAAACATAAAAAAAATTAAAAGCATAAATGCAAAAACATTTATTTTTGCACTTTAAAGCAAAATATCTCCCAATGGAATATTTCAAAATCGTAGAAAGATGCTTAAAATGTTTGTTCTAGGTGAATAACTCTATAGTCTGTACAGTAGAGTTTCGTTATGGTTTTATTTTTAAATTTATTTCGCCCATTAAATTAAAAAATAAAAAAAAAGCGAGATTTAAAATGTCAAAATTTGATACCCCACCCATACTAAACCCTACCATGTTTTTTTAACTTTTTTACCAAAAAAAAAAAAAAAAACAGTTCGGCAAGCCTAATTTAAAATACATTTTCTTTTTTTTGTTTTGCTTTTATTTCTTGGATAAATTTCTTCTAATTAACAAAAATAATTTATGCTAATTTTAATTTGTTTATGTAAGAAACGCGAAATATTTTTTAAAATAAAAAGTTATCGTGTATACATACATACATATTATATAAAATAATGTATTTATTAATATATTATATGTACATATTAAATAAACATACTTACAAACATGTATGCATTATGGTTGAATTAATAAAAAAAAAAAAAAAATATCCGAAAAAAAGGAATTATCCTTCAAGGCCTAAAATATTATAATAAATTAAAATACATAAAGCTTTATATATAGATCACTTATAGATATATTAGATATACATATATGTATATTTAGAAATATTTTTTTTATATTTTTAATACTCGTATTTTCCAAAAAGAAAAAAACAATTTCTGTTTCATAACCAAAAGTTTTTCTTCCATAATATTCTATTGTATATTAATTTAATAAACATTTTTTTGGTATATAACTAAAAATGTATATATACATATATTGTACATAATGCATACATATATAAAGGTATATGTTTAGAATCTATTTAAGTCACAAATTAAACTTATGGAAATTTATACTTTTTAGTGTTGTTTTATTTTAAGAAAAGGATTTAAAAACAAAAATTCGGAAAATTGAAAGAGGGAATAATTGAAGAAAGCAAAACTATAATTGAAAAATAATTTTCTAAGATATGCTTTTTTTATGTTTTTATTTTCTTAATTTTTATGAAAATTTATTTTCTTTATTATAAAATCTATAAAAAAGAAAAAATTTTTTTAATATTTTTTTTTTTTTTTTTGTTGAGAATAATTTAATATTCATAAATTGCATGAGAAGACATAAATATATAATTTATAATATCTGAATATGAATTTACTCATTTCTTGTTCAACATTTTAAAACTCTTCCAGTTACTAACTTGTTAAATTTAGTTTTAGATTTTTAATAAATATGTGAAAATATCAAAAATCCATAGTCAAGAATATTAAATCACATCGGGATCTGTTTCTACTTTTCGAAAAATTTCAAATTTTTTTCTTTTTTTCGTACGAGACTAGGTGAGAATCTTGAAAGCAACCAAAGAGATCAACACGCAAATTTTCTTTTTTGTTGTGTTGAACTTCAACCAAGTAAACTACATCTCCGTTTTAAACCCATTAGATTAGAACCCATGGTACCATATAATGTTTGGTTTGCAGTTTGGGAAAATAGGAATAAAGGAAAATGGGAAATATTGAAAGTTACTGGATGTTGAGAGAATTTTTAAAAACAAATATGTTGATGTCCTTCTTGAATTAAACAATATTATACACGTTATAAGAATGCCAATTTTTAATTAAAGTCCCAGCGGCAAGCTATTCAATATTCACGCTGTATTCATTATAAAATTTTTATGTACGGACCTATGCTATATGGATATCTTTAAGTTTCAGGGGAGGACAAACCTTTAAAAGCTTTAAATACCTTTTAAAAAGGAGCTATTTAGATTTTTTTGTGGACTATTGGAAATGGAAATTCACAAAATCGTGTAACTTCTTTATATGACCAAAGATGGAATACAATCTTTGAAATAATCTTTAAAATAATGGTTAATAAACGATCTCAATGTCAGCTCAATGCCTTCTTCACAGGGCCTTCGACCCTAAAACAAATAAAAAGTCTGTTACCTCTACTTAAAGTATTCCAAAGAGAACTTATTTTTACATATACATATTTTTACTTCATAGAAGAATTTTCCTATAAATACCATAAGCTATTATTTGATAATAAATGGAGATGAAGTTTAGTGGATTAAAATCTCACATATTAATGGAGTAATCGCGCTCATACCGCTACTCTTCAACTCATTTATGATAAAATTGAACTGCATTGTTGTATTTGTTTTCATCTTTGAAAACCAAGTCATTTTCATCATGGGATAAAACATTTTTAATAAAGAATTTTAGGTTTATGCTAAACATGATGATTTCATAAATTAGTAGAATTCAACTTTTTATAAGTGCATCTAAGGGATAATGTTCCAGATTTAATAAAGTTTTATGAGTAAAACATTTATTTTAAAGTTTTTATAAACTAAGTACATGTGCATAAATTATCATTTAAAAGCATTATTTTAAATTCATTTATAAAAGAGAAATCAATTTTTAGAAATATGGACACAATGATATAAAATAATATAAAACTTCAGTCTATTAAAAATTATTGACACTATTTGAGCATAAAAAAAAAATTAAAACTCAATACTGAATTATTTTATGAAAAAATAAAAATTTTTTATCCTAAAGTTCATTTTATTTTCTTATTGTGCCTTACGAATTGGAAACTATAATTACATTGGCCTGATTTAAAAATGTTCAGGTATCGAATACAATTTTTTTATATACAAAAATTCAATGACTGCAAGAAATTCATCAAAATTTAAAAGAAAAATTAAAAAAAAATCGAAATTTCTTTTTAAATTCTGATATTTTATAATGGTACAAATAAGGTATAAAAGGGAAAAAAAATATTTAAATAATAGTCTAGCCTTAGAAACACAACTTTATTTGTTTTATCCCTTATCTAAATATTCTTTGTCATTTATGTTTGTAATAGCCATCTTTTTTTTATTTACATTAAAGCCTATTTCACATTGAAGCTTCAGTTTGCAAATCTCAAAGGCATTTAATCAGGAAAACTTTCTAAAAAGAACATACCTACATATACAAATAATATTACTGAATGATTCTGGCAGTTCAAATATTTTTCATTTTAACACGTTGAGTACTACGCTCATCAGTGAACATACAAAAATACTTATGTTAAGTCCCACGTATATCATCGGTGAATATCACTGAAAATGTTACAAAATTTCGCACTCACCGGTGAACATAAAATCAAACTTGGTAAAAAACAATACATTAAATTGATTCGGGCTTTTAAGAATATTCAGCAATGTTCACCGATGATACACGTATGACTTAACGCAAGTTTATTTTTATGGTTAATGATGAGCACAAGATTTTAAAATATTTAAGTGATGTTAACTGGTGACACAAGTGTCATTCAACGTGTTAAATTTGAATATATGAATGAGTAGTTCTTTCTTTAAAATTAACGTAAAATTTTCTAAAACTTTAGTTATTTATTTTCTTATTAATTTTTTTTCTTTTTACATTTTTTGTAATTGTTTTTTTTTTTTGGTTTTTTTGTGGAAAATTATTTTTCATTTAAGAATAACAAAAATTTATTTAAATTAGGTTAAAAAAAAAATGAAAGAAAACGTATAGAGCACAAAAAAAAAAAAAACTTAATTAATAAAATTTTATTGAAAATTTCCATTTTTCTTTTAATTTTGTTTTTAAATGAAAAACTAAATGAAATATCTTGAAAATGTTATAGATGGTAAAAAAACGAAAAAATTTTTTTCTCTTCTTATTGTTTCAAAATTTTATAGAAAGAAGAAATGATTTATTTGTATTCAAATTCTATTTGAATTTTGCATTGTTATATTTAAATTTTTCTTTTTTTTAATTTTTGTTATTATTTAAATCATTTGCAAATATTTTTTTATAATCAAAAACAAATAATGATTTTTAATAACAAAGGTGAATTTAATTTAATATTTATATTACCTTTTATTCTTCTTAAACGAAAAAATGAATTTTAAAAGTATGAATACGTTGAAAAAAGATAATGGTAGATCTATGGTAGATAAATATAGGAAAAAACAATACACCTACAATAAGTCATATTCATTACTAGGGTAAATAATTCATTACTGAATAGTAATAAAGCATTTTAACATTAATTCTACATTTTCAGCTATGTTATTCTTAAATTGGTTTGGAAAAATTGTTCTTAAAAATTTTATCTTTTCTGTGTTATGCAAAAGGTATCTTGGGTAATAGCTGCACCAAATATTCATTTTTGTGCTTTATAACAAGCGCTTCTTAAGCTAAATCGAATATGCCAGCAAAACACATGTCAAAACCCAATTGTTAAGTATTTCATTGATTGCAAACATAAACATTTTAAAAGTTTCCTTCTAGAGTTCAAATTTTTCAGTTTTTGACTAATAAAATGATACTAGTATTCGCCCGCCCCTCGAAATTCGAGGTGTTTTAATTAGCAATTACAATACAATATATACAGTATAGTTTCTTTATGATTTTATTTAAAATGTAAAAATACAATTTTCAATAATTAAAGCCTTTATGAATTTAAAATTTCTTTGTAAATGATATTTTTTTGTAAAAACACGACTATTATTATCTTTTAGAAGTTGCCCTTGATTTATTGAGTATTGGAAACTCAATATATACCTATTATATATGTATATATTATAAGAAGCCTAAGATGATAAATCATTGAGTAAAAGGGTTTTAAATATCTATTAATACAGATTAAATATTATGATGAAATTATGATATGTAAGAATTTATTTCGTTTAAAATATAAAAAAAAAAACAAAAAAAAAAAACAGAACTGGATCGAACTTGCAAAATCAAAAAGCAACTATTAATAACCCCACACTCTACCGCTGTACTAAACACTAAACTGAAATTTTAATCTTTATATTCAGTTATATTGTAAAATTCCTACTCCTACCATACAACCAATATTTTAAAATTTTTAATCGAAAAGAAAAATAAAACAAAATTTCACGGAATCAAAGAGCGTCAAAAATAGAATAGAATCGAACTTGCAAACTAAAGACTTCTAAAGTATAAGAAGCGGCCACTCTAACACTGCACCAAACTCCCCACTGAACTTTTGACGTTTATATTCAATTATATTGTAAAATTTCTATTTCCCACCATGCAAATTATATTTAAAATTTTTTTATTTGTTTTTAGAAAAAAAAAAATCATTGAGTAAAATGGTTTTAAATGTCTGTCATTTACAGATTAAATATTATGATATAAGATGCTATATTGCGCTATAAACTAAACTGATATTTTAATTCACACCAATTACATCAGTTGATGTGGAAAGGAATCTTTTTATAAATTAGTATTTTTACTACTAATTTCTAATTTAAAATTTTTTCTTATTTTAATTTTTTAATTTTATAATTTAAAATTAAAAATATATATATATGTTTATATATATATAAAATTATACATTTAATTATTTCATTTTTAAAAAATTTTTTCTAATTTTTTTGGTAAATTTCACTTGTTGTCCTTTTAATTTTACTTTAATTTGAAAATTTTTGAAATGTTCCTTTTTGGTGTATGCATTTTATATCCTTTTTACAGAAGATATTTTAAACTGATTTTTTAAACCATATTTTTATTTAGTAAAATAAAAAAAAAATTATAAAAAAATATTTTCAAAACTCAGTATTTATTTTTTTTAAGGATTTTAAAGAATTTTCTTATACTTTAAAGTCAATATGAATTTTCAAATTATATGAAAACAAAATTTAAAATGACAACTCATTCTTCAGTATATTTTTATAATTCTTAAACCGCATGTTCATTTAGGATACTTTAAAAGCTCTATAATGATATAATGCGTGGTTATGTTTAAAAATGGATTTCCTATTAAAGAATAATAATCATTTCGGAACAATTCTTTTTACAATATTAAGATGGTGGGGTTGATATTTAAATGTGTGGGAAATTACAAAATAATTTTTAAATATACAGCCTTCATGTTTAGATACTAAGAATGATGAATACATATTATTTAAATCGATTTTTAATTTTTATGTACATTATATTCAAGCATTCATATAAACATTTTTATCATTTTATGATTATCCTTGAAAATAACTTTTTAAAAAACATTTTTTTTCTAAACATTACTATATCTTTCATATCATCACTAGTGTGAGTTTTTATTTATTTTTTTTTTTTTTTTTTTTTCCCCTGATTTATTACTTCTTAATCAGTGATATTCCATTCATTTTCTTTTGATTTATTTTGTTGTTGTTTTATTATTGTTTACGTCACAAAATTCATTGTAGTCATCGCTATCAGCATTACACTTTCATGGTAATGTTTAAAATTGTACAATATGAATAGCGTTGCCTCGATAAATAAATATCACATCAAATCACAAATTCATCACAATATGTCTGTCATAACATTTTTTCTTTTATTTTTAATTTTTTTTTTTTGTTTTTTGTGATGGTGTTAATATATGATGTCTGATGTTGTGAAAAGTAGAATTTTAGTGGTAATATATTGCAGCACTAAAACTGAATTTGAAGAACAACAAAATGTACTAAAAATAATACAAGTTGAAATCAAATAAAACGAGGAAGAGTGCAGTAGAGTAGACTGTGTCAACTCTGGGATACCCGTATGAACGTAATATATCCTGTTTCTATAAAACTTGATCATCTTTTAAAAACATTCAGAGTTTTAGTACCGAACTACAGAGATATATTTATGTAAATTGTGGAGTTGTATGATAGCTACCCGAATCTATTGCGCCTAGCTTCATTAAGTTCCAAGAAATGCAAAAAGCCTGAACCGGCTGCTTTAGACCATTCAAATTTTACAAAAGTTTTTGGCATGCAACTCGACACTTTTTCACTAAATTTCAGATAGCTAGCTTCAATAGGCACTGAGTTATTTTCATTTAAAAAGAGAAGTTGTATGGCAACTATCCGAACCTGTCATATCATCACAACAAAATTTTACAGAAGTTGTTGCCATAAAACTCGATCATCATTTGCAAAATTTCAGATACCTAGATTGAATAGACACTGGGTTATTTCCATTTAAAGAAAGAAGTTGTATGGCAGCTACTCGAACCCGGCGGCCGAAAATGCTGGAGTTAAATAGCAAAACTAACAATTTTGTAAAAGTGACGTAAAAAAAATTGCAGCCTCCTAACTCCTTTATTTTTTGAGTTATCGTGCGGACGGACACTGAGTTCTTTTCATTTAAAAAGAGATTTTGTATGGCAGCTACCCGAACCCGTCACACCACCACAACCAAATTTTGCAGAAGTTGTTGCCATAAAACTTGATCATCATTCGCAAAATTTCAGATACCTAGATTGAACAGACACTGGGTTATTTCTATTTAAAGAAAGAAGTTGTATGGCAGCTACTCGAACCCGGCGGCCGAAAATGCTGGAGTTAAATAGCAAAACTAACAATTTTGCAAGAGTGACGTAAAAAAAATTTCAGCCTCCTAGCTCCTTTATTTTTTGAGTTATCGTGCGGACGGACACTGAGTTCTTTTCATTTAAAAAGAGATTTTGTATGGCAGCTACCCGAACCCGTCGCACCAGCACAACCAAATTTTGTAGAAGTTGTTGCCATAAAACTTGATCATCATTCGCAAAATTTCAGATACCTAGATTGAACAGACACTGGGTTATTTCTATTTAAAGAAAGAAGTTGTATGGCAGCTACTCGAACCCGGCGGCCGAAAATGCTGGAGTTAAATAGCAAAACTAACAATTTTGCAAGAGTGACGTAAAAAAAATTTCAGCCTCCTAGCTCCTTTATTTTTTGAGTTATCGTGCGGACGGACACTGAGTTCTTTTCATTTAAAAAGAGATTTTGTATGGAAGCTACCCGAACCCGTCGCACCAGCACAACCAAATTTTGTAGAAGTTGTTGCCATAAAACTTGATCATCATTTGCAAAATTTCAGATACCTAGATTGAACAGACACTGGGTTATTTCTATTTAAAGAAAGAAGTTGTATGGCAGCTACTCGAACCCGGCGGCCGAAAATGCTGGAGTTAAATAGCAAAACTAACAATTTTGCAAGAGTGACGTAAAAAAAATTTCAGCCTCCTAGCTCCTTTATTTTTTGAGTTATCGTGCGGACGGACACTGAGTTCTTTTCATTTAAAAAGAGATTTTGTATGGCAGCTACCCGAACCCGTCGCACCACCACAACCAAATTTTGTAGAAGTTGTTGCCATAAAACTTGATCATCATTCGCAAAATTTCAGATACCTAGATTGAACAGACACTGGGTTATTTCTATTTAAAGAAAGAAGTTGTATGGCAGCTACCCGAACCCGGGGGCAGAAAATGCTGGAGTTAAATAGCAAAACTAACAATTTTACAAAAGTGACGTAAAAAAATTTTCAGCCTCCTAGCTCCTCTATTTTTTGAGTTATCGTGCGGACGGACACTGAGTTCTTTTCATTTAAAAAGAGATTTTGTATGGCAGCTACCCGAACCCGTCGCACCAGCACAACCAAATTTTGTAGAAGTTGTTGCCATAAAACTTAATTATCATTCGCAAGATTTCAGACGCCTAGCTTTATTAACTTCCAAGAGGTGCAAGAAGCCTGAACCGGCTGTTCTAGGCCAAACAAATTTTACAAAAGTTGTTGGCATATAACTCGACACTTCTTTACTAAATTTCAGATTCCTAGCTTCAATAAACACTGAGTTATTCTCATTTAACCGGATAAGTTGTATGGCAGCTACCCGAACCCGCCGCACCACCACAACCAAATTTTACAAAAGTTGTTGCCATAAAACTTGATCATCATTTGCAAAATTTCAGACGCCTAGCTTCATTAGGTTCCAAGAGGTGCAAGAAGTCTGAACCGGCTGCTCTAGACCAACCAAATTTTAGAAAAGTTGTTGGCATGTAACTCGACACCTCTTTACTAAATTTCAGATTCCTAGCTTCAATAAACACTGAGTTATTCTCATTTAAACGGAGAAGTTGTATGGCAGCTACCCGAACCCGCTGCACCAGCACAACCAAATTTTACAGAAGTTGTTGCCATAAAACTTGATCATCATTTGTAAAATTTCAGAAACCTAGCTTGAATAGATACTGAGTTATTTCTATATAAAGATAGAAGTTGTATGGCAGCTACTCGAACCCGGCGACCGAAAATGTTGGATTTAAATAGCAAAACTAACAATTTTGCAAAAGTGACGTAAAAAAAATTTCAGCCCCCTAGCTCCTTTATTTTTTGAGTTATCGTGCGGACGGTCGGACGGACGGACGTACATGGCTTAATCGACTCAGAATTCGATTCTGAGCCGATCCATACCTTTGACACTATATCTAGCTCGACTCCTTTAAGGTGTCACAAACGTAATGGCAAATTTATTATACCCTTGAACATAGTTCATACGGGTATAAAAATTAAAATTTAAACAAAATTTTGCTTTTTAATCGACTTGCTAATTTTTTTCTAATCCTAAAAGTATGCAATTAATGTTTGGAAATTCACATGCGGGTTTATAAACGAAGGATATAATAACAAAAAAAATATTATTATATAATATAAATATTTTGAGAAGAATTTATCAATAATTTTTTAAAAAAACCAACATAAAAAATTACAAATTAATTTAAATGTTAGTATAATTATGATAAAATGCTGTTTTTCGAAACTTTTTTCTAACCTAAGTTAAATTAAGAGTGTAATTAAAAGGTATAAATAAAAAGTTAATTAAAAAAAAAAAAAAAAAAAGGATATAATAACCTTAGCAATTGATAGCTTAGTAATATTGCATTATCCTATATGATTTGTAATATTAATAAAAATAAATAAATAAAAATACCTCTGTTTTAATTGATGAATTCAATTTAATACATATCCCTAAATACAAAAACTTAAGAAAAGAGGATATTATTTCCTCTATGGATATGAGGAAAATTAACAAAAACTGTATCTAATTAATACTCAATACCAAAATGTCAATTTTATATGTGTAGGTATAGTACAATTACTATAGTAACATAGGATTGATTTAAAAAAAAAAAATAACAAAACAATAAAAAATATCAATTATTAAAAAGCAACGGGATCTGATATCGCGATTTTAGAAACGGACAGCTACTTATCAAGTGTAAAATGTTACTTTCGTTTTAACTAAAAATCGTAATAAATACTTTAGTTTCATTTTAAAATAGAAATTTAAGGTTCTTTTTAACATTTACATTATCTTGTAGTGGATCTTAAAAATAATTTTTTTTTTTTTTATTCCAACTCAAAATCAGTAGTAACCACATAAATAATGGCACATATCTAACAGTTTTAACAGTTTTAAGTTTGCAATAAAAATACAAAACTAATTTTATGAAGTTTTATTTGCGGAAACAATGATTTGACATAGGAATTAGATATTTTTTTAAATGAAAATGAGACATTCATATGTAACTACAATATTACATTAATATACCACAGGAAATTGATATGAAAGTGAACATGAAAAATCATTGCATGTTGAAAACTTGGATTATTATTTTGAAATATTATTTGATAATTTTTGATTTTGAAAAAAATTAATGCATTTTTATGACTATACATTTATTTTATCTTTCCTTTTTTTTAATGTTCTTAAATGACCGAACTATTTTCAGTATTAGTCTTATAAGTATTAATAGCATATTATGTATTGTAACGAATCCCACAAAAATATTTTAAGTAAAAGAAAATAATTCTTCCATCAATATCATCACAATAAAAGTTTTTAATAAAAATTTTAAAATTCCAAATAATTATGGAAAAAAATATGTCGAAAAACACAAGATATTTTGTTAAATTTCATATTTTTTTGAAAAATCTGCCAATTTTATTATTTGTCATGATTTCATCCGAATAGAAGAAAATTATTTGGTATCAGTTCTGTATAATCAGACCATATAGTACCAAATTTTCTACGACATACTTATATATGTATAAAAATTTATTAACTCGAAACCCTAAAAATTTTATTTTATTATTTTTATATAATATACAATTTTAAAATTAAAAACTAATCTTTATATGCTTATCAGGTCAAATTATTTTGAGAAGGTTCTGATTTGAAAAAAACACATAGATGTTTATGACATTTTCTGTGAAATTAACTCGAACTAAATGCTTTTTCAGCTATACATTTTCGTTCTAGACTGAATTCATCAACTCAATTATCTTAAGAACTATTGTGACTTGGAACCCTCTTGATAAACAAGTACTTCAAAGCTAAATAATTTAAGCTTCATATATAGTTCCCATTTGTACATAAATATAACAATTAGAGTATCCAAAAAAAAAAACCCAAGAAACTGGTCACATGAAAAAATTATACGTGTTAAAACATTATCTAAGTAGATTTTAAATACGATACTTATGCTACGACAAAAAAAAAATAACTACGTAAGTGTTTGCTGACAAAAAAAAAAAAATCAATATTATGTAATTTTTGTTTTATTTACTTTTGTTTATTTTAAATCTGTCACATTAATTTTAATTTACATATTCTCATATATTTTTTTTTTTTTTAACTCTGTAAATATCGCCAAAAAACCATTAAAATATCCAGGAGGTGTTTAATGATATCAGTAAGATAACATCAACAATAAAATGGTTGAGATTTGGTACTCTTAACAGAAGTATTTCTCTTTTTATTATCATCGCTGAAGTATCTTTAGATACGAAACAAAAAAAAAAAAAAATTTGTAAGTATCGGAATTACTTAAAAAGGAATTTTCAAGAACAAATTTTTCTTAATGATTCATGTAAACACAATTTTTTTCTATTTTTATTTGCGCATTGAAATTCACCCAAATTCTTGGATTGTTTAAAATGAAATCAATGAAATAAATATGGCACAATTGAAATTGCGTATTTATTAACATTAAGTAATCATAAAGTTTAAAAAAAAGTCGGGCTTCAATAATTGTACATCAGGAAGTATTTTAAATATTTTAGTGATTTTGCGTTGAAATTTGCAACTTAGCCCAACGTTTAAGTTCAACTTTCATTTAATATAAAAAGTTTTGTAACTAAGGTCATCTTATAACCCGTTTCTTTTTCTTTGTTAAATCAAACTAAATTCATGATTAATTAACGCTGTTCATCATCATTAATAACACTTCAAATTACAGAAACACCGAATTAAAATCTATAACTTCTTTTACAAATAAATTCACTCAATCTCACTGAAATTAAATCTTCATTATCGAATTTATTTTCTTAGTTTATTCCCCTGCACATAAATGTACCAAGGAAATTACACAACTTTTCCTTTCCAGTTGTGACTGTAAATGTCGTAAGGTGAAATTATTCTAATGTCGTGTGTATGATCCGAATCCACACTCTTTCAATGTTTACAGCGTATTTTATACGATCTTACCCACTAAGACCGCCGAGGCCCTTGTCAAATATTTTTTCACTTAAACACTAAATACTCACGATAAAACCCACGATTTTTTTCCCATCTGCTTTATTTTTATCCATGTGCAATATTTTCTTTCGCTTTACTCTAATACTATTCAAGGATACCAGTTTAATTATAGGCTACCAAAATAATATGATTGATTCTATCTTCAGATATGATCCTTTACAATCTTAAGGTGTTAAATACAAATAGATATAGTAATTTTAAAATTGATGTGATCTATTAAAATTTCAGATTTCTAAATAAACTTCTTAAACATTCAAAATATACTTATTTAGAACTCTTCGAATACAAAACACTTTAACTGAAGTTACCAAGATATAATCAAATTGTTTAATGTTTTTTTTTTTTACACAAAAACCAATAAAAAGGAACAGAAATAATAAATGAACTTTATCTATAAATATTTCAATTGCTTACCTTTTTGAGTCACACCAAGGACATGTTGATTTAAATAAAAAAAAAATTATTTAAAATTTTTTTGTTCAATTTTTTATTCTATAAGATAAGGTGTCATACTATAGATATACCTATTATATTACCTACACAATATAAAAATTAGAAAATTATTTTGAAATTTACTTTAAATTTTAGAAAATTTTACTAATGTTTTATTAGTATATTATAAAGATCTTTTATTTTGAACTAAAGCAAAATAAAACCGAAAGAAAAAACACCATTTTTTTTTTTTTTTGAATACTAAATCATTTTTTAAAATCTCCACAAAAAGAAAAAACAGCAAAAAAAATAAAAAAAATAAAAAAATTAAGGGATAGAATTTTCAATTCCAAAAATTAAAATTAATATTGTTGTTTTTGAATTTAAAGTATTTGAATTTGTTATTTTTATGTTTAAATAAAAAAAAAAAAAGATTTGTTAGACCAAAAATATAAAAATGAAATTTGTTTTTTTTTTTTATATTATATCGTCCAGATATAAATATCTGCCGATATTTTTAGGACCATTTTGCCTTGTGGGCCATCTCGGTACTAGTATTAAATTATAATTATATTTTATATTTTATTTTTGACCGAACCGGGGTTTGTACCCGAGATCTTTCGCCTGAAAGACAGGTGACTTATGCAGTACACCAATGGTTAGATAAATAAAATGAAATTTAAAAAATTAATACAAAATGGAAAAATTTTAAAAACAATATTAGTTATTGAGATTCCATTATTATAAAAATTATTGATTAATTTCATAAACGATTAATTAAAAGATATCTCGAAAGAAGAGATTAGAGATTTTAAGTTCTGTAAACTGCTGCTGAACTGTAAATCACATAATTAAGTCCTGTAAACTGTTACTGAACTGCTGGACAAAAAAAAAAGATTAATTTAGTTCCTAACTCCTTCTAAATCTCCTTAATACTTTTTAAATTATATTAAATAATTAACAGGATATGGCTAAAAATTGATGATTCTTAATGTATAATGGTGGATCATAGATGTCTAAGTAGATTCCTAATTCTAATCAATGATAATTGGATTTTAAAAAAATAAAACTGAATTATTTTACTTTATATTATTTTTTTTATTTTTAATTATTAAATGTTTAAAATTTAATTTAAATATAAACTTAGTAAAAATAAAAAACATACAACTTTTAAAGTACATATAAAAAAAAAAAAAAAAAACAGAAAAGAAAAGAAGATTAATTTAAATAAACAACAGCAGAAAATGAAAAACTTTTCAAAGTATATAAATTCTTGCAATACATTAAATTATTTATCTTTTAAACGCACACTTGTTCCTTGTCCTTCGACATTTAATTCTCTTACAATAACATTATATTTATTTTTCATTTTCATTTCTATTTTCTATTTCTGTTTTTGTTTCTTCAAATTTTTTTCTTTTTGTTTCTTTATTTTATTTGTTTATATTTCGTAATTTGCTATCACCAAAATGAAATAGAAATACTTCCATTAATGGAAAAGTTTTTTTTTTTATTTTATTTAATTTTACTCAATTTACTCTTTATACAAATAATTTTCTTAAATTTTTCTGTGTGTCCATTTATGTAATTGCATCAATACTCCAACTTTTTTTTTTTTAAATTTTGGTTCTTTCATATTATATTTAACAAAGTTAAATTCTATCTCTATATATTATATATATATATATATATATAAGTACGTAAATAAATAAGCATATTTTGAATAAGAAAATACTATAGTAAAAAAAAAAAAACCAACATTAAATTAAACAATTCTAGGATATTCGAAAATCCTGTTAAAAAAGACATGTGTGAATTGTAGAAAATTTGACAGTAAAAGAGATAATTATAAGTTTAAGGGAAGCTGCTTAATAAAATACAAAAGTTGAACTTCTTATTAGCAAAACTAATGAAAATTGCAAGACAATCTATTTTAATCTAATTACAAAAATTTTAAATTGTTGAATAGCTGTTTGGACAAGAAAATAAAATGTTCAAAATTCAGTACGAAATATTACGGTGTAATAAATATCTGATAGATTTTTCTGAATCTCTGATCTGATAGATTTTTTCTGAATAAAAAATGATACATATTTAAATATATCATAAAGTGTTGTCATTTTTTATCCCTATCTGACCATACGGTATAATAAATATCTGTTAGATTTTTCTGAATCTCTGATCTGATAGATTTTTCTGAATCTCTAATCTGATAGATTTTTAAATACCATAAAGTGTTATAATTGTTTACCCCTATCTACCGCATTTTAAGACTTTATTCTTTTTTTATTTTAACTATAGCCTATCTATACTTTCTTCTTGACGATAAGTATGTGTCAAAATATTCAGCAATCTTTATAATTCTATTGTTGAGAAACATGAGATAATTTAATAATCTAATGCAGATGTTATAGACTCTAATTTAATTTAAATAATATAAAATTTTTGTTTTGTTTTTGCTTTTTATAAACTCTAATATTTTTCATCATATTGTGTTGAAATCATTTACTGTTTAATTATCTATTAAAATACCTACTGTATAAACGAAATGGAAATTTTTTAATATATTTTTTTTTTATTTTTTAATATATTTTTAATGAAATTCTAAAACAAAAAGTAAAACTAAGCAAAGCAAAAAAACAAAAAAACAAAAAGACAAAAATAAATAAATTTTCAATGGAATTTAAACTACGCTTAAAATAAACAATTTTACGTTTCAGCAAATTACAAAAATTTGTTTGAACTAATTTTCAAAAATTTTCTGCATTTGAAAAATATTAAAGATGCTTTACTCAATTAAAACACTAACAAGAACAACAACTACTTAATACTACTACTGGTGAATTTAATTTAAAAGACAAAAAAAAAAAAATAAGAATAAAAAAAATATAAAATGAGATAAAAATATTGGTTAATTTTGAACTATCATTTTTGTTAGACTGTGTAACAAAACAACTAACAGAATTTTAAAGTTTTTATTTCTATATACATACATAGATAAAAAATCTACATATTAATATGTACATAAGTATATGTACATAAGTATATACAATATTCTAGTACATACTCCCGAAATAAATGTTCTAAATGCATTTATAAATTGCAGTTATATAGTAAACTATACTACTGTTTCTTCATAAATAAACATACATAAGTAGATACATACATATATATGTATGTATATAAATACAAACACTACTGTTACATTTTAAACTGATTTAAATTGTATTGTTGTTGTTACATTTGCTTCAATTGTTGCTATTATTGTTGTTGTTGTTGTCATTGCTGTTATTTCAAAATAAAAAAAATCATCTATCTCCACCACAGGACCGACCTCTATTATACGAAAAATATATAAAGCCAAAATTCATAGATTTTTTACATAATAATTTATAGGAAAGCAAAATAATTTCAAATAATTTAACATCATTTTTTCTATTCAATAATAACTATAATAAGTAATGAAATCGTTAAAATATGTGTAGATTCATTCATACATCCATTTACATAAACATATGTACATATGTACATGATTTTTTCTTTCATTCAAAAATATTAGAAGTAAACAATAACAAAAACTGTAAACAAATATAAAACAAACATAAGATCATTATTGAATCAACCACTGCTGGTTATATACATACCAGCACTCAGCTGAGTCAGCAGTTTTGTTTTTATTCAGTTCATATAAAAATTAAAAATATGACAACCCTTTTTTTTATTTTTTAGTTTAGACTTTAGTTAGTGCGCTTAAGTACTTTAATTGAAGTGGATGTGAATTTTTCAATTTCAGTAGAGTTTTTTTAAAACTCAATTTTGAGCATGCACATGAGCACTAAATTTTTTAAAATGATTTTTATAGTTAATAGAAAATATTCCAAATTTTATAAAAATAATATCATTTATTACTTTCTTCTGCAGAACAATAAGATCCTTCAAATTTGAAAAATTCTGTTTTTTCATACTAAATTGCCAAAATTTAGACCGTATTTTTTAATTTCTCTCTTTACGGGATTGCCTGTAACCAGTAGTGAATCAGCTAACAAAAATTTTACAGTTTGAATTTGCGTCATCAACAAGAGAATAATATGCATAGATACATATATGTACATATGTATGTAGTACATGTACATCTATAATTATAATTTAGTAGTTTTCAGCCACACACTACGTATTATGACATTCCGCTAAGTTTTGAATACAAGTACATATTTGGATACGATTTTGTTATTAGAAAATCTACATTAATATATAACATGCATATTTATATTTAGAATCATGATTTTTTTGTTTTCTTTTGGAATCAAGAAATTTTGTATCCTATACGAATTTGTAATTTAGATGTCACGGTAAAATATACGTACACACCAACTACAGGGCCCCTAAGAGAAGAAGATTTGTTTTTAAGAGAAAAAAATTTGTTCATATAAATTCATATGGCGTTGCGTGTTATAATAATATGTATGAAATTTAGACTTCATTAAAAAAAATTAAATAAAAGTTGAAGTTAGTCAGATCAAAAAATGTTCTATGGCAAAGTTGTTGCTCTTTAGTTGTGTAACAACTTTTTCTTAGTAAATTTTCTCATATTTTCCTGTTACGAAATATTCGTAAGAAAACTTAAAAATGACACTAGTAAACTACCACTTTCGGTTTTTCGATTTGCTCCAAAAGCTTATCAATACGAAATATTTACGTCAAAACCTTAAATATGAAATTTCAAAAAATTCCGTTCAGTCGTTTAAGCTGTACACCTGCTCACAGGCATACACACACACACGCACACATCACGCTAAAAAAAAAGTTTACAGCCTTCTACTCACCGGAGTAGTGCATATTTGCCAAAATCTCGGGTACAAATTTTTAGTATGAAAACAATACCTATCTTATACATAATTGTATGCGGTCAGTAAAAATTCAGAGTCAGAGACAACAATCATTTTTAATTTCATTTACTAACTATGGCATCGTTCTTCGTTAATATGCTTTTTCTTTTTGTTTTTTATTATTTTCATAATAGAAAAGTTAGATTAGTTGTTGTTCTTACTGTATACCTTTTTTTTTTGTGATAGGTGGGGCTATTGTTATTTAAACTTTTAATTTTATCCTATTCTCTTAACAATGGACCAAAGTCACAAAAAATTTCACAAAAAAAAAAAAAAAAATTAGATAGAAATAGTGAAAATAAATTAACTTTTCTTTTACTTGCAAATTTTTGTTTTATTTTTATTATAATTCCACTGATGAGCTTCCAGTTGTTCCCTTCTATAAAACAAAAGATAAACTTTTTTGTTTTGAATACATTTTATAATAATTTTTATTAAGTGTTGACGTTTTGTTTCGATTAAAAATGATTTACTTCTAAGAAAAATTTATACAATTCTATACTTATTATAAAGAAGATGTAAATGGAAAGTTTATGCTGTACTATTGAAAATTTTTATAGGTAAACAATATAAGGTTTGAGCTCGAATAAAGTCTTTATAAAATTACACTTCTATAATAATAAAATCATTTGTCCAGTTCAAAAAAAAAGAACAAATAAATTTGACAACAATCAAAATTTTATAAAAATAAAATATTCTCAGACTGAAAAATTTAAAAAACAAGGCAGAAGTAAACCAACGGGTTTTAAAGCGCACATTTCCAAAAGACAATACAAACTGTTTAGAAATTGTGACTTGCACCAAAATTTAAAAATTTAATATAAGAAAAAATATGAAAATAGGATTTTTTTGCTATTTTGAGAATCTGTAAGTCCCGAATCTTATATAACTAAGAAAACCCGTTAACACAAGTAAACATATATTATTGAACCTTTAATTATTATGTCTTGCCGAAGAAAAATTTTTACAGGTGCCTAAATTACAAGTATCTAAAAATAGTAAATTTTTGAATTTTTGAGCCGTAATAACTCTTAAAAAGGAGGTGGTACAAAAAAAATTTCTGAGGAAACTTATACTAATTCTAAAAGTTCTCTTTTGTCTCAAATTTCAAGTTCCTATCTAAAAGCGTACCGGAGTTATGAAAAAAGAGATATCATGCAAAATTTGGTTTTCACATAACGGTAAATTTAAATAGTAAATTACATAATATTGCATAATTTGAATTTTGTGTTGTAGAAGTAAGATAATTTCTGGTCTTCTAAAAAAATGAAAAAGTTGTTATACACCATTAATTTTTTTATGAGACCTATTCATATGATTAAAATTTTTTTTATCTCTATCTTTAACGATGTAGAAGTTTTGGAAACAGGCGGACGGACGGACGGCTAAAAAGTAGATATAAATCGCATGAGTAAACAGACAAATGTAAGTTGATTTAATCAAAAATTATAAGTTTCCTTTCAATATAACTCCAATATGGTGGCAAAAAACTAATGTAAGAAAAAAATCAATTGCTATTTCGGTATCAGTCGTTCTCTCGCATAAAGTGACTACACCAATTTCTTCTGAGATTTTTTATGTAGCGTGTTCAAGGAAAACTTCAAAATTTATCCAGATTCTTTTAAAACTCTCCAAATAGTGTTTGACTTCAACCCATCAAAACATCATGTGGTTTCCTCTTAAACCCACACTTTACGATAAATCTTTAATACAAATGTGCAGTTTTTTGAATAGAGATGTGGAAAGAAATTTTTGGTGAAATGAGATTTAGCAAATTTAGGATTAATAAATTTAAGATCCCATAAATGAAATTGTTAAACGTTTTCATTAAATATTTAAAAAAATTTCATTTACATTCTTATTGCTTTAGACGAAAACACCTCACATCCTTTAAAATTATCAAAAATACTAAAGAAGAAAGTAAAATTAATTTTGTTTTAACATAGAATTATTATATAGAAAACGTTAAAAACCAGAACTATGCCCTACAAACATAAAACGATCACACTATCACACATCAAAAACAAAAATAAATAAAATGTTAGAAAATTCGAGGTGTATGTTCACTGTTTCAGAACAGTTGATTTCCTGTTGATTTCATTACTTTCTTTTAGTTTCTTTTATATTATTATTATATAATGTTCATTATAGCAATTGATTCGTTTTCTCTTTCTAATGCAATTTTTATTATTTTCATTATTTTAAATTCTGCGTGGTATTTTCTTTATATAAACTGACATTACAAAAATAACAAATGAGGCACCTACTTTATATCTTTTATATTAATTTTACCTTTTCTTTTTTTTATTTTTAATTATTTCTATTACAATCTTACTGATATTCAAAAACTATTTAACCACTCTACTCTTTTTACTTTGGAGGCGCTTTTTAACTAACAAAACCAACTCAAACCGTTATTGTTTTTTAAATTATTAAGAAATTCTTTCAAGAATATTGTATAAAAGACTTGGTATGGTTTTTTCAAATGAAAACTTATTTAAATTCTTTTTTATTTATTTTTTTTTTTGTTATGCTGAATTCCCTAGGATTTCTCTGACTCCCCACTATTATAAAAAAAAATTTTTTTTTTTTTAGTCATTTAGGTTTTGTTTTGTAAATTTAAACTGTGTGCAGAAAAACTTTCATCTTGAGAATTTCTCGCGAAATTAATTTAAACCTTCAACTTTTTGATTTTCTGAATTTTTTTCCGTTTTTTTTTTTTGCTTCTTAAGAATTTTATTCGTATTTTCTAACTTATAGTTTTTTCATATCTTAAACAAAGATAGGTCCTGTAGAACATTGAAAACAACCCAGAAAAACTAGGCCAGATAAATGATAACATTTAAAGGTAAATTTTACATACAGAAAACTTAAAAGTTTTTTTTTAGAGAATCGGCGGACAGGTAAAATGTAAATCTTGGATGATAAAAAGTCATCATTTTTGTTTTGTTCTTAACAGAACAAAATCACATTACTTTAATTGTGTGTAAATTAAAATTCATTTTTGTTATTCTGAGAAATTTTTTATATTTGAAATTCAAAAATTTTTAATTATTATGTGGGTCCGTAAGGAACCAAGAAATTTAAATTTTATTTAATTAATTTCAATTTTGTTCTTTCGTTTGACTTTTAAGTGAATTTTTAATTTTCAATTAAGTATGATTTTTAAATTGTAAACAAAATGGCGATGGTAGAATATATTATATCGCTTAAAGGCTTAAAAATTAGAAGTTATTTTTCAAAAATGTTTTAATGAAATAATGTACCGCAGGTTCCCAAGCAAAAAAAAAATTTAAATAACTACAAATTTTATTGGTAACAAAGATTTTGAAAAAAGATTTATAGAGTTGAAAAAAAAATGAAGGTAAACTTAACTTAATATTAACATAGTATTTAATCACACTTAGAAGAGAACTCGTAAATTTCTATACTCAACCCTTACCGAAATTGTCAACCTTTACCTACATATGAGCAAATGCAAGGGAACAAAAAATTCATCTAATTTTATTTAAAAGCATATTATCTACTGAAATGATTATCTAAAAATTAATTTTAGGTAATCAAACAAAAACCTTATATTTAAAAGAAAATAATATAATTGCAATCAAACATTTACCGTTATATGCAGACTCAGTGGCTCATAACATGAAACAATAGGTTCTTAACATTTCCACTCACTTGATTTAAAACAATATTAGGAATTAAATTTATAGTGAAAAATAATTTTAATAAAATTTGAAAACAACTGATTTTTATTATTTTAAAATTTGAATCTTAAATCTTTATATATATAAGCATTCCCTAAGGATAATACGGAAGTGATGAAAGAAAGCTATTAGAATTAAAGTTATAATGGTCTAAATTCCATTTCAAAATGAATTAATGCCTAAATTGTTTTTATATTTGTGAATTAAGGTCTTATGGCTTTATTCCGCTTAGAAAATGTTACCACAGATTAACTGATAACGAATTTAGTGGGATTGATAGCAAAATCAGAGTTATGTTTAAATATGTGCGAGTTTTTGAAATAGCAGACATTTTATATTTGGTTGCAATTTAATAAACTGTTTAACGGGAGTTCGAGTGACAGCACCACTATTTGAAGTGTTTTATTGCTTAAATACATATGTGTAAAAAATAATTATGAAGGATTCAAAAATTTATGAAATCTATAAGAATTTTCTCATTCATCTTCTTCTCCTTCCAATACTCTATTCAGACCGTGGTTTACATTCATAAAACTCTTAATTACTGTGAATTTCGCAGTATGCGAATTTCTCAGCGAAAAAAATGCAAATATACCTGTCCTACTGACACTTGTCGATATGACTTATAACATACCAGCATAAAATAGATTATATGTTACAGTTGCAATAAATAATTTATTAATAAATAAGTAATTAATATTTTAAAAGTAAAACATAATAAAAATTATGGCCTTATTTCATCGCTCAAAAAAGGCCATTTCCAATTCTGTAAACATTTTTCAAATACTTTTAATTTTTATTAGACTCGACCTTTTTATTAGGGACATTGAAGAAAATTTCACTAGGATTTCGTTAAACAAAATTTTGAAAAGGGGTGGGGTAGATGTACCAGTAATTCAAATTAAATAGAGAATTTGTTTGGAAATGATTCGTGCTACGGCTACCTATTGAATGAAATGTAATTTAGTTATTATTAACCGTATATGGTTTTATCTAGCCTCATATCTAATATCAAGATTTTCTTTTTTAAATATGCCATTTAAATGTTTACAATTATAAAACAACTGAAATGGACGAAGTTCGTTTCCAATTGAGTATTGTAATAAAAACAAAAATAATACCCAAACATTTTGAACCAAAATTAAAACAAATAAATTATTATAAAGAAAACAATAATTAAAATAAAAATACGAATTTCATGATAAAAAAGAAAATTACAATTAAAATAATATGATAATAAATTTCCATTGATATTTCATAAAAATAATGCATCCTCCTTCTTTTATATATTCTTAAATTACATCCTTTAAAAAAAAAAAAACAAATAAATATTGTATTGAGAGAAAATTGCAAGCTATTGAGAAATCGAGAATCTTTACTATAATTTGTATTTTAACGATATAAATAAAAATCTGAACAATGGTTTATACATCCGAAATGGAAAATTGTCAATAAGTTTGGTAAAAGCATTTATGTTTTTTTAAATAACGAATAACTAAACTAAATTAAATCTGAACAGAACATAATATTCGCTTTAATATTTTTAACTTTCTCAAATTTTATTTTCATAATTTATTGTTTTTTGCTTTTTTTTTGTATTACCGAAATTTGCCATTAAATTCTTACAGTTCCTTCTTCTTTTTCACTTTTTGTTTTTTTTTTACAAATAATGAAAAATTATTTTAGTGGAAAAATAATTTAAGTAGACATATAGATGCAAATGATATCAAAAAAATTAATGGAAATATTTTTTTATTATTTATCGGCTCAAAAAAAAAATGCATTCAATTTAAAAAAAATTGCCATTGTTAATGACACTCGAAAGATTGGAAAGAAGACAAAAACATTAAATGCGTGGTTGGTTAAATTCGAAATAGAAAACGGACCACAAAAAATTATTTTAAACTTACCCTGCATCATTCACCATTACCTAATTCTATTTTTTTGCAAATATGACATGAATGTAATATAAAAAGTTAGAATGTTCAACTTTCTTAATTTAAGAAAATTATTAGTTCAAGCATCTGCCTGAAATCCATCGTATATAAGTGGACATAATGGATAAAACCGATATTTTTTTTCTTTATAAAATAAATACTATGTAGTATGTATATAAAAACTGAATGCATTATTATCTTTTAATTTAATGAATAATAATAAATAATATTCTCGTTCACAATATATTACAAATAAATTTTTTCCCTACTTTTGCTACATCAAAAAAAAAAAAAATTTGAATATTTCCTTTTAATTTGCATCTATGTATACTGGATAACACACAATATGCAATACATTATTATCAGTATTAAATAAATCATTAAAGCTGCATAAAGCAATGCAGGAAAAATTTTTAAAATCAATCAAAAATAATGAGCTAAATTTTATAGACTTATTTAAATATAATGAAATAATAGAATAAAAAAGTATCTATAGATACCTAATTAGTCCTAAAATTTAATTATTTTTTTATCTTAAAAAATTCTAATACTTCTACAAAACAAAACAATGTTGGCAAAGGATGATCTGATTTGATGAAAATTCTAATGATTAAATGATTGGCGATAGAGGCTTTAAGAGGCTCTAACGGCACTTAAAAATTGTACGTACAATTACTTTTCATATAAGCCACTAATACTATAATATCGGTTAACAGTTTAAAAGAAAAGTTTTCAGAAATTTGAAAATTACATTTATTTTAAATTTTTGTTTATTTAATGAATCGAATAAAAAATTTTTCAAAAAATGACAGCTAAAAAGAGTTCTGAACAGCAGTTAAAGTTAAATCAATTATTTTTTCGAAGAGAAAAAAAACTTCCGGACTAAATTTGAACAGTAAGAGAGTTCAACAGTGCGGCTAAAATATCCGAAGCGGTGAATCCAGCATAAAAAGAAAAAAAAAAGATACAAAAACTCAAATAAAAAGATAACACTATAAAGTTACTGCGAATTTAAAATTATCTGATTCCTTCATTAAATAAAAAAATAATTTTAAATAGTTTATCAGGGAATAAAAAAAAATCAAACCTTAACAAAAGCCTATAAAATATCAACAGGTAGAAATTTTGTTTTTTTTTTGTTTGGCTTTTGCTTAAAAACAAAATAAACGCGCAAAAAAATCTAACACGCAATTTTTTTTATCCTCGTCTTCATTAAAAACAAAAAATATATTATTGCTTTGATATTTCCAACATGATTTTCAAAAAAAAATAAATAAAATCACAACAAATTTCTAGAGCAAACCAAATACTTTAAATTGTTTTCTAAACAAAAACACATAAGCGCTTATTTATGAAAACAAAATGAAGAACAAAATAATAAAAGAAAAAAATCTTATAACTATACTGAAATATTTGTATCCTATAATATATAAGACACCTAAAATTGACACAATATTAAAATCCAATTATTTCCGCATAAGACTCCTCACATCTTCAATTTAAAGAACTAAACCTATCATTTATTCGTAATCACCCACCTGTATGGTTATCATACACACAAACATAGTTAAAAAAATATAAACAACAAAAAAAAAGTTAACACATTTTGAGGGTTTCAATCTGATTCTGAAAATTTTGGGTACAGATAATCGGTACACCTAAACACAAATAACAGATAATAATAAAAACAACAAAACCTGATCCTCACACCTTCTTTTTTCGTTATTTCTATCTTTTATTTTAGGTTTACATTTATAAAGCATAAATGAATACAGTATTGGCAAAACAAAAATCAAATAAATTACTTTAAAACGTCTAATAGTAGGATTATATTCAATTTATTTTTATATTTTGTTAGAAAAAAAAAATAACATGACCACATCAAAGATGACATACACATTCAAACATCATACCGTAAATACATCAAAATCGTTCTCAGAGATATTATGTATATACATAATATCTCTGAGAACGATTAAAACGAACGTAAAAAGAATAAAAATTAAAAAAAAAATCAAAATCACGTCATCGTTATCGTTATCGTTATCTATAAAGAACGAAAAGTGACGAATTTAAAATCACTAATTTAATACGAAGAAAAAATGCCTACGCCCACGTCACGTCATATGTCTGTATTTCATTTGCCTGTATTTCCTGTATTGGCTGTATTTCATTTGCTCTTGCTTGTATTTTCTGATCATTGACTGTATTTAATTTGCCAGTATCTCATTTGTTTGAATTTTGCAGAATTATTGACTTTCATTAATATTAGCTAAGACCAAATTAATTTAATTGATAATTCAATGCACTATCCCATATCTGACAAAAATTGCCTAGATCAGTTTTTTCATAATCTTATGGATAAGCAGGAAGAATTTTAGAGTTTCAAGAGCAGGTTTTTTTTTTGTCAAGATTTTGGTAATGGCTGAACAGTGAACATTGTGTGATACATTTTAATAAAGAATTACACTGTAATTGTGTTTGATTGCAGTGACATCCCGCAGATAAAAAGAAAAATATTTGATATTGTCAAAAGGAAAGATTAACCAAGCGAAAACCTTTTGTGTGTAATGGGAAGGTTGAGAAGAAAATTAGTATAATTTTTTCTTGAAACATATATTTTTTATAGAAAAAAGTATTCAGACATTTTCTAAAAAATACTAAACTTTAATTACTTGAATTAAGACGATGACAATTTCTCACTTATTTCTACAACAATTTTATCTACACTTTTCTTTTACAGTTATCATGGTTCAAGATTTATAAACCTACACATTTTTTTTTTTTTGTTTAGAATATTGTCAACGATACTGTAAATTAACTTTTTCCCCAAATTTTTCATTCAAAGGTTCTTTTTAAAAAATTCTTTTGAACTTAATGTTTTTCTCGTCAACTTTCATTTAAAGAATACCAAAATCAAAACAACTCCATTCCCCATCATAAAAGAAATTGTAAAAAAAAAAAAAAACATTTTACATTAAATACATCCACTACCACATATCACTATCACTAGCTAATAATCAACATCCACACAAATTGTATAAAAGAATTGTTGCTTTATGTCAGTAGCATTAAAAAGGTGACTTCAGGTGAAAATTTATATTTTTTTGTTGTTTTGTAACATAAACAACAGCATTAAAAAAGCATCGCAATTGATCTTAGATCAAAAGAAGTGAAGTAAAAAAAATTCCTTGACACCATGTACAGGAATGAAAGAAGTAGGAAGATTAAGAATTCTTAAATGTTAAATTTTTTTTTTTTTTGTATATAAAAGCAAAATAAATTGTTTTTTTACCTTGGTTTTTCAATTTCTAATTTTGTTTTTTATTTAGACCTTGGTAATGATAAGTTGATTATTTGCTGTAAAAATAGAATAGATAAAAGGCAAATCGAGTGGCATGACCTTTAGGGGATTTTCTTTAATATATTCAATAGATATTTAAGTATAATATCTATTGCTATTTTAGAAAAAAAAGGAAAAGAAAAAAAAATAAAGCCAAGATTAGGTTAATTCACTAAAAACAAAAATTAGATCCTATCGACAACTTATTTAAAATCAATTTACTTCAAACATAAAAATATATAAACAATATGTGTTTAATCGTTTAGAAAAATTAATTGTATTTTATTGATTGTTTATTTCTTTATTGTAAAATTGTTTTAGCATATCTATTGAATATTTTTAAAAATATTATAATATAGGAAAAATATTTTGCTTTTATTTATTTAAATTAATAACAACTCGTGTAGTAGAGCTTAACAATAATGAGGAGTAAATTAATATTTGTTGTCAAAAACAGGAATGGCTTTAACAAAAAAAGAATAATTATGAGTAAAATTTTCAATTTTAAAATTAAATATGCCAGATTGAAGTATGCCACATAAATCCATAATAAATTTATACAGAGAACTTCTTAATTAAAATCAAATCTTATGCAAATTTTGTACTCAATTAGGACATCATATCAGCACAGGTTAAATAAAATCAATATTAAGTTTGTTATGGGATTTCTCTTAGTTTATGGAAACTTGAATGCAAAATTAATTTATGAGTTGCCGTCTTGGAATGAGGTTAAACCAAAACAAATTAATTTATGAACCATTTGCGTGTAGCAATAATGCTTTTGCAAAATTTGCAATCAACCGCTGGAGAAACCATTTATCTAGAAAGAAAACTAAAGTGGAAGCATATGTCATCTAACTATTAAAACATAATAGATAAATAAATAGTAGAATGACTCCTTTTTTATTCAGAGAAATTTTTCTCATAAATTTAATTAAAATTAGTTGTACGTTTTGGAATTAAACGTAATATGAATAGACAAACTATTAAATTCCTTTTTAAAATTTTAATTTATAACAATATAGTTTTGTTTCCGCTATTCTTTTATTTCCTTTAATTTATAATATTCTACTAAAATTTTTTGAAAAAAAAAAAAACAAACCACACAAACAAAAATATAAATAAAATACTTTTTGACATATATTTCACTTGTCAATCAAATTACCAGATACTTAAAATTTATAACACTTAATTTCATTTATTTTATTTATTTTTTTTTTTATTAAAATTTATTTACTCACTTAGTGAATAAAAATTTAAAAATCAAAAGCTAAATATTTTTCATTGAAACTCTCATGAGAAATCTCTCCAAAATGACATCCTTTCAAATTGAAAAACCAACCATTAGTTTCTATCCAAACATAACTATATATTATATATGTATGTGTATAATGCCATTAGCAAAAATTTAAATGAAAAGAAAAGAACTTTAAATATAAAAAGAATGCAAATAATATAAAATATACAAGTATTTAAATATTTAAATAAATTAGACAAAAAAATATATGTATATTATATTGTATACATATAAATATATTATATATGAGTAGATTTAGTTATATCTAAATTGGACTCTTTAGAGTTGAGTAAATAAATATGGTATCGAAAACTAAAATGAATTCATTCTAGACATTTTCAGATATCATCAAATAATATTTGACAGTTATTTTTTATACTCAAAATAATACCATAATAAAAAAACACACAAAATAAAATTTTTTACCAATGAATTTAGTTGAATGTAATCCCAAATTCACAGACATATTAACGTCTGAATGAACCTGCCATCTATGATACATGCATCTATCAAAAAATAAAGTCACAATTGGGAAAAAGTCTCAATAATTTTTATATAACTTTTTTTTTTTATTTTGTTTTTTTTTTTTATATTTTTCTGTTTTTTTTTCTCCTCTTCTACTTTTGGGCTCTATCTATATTTCTCTAAATATTCTCAATTTTTTTTTTATTTTGAATTTTTAAATCTTTTAACAGATTGCGTAATCTAAGGGTTTCGTTTCTTTTTTTTTTTTAGTTTTTTAAACAAGGAACAAGTAAATAAATAAAATAAAGAAATTCTGGATCTATAATTTAAAAATGTGTTATATACAGTGCAATGTAAAAACTCGTTTCGAATTTTTTTTTTTTTTTGAAAATAGTAGAATTAGTTTAAAACTTTTTATTAAATTCAATAAATGCCGATTTTTTTTTTTATTTTCAAAGATTTAACATTAACGAAACATCACTATACCTAACTTTATTACGATTATACAAATTCTTAGATTGGCTTCATTTATTCGAACCGAAAAAAGACAGTGTAAATTATATGTTCACTAAATGATAGAGCAATATAGAAAATATTTAATGCGTTGTTATATTTATTAAGCGTTCTAAGTTAAAATATGAATTCTATTACTACTTAGTTAAATATTAAATATTTACCACCATTGCTTAAAATAAATAAATCAAATTTTTTCGTTTAGTGTGAATATTGGGTTAAACCGTTTACTCATTTATATTTGCTTCTTACTCTGTAATCTGTTAAGTTTTTCGGTAAACATCATAATTACTGTATACTATATAAGCATGTAGTAGTAGACCGTTAGGCAGAAGATACTAGGTATCATAGTTGTGGTTCATGAAATATAAAATATTGTTGAAGCTAGGGCACTTAAACTTTTAGTAATAGTAAAAATTTTAAAATGTTTAAAATCAATATGCAATTTGAATTATGAAAGATAAAACTGGACAACTGGAAAGATATCAAGTTAACTGCTGACTCACTTGCAATTTTTTTTCTAGTGAGTTGCAAACTATTAATTGATTTCCATGTGAGAACATACATATTTACATAATATTTTGAATAATTAGTTTTACTTTATTGTGTCATGTTTTGGCAAGTACTTTATTAAAATCATAGTTAGATTGAGTTTTATTCTTTTTAAGGTTTATTATTTCTTTTTTATAACAAAAAAAAAAAATTATTTTAAACAAATTTATATTTAAGATATTAACTTGGGAAAACCTTTCCATATGATATGATATTCTAAGACAAGTCAATTTTTATTATATTGTAACTGTTTATGTTTTTTTTTTCTTTTGATTTTTTTTTCTATAAATTCTTTTATATAGTTTTATTTTTTGTTTTTTTTTTTCTTTCTTTGTTTATTTTTACTTTTCCTTTTTTTTCAATTTTCTCTCAAAATGCTTATTTTTTTTTTTTTTTTTTTGAAACTAACAAGTAACAACTAGCCCTACAAGAAAACCAAGAAACCAAACAAAATCTCTAGCGAGTACAATTTGAATTTTCTTATTGGCTTCCTCTCTCTCTTTTTTTTTTTTTTTTTTTAATATTAAAACATATTTCTTTCTCTTTTTTGCCTAACTTGTATTTATTATTATTTCTGAGTTTGTTAAAATTTTGTTGAAGTTTTCATGTTTTAAGGAATTGTAAACATGCTGGAAACTAAGAGATGATTTTTTTCTCTGTTTTTGGACCACAAAATTGCTTATTCAATAACCTTTTTATTATGTTGTGCTCTTTTGATTGGCAACCCACGGGATTTGCCATGAGTTTTGGCTTTTTTATAACATTTTAGCATTTTTTTTTTGTAAAAATTAAATTTTTTTTTTTGTTTTTGCTTTTCTTCTCTTATTTTTTTTTTGGCAAATTTTTATTTACAGAATGTAAAAAAAAATTATTTTCTCTAAGGTTGAGGTTTTTTTTTTGCAGTTTTATTTGAAAATAATTTACTTTTAGTTAAAAAGTTAATTGATTTGTTTAAGCCAACAAAATAAACAAGAAGAAAAAAACAGGAGATGTTTTTTTAAGGGGAATATCCTAATAATATGAAAGTTTAAGTTAAGCAAAAAAGGATTTAATTATAAACACAAAAAGTGAAATTTATTGGAAAAGTTTTTAAAATTTAGGAATTTAAATTTAATTGGGATATTACAAGAATGTGTTTATGAAAGGATGTAAAAACAGGAAACATATACGAATTATTTAAAATGTTTTATATTATATAGAAATTTACATATGTAATGTAATATAAGTATGAGATGGTATATAATAAAAAACTATATGTATATATATGTATATATATATGTAATTACATTGAAATTAAAAAGAAATAATTTTATTTTGATTCTAAATTTTGTAGATACTTAAATAGAAACTAAGGATACTATCATCAACCTTATCCTAGAAACTTTAAAATGTTTTAAATCGAAATATGAACAGATGTAATGATTCAAACTTAATGAAAAAACGAAAGAGAAGCACTATGAATGTTAATAATTTACATAAGATAATAAGACGGGGATCCGTCTACCGACTAACAAAAACGAAGTTGACAAAGTAATTTATTAACAGAAGAAGGGACAGAAAAGATACAGTAAAATGAATCTGTCTAAATCTTAATTTTATAGTTATCATATTATAAAATTCTCTTTAATTTAATCTAAAAAAAACAATATCTTACTTTTAATTATTAAGATTGAAGCTCTTAAGAAATATGATACTCCTAAGGGATAAAGTACAATTAATCTAAATTTTTATTTTTCTGCATTCATGTTTTGTTTTATTCAGCTTAGAAAAATTTAAAACTTTTACTCTCAACGCTATACGTTCATATCAAAATTAAGATATACGCCAAATTTTCTAATTTTACAAATATATAATAAAAAATTATTTCTGTAAACATTCTAAATTATTTTATTTCTGGTTACCTCTGAACTTTAAATAAACGAAAAGAAAATAAAATTAGAATTTACTCTTTTCTTTTAATACTAAACAAAAACGAAATAATATTTCCACACTTGAAAATACAATGACTATTTTAAAACCACACACAATTATTTTACAAACTTAAGTTTAACAATATATTTTTTTTTTGCTTGATAATATGTAGGTGTTAAATATTCAAAGTTTATAAATTTAGTAGTTTTAGTGTCTGGATTCAAAAACTATTTTCTTATAAACTTTTTACACTCACACATACGAATACAAATGAATCTACACATTTTCGTTTTATATGAAAAATTTACAACTTTTAGAAAACTATTTTAGGAAAAAAAAAAACAAAACAAAATGAAAATCTTAAAATTATATTATATGGTAGGGAGTAGATGCGATTGGGCTGATCATAACAGTTATTCTATTTATAATATCCAAAACTTCTTCATCTAAAATTCCCACCAAGAAAAAAAAAAAAAAAAAGACAATAAAAGAAATGCTTGGCTATGCTTTATGGAAAACTTTTTTTTTTCTTTTAAATTCTTTTGGCTTTTTTATATGACATTTTAATGGATAGTTATGTTGTTTTTGTTGGCCATGTTACAAAATAACATTAAATACCATCAAATACACATTTAAAACCACAACACAACACATTATTGGAGAACACAAAATTGTGGATTAGGTTTTACTTTCAAGAAAATTTTCTTTTGGTGTCTTAACTTTTGTTTATGAAATTTGTGTTAGTGTTTTTTTTTATTTTTTTTTGCAACTTTTTCATGAAATTTTCATTCATTTTCATTTTTCTTAGTGGGGTTTTTCAA
Organism: Poecilobothrus nobilitatus; assembly: GCA_947095535.1. Lineage (NCBI taxonomy): Eukaryota > Metazoa > Arthropoda > Insecta > Diptera > Dolichopodidae > Poecilobothrus > Poecilobothrus nobilitatus. The sequence continues at coordinate 263,925,671 of OX352774.1, read as the reverse complement.
AAGTCCCTGAATCCTTGTATTATTTTCACAAGTAAAAGTTGTATACAGTTTTTTCAGTAGTTTTCTTTTTTGTTTTTCTTAACTATTTTTTGTTTTTTTGTTTTTTTTTGTTGCAGTTTTTATTTACTGTATTAAATTTGTTGTTGTCTTTGTTTCTGTTAAATTCTTTTGTCATTTTTTTTTCTGTTGTCTTGTGTTGTCACTCTTAACTGTATTTTTGTTTTTCAAGTTTTTATCGGATGTGCCAGCACAAAATGTTTGCTATTTGTTTTTTTTTTTGTATTTTTTAAAGTTAGTTTGTTTTTGGTGTTTTTACACTTCTGTTAAAGGCAAATAAAATTTCAATTATTAATAATGTTATAAAAATTTATGTAACGCTTATAACAGATTTTCAAAATAAACAAAACTTTCTATAATAAACAATTTTTTTTTTAATTCTATATTTAAAAATTAATAATGGTTATAAATATTTATGTTTTATTTAATTAGTACAGTATTGAACAAAAATCTGACATGTTTCATGTTACAAAACTATGGTCAATCCTTTGCACAGAAATTAATATTTCAGATCTTTATTATATATATTTGAAGCTTCTTATACATTTAAAATTATTATCATATCTATTTGGAACCTATGCGGATCGTGTGATAATACAAATATTTTTGTTCGAATAAATTGCCTTTACTGTAAAAATTTAAAATAATTCTTTTGAAAATTCATTAGCATTTTATCACCATACCATAGTAATACCTATTATTTAGATTGAACATTCTTCAAAATTCTTATTAGACAACTTATATTATCTTTTCATTACTAAACTATTTTCGTCTATGTGTCCACGGTGTCTTAAATATTTTTTACAGGTTTTTTTTTTGTTCTGATTTTCTTCAAAAACTTTAGTACTGTTGCACCTCCCTGCCACTATTATTATTTTTATTGTAATAAAAAAAAAAAAAATGAATAAATGAAAAATAAAAATAAAAAACTACGAGAAAAACTTTTTTTAGTTTTTTTTTTTTTTGTCTTTTCTGATCAAGATAGAAGTGAAATGAAGTTTTTTATATTAAGTGACAACCTGGATAATACAAAAAAAAAAAAAAAATTATAATAAAAATAAAAAGAAAATCTAAAAACAAAAGTTTTTAATTTATATTAAAAGCGAAACACTTTTCTTGAAGGCAAAAAGATTAAATTACATTATTAAATTATTTCATTTTTATATTTTTATCACTTATTTCATTATCCTGTTAAATATAAAAACACAACAAAATAAAAAAACAAAAAAAAAATTAATAATAATAGTGAAAAACTTTATTTTTAACTTTTCTCCATTTTATTTTATTTCTCTCCACTTTATTTTGATTATTTTATATTTAAAAAGCAATTAGAATTTCCATTTTAATTATTAAAAAAAAACATAAACAAAAAAAAAAAAATTGTCATATGAGTTTATAAATTAATTTAATTAAAAAAAAAAATTTTTATCAACAAAATTTATTAAACCATAATTTCATTGCATAACTTTAATAACAATTAATTTGATTCATAATTAAAATAACTTTTAAAAAAAATTTTTTTTAGTTTGACATTTTGATTGAACTTTTTGACATTTTGAGTACAACTCACTTAAAAATTATTAAATGACAACGAAAAAGTTTTAATCAATTTAAATATTAATCAAATTATACTAAAAAAAAAAAATTTCGAAAAATAAGATTTTAAAAGAAAATTTGTCTTAAGCAATTTATACCATTATTACATTTGTACTTAAAGAACAAAGGGTATGAAAGCAGATTAAAGAAATTTGAACGAAATTGTAATGAAATCTCAGTTAATAAATTTTTTTTTTTTTTTAATTTATAGTTGAAAATAAAATAAGTAGATAAGTATAAAATACATAAAATGTATTTTAGTTTTTATTAAATTAAGGGCATGCTCCACTACAGTATTTTTAAAAGTGATAACGACTTTTTTCTAGCCAAAATAACAGCATTATAAATTTATAAAAAAGACTTTCAATTTTTCGAATTTTTTCTTCGAATTATTTTGTTAGACACTATTTTGTATCGTAAACAAAAAAAAAAAATTAAATTAAATTTTATTATTTTAGTGACAGATCAAAATATTTACATAATAAAATTGGTTTTAGTATTTTTAATTTGCTTGTCGTGATTCTCAGTATTTAGAGTTTCATCAAATATTTTATATCATACCTATTATACTTTTTTCATCAAAAAATGCAACTTTTTTTCATTAACATTAAACCTCTTTTTCAAAGGAATTAAACGAATTTTTTTTAAATGATTTTTAAATGAGTACGATGGAATTGAATTTTAATATATTTAATGTCCTCTGTAAAAAATAATCATGTAATTTATTTTATTTGGCCTTCATAATAAGTTAATTAACATTAAACCAATAGCTTATAAACCATTATGTCCTCATTTAATACAGTTTAAGATTCACTAAGTATACTTGGCTTATTCATTCTATATTAAGATACATTTTAAAATGATGTTACAATTTGAGTTGTTAAATAAAAAATCTGTTTAAAAAGGTATGATGTTATAATTCCAAAAATGAAAATTCCGAAGTTATAAAATTCCAAATAATGAAAAAAAATTTTTAAAAAAATCCACAAAACAAATTCCATAAGGAAACGTTCTATTCTACAAAATATGCATGTAAAAAAATATATAAGAAGTGGTTGGTGATCTTTTAGGTGGTAACAAAATTAGGATATTGCCATTTTTCAGAATATTTATATAATTATATGTGTATGCGAAATTTTGTATTAGGAGGGATTTTATAGTTAGTTACAAAAATCAGGGTTTCAATAATTTGTTAAGCTGGTTTTGGGGTGGCAGCCTCTACTATTGCCATTAAATTTTGATTTTTTGAGGCAATTCCGTAGCCAACCTGTTGAAAACTAAAGAGACTTTAAAAGACAGTTACTCGGCAGTTACTTTTTAATTGCTTCCTATTATATAAAATTTTGAGATAATTATTGTAGTTTACTTTTATTAAAAAAAGTATGTGCTTAAGTATATAATATGTTGAATCTGTCAACATCCCACTTCAGTGTGAAAATCCTGTACTATCAAGAGGATCAGATTCTTTTAGTGTCTTTTAAAGACCTAAACACCTCTCGAAAGAAAAAAAAATATTAAAATTTTTTATATTAAGTTTAATTTTCAATTTAGATTCTACAAAATCAGAATTCAATGAAATAAAATCATTAAAACGTTTTATTTTTGATATATTCTTTATTTGAACCTAAATAGCATTTATAATTATTAGAAATTAATAATAAAAAATTTAATAGTTGATACTTAAGTGTTTTAAACATACATAAGTATCTTTTCCTTCTTAAACATTTTATATTACTAAATAAGAAAAAAATATTTATATTTAATTTTGAATCGAATCAAATAATATTTTTAACTAAAATTAAATAATAAAATTTTTTGTTTCTCAAAATCCATTCAAATTTATAGCTTTTCTTATAATATGTCATTCTGGATGAAAAAGACCATAATATAAATTTTATTCTTTTAGAAAAAAAAAAATCAAATAAATTATTTTTTATAAGTATAAAAGTAATTTTTTATATATTGCTAAAAGATCATTTATAAATTTCATTATCAATAAAAAAAATAATCCAAATATATTCGACAGAATAAAATTTTTTTCCAATTCATCATTTTAACTTTTTGACTTTTAAAAAGGTGACTTACAAAAAATTGAGACAATAAAAAGAAAGAAAAAAGTCCACAAAAATATGGAACTTGTGAACTCTATATAAATGTTAAAATAAAAATTACTGTTAAACAATTTTATCATCACACTTTAATACAATAATTTGAAATTTAATGAAAAGTAGAAAATTTATCTGCAATATATTTTCACTTCTTTATAGCATATACAGTTAAAAACAAAAATATGTGAGTATTACGAATAAAAATATTACTCTAAAAATATGGCCATACAATGTTATAATGTTATGAAATTACTGGCGGAACCAATTCTTAGAAGTTTTTGGGAATCTAGTTAGATATAGTAAATACTAGCAGAAGTCCTCTAGTAGGTAGTAGGCAGGAGATTCGGAGTATATTGTTAATTTTTTGGAACAGAAATCCTTAGCTATTGTTTTTACATTAATTAAATTAAATTTAAATATTTAAATTATTAATATATATTTATAGATGGAAATGGTCAATCATTTTTAATCTTTTAAATTGTCGTAGTGCCGGAATAGGTTTACAGAACTTTGAAAAAATCTTCACGATTATTATTTAAAGTCAATAAAGCAACCAGCAAAATTAGACTGGATTCGGTTAGAAATATTATTTTGACAGAATGACATGCCGAAATGAGCTAAGGAATTGCAATCAAATTGTAATACAGCCGCCTCTTTTGACAATAAATTACGTTTTAACAAAATTTGAACTGAATCATATAAATGCAACATAAATGTATTGATATGATCATAAAGAGATGAACATTTCTTTAAAAGTAGTATCCTGTAAAATTGCATACGATTTCGTTAAAAAAATGTTTGACAGATTAATGTGCCAGAAGAGGTAAACATATTATCAGCGATGAGGTAAACATATGATCATATTAATCCAGCGAAATTATATGCTGAGAATCTACGTTTTTGTAAAATTTGAACTCAATCGATCGAACAATATATGATCATGAAAATTTCTTTAAAATGTGTCAGCGCTAAAAGGGGTGTCGTTAACGCGCTTAAGGGGTGTCATAAATTTATCAAACTTCTTGTTTACAGCCATTAAAGCACCCCGTAAATTGAAAACGATCGGTTACTTGATCTTTAAAGCAATTAAACCACTCTACAAAATGGAACACCAATCAGATAGAATTTTGTTTTGAAAGGTCGGCGCATGAATGTTCATGAAAAAACAAAAATTTTATTTTAAAAGTCATAGCGTTCAAACGGGTTAACGAAACTTCCAAAAATTTCTCAAACTTGGTTTTTAAAACCATTAAATCAGCCTGTGAAATTGGACAAGATTCGAAAAGATGTGTTTTTTGACAGATACGTGTGCCGAAACGGATTAAGGAATCCTGATCGTATTATTCGAGCGAACTGCTTTAGTAAGGAACTACATTTCTAGGTGTCGGAACAGGATACCGGATCTCAAAAATAGTGTACGCTTTAATGTTTAGAGAAAAAATCTTACAAAATTTTGATTATAATTGGGCACATTGTGTAGGAATGCATAAATAACAAACAAACAAACACACTTTTTGCTTTATATAATAGATGATTGAGATTTCCTTATGAGAGTTTAAAATTAACTTTCATTTTCAAATATTTTTTCTTTTCGATTTATACTTCAGATCTCTACAAGGCATGATTTCAAAGCAACGTCTTCCTTTTCTTTTTTAAGAAAATTTTTAGGTTAACTTCTAATGTAAACTTCAATTATGTAGGATTAAGATTATTATATTGCATTCATGGATTGCATCTATCAATCTCTTAGTTTTCAATTAAATAACAGTTTTCTTTTTAATCTCTTAAAATAATTGCCTATAATTTTGTTATATTTTGGTTATCTTTATTTCCATCTATACCCGAAACTTCATTATATAAAAATTCATTTTTTTTTTTCACAACTGTTTCTTCACTATTCACACTTATATACGTCTTTGTGTGTGTGTGTTTATGAATATATTAAATCTTTCAAAAAACAAAATAATAATAAAGAATTTATATTGCACAAGTATTAAATTTAATATAACAATAAAAAGATTAAAAATTGAATAACAAAACAAATAATAGAAAGAGTAATTTAGTTATACTCGTATTTGTAACATTAATTATTTATAGAGGTGTTATTATAGCATAAATAATGTCAATTAAAATATTCTAAAGGACCCTAAATAAATCACTAATTAATATCAAATTAAATTGGTCGAACAAAAAATAAAAATACAAAAAAAAACTTAATACATTTAAGTAAAAACACTATAAATTAAATAGAAATATTTATATGTATACAAGTATCTATAGATATAAATGCAAATTATAGTTAACATTTGCTGTAAATTTACAACAATGTAAAACAAAAGAAAAATAAAGTAATATACGATCAAAAATTAATATAAATATATATTCACATAATTATTTTAGGAAATGTTAGGTGGCAAAAAACTTTTAGGTGATATTTTGTATAAATATAGGCACCTCAATAATTTACATTTGGGAATAAATTATTATTATTTTCCAATAAACATACCAAATAGATGTTTTTATTTCTATAATTAGATAAACAAAAAGGTTTTATTTATCTATATATATATAATTATATATTTATGTATATGTACATTAATATATATAGATAATTTTATATATAAAAATATATAAATATTTCGTGTATGGTATTTTTGTAACTAATAATTCCAAATTCCGATATTTAAATATTTTTGTAATATGATGGGAAAAGATATTTTTGCCTGTCCCAATTTTCACATTAATTAATTATTAGTTTTTAAGCTTATAGAAGCCCTTTGTTTTATAAAAATTAATAATTATTTTACGAGATCAATTTATTATTTATTATATTAATGATTTTACTTTATATTAAGAACAATTTTTTCAATTAATTCTCACAACTTATAATCACATTACTTTAAATATTTTAAATTTAAAAATAGAAATATTACTTTCCATTGACAGTAACAAGTGGTTTAAAGTTTTTTAACAAATATATCATAATATTGCCAACAAAATTTATTCAGGACAATGTAAACGAATTATACTTTATAATGACCATCATTTTATACTTTATAGATTTGTTCAATTTATAAAATTTTATGCAACATTATTAAAAATTTTTATTTCTAAATTTCAACATTTTCATTTCATAATTTGATTTCTGATGCCAATTCTTGAAATGTCAATTCTTTTAATTTATATTGTATATGTGAGTTATAAGTCATGAATTGAAAATTTTTATAATGAAATTTCGTTATATTAACGAATAACACAATTAGAAATATTGACTGTGCAGAGTAAAAATACGTTAACACATAAACAAAATATCTTATCTTTTATGAAACTGATATTTAATATTATAATACATAAACCTTTCAGTGGATCAGTATTAGACATTTGGTCGTATACATAAAACTGAGTTTGTATTTGTACTCTAACCGCACTTTTCTAAACAAAAATGCAAGTTCAAGGGTAATTTTTGTATGAAAAATTGAGATTTGAGTTAAAGCTCAATTTTATGCATTCGACCCATTATCCAAATAATTTTCCTCTAGTACCACTCAATAAATTAAATAATAATGTCCTTTTCATAAAAACTTTTATTTTAATATTAACTTATCATTCTAAATGATTTTACTTTTATTGACTTTTTAATGAGATGAGAATTTTGTAATTTATTATTCAGTGTTTAAAAGTTTTTTTCTTTTTATTTTTGCAACATCAGGTGACATAATTGCTGTAATACAAATACTTTAATTTATATTTATCAGTTACATTATCACAAATATGCATTTATAATATTATCAATATCTCTAGAATAGAAATAAGTATATATTGTATTTAATGTTTTAATATTATCATACTATAAATACTAAAGGCATACTTATTTTAAAATATATATATTTTATTTAAATTTTTTTTTTTTTTTGTTCTTGCCAATTCGACATTATATTCATTCAAAATTCATTGTCTCATAAAATTTAAATTTGAAAATTTTTATCAATATTCAATTCTAATATTCATTTTGGCTTCATTTTTTTTTTTACAAAATTCATTCAAAAATTTAAAAATTTAAAACTAATTGTAACTTAAAATATTTTAATTTTGTAATTTAATTTAATAATGTGAAAAAGCAATATGAAATTTAATTAAAAATTAGATTATTGGTGTTATTATATTGGTCAATTTACCTAAACCAAAATTATTATAGTAGAATTAAATGAAAATAAAATCGCCATAAAAGTGTAATTTTTAGGTTAAATAAAAAAAACGTATAAATAGATGTTGGTAAAAATGTATTTAATATTCTTAAAAAAGCTTATCTTAATCGATTGTCTAAAAATTAAAATTTTAAATTGAATTTAATATAAATGTTTTATGAAAATATTTAACATTATGAAAATTATGAAAATATATAACATTGCACAATAATTTCAAACGGCATAAAAGACACTATATTTTTTCTTAAAACATTAGAATTAAAAAAAGAACAGAAAAAAATAATGGGGGCACATCATTTGCCTGAAAAAAAATTCTGAAAATAAAATCTTGAAAAATATTTTAAATCTTTTATTGCTGAAATATGTATATTTAAACAAATATAATTTGTGTTGTGGGGACTTAGAAGCGGCCGCCCGCACCATATTGAATTCCTAGGTACCGAAATTTGATGATTTGAAAAATAATAATTTTAATTCAAGATTTTCTTTTCAAGATTTTTTTTGTTCAAAATATTTTTTTTTCAAAATTTTTCTTAATTCAAGATATTATATTTTTCAAGATATCGATGGGGACTCAAATATAATACCAGTACAATTTTTTTGTTAAATGTAAAAAATGAAAAAGACAGAATAAAAACGAAAGGTCTTTAAAAACGCGTATTTGCCAAAAGCCAATAACTTTTAGGATTGTGACTACTTTTGCAACAAAATTTCTAATTTTTTTTTCGAATTTTTTATTTACGAAAAAATGTACATATCTTTATTTTTCTAAAGAGACATTTTGTTCAATTTTAAACCCTTTATAAATTAAAAAAAATCATTAACACATCTCAAATTATAATCTTTAATTTTTGCGTTTGATTTTGAAAAAATGTGTACATGTGCCTAAGTTACAGGTGTCTAGAAATAACAAATCTTCAATTTTAGATGCCTAATAGCTCATAAACAGAAGAAACTCTCAAAAATTTTTCTTCTCTCAAACTGTTAAGGTTATATATCTAATAAAGGCTCTAAAATCGTTGCGGTTTATATCGCCGCGAAAGTAAGATCTTTAAAAATTTATTTTCACATAACGGTCAATTTCAATACTAAATTTAAAATAAAATTATATAATTTTGATATTGATATATAAAGGTAAAAAAAATTTTATCGTTATCGATTCCGGGTCAAAATGTCAGAAGTAAAAATGTTGAAAGCAATAATGTCGCGGCAAAAATATTGCATTGAAAAAATGTAGCTTGACAAAATGTAGCGGACAAAAATATTTTGTAAAAAGGGAATACTCTAATTTTAAATCAAACTGTAAAGTCCCCCATCGCGTCATTTAGTTCAGCGACATTTTTACCATTTATTTAAATGAAACCGAAATTTTTCTTAGCCCCAATAATAATTATTTGGTTTTTTTTTTTTTGAATATAAAATAATTTTTTAGAACAACTTAAAAGTTTTCTATTAGAAGGGATACTAAACAGTATTGGGGAATGTTCTTTCTATCTAAATCTAAGAATTTCATCAATAAGTAATAAGTTAAGGTATAATAAAATGTTCTGTTTTAAATTTTAAAATAACAGAAACTTTTTGTAAATTTTTCTTTTCTGGTGGGTTATTTAATATCTAAAATATAGTGTTAATACACAACCTAACCAATATAAAATAACTGTAAACTAAAACCAGTTTTCACAACAATTAATTTATTGGTTACCTTTTATTTAGTAAATTCACCTTTTAATATCTTAATTAAAGCAAAATGTGTTAATGAAATACATACATATAATAAAAGAGAAGAAAATAAATATGTATTTATTTAAATATTTTATATTATATACTTTACATAAACCCAATATTACCTTTGAAACTCTTTCTTTGTCAATTAATTCAACCAAATTTCTTATTTAATATCTTAAATTGTATTTTTTTTTTTTTTTGTTTATTTCCAAAAACTGTCAATTCATTATGGCTTCCTGTAAAAGGATATAGAAAATATCCCTTTTTGAAATCCATATAAATACATAATGTATAATACGTCTATATATATAACACGTCTTATAGAACCAGAAATCCTAAATAAATATTTGAATACCATATTTTTAGGAAATGTTTAATTTTCCAAGGATTTTGTTTTTTTTTTTTTGTTTTTATTTTTCTAATTTTTTGATAAACCTCATGCTAATAATACATCATATACTGAGCCTAGTGTAATATTTTATGGCATTAGGGCAGTTATTATTACATTTATACATTCCTACTAAAAACTATACTAAATAAGGTTTATTTTTAAAGTAATAAGAGAAATCAAGGTTTTCTTTTTATTATCTATACTTTAATTCAATTTTTTTTTCCTTTAAATTTCATTTTGAAACACCACCAATAAAATACTAATATCTCAAAAAAAATCAAATAAAACCACGTAATTTAGTTAGTTGTAATCAATCATATAAATGTTATTTAAAAATTCTCAATTCTTTTAATTCTTATAATATACAAAGAAATTATCTAATATTCCATCTACATGATGTCCTATCTCTAATAAAAGATTTTTTATAAACCTAATCTAAATCCCTCTTTTAACACAATATCATCATTCAAACTTAAATTTTTAAATACCCTTTAAAGAATAAATGTATATTTGTTTATATGTATGTATAGAGAACATTTATAAAAGTTCTAAAAAGAAGTGAACCTTCATGGAAAATCTGGATACTTCTAAAAATCCACAGCAAATAATGATTTTAATGGTTTATCTTAAATTATGACAAACTAAATAATTTTTTTTTTGTTTTTTTTTTGGTATGATTAGAAATGCTTAAAATAATAAAATAAAAATTCATTTTGTTTCTATTACTGATACACAAACCTTATATCAAATAAAGGATAGGTATTTTTTTTTTTTTTGTTTTTGTTCACTTTTTTTTCCTTTTCTCTTTTATTGAAACACTTAGTGAAAGGATGAAAGTATTCAAATAAAAGGGATAATCCTATTTTATATAAATCAGAAAATTACTTTATAAAATTTTTGTAATACACTCAAAATTAAAATGAAAAATAATATTTGATCACTGGTTTGTTGTGAATTCTTTCTATAAATTAATAGTGAAACATTTCTAATTTTTCTAAAAAAAAAAAAAATCAAGTGTCAAATCTAATAACTTTATATGCGTAAATTTTATTTTTTTAATTTTTAAACTTTAATTTTATTTTACATAGTAGTTTCATCTGCCAAATCAAAAGATAATCGGAGACAAAGGAAAGCGGTATGGAAAAGGGGTTTTTTGGTAAAGCGGTTCTTTTAAAGTTATAGCATTAAGAGAAACTGAACTTCTTCTTTATTTGTGGTGATAACAGAAACTGAACTTCCTCTTTATCTATATAACGGATGCATATATAGAGAGATCATTTGAAGTGGGCTGATTTCTTTTGAAGATATGATCCGATTGAACAGTATCTAGCTGTAACGCTTTTATAACAACTCCATTATTCCTGCTGTCAAAAGACAAAACAAAAAATTAATAAAATTCATCTCTAAAATAAAGTAAATTTCCTTTTATCAGTAAACTCTTATACCTATGCATATGTAAATATTTTTTATACTAATAAAATTTTCTAAATTAAAAAGGTCTACGGAAAATTAATTTTCTTTCAGTGTAACCATATTTATTTTTTTTATTTTATTATTAAACTTTTATTATAAAATTAAAAAAAAAAAAATAAAACCAAAAAGGAAGTTGTCAATCCTTTAAAACTAAAAAAAAAAAAAAAAATGTCATATTATATTCTTTAGACTAAAGAGTTTAAACTAAAATAATTTTAAGTAATTTAAGTAATTAATATAGAATACTTTTAAAATAATAATATAAAGAGGACCCTAATTAAAGATTTGTGTAATGACTTTACAACATATAATCCTTTTTATCTTGGCTACAATATACATGTATATTACTATACCCTATCTAGTATCTATTGTATAATATTGATATAATTAATTTTGTTTTTATTTTCTATTTTTTTTTTTTTTTATTTCATTCAAAAATTTAAAGAAACTGATTTTATTATGGTTATTAGATTGGATTTAACGGTTCCAGTTAACTTAAATGAATTTGATTTTTAATCTTTTGTAAATAATCACTTAAGTCTTATAAAAACCCCCTAAGGTTAAAAATTAAATTCACCATTGATGTGTTATTTATATATATATATATACATTATTATGTAATTTTCTAGAGAATTAAATAAATTAGTATATAAAAACATATATATATGTAATATGTATGCATAAATTTAAAATTTAAATTAATTATATAAAAGAGTTATTTAATTTTACTATTTAACTACTTTAAACTATAGATTAATTTGTATCATAGTTAAAAGATATTTTTTTTTAAATGCAAAAACTTATTGAATGTATAGTAAAAAATGATATCGAAGAAGGACTTTGAATTCTAGACTTTGAAATAACGAAAAAAATTTATTTCGATAAAAAGTGATTTGGTAGCTTTGATTTCATTTTTCTTTTTGTAAGAAATTTATAGAAAAGAACAACTCGACGATAAACTAAATATATTAAGCCGTTTGTAATCATTATCATTAATGATTGTGGCAGTTTTTTTGTACCTTATTCAAATACATCTAAAAAACTAATCCTACATATATATCTAATCCCTTAACGAACTAAAAAAATATACAAAAAAAAGTTAAAGTGATTTCTTTCTTTAAAATAGTTTTTTCAATATGTTCTTAGTTGATTATTTAGAGGGATGACATAAAATATAAAAATAGTCTCAGACAATAATAACGCAATGATGCCTAGTAAATTTATCAAATACCATGGAATAAAAATTAATCTTTAAGATTTCCTTTTATAGAGAATGAACTTGGAGTGTGGCGCTAAATCGGGCTAAGTAAATGCAAAACATAAAGAAAGATGTAAAATATAGTAAGGAAAAAAAAGGAAAAGACTCATAATTTTTACTTGCGTGAAACACTGTTACAGCTGTAACGATAATTAAGCGGTCACTAGTCGATAGAGACATATGCAGCCAGAATGAATATACCTTATAACACACAGGGTAGAAGCTGCAGGGAGAAAGAAGTGAAAGTTACACTTTTTCATTACTTTCTTTGTGAATATTCGGACCTAGCTAGATTAAGACAGAAAATATAGAGATTTCTTAGTTTCTCAAATATAAGCCAGTTATTCGAAAGTACAATTGGAGAACTAATTTTATTCATTAAATCAACGGGCTGATTGTAGAACATAATTGGCAACCAAAATTACAAGGGAATTGTATTAAAATGGAATTTTCTTTGTATTCACAGTGCTGTGCTCTCTTAATAGATTTCTAGAGAGCAGCCATCTAAACCAAACCTAGCAAAAATTAGCTTCTTATTGTTCATAAATTTAAAAAAAAATTTTCTTAAATTTTTATACTAAATTCTAAAAATCTTTTCAAATATATTTTAGTGCTTGTCTTTAATTTTAAACACTTCGAACTTTCATTTTAATTAATTGTATACTAAAAATATACCAATAACCATTTTATATTTACTACTCACAAAATTACTAATAATTGAATTTTTTTTTTTTTCTATATTCTCTACAATTATTTTCTAATTTTGTCACTAAAATATATTTAATTTATTTTTATTTTTTCGTTTTTTTTCTTATATTACATGGAAAATGTTTCAATATGCTACAACTTTTATATTAGATATTTTATTAATTCGTACCATATTTCACATTATTCAAAAAAAAAAAAAACAACAAAACAATATCTTTAAAATTTATATTTGATATTTTTTTTTTCTATATTAGTTCACATACTAATATTAAATTAAATCTCAATATATTCATAAAAGTATACTCATATAAACACAAATATGTATATGTATATTATATAATACAAAAGTACCTGTAGTTATACATAAATTGTTTTCTATTACAGTAAAATGAACGACAAAATGAAAATTGCATATTTTTCAATTAAAGATGAAAAATAAACAAATAAAAGAACAAAAAATACAATACAATTACGAATCTATATCCTGAATACATACAATACTATATAAATATATGTAACACTTATGTATATCCATATGCATATGCATACAATGAAAAGAATAATAACTACAACGTACTATTAAAAATCTAAATAGAATTCTAAGAAAATTCTTTAAATGAATTAACGGTATATTGATATTAATTTCTTAACATATTAAATAATTAACGGTTAATATAGTTTCAAAATAACAATACACGTGCCCCATCTCTCTAAAAAAATAATAATAATAAAGAATGTGCTACATATATTATTTTGTATTACGTACTTTTTTAATATATACATACATATACACATATGAATTTTGTATATATTATTACATTATTCTTGTATAAATAGTAAATTTTAGATATATATGTATGTATATATCTATACATACAGATATGTACTGGTATCAACACCACTCATTATAATTACAATGAATGAATTCTTATTGGCATTTTTTTTTTTTATAAACATTGGTATTATTTAATATAAAAGTATTATATTTTATATATTTACCGTTATATTATAATAATATATCGTAAGTGTTTATTTGTCTTCTATTAAAACAATAACAACAACATATTTGGTTAATATCCTGTATTATTGTTACATATTCTTGAATCTGTTAATGATTTTTTTTTTGTTGTTTTATTATTTTTCCACTGTGAATATTTTGTTTCTATGTTTTTTTTTATTTTTTTTTATATTTTTGTTGTTTTGTTACATTTTTACTGCCACTTTTTTCAAGTATTTTTTTCTTAATTTTTTTTTTATTACTGTTGGATTTGGTTGTTCTTTTTATTGTTCTTTTTGTTGTTCGTTATTGTTGTTATTGTTGTTTTTTTTTTGTCCTTATAAGTGTTATAGAAGTTATTTCATTTATTTATTTGTTTTTTTTTTTTGTTTCTTTGTATTTTGCCTTATTTTCATTCTTATTTTTTTCATATTCTCATGTATAATATAAAAAAAAGAAAAATATTATATGAGTTAGCTCATATGTTAATGGTTTATACATTTACTTACATGTAATTGACTCAATAAGAATAATGTTAATATTAGTACACATTCATATATGAATAAAATAAAATAAATATAATTGTAGAAATTTAAGATAAAAAAATATAAAAGTAAGAAATTTGAGATAAAAAAAAATAAATTATTAAAGTTTATAAAATAATGAATGAATAAAAATAAAGGAAGACATTAGGGAAAAAATCAGGAAGTTTTAAAGTTTATCAGTAATGGAAGACAATAATAACTTAATTTAAAAGATAAAAGTACCTATCTTAAGAAAAATAATAATATATTATGTACCTACTAAATTGATACAAAAGAAAGTATGTTCAGCCTACTTTTATGCAATTTTATGTATTATTTTTATGAGCCTAATTATATGTTTAATAACAGCTTGAGCGCTTTGAATGCAATAAAAAACCTTAATCATAAACAACCCATTGTCAGGTTTATCAGGAATGCATTAGCGAACTCTAGAAAAAATATCAAATTAATAGGGGTACCAAGTTACCAGAGCATACCTGGAAATGAAAAGCCGATAAAGAAGCAAAACAAGCCATAAAATCTCCATCTATACTCTACAACTAACTTTTATTTTTTAAAAAAAAGAAGACCAATGAATTTATAATTTAAATTTCTATTTCTAACAAAGTTGTTACTTCCCAGGCAACTGAAATGGAATACTTCCATCAGCCTCCTAAAATGTCATTGGCCTCAAGTTGTACCTCCCACTTGTAGTGTGTGTAACAAAAGAGTCCTAGAAAGAAAGATTTGTAGAATCCGTTTAGGATACACTATTTTTACTAAAAAACATATATTTGAAAAAGTAACCCGCCAATACGCCCCAATTGCCAGAGTTAACTAACAGTTTAACATAAGTACCATGAATGCTACATTACAAAAAATTTTGCTCAGAGTAATTGTATAGATCTGAATAATATCTTAGTTCCAACATTAGAAAATGCAAACAAAATCCATAAAATTTGTAGGATATTTAAAATCTGGGACAATATTCAATTTTTACCTAGAATAGTTTAGCTTTCAATCCTATATGAACTGTAAAGTTATAGTTGTAAATATAAAAGAAAAAAATAATTTAAGGTAATATAATATAATATATACTGTCAAGCCCAAAATGGCCTCAGTAGCTGAGGGCTCTACTGGTATTATATCAATTAATTGTATAATGTTAGATTTAAATAAATAAATGAATCTTCTTTGCTATTAAATACATATGTATAATATAAGGCGTCTCGGTGGCCTAGTGATGGAGGATGTGGTTTATTAATCGAGGGAGTGCGGTTTCAAATCCTGCACAGGTAGCAAGTTTTATTATAATTGAAAACAGATTCCCCTTGCTACCAAATATAGTGTAAATATAAAATATACAATTAGTAGCCGATAGTTTGGTAATATTGCAATATTGTATGTGATTTGTAATATTAATAATAAATAAATAAATACACATAATATAATGTAATGTAAATATATAACATTAACAAAATAAAGAAATGAAATAAATCTATGTAGTTTTTTTAATGTTTTAATAAGAAAACACTAACTGAAATCCTTATTTTCTTCTTAAATCATGTCACTTTCAAATAAAATTTTTCTTTTTCCCTACCCAATTTTACATAATATTACAATCTTAAGGTATTTTATTTTTACAGAATCAACCACACCAATTTGTTTTTATGTGCATATATTTTTCTAAATTTAATAAGTAAAAACTGTCAAATGAAATGTCGTCATACTTTAAAAATTAAATCTCAGATTTTTATTTTATAAAATAAACTATTAATTTAAATTAACCATATAATGAGATTATATTTATTTAAATAAAACATTTAATCTATTAGAACATTATCTACATATACAAGATACTTTAAAGTTCAACCAAACTATACACTTTTTATATCACTAAACTTTCCTTAATCACACCACACTAATTAAATTCTATTTTAAAAATCAGAATAATTATATTATTAATGGCCATAACATCTTTTATATTTATATTATTGTTCTATTATCATTAAAGTAAAAATAATTCAATTGAACATCAAAATTTCAATTACTCAAAATGAAAGCGTAATTAATTGGCGGAAAATTTTTACAGTAAAAATAAAATGTTTCCTTAAATAAAATTATATTCGTGTTAAAAAAAAAAAAAAAAAAAATCTCTCTTCCTCATTTAATTTTCCATTTGGGCCATAATAATATTATCTTAAGATACTGAATTTCAATTGTCAGATCCTTTTACAGTTATTTTAAAATGATTCTTTTAAATAAATTTTATTTTTAGTTCTTTTATTAACCAATTGAAACATTTTAAACTCTAAGCATTCTTTTAAATTCTAAGAGATCTAATTAAAAAATTTAAAAAAAAAAAATGTAATTTTCGTTTTAGATTCCTTTTCTCGTTTTGTATATTTTTGTTTTTTAATGGCAGTACGTCTGTCGTTTCTATCAAGAACAAAATTAACAATTAATATTAAAATGACCATTCATAATTCCTCAATACCATAACAATTTTTGATTACTTTTTAAATTTTCTACAGTAATACTATTTGGAATAAAGAATCAACTATTTTTAAACCAATATACAAACACTTAAAATGAAAATTGAAAACTTTAATAAAATACAACTAGAAAGATTTCGATTTGTCATTATCTGAGCTTTTTAAGAAATGATTTCTTACTATAGAACCTATTTAGGGGCAATTCCTTGCAATTATTACAAAGTCAAATCCATATTTTTAAATCAAATGGAGCAAATTGATATGATAATGATTAAAAAAAATTATTCAAAAACATTTAAATTTTTAAAACATACAATTAAAACCGATACCCCAAATACCCGGAATGTTTGAATAACTAATTACTAATTAGTATTCATATTGCATAAACTGATACTGAAAAAGATGAATAGGTTTAAATGGAAACAGTTAAGATTGAACCAATGAAGAGAAAATGTGGAACAGAACAAAATTTTTGGAGCGATTATAACAACCTGAAAAGAAACAAACTGAAAAGATTTAGAAATAATCGAGCAGCCAACAAAATTAAGTCTCTGGCATATATAGGAAATAATACACTTCCCAGATAAATTCACTTTCTTAATTACGAGTATTTCTAGTGCATTTCTTATAAAAAAATTAACTAACTTTGAATAAAAGAATCTTGCAACTACAGTTACTATAATGTAAAAAAAAAAAACAATTTATTTTAAATTTTCATTCATTCTATACATTTTACTGCTATTTTTATGTCAACATATTTTTTAAATAACCGATTTTTTTTATAACAGCATTACCATTATATAAATATTCATATATTTGTATGTATATGTATATACCTTTCTTAAAAGACAATACACTTAAATACATATCACTATACAAATAGTATTTGCATGTAATCATCTATATATTATATTATATAGTATGTATGTATGTTTAATTATAAAGAATATTAAATTAATTTTTAACTTTAAAACTAACTACAATAAAATAAAATAAAAAAAAGAAAGAAGAAAAAAAAAAAAATAGAATTGGTAAAAACTGTCAAAACCACAAAGTACAGTAAATTTTCAAGGATATAGAATTTCATTTGATAAGTTTTTATTTTTTGAACTAATTAAAAGAGTCCTTTTTTTTTTTGTCTTTCTCTTTAATACAATCCAATACAAATGTGAAAAGGAAAAAAGGTGGGATATAATAAAAATAATTATAATAAGTACTACAATGGGTTATTTCATTTCTTTTTATACATAGACACACCAACCTTTACATTATTTTGTATCTCTTTCTAACTTATTATTTTTGTTTTTTATTCCCGGTATTTTCATTGGCAATACCAAGTAATTTAATAGATAATAACGGATAATGTTTATCTATAAACGGTACTTACGCTAATATTATATAAAATTTTATTTAATATGAAAAAGAAAAACAAGAAAAGGAGTTAAATAGGAATACAAAAAGCAAAAACAAAGTAGTTATATAAAATTATATTAAGATGGTAATACTCATTTATCAAATTAGACAAATTATATTAAATTACAAGAATAGAATTAAGTATAAAATTTGTTTGTTTGTTGTTTTTTTACTCATTCTTTTATACCTGAGAACCCAGAAAATTTGCCTTTGATTATCACCTCGTAATGATTTTTTATTACAATGTAAATATTAAGTACAAAAATAAAGAAGAGTATGAATGATTTTGAATATTTATTAAAATTTGAAATAAAAAAAAAAAAAAAAACGAAAATAAGTATTTTTAACAGTTTAAACAATTCATAAATTCTGCTTTAAAAAATCTAAAGATTTATGTAAAAACGCATCTAAGAATAATTCTGATTATTTATTTGCGCACTCTGATTACAATCAAAATCATTTCGATTTACACAATTAATATTTTCCTAAATTAGTTTTGATTTATTTTTTCAATCAATTCAATCAATTTTTCAATCAATACTTTCGGGTCACGGTTTTATTACGATCCGAAGCTTATTATACGAGTATTATAATCAATATAAATTTTAATACAAATTGTTTTGACAAAACTTTTATCAATTCAATTTATGTTTTTTGAATTCATTTTTTTTTTAACTTAACTAAAACTAAAATATACTTAACTAAAATTCTTCTAAATAGTTGGACTTTTAAATAATTTTGCATTGATTGTCCATTTCTACACCAGCTTCTTTAAAAATTGCAATGTTATTTTACAACTACATAGTCATCTTACCCGTCATAAACGACTGAAGTAAAATATCTTCAAATATTCTTTTTCTTTTATTTGATTTTATATTTCAAATTTAAGAAAAATGGTAAATAATGATTAAAATCTTTTATTTACAGACAAAGTAGTTTTTGAATTTTCATAAAATAATCATTATACTTTAATTCAGAATTTCAGTCGTGACTCAAAAACTGCATAATATGTATTTAAGGGTTAATTTGTGTCTAATATAGAATTTTTTAATATTGGTTGATGTATCTGATCAATTGCACTAAAAATTTCACAAAAAATGTAATTTTTAGAAAAATATGTAGAAAAGCAATACCAGATACCAGATTTTGATAAATTATACCAGGTAATACCATATTTTAATAAATTTAGAATTGATGAATTCAGCACTATAGATTTATACTTTATACATACACATACCTTACTAAAGAATATGTAATATTTACGAACTTTTCTTCAAGATTAAAAGCTAAATGGTAAAAAATAATATTACATTTTCTTTATTTAAAAAAAAAAAAAAAGGTTAAAAATATATTCTTTTTTTTGGATATGCTTAACGATAATAATTTTCTTAAACAACAGAATTGCAAGGACATTCAATAATTTCATTTAGTAAAAGGATTTTTTTTGTTTTTGCTCTCTTTTTAAAATTAAAACTCACAACTATTTTAAAATTCGTCTCAACATTTTCTCCCTTTTTATTAAATTTATATTCTTTTTCGTAAAAACTACAGATATTTTAACATTTTTAGAATATTTAATTTTCTAAATGTGTACATGAAATAGATACTGAAAAGTATATATGGTCTTTTAGTAATATGTATCTTTTTTCTTGTTGATTGGACGACAATTTCATTTAAAATTTCATTCTTTTTACTCAAAGTGATTCCTAAATTTAATTTACAGTCCAAATAGAGAAAAAAAAAAATTAAATAAAATGAAAGGAAAATTCAATTTATCTATTTACTATGTTTAATTTTATTTATTTTTTTTTTCTATTTCAACTTAATCTCTTTCCAAAATATAAAAATAAACTTTTTTTTTTTGTATTCTAAAAAATTAAATGAAAGTTTCGAAAACTGGAAGTAAAAAAAAAAAAACTGTCAATATATTTTAAAAGTTTTGAATGGAAAAATTTTGAACGTTACTTTTGTTTATACATTTCAACCGATAATATATCAATAAATTTATGGCATCACCATTCAATTTTCATTCAATCTATTTATTTTTTTTTTTTTTTTTTTTTTCAATTTTTCTGGCTATTCGTAAATTTGTAAAATATATTTACATAATATCGAAATGTATCTGTAGTTCAATTTTTTATTTTTTTTAGAAAGTAAATTATGGATTAGCTGATGATGACAACCAATGCGCACAAATTAAATCCCAAAACTTTTTTTTTTTTTTTTGATGTTTGTGTTTTTTTTTTTTTATATTTTATATTATTGAAATGGCAACTACTTTCTAAAATTCAAAAACTAATAGACAGTTTAATAAAATAACAAAAAAAAAAAAAAAAAAATTTATACCCTCAGTGACTAAAACGCATTTTAATTAAATTAATGAATAAATGATGAAATTAAAATTGAATTTTCAAAAAAAAAAAACAAAACATGAAACATGAAAGCTAAATGAAAAAATTAGATTTTGTTTGAAACTCCTTTCATTTACTTAAAATAATATAAGAATTTTGTATGGTAAGAAGAATTGTCTATTCAAATATAAAAATTTTTGGCTTAGCCATATACGTAATATATATGTACGTTGAACTTCAACAAAAGTCGCGTAATTAAGAAATGTAAAAATTATAAATTTTATAAATATCTCAGATATGAAAAAAATTCTCTAGACCTCTTTTAAACAACAAGAACGCAACAATTTTAAACGGTTTATTTTAGTAAAAAATTATCTATAAAATTATCACCAGAAATAATAAGTTATTAAAAAAATTTTGTGAGGTCCTCAGCGGCATAGTGGGTAAGAGCGTATAAAATACGCTGTAAACACCGAAAGAGTGGGGTTCTAATCCTGCTTTGTAATTTGTTTGTCACATTTATGTAGCAGGGGAATTAACTGAAAAAAAAAACTAAAATTTTATATTTATCGTAAAGACAATCAGACTGACTTTTAAACATTTTCCATTATTTTTTTAAATAGCTAAAATATACTAAAATATAAAATTTCCCAATCATACTCATACATTTATAATTATTTTTATTTGATTTATTGACTTAACCGTTTTACTTTGAAATGAATTACAAAATTCAAATCTATATATATATATATTGTTTATATGTATACATTTTTATACGTATATAAAAAGTTTTTATATAGAATAATTTTCTATTTTTAATTGATATTTTAATAAACAAATTTTTATGAAATTTATCACCCAACCAAACCCAAAATTGTAACCACATATATCACATATATCTATAGTTTTAGGTAAAATACACTAATTGAATGTAAATATAATATGGTCTGGAATATCCTTTTCTATAATAAATACGTATTGTATATGCATTTTTGTATGATATTTTTTATGACGACATTATTAATGTTTCAATTTCAATTAAAATGTATTTTAAAAGTCATTTTTACTATAAATTATCATTAAAAAATTATATTTTTTAGTTACGTGTATTTGTTAGTTAAATGAATAAAAGTTGGCTTAGAAATTAGAAAGTAAAATGTAAATAAAATAAATTGCATTAGAAATATACCAATTTTTTTTTTTTTTTTTGTAATTTAGTGTCCCGATTTTTTTTTTTTTTTTTTTGTGATATTCTCATTTTATATTAATAACAGAACTAAATTTCTAATCTAGATTTTTTTTTTTTTGATGGGAGAAATTGGTAATTAATTAAATATCTGAAGAATTGTAATTAGAAACAAACATAAAAGAACTTCAAATATAAGGACAAAATTGTAATATATAAAATTATAAATTCACTTTAACTTTTAAAATGTATTTAGAAGAAAACTCACTTTTAGAGAAATGAAAAATTATAATATTGCTTATGAAAATTGTTGTATTTGGGGCATTATATTTGACAGTAATAGAATGTTTCCAATAAATGTGAGCAGCCTCAAAAAGAAAACTTTATTTTAGACAAAAATTTTAAAATTTAAACTTTGAAACTATTAACATCTTGAAATCTTTTCATTAATACAATCTTTAAAAGCATTTAAATAATAAAAAACTGTATATATATATGTATATATTTTTTTTACTATTTAACACCTCTTTTAGTCATATAAAATTATTGTTTCATCAAAAATCTCAAATATCATAAAACACTTTTTCTTTCACAAATTTAAGTACATTAAGACTTTAGATATTTTTCAAACTTTCAAACTATACTGATTTGCTTTAGATTCGAGTTTATTTGTTTTTGTTTACTAGTGTTATAAAATATTTATATAAATATTTTTTATGATAATCAATTTAAAAGTCATAAAACACAAAACCCTAATTTTTTACAAACATATTATCTAATAATAAAATTGATTCATATCCAGATACAATATAGATTTCATTAACCTAGGAGAAACAATTTTTATTTTTTTTCTTTTTTATTTTTTGTAAATTTATAATATAAAACAATGTTATAGGAAAAAAAAATTTTCACATCTGTTTCGAAACTAAATACATATAAGAGAAACAATTGATTTCATTAAAAAAAAAAAAAACGAAAAGCATAAAAAAAGGCCTTCATTTTATTTTATATTTTAATATCGTTTACCTTTAGAATATTTGATTTGATTTTTTGAAATATATAAAATATAAAAATAAATTATGAAAAAAAAACCAAAAAAAAAAATGATATTTCCATAATAAAATAATATGATAGAAAAATATCAATAATTCTTTTTTACTATTCACCCACAATACCTTGATATTATATTCTCTTATTTTTTCTTCCTCATCACACCCTCTCACTACAATTAATCTTGTTTTTTCCTTCAGGAATAAAAATGAATTCTTTTCATTCTATTCACGCTTCTCCTATTTTAAGTACCCCATTTAAAGGTCATAATTTTCTATTTTCATATCGTCCTCATTCTCCTTTTTTATTTTTTTTTTTTTTTTTTGCTATTCTATATATATCGTTACTTTCATTCATTTTATATACCTACATGCATATATATATTATTTTTTTTTTAAATAAAATTTTAACTTTTTGCTATTACCGTTATATTTTAAATAAATTATTATCATTTTAGTTATACGCACAAATATTATATTATATCGTTATTATATTCATAACAACATATATATATATTTATATGTATCAGTAGACACGATCCTGGTTTTTTGTTCCCTAGTTATCAGGAACTATGATCTTTTAAAACAAAAAAACAATAAAAGAAAAAACAAAAAAAAATTAAAAAAAGCAGATATTATAAAATGACAGAAAGAGACAACAATAAATATAAAAAAAAAAAATGGCAGTCAAACAATAAAAATAAAAATTAAATTTATAATGCCATAAATAATATTTTTTTCCTCATTCTCCATTTGTTTTTATTTTTATATTATTTTCGTTCCACTCATCCCCAAAACTTTATATTTGTTTCCTGTGACCTTTGTTTCACATTTTAATAAAATAACAGTAACAGTAATCAAAAAAAAAAAAAAAAAAAACAAGAAAAAAAACGCCTTGAATCAAAATATCCTTTGCCAATGATTTTTTTGTTTTTGTATTTTAAATATATCTATTTCAAAAATCCTGAATTTTTCTTTAGTTTAAAAAAGGTATCATATCCCAAACTTGAGTATCATCAGAAATGTGTTTTACCTTTATATTTCGCCTTGTATAAAAAAAAAAAAAAACGCAGAAAAACACACAATACAAGTCACAACTAAAAACCTTTGCAAAGAAAAAATTGTAATTTATGTATGCAAATTTAGAACAGAATGCAAAAAAGGGAAAAAAAACACAGAAATGACAATAGGAAAAAACAAAATGAAAAAAAAGATAGAAAAGTATTTACTTAATCAAAATAAGGGTTGCAATACCGGAATTAAAATAAATCTTTACTGACGAAAGTTTTCAAATAAAAACTGAACTATGCTGGTGGTTATATGTTCTAAAAATATCTTCGACTCTAAAACTTTTTATTAATTATAATATATTTATATTATACCTTATTTAAATTTTAATTTAAAAATTAGAATACCTCCAAAAATTATAATGTCATACATATTTTGTAGTAATTCAATTAAAAGTAAACACAAATTTTAAATAAATAAATAATCGCTATCCCTAAAATTAAACAAAAATTTTCTTTTTTGCTTTATTCTGATACAGTACAGACAAAAACATTCACATTCACGAATATAAATATACACACACATAAATACTCTTATACAACATTTATAAGTAACATGTAAATTGTTTATGTAATAATAATAACAAATGAAAAACAAGACACCAAAAGGTTGTGAAAAAAAAGTTAAAACATTAAAAATTACTGTTAAAAAAAAATCTATGTATGAAATTTAAAACTCCAATTTTTATCTAGTTTTTCTACTAATAATAATAAAAAATAAAAAAAAATTTAAAAATAAAAGAAAATAAAAATATTTCAAAAAAATATAAAAATTAAAATAAGAAAATGAAAAATAATAAGCAATGCAAAGTTATTAAAATAAGCAGGTTTTCTCTTAAAATATTTCCTCTTTGACATTCTTGTATATATATATATATATATATATACATAAGTAACAATAGAATATGTAATGTAATGATATTTTTCTATAAACACCCTAAGAATTTTGTATCAATATAGCAGCTGTAATGCTTAGCTATATTGACACAAAATCCCTAGAGTATTTTTTGTATAGGGTGTTTCCTGTTAACCTAAATTACAAATTTACGAACATGCATATCTGTATTTTTAAATACAATATTTTTGAACTGAGGGAGTGCCAAATCGTCGGAAATTTATCTAAATTTCTTGGTCGAAATTTACCTATCTAGTACATACTTTCCTATTTTACTTAGAATGCCTTAGTTTAAAATTTAAAAATATTTTTTTATTTAAAAAAAGACGCTTTTCGTCATGAAAATCTAATGAAAAAGGATACTAGTTAAGTTGATGTATTCTGGATCAAAGTAACAGTTAAACAAAGTAAAATATATAAATTTTTCGCTTTTTTACGCAACTATTGAATGCCTTTAAAATTTGATTGAAGAAAAACACCAAAAAAAACTTCAATCCTATTTTGTATTTATCAAATGTTGAAGAAAAACGATAATTGGAAAATTTTAACAAATAAAATTATTCTACAATCAAGAATAAAATAAAAAGATATAATCAATTAATTGAACTTTAGTAGAAATTCTAAAAGTTGTTTTATCAAAGGAAAAATAGAATGTAAAATGAAAATATTTTAAAAACTTTTAAAAAACCTTAGGTGGTGTTCGAGTTTTAAAATGTTGATTTTCGTATGTTTACCAATTTTCCTTTTTGTTCGTTTTTTTTGGGTTTATTCTCTCTCCTGCTACATAAATGAAATAAGGAAGTTATAAGACTTTCGTTTTCAGGTTGTAAATATCGTAAGGGGGACTTATTCTTAAGGGATTCAAAATTTCTTACTAATCTGATAAATACATTGTAATTGCATTTAAGGATTTATATGATGTAGTGGATAAAATACCGGCCTTTTATTCGAAAGATTTTGGATTCAATTCCCAGCTGGGTCGTATAGATTAATCAAAAATAGAATACAATAACTACAGATTTTTCTAATAACTACATAATTAGGACAATAAAATTTTAAGAAATATATATATGTATGTATATCATATAATTATTATTATATGGTAATATATAATAAAATTAAAAAAATAATTCTTGTATTAGATAATAGATGGCGGACAAATAAAATTATTTGCATTTTATAATCTTGTACAATTACTACAGTCGAATAATCAACGGCTTATTGATACTAATGATTCCGGAAACTGAAGCTTTCTCAAATATGAATAATAAATAACTTAGTGGATGGCCTATGCTCTTTATATGAGGGAAAAGGAGTAAAAAAAATATCTCCTATATAACACAAATTTTTGCCAAATTATTTGCACATTGTAAAAGCAAAATATTTTTAAAAATTACTAAAAGTTATTTTGCATATTTTATTTTTACTTATGTTCTTCATTATTACAAATTAAAATCTAAACAAAAAGTTTTTTATAACATTATTCTCTTATTAAAAACAAAAACACGATATTAATTATATTTGAACATACATATAAGTAAATAAAAATATACAAAAAATTATTAATTAAAAAAAAAACATTGGATCATTGGTTCCATTTTGTATTAAGCATCCAATTAATTACAATTTTATTTTCCAATTATAAACTCCTAAAAGTATGTATTTTTGTAAAACAAAAAAAAAATAATATCCCTTTTTCTTTTTTTTCTTATTTTTAATTTTTACTAAATATCTCTTTTGAAATTTTCAATTTAAAATTTGACAAATTTAATTTTCCGCATATTTAAATTATCTAAAAATGACATGTTTTAATATATAAAATGAATTTTTGGTTTTAATAATTTTGTTCCAAAAGAGATGAGCCTAATAACCAAAGAATTTTTTTTTTTTTTTTTTCGTTTTTGATAGGTGGGAGAGAATTCCGAAAAATCTGAATAATAAGAAAAAAATTATTTATGTATGAATATTTTTATGTTCGAACGCTCGTATGATACAAAAAAAAAAAAATCTGACTAAAAAAAAGAGAAAGTAATCATCCAAAATTAAAAAAAAAACAAAAAGATACAGGTTAAAGAACAAGGTAAAGATGACAACAAAAAAAAATAATAAAATATGAAAGAAAGAGAACAAACATATTAAATTTTTACCCTATTTGCATTCTATTTGGGTTAAAAATCGTTTCATAGAAATAAAAACAAAAAGAAAACGTAAAGGAAAAAAGAACAAAAAAAAAACAAAATACAAGTGAGGATATAAGAAAATGTTACAACATGAATTATAGGATGACTTAAGGGCAAAAAAAAAATATATATATATATATATTTGTATATACATATATATAAAAAAAAATTAAAGTAGAGGAAAATGTGATTTTTATCATTTTGTCTTTACTTTACCTTTTTCGGTACCTTTAAATTGGTACCAAAGATATGAAATATTGGTTATATGACTCCAATAAAAGTATTAAGGAGTTTTTTTTTCTTTTTAAATGAAAAATAAATATTTTTTTTTTAATATTCACTAAGATACAGGTTATAATTTAATATTAGTTAAAGTCATTCAAAAAATTTTAACTATTAAAAATTATTTTTAATAATACTTTTTGTTTTCTATGAAATGAAACTGGAACTAAATCAAATAGAAGAAAACATCAATTAGGTCTATGAGATACTGGCATGAATCCCAGAATGTTAAACATAAAGATATATTAAGTAGATAGCATTTCGACTAATTTTAAATATCTGAATGATACAAAATATTATTTTTAATCCTTAGACTTATTTTATTTTATATTAAGAGGTTTTATTTAAGCGATATCAAAAATTTTTTTAATAACTTATGTTATAAATTGCCTCTATAACAGTACATATAATCAGAGATTTACTCGTTGCATTTGGAAAACTGCTATAAATTTAAAAATAAATTTCGTGCAGTAGTTCAAACATTTTTGTGTACCGGAAATGTATTATTCCTTTTATTTTTTCTTTTTTTTTTTTTTTGATAAAAATCAGTATTTAAGAAAACATATATAGAAAATTTTAATCTAATAATAAAATAAGATATCTAGATTCAATCATCCTTTTCTTACTGCTATGAAAAATCATGATACTTTGTAAGAAGATTTAATTTTTTTTTTTAAATGATTCTTACAAAAATTAAATAAAATAAAATATCTTCTACTTACTTTTCTAATAAAAATATACATAAAAATACACTTATAAATAAAAATGTATTATTATATATCACTTCTATATAAAAAAAAATTTGTAATTTCGTATATGCTTTTTAAGTATATGTAAGTTAGATGTATCTAAACTTTGGTTGGAACATAATAAAACCATATGAAAATCTTTTCCAAAAAAAAAAAAAAGTTTTCAAAACATCATTGAAACTTTATCTTAAAAATTTGTTACTATAAAAACAGTGAAACATATAAAGTTTTATATTTAAAATAAAAGACATGAAAAAAAAAAAACAAAAATTCTTAAAAAAATTTGAAAATTACACAAAATTAACTTTTTCGTTTTTTTTTTACCTCCATTTATATAATACGAAAATTAATCTTAAGATGTCTACAAAAATTTTCCTATATCACTTTTGATTTTTTTTTTTTAACAAATATTTTAATGAGAATAGTTAAAATAGTTTATGAATACCTATTCTTTTTTTATTTTTACGCGTTGTTAATTTGTTTTATTTTTTCCTTTTGTTTTTGTTTGAGTTTTAAAAATATTTAGACTCATATAAAAATATAATGTAAAATATAACACAAGGACATGATAAAATCAAGGCCATATACTGAACAAAGTTACAATAAATTCATATTTTTTCAAAATTTCTAATATTTTAAAAATAAAATTTAAGAAATTAGGATGGAAATTGACACGAAATATTTCAATAAAATTTCATGAAACAACGAGGAAGAGTGCAGTAGAGTACTCTGTGTCAACTCTGGGATACCCATATGAACGTAATATATCCTGTTTCTATAAAAGTACAGACGTTAACTACCGAGATATATTTATGTAAATTGTGAAGTTGTATGATCATCTTTTGTAAGATTTCAGAGGCTCAGCTTCATAAAGTTCCATAAGATGCAAGAAGCCTGAACCGACTGCTCTAACCCAACCAAGTTTTACAAAAATTGTTGTCATGTAACTCGACACCCCTTCACTAAATTTCAGATACCTAGCTTCAATAGACATTAAGTTATTTTCATTTAAAAATAGAAGTTGTATGGCAGCTACCCGAAGTTGTTGCACCAGAACAACCAAATTTTATAGAAGTTGCTGCCATAAAACTTTATGTCATCATTTGTAAGATTTCAGACGCCTAGCTTTATTAAGTTCCAAGAGGTGCAAGAAGCCTGAACCGGCTGCTCTAGCTAGATATTGTCGGCATGTAACTCGACACCTTTTTATAAAATTTCAGATTCCTAGCTCGAATATATACTGAGTTATTTCCATATAAAGAAAGAAGTTGTATGGCAGCTACTCGAACCCCTTGGCCGAAAGTACTAGATTTATATAGCGAAACTAACAATTTTGTAAAAGTGACCTTTATTTTTTGAGTTATCATGCGGACGGGCGGACGGACGTTCATGGCTTAATCGACTCAGAATTTGATTCTGTGCCGATCGATACCTTTGACACTATATCCAGGTGTCACAAACACTTTAAGGTGTCACAACCGCAATGGCAAATTTATTATACCCTTGACCATAGTTCATACGGGTATAAAAAAGGTATGCTGCAATATCTATTTAAAGGTGTACGTCCTTTCTTTGATAACCAAATTTAAAAATTATTTTAATGATACAATTCATTAGACATAATATTCATGTACAACGATTTTTGTTTCCTAGTAAATGTTCGTTGGATTAAAATTAAAGCATATGATAACAAATTTTAACATATGATAATAAAAATTAAAAATATATCATTGTACAGTCTATCGCTTTAATACTGCATATATATGTATAGACAAATAGGAAAATCTTGTAGAAAGAAAATCAATGAGTAAGTCATCTTTTTAAGAAATAAAACTACTATTTGTCTGTATATTGATAAAATAAAGACAAATCCAATTAATAAGATGTTGATAGCCTTTAGAAAAACAGATAAGTACAAGCAATAATTAAAACGTTTAAAAAAATCTCAATAAATCACATAAATTAAAAATGTTTGTTTTTAATGTACATACATCAATAAACTTTGACCTATAAAGTAAATTTTTAGATAAAAATATAAATCTGATATTACAAATAAATGCTAAAACATTTTACATAAAACTAAAAAGTTTATATTTTTAACTCTGTATCATAAATGATACACCTAATTAATTATCATAGAGTATATAACATCCCATAATAATTTCAAATCAAATAACCTTAAAATCTAATAATTCACTAATAACTTTTAAAACCTAAAAAAAAAAAAAAAAAAATTACTTAAGTTCATTAACAGTTTAAATCTAATCTTTCACAAACAGTCAAAAAACTTTTCAAGCATATTAAAAGTTATCATTTGTTTTTTTTTTAAGGTTTCAGGGATAAAAAAAACTTTTCACAGATTCCTATCCAATAAATGAGTCAGTCAAAATGATTCATTTCTAAAGTTCTCTATCTGTATTTTTTTTTTTTTCAATTCTAGATAGATTTTATACAATCAATAGGAATTAGAAAAGATCAAAAATAAATGAAAATTTTTTTTCTATTTTTTTTTTTTTTTTTATTAGAAAAAATATACTTTTTGAACCAAATTTTAATGTTGACAATCATGGACATAATTAAAATATTTAATATTAATATTATATTTAAAAATAATTAAAATTTTTAGCATAAAACAAATAAATAAGAATGTGTTTTTTTAAATTTTCCAGTGCCAGAAATAAATTTATATTCATTGTTACATGATAAAATTACAAAAAAAAAATCCTTAAATTATCATTAAAACTATTAATCATCAATTTCAGAAAAGAAAAAAGCATTTTTTTTTTCAGTTGTATTTAAAAATATTTCTGGAACTGTAACATATCGTATTTGCTGATCAAATATCAAATTTTCCACTTACAATTTTGAAATTTTTGCTTTTTTAAGTCATAAAACAAAAAAAAAAGTTTTTTTCTTATTTTTTTTTATATTTTTTTTTTTAATTTACTCATATAAACTGTTAACCTTTTAATATACACCATTATTTTATTAAATCCCAGTTAATAGTTGAATTCTAACATTTTAAAGAATCCTTATCAAGAATTTTCCCAATTTTTTTTTTACAAATTTTTTCTTTCGAAAATAAATGAAGGTAAATAAATTTTCTTTAACTTATACATATACAAAGAACTTACATTTTTTCCACACATCTCATAATATATACTGTAGCTATTAAAAAAAAAAAAAAAAGTAAGAAGTTGGTTAAAAAATGTTTTTAAGTGTTTTAAATTTGTTTTTTACACTATTAGGAAAAAAGAAACGGGTTTGAACAGATTGACAGCGGTTAATGTAAGTGAACTTGTATTTAAAAGAAAATTTTACATAATCATATTCCACATTATGTTTTAGAAACAAGAAGAATATCCGAATTGACTGAAAGCTGTTCATACAAACATAATTATATGGTGACAAAATTCTAAAACCATTTATTTCAATTACAAGTCCAATTAACTGAAACAATTTAATTAAAAACAATTCCACTAAAAGTATTCAACTAGGGCAGTACAACTAATCACAATTTGACTAAATTCATCGTTTATAGTTGAGCCTACTTGGGTAGTGGGAAATCTATATTTTACCTCTAACATCTTTCCTAATTATTTTTTATAGGCATATTTCAACATAAAAAAAATTTAAAACAGTGCGGACTTTTGCCCCCAAATCTCTTTTTCGAAAATCCAACTCTAAAATTCCTCCTAATTCGGAATATCGCATATTCGAATATATAAATTCTCTGTAAAAAATAAATACCCTGATTTTGCAGCCAATCCTAAAACCCAACCTAATAATATTTTTTTATATATACACATGTACTTCAACACCAAAGAACATATAGGGAAAAATTCCTCAAACCCCTGCTAAACTAATTATTAAAACCTTGATTTTGTAGCCAACCCAAAAATCCTCCCTAATTTTTTTTTTTAACAAACATATATTTTAAAAATTTAAAATTTTAATTGCTATCAGTTGAATTGTTTTTAGTCAAATTGTACTAGTTGAATGGGCCGGTAATAATTTATTTCATTATATTTTACATGGAAAAGATATTTTCTGTTTAATTCCAATTATTATTTATAATTATTTCATTTGACTTGATCTACAAAGGATTAATTTTAATTATTCCTTAAAACAAATTTAATATTCTACAACTTTTGCTGGTGATTATTGGTGTGGGGAATGGACTTCTGATGATTTAAACCTAAAATCTTAATTTTGGATAAAGCTTAAAATAGTTGTAGATATTCAATCTGAATTTTACTATTGAAATTTTCAGAAACAAAAATGTTTAGACTAAATTGTAAGTAGTTCTTTATTAAATTAAAAAAAAAAAACAAAGTAAAGTAAAGTATACAACAATGTTTATAGATATGTAAATATGACAGTTCAAGAATTTTAGAAGGAAAAAAAAATCGACTTAAACGAAAAAACTATAAAATAAATTTTGAACAAAAAAAAAATTAAAAAAAAAAATCTCATGTTAAATTTCCAGATACTTTTACTTTGTGCGAAAGTTTGTGAAATTTTCATCTTATTTACAGTTAAAAAAAAAATTAAAAGAAACTTTTCCATATAACCGTAATTAAAATAAAATAGAATAAACAAACAAAGTGGAAAAAAAATCATATATTAAAAAAAAAAAAAACATTGGCAGTAGAAGTAAAGAGGAATGTTAAGTTGTATTAAAATACCAAAATAAAAAAACACCAAGTTTTTTGCAAAAGTTTACCGTTATTTTCATTCATTTTTAACTTTAAAAAAAAAATTAGAAAAGTCTCTACTGTTGTAATGAATCATGTGTACAATTACTAACAAATATTTTATAACGAAAAAAACTGTTAGTTAAAAAAAAAAAAAGACTTGTACAAAGATAATGACTCTTTTGATAAGCATTAAACACTCAGTAATTTGAATTTACATACATTCCATAAATTCAATATTCCAAATTCAATATTCCAATACTTTAGTGTTATAAAACTATATTGAATAGTATATTAATTAATAAGTCATATCCTTATTCTGAGCTAATTGAAAAATCACACTTGGTCAAAATTCCTACAATTATTTGTTACGATTAATTTTTACTCTAATATAAATGGTTCTTAACCTTTTAATCATTGAAGATTAAGAAAACCGCCCATACATTGGGATAAATTGTTTCCAAAATAATCTGACATTTAAATAAGTCAAAAGCAAAATTGATGGCTTTTTGCTTAATTTGTGTTTAATTTTCATGTCCATTATTTAATTTTCACGGTGTGAAACCCAAAACTTAAAAAGAACTCTTATAAATTGAAAAATATAAAGGTACGTGACTGGGCGATTTGCTAGCTAGCTTTCTTTTGCATGAAATCAAATATCAATTTTTGGTTTTTTTTATATAAAAGAAACTATGGATATTGCAATATTATCATCAGCTACTAAACCATCAGTTACTAAGGCCATTACAGGTAGAATACTATTATCAAATTATACATTAATATTATTTATTTTGTTTATGTTATATATTATATATTTACACTATATTTGGTAGCAAAGAGGATTTGTTTTCAATTAATAACACTTGCTACCTGTGCAGGATTTGAACCCGCACTGCCTTGGTTAATAAGCTTAACCACTAGAAAAGCGAGGCCCCTATGATACATACTAACAATAAAAAAAGATAAAATGCTAAAGAAAACAATTAACAAAAAAAAAATCGCATAACTTGACCTAATAATTAACCTATAACACATATTCGACCTCTAATGTTCCTTCATTAAGGTAATTAATTTTTTTTAATATGTTAAACTATGTTACCTTTTTAAATATGTTAATAATGAGAAAAAAAATGTTATAAATTAATAAAAATTAAACATATTTACAAAAAATAACATTTATTTATTTATTTATATTAATATTACATACATAAATGTAATGCAATATTATTGAACCATCGGCTACTAAGGCCATTATAGGTTTTTATACTATTATTAAATTATACTAATATTATTTATTTTGTTTATATTATATACTATATATTTACATTATATTTGATCGTAAGGGGGTATGTAAAGAAAAAAACACTTACGACCTGTGCAGGGATCGAACCCACACTCCTTCGGTTAATATGCCACACGCCTACCCACTAGGCTACCGAAGCCCCCAAAAAATAACAATTAATGAACAACAAAATAAATGCATTAAAAATTTGCATATTTTTAGGGATATAAAAATATTTTTTTTTTTTTAATTAAATCTAGTAAATTTATTTATTTTTTATTTATAGTTTTACAAAAATCTTACATGTTTGGAAATTAATCATAAATAATATAATATAAAACCAAATTAATTACAATATTTTTATTAGGGCACTTTAGATGCCTTTTTTCGTTTTAATTTTTTGTTTGGCTTTTCAACTATAATTGATTACTAACCTTAAATCTAAGCTGTCTTCTGTTTAAACTGCTATGGAAACCACCGAATATTACGTTCTATATTTTTTCTTTATTTATCAGATATTGGATCAGGATTAGGATATTATATTGGAATTGAGATATTATATTTTATAGTAGGTACCCAATCTGTTTGTAGGTATTATAGAATTAGTGGCCTGAAAAAAATGATTGGAATATTAAGAAAAAAACATTAGAAAACGAAATAATTCCAAATTAAAAATCAAAATGATCAGAAAAATTAAAATGATATATTTATATATGTATTTATTTGCATATCCGTAACTGTACATATATTATTTTTATGTGTATTTAAGATTTTAATTTTTTTATTTTGTGTTTTTATTCAGGATATTTGTTAAAGGTGCTCTCGAAATATTAAAGGTTTAGTGATGAAAATTTATTCGTTTTTGTTTTTAACGAAACCAAAAACTTTGAAAAAAATTGTTTTTTATTTTTTACTACTTTCACATAATTTTCATCTTATGGAATACCTGTGTTATACCTCTATTTCATTCGTGGATTTGTTGTTTTTTTGGTTATTTCTCTCTTATTTTTCAATGAATATATAGGAATAAATTTAAAGTGACAGGCAGTAAATAATAATGAAATATGATGATTCTACATATTGGATTTTATCCTGTAGTTTTTTTTTTTTTTTTGTATTTTTGTTTTACAGTTTTCGTTTGACTTAAAACTTTATTTAATATTTTTTTGTGCTATTTTTAATTAGAAATATTTATTTCTAAATTTTTGTTTTTTTTATTTTTTGTTTAAATCTTATTAAAACTTAAAATAGTTAATTTTATTTTAACAGGGAAAGCGATTAAATAAAAAAAAAAAGCTAAAAATTTAAAAATGAGTCATTGTGAATTGATGATTAACTTAATTATTAAAAGTGACAAATTCTTTTAATCGTTAAATAATTATTTATTAATGAATATGATTTTCATTAAAAATATTTATAAGTGTGAAATTATTTTTATTTAAAAAATTCTATAGAAATGTCTTTATAATACTTATCACAAAAGAAACATTTTTTTAAACGATTTGTGGCAATTTAAAAATGTTTAGTTGAAAAAAAAATAATTTAATATAAATTATTAATTATTGTTAATAGTATGATATTAATTCTCATAATTTTATTTATTAGTAGGACAAATTATTAAATACAGGTTACTTTTACAATTTAACTTTGTTTTTAAAAAATTAAACTATATGAACTGTCATCTAAAAATTATAAGTCTGTATGACAAAATACGTAATGTTCAGATATTCTTGGGTAAGATATTTAATATAAAAAATGGTTTCATTGAAAATTAAAAAATAAATGAATGAACAATAATTTAAATATTCAATCGACAAAAGAAAATTAAAAATAATGTCTTTGAAATGATATCAGATAGTATTAGCTTTATATAAATATAAAATTTTTTAAAAAAAATATCTTAAAGCACTTATCCTTGTTTCAAAAACATACATCTAGAGAGATTTTCTTGGTAATATTATCTAGAAATAAAATTTAATAAAAATTTTTATTTTAATACAAATAATTTTCAGGCTGGGGTCTCGGTGATCTAGTGGATAAAAACTTATCAAATACGCTGTAAGCATTCGAATCCCACACACGTAGTAAGAGTTATTCCACCTTATGACATTTACAGCCACGCCTGAACAGGAAAGGTTCCTGTCCACATTTATGTAGCAGAGAAATGCATTAAAAAAAGAAAAAAAAAACTTTCAGGCTATATATAAAAATTTTGCTTTTCATTTTTGTTAGAGTTTTAACTTTTTTTTGCTGGATTTGTATAATTTTCCATTTCAGTTACAGTTTACTTTTAAAATAATTTTTTTTTGTCATTACAAACTAAATTGATTCTATTTTGAAAGTAATTTACTAAAGACAAATTTCAAGAAATTTACTGAAGTGGCGTTCACATCGCATATGTGATAAATACTAATAAAGAAATATTCAATTGGTGTCCCTCAAAATTATGATAACAGCTTTAGAATTCCCATGAATATATAATATTCATTAGATACTGTTTTCTTACATTATTTATTTTTTTAATGACAATTTACAAATTAAAATAAATAAAAAAATTTTCTTACTAAATTCTATTAAATAAGTTTAGGTTCTATTTTTACAATAATAACTTTAGATTGTACAAAAACTATATTTCTAAATAATTGTTAAAAGTAGAAATTAAAATATATATGTACAAAAATTATTTTCAAATTCTAAAGATTTTCAGCAAAAAGTGTTTAAACCTAAGGTAATCCGACCATTTTGTTTTTTTTTTGTATAATTTTCAAGGAAACAAAGAATTTTCTACATTGTAATTAAATTAAGTGCAATATAATAATTGTTTTTTATTAAAGTCATCAGTCAGGTCATAAATACAAAACCAAAAAGAAATAGAAACAAAAACCTGGGATAAAGAGATCATAAAGTATTACTTCAAATAATTTTTTTAACATTATTTATATTACAATAATTACATATAGACATGTTAAGTACATACCTATATATTTTGTTTATTAAAAATACAAAACAATAATGTATTAAACAATTAAAAATAATACCGTTATATAATTATTTTTATTATATACTTATGTATATGGTGTTCTAAATTTAAAATTGAATTATTTAACACTTATTTTAAAACAGGATAATATTAACCTTAATATGAGTAGACTTTGAAACCTAGAAACCTTAAACAATTTTCTTATTAAAAAAATTTAACTACAATAAAAAAAAAATAAATTCATGTCTTTTTCCTTTTCTTTTCATTTTTTTTTTTTCTGTTTTTTATTTTTAATTTAACATCAAAAAGAAAAAAAGAAAAGGAAAAATTAATTATTTTAAAAGGTATGGTATGTACTCTGTAAATAGAGGAAAACTTTATTTTCTGTAAAGTATCAAATTACCGTTAGAAAAATATGTGTTTGTTCAAAAAAAAAAAAAATCTTACTTTATTTACATTTTATTTTTTTTTTATTATTTTTTTTTTTTATTTTTTATTTTAAACACAATATTTACACATAACATTATCCTGTACTTTACACTTACAAGTATCATACTAGACTTGTTATAACCGCATTATTTGACACAGCAGGACTACAAAACTTTTATTTTTTCTTTTCCTTTTTTTTTTTTAAATGACTAACACTCATTTTTAGTTTTAGATTGAAAAAAAAAATATATAGATATAAAAATATTATATATTGTCCTGTTTAACTATAAGACATTGGTTGATTACAAAAAATTATGACAATAATTCCAAATATTAGAAAAATATGTTCGGAATGTAGCATGCTTTAAGACTTTTATTTAAATATAAAAGTTTATTATTTCACAACTAACAAACAGAAAAAAATGGTTCAAATATTAATATAAAGAGTGATCGTAATCACAAATTGTTGGTTACTAACTCTTTATTCTAGCGAACTTGTCATGTTCTATAAAAATTTTGTTATTAAACTACAATTTGAAAATTTTAATTTCCGGTATCTCTAGAACCGTGTAGCGTAAAGAATAGAGCAGTTCTCCCAACAATAATTTTCAGGTTTTTTACTTCTTTATTATTTCGTGTTTTCATGACTCAGTTAAGTTTTAAACCGAATTCTAACAATTTTGATATCATTATTATTTTTATTTTTTCAATAGTTATAAATAAGTCGATAAAATTTCGAAATCTATTCCTCTAGAATGTGGTTATTAACACTATTTTATATAATTTTATTAATTATTTGAATAATGTATGAGTGAGGTTGAAATCCAAAATTTTTCAACTAAAAATACCGCAAGCTAATAACCGTTCCATTATGTAGCCAATGGTGTAGTGGTTAAGGCACCCAACCTTTCATACGAAAGATCTGGGGTTCAATCACCGGTTGGGTCATAGTATATATGTTGTGTCTTATAAATTATAATTAATATCATATTGTAATAGCTATATAATAAAATAAACCATAATTCTTGTATAAGATGGCGTAGAAATGAAAGAATGTCTTAAGTCTTTTACAATAGCTACAACCGAGTAATCAACGGCTTAATAAAATTAAATGATTCACGAAACTGAAGCTTAGTCAAATATGAATAATAAATAACTTAGTGAATGC
Organism: Poecilobothrus nobilitatus; assembly: GCA_947095535.1. Lineage (NCBI taxonomy): Eukaryota > Metazoa > Arthropoda > Insecta > Diptera > Dolichopodidae > Poecilobothrus > Poecilobothrus nobilitatus. Next base: position 263,886,406 of record OX352774.1, on the reverse strand, counting down.
CCTATGCTCCTTATAGGAGTGGAAGGAAAAAAACAAAATAACCATTCCATTATTCAAATTTATATCATTAACTAAAAGTCTCTTAACTCTTCTCAACTAATGCCAAAATCTGGATGAAATTTTTTAAATGAATACAATAGAACTGAATATATAATAGACGAAATTGCATTTTCATAATGTCTGTATAAACTATTATAAAAAAATAAACATTCCACTCATACTATAGTGACTGAGTGAGTAACAGAAGAAAAAAATTCATTAAAGCTTGTCAGGATATTTTACTGTTATACTCTCTTTCTCTCACTATGTTTTGAAATTTTTTTTTTTTTTCTGCATAAATTATTTCCGTAATTACATTTTTCACTTTCACATATTTTAATGATATGACATATTTCTAACTTTCATAATTCTTCCTTTGCTTGTTTTTATTGTTGTTATTATTTTCTTGTTGTTTTATCCATTTATATTCGTTTTCTAATATATAAAGTCAACATGGCATTTACCTGGCACCATAGGTCATCGTATTATTAAGAAGTTTTTTTTGTTTTTTACTTTTATTGTACTTGATGTACAAAGTATTACCTGTGCAACTTATAAGCTCAAATGAAAAAACAACAAAAAAAAAAATAATAAAAACAGGACAGAAAGAGATAGATAGATAACAAAGTAAAGGAATTTTTTTTTGTAATGCAAATAATCATGATTAATGTATCATAGAAAAAAAATGAAGACAGAAAATATGGAAAAAGTTTTTACAGTTTTTCATCTCGATGTGTTGTACTGTTGTTTTTATTTTATCTTTAGTTTTTACTGTTTGATTCTTTAAATAAAAATGATTTTCTTGTTTTTCCTTTCATTTATTTATTTTTTTGTTTTAAGCTAAGATGAATATTTTGTTATTGATGTTTTTTTTTTTTTCCTTAAATAAGTGTTATAGGAAAAACTGACAGTTATTTGAAAAAAAAATTTTTATTTTTATATTTTTGTTATTAAAACGTATTTAAAAAAAATGTCTTAGCATTAAAGAAGGTAAACAAATTTTGCTTATATTGTCTTTTAATTAAAGGATTTGCAAAACATTAGATATTAATAAAAATGTGTACAAGCACCTGAGGTTCCATCAAATTTAATTTAATCTTATCCTCCTGAAAATTAAAAGTTTGCAAGCTGAGGGGAACTCTATTTAGTAAAATTTTGATTCCACATTACGGTAAAATTAAATAAAAATGCAAAGGATAATGTATCTTGTTCATAAATATGTTTGTTTAAATTTTAAGAAATTAGTTTGTTGAGACTGGCACTTTGAGGTTGCAAAAAAAAGAAAATTCAATTGATGTTATAAAATGTAAATACAAAGAAATTCACTTATCAGAATATTGCACATAAAAGTTAAAAAATAATGAACTGCATATATTTCATATAAAATGTTATGTTTTTATTCTATACTCTTTTTATACTCTAATAGTCATATCATATCTTAAAACATTAATTCGAAGTCTAAATACATAACAAGTACTAATGTCTATAGATACAAATTTTGAATATAAAATTTCTTTTGTACTAACCAATTCAGTATTTAATTATAATAATTCAAGAATTGTGTTTTCTTCTCGGTTTTTTTTTTCTTTGCGGTGATTATTTCAAAAGAAATTATTAAATGGAAACAATATACAACTTTAAAAATTTAAAAAAAAAAAAAATTTAAATATACAAGATAAAATAAAAAAGTTTTTTCATAAAAAAAAAAATGTAATTAGTTCAACAAACCAACCATTGAAAGGGTCATTGACTTTTCTTCTAATGCATTTCATTCAATTTTTCTTTTAATAATTATAACTATTCATTTTGTTTTTCTTTTTATTACTCTTATTTTATTTCAATTTCATTATTCTTTAATTTATCTTAATTGTTGGAAATTATTTTCCATAACTTTAAATTATATTTTTAAATAAACTGAAAGTTTTTTTCTTAATTCAGCAACACATAATATACCAAGTACCAACAAATATACATATTTAAATCAGTCCATTAACTTGTAATATTATAAAATAAAATTTTTAAAAATTTTCTTTTATTTTTCCTTTTTATTTTCCTATATATTTATATTTATTTTTTTTTTTTCTTAAGAAAATTACTAATTTTAAAAAATTAACATAATTTAATTTCTTAAACGATTCAGCAAGAGATTTTTATCTACTATAACAGAAATAATAAAAAAAAAGGAAAAAAAGAAAAAATTAATCTGAAAATATATCTGAAGCTGAAAATTAATATTTGTTTTTTTGTTTCTTATACAATTTAAGAAAATTTTTAATATATACAAATATACATTCTTAAGATACAAATATTATATATACACTTAAATGGTATAAGAAGAATTTTTCATTCATTTAAAGTTCATTTTTTTTTTAGCTCTTTTCTATTTTTTTTTTGCTAAAGAAGTTTTCATTTTTAAGGCATTATCTATCTAATTAAATAACTCCATTCCTTTTTTATTCATTAAAAATACAATAAGAAAAAAAAAAATCATAAAAAAAAACATAACCATCTTCAGTATCATTGAGATTTAAGAAAAAAAAAAGTGGAATGCTATGAAAATAAAGCGATTTAAATAAAACAAAAAAAAAATTTTTTTTTCTTTTTATTTATTCAATTAGAATAAAAGATAAAATATAGAGAAAAAAAAATATACTCTCAACATCGAAAATTAACCCTTACATAACATAATATAAACAATATGAATATATGTATATATATATTATTCCCGTTTCATAATAATTATAATATAAACATATCTTAAGTACAATCATACTTCATACTCTATACCTCCCAATACAACTTATTTGATTTAAAAAAACACCCAATCTCATTATAAATCTAGTAGAGAATAACAACCCACATATTTCGTATGACAACAATGTGAAACCTTTCTGTTTTTTCTTTACCTTCTTCCCTTTTGTTTCCCTTTTTTGTCGTTTACTCCATTTTCGTCTTTCTCTCCTTGTTTCTTTGACTTTATTTATATAATATAATAAACCTCAGTTTTAAAATTAACTCTCAGTTAACAAACAACTTTTCTCTTTCTCCCTAGATCTATGCTTGTATATATATAATGTATGTAGATAAACTTTGTATATATGCATATTTGATTCGAAATATGTAAATGTAATTACTAAAAAAGTGGTATTCTAACCATTATTTTTTATAATCGTCACCTTAGAATTCGTAATAACCATTTCTCCCCCATCACCTCCCATTTTTTATATACCAGCTTTATTTTGTTTCACTATCAGTCTTCTTCATGTTAATTTCATTTATTTAATTTGTTTACCCAATCTCATTCATTTATTTTTCCCACCTTTGTAATAGAACTTTTTATTTTATTTTTAACAGAGGTGAGTAGAAAATGGTGAAAATAATAAAAAAGATTTTTCTACTAACTTTTTTAAATTTTTCTTAAACTAAAGGAGTACAAAGGAATTAAAAAAAAGGTATAAGTGCTTTGATTTGTTCTTTTTTTTTTTTTTTGTTTTTCAGATTTTTTCACAGATAAATTAAGAAAGTGTTTTAAATTATATTTAAATTCTGTGGAATGCTTAACAATTTTCTTTCGGAAAAACCCTAAATTCAGTTTCTTTCAGAACTCTTTCTTTTTTGAACCTCACTTTTCTTCTGTATTTGTTTACAATTTCTTTTTATTTTATTCTTTCTTTCATTCTTTCTAATAAACTCCAAAGATAATTTTCACAGTGAAAAAATATGTGATATGATAAAATTATGTGGTTGCAAAAACACCCAAAATAAAATTAACAAATGTTAAAGAAAAAAAAAAAAAATGTGTAAAGAAAAGAAAAATAAAGTAAATAACAAAATACTATAGAATTTTTTAATAAATATCAGTAAGAAAAGAACAAAAAACAACAAGTCATATTTTTTTTTTAATTACTGGTAACGTTTATACGAGCCGCTCGTGGTAAAAAAATATAGAAAAGCAATACAAATTCAAATATACGACATCATACCAAAATAAACAAAGTCATACATAAAATTACCATTTTCGAAAAAAAAGAATCATGTTAAATTACGTAATAGATGCAATTAGGTAAAATAATACTCGAAGAAAGAAAAGATATTAAGGTATTCTAAGTAAGACTGACAATATCTGTGTATGTTTTAATCAAGTTGTATCATACTTAAATCATTTCTTTTATTTTTTTCTATTAAAAGTTTATGCAATTTTCAAAACACATCAAAATTTTAATCATTCTTGCCATTCTGCTCCATTATATGTTTATTCAGTAAATTAATCTCCTCGAGTAGCCTTTAAATGCACCCGAAAATGTTAACAAAATCTTATTTTTATCAAATTTGATAGTACTTTTTTCCTCATTTATCTTCAGGAATTTATCTTCTAAGAAATATACAATTTACTAATATATAATACAGGATTCATTGCTACCATTTGAATTTGTTTTGTTCGGTAAAAATTTGTCGAAGCACTGGATCAGTGGAGACAGTGCTAAAAAAAAAATTTCCGAAAAAATGAATGGCATAAGTTTATTAAATTGAAAGACCTAAATTCACATCTGTCGAAAATCAAACAAAAACATAACCTACGTATTTTCTTTTTGTTTTAGTTTAGTTTGCTGCCGATTCGAAAACACACATCTCTCGGTGTTTACAGAGTATTTTATACGCTCTTACTAACTGGTGCCCTACGGGTTCTAATGATTTAAATTAGATTTAAAAACGATTTCATTTTTTTTAAATATTTTAAATTTATTAAATATTTTAATAGAAAATTTAAAAACGAAAACTAGTTTTGCATATAAAATGTGGAATTTTCTTTATAAATAAAATTAAATTTAAATTGTCCCATTTTCAAAACATTCTGTAGATATTAATAAAAAATCAAAACAGTGTTACCTTCTGTAAATAAGAATTTTTAACTTTTTTGTAGAGTGATCAGTTAAAATAAAATTGGAACTTTAAAGCTCTTGATTTTTTGCTTTTTATTTCTTCAACTGCTCCTTTTTTTTTTCGTACTTTAAAATTAGTTTCCGTAAATTAATTTGTACTTTAACTTTTGATCGTCAATGATTTTTGTTTTTTTTTTTACATAAAAACTCTTGAGTTAAAAAAAATACATATTTTAAAGTTTTACGCAGTTAAACACACACTTCCAAAGAAATAAACTTGTATAAAATAAAACATAAAATCATTAAAAATAAAATTTTCTAAAATAATATAAAATTGTAAATGATCCTACTCTTAGTAAATGCACATACACCAATGTCCTAAATTATAAACGTACATACGATTTGCTATAACACCTACATATTAAATATATTTATATATTCATATGCATTAAAAATAAAATACAGGTAAGTCACACACATGTTGTCATATGAACATGAACCTTTTGTATTAATATATAAAAATTTCTTAGAAGATAATTTATTTTATATCGTATACGTACATTTATTGTAAAACATACAAACCTACGCACATAAATACTTTATGTTTACTTAAGAATACGTATGTACAGTGATAACAAAAATAAAATCCTGATTTTTTTTTTCTTATATAAAACTTATAAAAGCACAAAAATCATAAACGCTTGAAAAAATAAATTTAGTATTAAAACAAATATTTATTCAACTATGTACTTATAAAAAAACTAACGACCTCCTAAATGTATGCAATTTAGACGCAAATATTTAGTAATGGAGTCTCAGTGGCAGAGTCTGCATAGATAGCATTTTTTTTTTTTAATTAAAAACAAATCACCTTGCTATCAAACATAGTGTAAAGACATAATACATATATAATATAAACAAAATAAATAATTTTACCGTATAAATTAAAACTAGTATTTAATACTTATTCAACATATACTGGCCTTATAGTAGTCCATTGCATTATCCTATATGATCTGTAATAATAATATAAATAAATAATATGTAATAAGAAATTAATAAATAAATAAGGATCTCTTGCAGCATTACATGTATTTAGATAAATATATTTTATATAAAACCAAAAAATGTCCGTCGGTTATGTGATTATTAAGGATCCACATCGATATCCTGAAAAAAATTAATCTTGAAAAAAAAAATCCTGAAAAAAAAATCTTGAAAATAATAATTAATCTTGAGAATAAATAATTTTAATTCAAGTACAGCCATCTACATTTGTATGATTCTTATAATACTTATTAGTGATTACTTATTTACTTTTTACTTATTTAGTGAAATATTTTGGAAAAAGCTAAAAATTAACTTTCTTATTTAGAAAAGTATATATCAGACTTTAAATATACTCGTAATAGATAATTATTACCAAAAGTAAACATTAAAGAATTAATTTTTAATACGTTTTAATATTATATAAATATAGTTTTAATTAAATTAACAAAACGTATTCTTTTGAGAGTTTATATATCAAGTATTCAAACATGTCAGTAAATTCATTAAACATAATAGGGTCGAAATATCGACTTTTAAAATCCCGCATATACATTTATATTAATATTCTGGAAAAAGTATATAACTCTGCTTTTAAATCTAACTCTAAAATCCCTCTTAAGTAAGAATCTCGCATATAGCTATCTATAAAAATTCTGGAAAAAGGAGCAATCCTGATTTAGTAACCAACTATTAATCGGAATTTTGAATGTCGAGATTTTATAAGTCACCCAACATAATATTATACTGACAATTACAATGACAATCTATTTTAGAAAAAAAGACATTAAATAAAATCTAAAAAAATATTTTATTCCAAGATTAAATTATTTTTAGGGACCTCGGTGATCTAGTGGGTAAGAGCGTATACAATACCCTGTAAACACCCCGAAGGAGTGAGGGTTCGAGTCCCACACACGTTGTAAGAGTTATTCCCCCTTACGACATTTATAGCCACGTCTGAGCAGGAAAGTTTGTGTAATTTCCTGTCCACAGAAATGCATTAAAAAAAATAATTTTAAATATATAAATGAAAATAAAGTTAAATTATACCGAAAACTAACATTAGTCGTAAGTTAAGAAAAATTAGGTTAAGTTAGGTTATATATTTAAAAAAAAAAATGCATTCATTTGATTGAAATGCATTTCTATATATTAATACTTATTAGTAAGAGTACAATAACATACTTAAATCGAACTGCATAATTACTTCTATTACACATTTGTAATTTTTCATTAATCTTATCATATACCATTTAGTTTCAATATATTGTTTTTCAATGAATTTTTAATTGTATGGTCAAGTTTCAATATGCTTTTATCCTTTCACTAAAATTTTACAAGTAACATAAATTTTTAGTTAATTTTTTATTTGGAATTTTACATATTTATCATTTCCATACTTATAATTAAAGTTTCTTCGTTTGTAAATTTTTATATAATGGATGTATTATTAAAATTTTAGTAGTGTAATGTGCAAATGTCAAAATTGATATGGTTCGTGTCTTCGGTTGATTTCACCACAATTAATTTAGAGAAAAAAAATACGGAGGAAAAGAAAATTAAAATTTATAAAAATTAATAAATTGTTGAAAAGTAATTTAATTTAAGAATAAAATTATTAAAAAAATATTAAGACTCACTGTACATAAATTCAATATAAATCCAAATGAAAGAAATTTTCTACAAAAACAAAAAATAAAATATTATTGGAATCTATATATATTATTATTATCTTATCATATGTTTTAATTGTTGAAAAATTTTGATTGATATTGAGACTTTTATGAAATTAAAACTTTTATTTAAACAAAGGACATGATTTTAAATATAGGTAGGTACATTTTATAGGAAACCATATACATTGTATATGTGTGCATATGAAAATTTTAAATATTCTTGTACATACTTGAATTTACATATAGAAATACAAAGAAATCATTATTGAAAAATTATGTACATATGTACTTGAAACTTTATATTATTCGTAAAGATTAAATCTATTTTAAGAGAAATATTATTATTTAGTTTTAAAATTTATTTCTTGATTAAAATTAACTTTAAGAATGAAAAAATCGAAAAACTTTATTATTATTCGTAGATTCTTAAAATAAATTAATGAAAATTCTTCTATCTCTTCTCCTTGACTTGTTATTAAAATATTTTTTTAATTTATTAATTCATTTTAAACAAGAAATTAAAACTGGATATAGGAAAATCAGTAATCAAAATCACTTTTACCGTGTTTAAGTACAGTTACATTAAATATCTTGGATTCACTTTACTTTAGGTACATTGTCTAATTGCCTTGAAACTTTACATAACGGTACCTAATGACGTCATCTATATTTCATAGAACATGACTTTTGGCGCAAAGGTCATTTAAAGGTCAAATTGATTATTTTAAAATTTTCCTAACATATTCTAGTATTTTACTTAAACCGTTGTATTTTCGTCTACGATAGTATACAGCAATCAATTTTTAACAACTTTTTTGGACCTATTATTGTTTTTAATAAATATCTTGTTTCATCTTAATCAATGCTACCGTTTCTGAGATACTGCAGTTCAAACGGAAAATTTTGATATAAACAAAAATGTTTTTCTAGGCTTTCTAGAAACCACTATACTTTATAAATTTTCAAAGATACCCAATATTATTTTTATACGGTTAGAAAAATCTCTTCACACCCTATCCAATGGTATATAATAAATATGGTACCGCTTGGTAAATAATCCCACCAGAGGTTAGAAATTCGAAATTGAAGCAACAATTTTAATATAAAATATAATTTGATACTTTACATGCTTAAATAACGAAAAATTTTTTAATATGTACTTTTTCCAATATTTCATTTTAAAATTAAATTTAACGGTACGTTTTTTATGAACCATTTTTTTGCCCCCTTTTTTCCTCTTTTTAGGAAGCCCTCATTGGTTATTCTAGTCCTTTTTCTTTTTGAGTTATGGTAAAATGCTTTTGGGTAGAATAATAAAAAAAAAAAATTTAATTATTCTGGAAAAAGCGTATAATTCAGATTTTGTAACCAACTCTAAAGTCTTTACTAATTATACCTAAAGTATACCCAATATCTTTACTTAAGATGGAAAATATAATGTTAAGAAGACTCTCCCATATATACTGTACCTATAATATTTTTGGTACTTCAGATAAACTTTGTTTTTTTTTTTTTAAAGAATTTTATAGAACTTTTTACATTTTAATAACGAAATGTTAAAATAAAAATTATGGGAACTATTATTTAAAAATGTCTCAAGATTATTTTCTTATTTAAAAAGATCTGATATTGGAAAAATATTTTTATATTAAAAAAATATAAAATTAATTTTTAAAAAGAAGAAAATCAAATTGTTCATATTAGATTTTTTTTTTCAATATTGAGCATTTGATTAGTATAATACAGGTCATTCATTGAAATAAAAAAAATATATATATTTTTGAAAATATAACATATAATATTATACATCAACACGTTTTTATTATAGAAGTTTCATTAAATTTATATATAACATAACCAATTTATTATTTTTAATGTCCCAAGTCTGAAATTATTCTCATTTATTATACAAGTTTAATTTATTGGTTCAGAAATATAATTAAAAAAAAAAAACTACATCCTTTATATTTTGGTTACCGAACATATTAGGATTTCACATTCTACACTAATACATATTTTATAACATTTTTTATTTTTAAATTATTTTTAATTTTTTCTTACCACCATACCCTAAAATTTATTTTTCAGCTCATTAAAATGAACTTTCATGAGGCACATAATTAAAACATCACGTTTTGTTTTGTTTTGTTTTTTTTTTTTCTCTAAAGTACACAAAACCAGAAAAAACAATAAAAACAAAACAAAAAAAAAATAAACAACTTCTAAGAAAATTTCCTCTACGTTTTTTTTTCTTCTTCTTCTACTTTACTGCCTATGTTGTAAATTTTTCATAATACAGTTTATGAAATTTAAATAATAAAAATAAAAAAAAAATTTAAATGAATGTTAATTTAAATATGAATTGTATGTGTTTTAAGTATACTCTTAACAATAATATTAATAATAATATATCATACAATTGAGAATTTAATTCTTTTCCGCCACACGCACAAATTTACCGCGATTCTACCAATCTTTCATTCATATTTTCTTTTAAACTTTACTTATCATTATCAAATGAGTGCTCATCATGCACGAATGCTTACCACATATGCTTTCATATAAATAGAGTTACCGTGAATATAATTATAAAATAAAAAAAATAAAAAATTATGTACCTACATATAAATATGTAAATAAAGTTTTTTTTTTTTGAATCAGCCAACATTAACTATACCAATATAAGAGATCTTAAGGAACAAAAATGCTATCTTGTATATCTTATATTTTTAACGTTATTATGATTAATAAAAATTTTAAAAAATTAAATGATTCGCTCTATCTAAGATTACCTTATCATTTCAAATAGTATTATATATTTCATATGCTTAGATGGAGCTATAGATCGTAAAAAATTCCGAACTAATTCATTTGAATCATTAATTTATTTTAGTCCTATATACTCAAATGGAGTTTTAAAGCTCTTTTTCGGAAAATGTAATTTTTTATCTGCAGATCTCTTTATGTGTCCAACATATTCTAAAATTAATTTGTATTAAAATAACTTTGATTTTTTTTTTATTTTTCTGTAAAATCATTATTTAATTTAAAAGTGAAATTTTAAACAACTGGAGAAAATCATTTTAAAAAATCAGTAACATATTTCAATTATTCAATTTATCAGAAATTTCCCTTTATTCTAACGTTTATTTACAATTTACAATTTAGAAAAAGTCATATAATCCTAAGTCACATATCCTTGGAATGATTTTAATTTAGAATCATATAATAATTTTGATTTAATTTAGGGCATCCTGTTAACCGACTTATTTTAATAATTTTATATTAACTTCTTTACAATTATGTTCTCAGATACGTTGGTACTCGGTTTTTAAAATACTTTTCCAGTTATTATAATAGTTTTTTTTTTAAATTTATTCAATTTTCAGTACTTATCAAATTAGTATTGGATTTTCTTTCTGTTTTCTTCTATTTTTAAATTAAACAGAGATGATTTGTTATATGGTACAAAAAATCTGGAAGAAAGGTGCATCTTTCAAAACAATAACTTCTTGAATGGTTCAATGTGATGTAATTTTATTCCAGAGCTATTCAGGGTTACATTTTTCTTTTCCATTGAGAACATAAAAGTAATTTTTCATTGTAACCAAAACATTAAACATTTCTTTTATTTAAATTGCTATGTTCATATTTGTTTCTTATTTTTATTTATTCATTTATGAAATTCCGTAGATCATTTAATAATTTAAGAAGGTTATGTTTTCCAGACGATAAAATAAACTCAAACCAAATAAAAATGATTTAAATATGAATTTTTAAGTACCTAACATACCTGTAGGTAAAAATAGGACTTAGGTTTTGGTTACAGAAAATATTAACAACTTTTCAGAATATATATATATATATATATTTATATAAAATAAAAAATGGCAATTCTTAAAATAAATAGCACAATAAAAGAATGAAAAGGTTGAAGTATATAAAAAACGGCAAACATAATTAATTAAACAAAATGAAAAAAATTAAGGAACTTTAGTTTAGTTAATAAGAGTATAATAGTATTAATTAAATCTCCTATAAAATTGCTTAATGAACTAAATAGAAACAGTAGACACATTTTAAAAATTTTCTTTTCCAACTTTAAATAATAGAGAGATCCTAACCAGAATTATATCAAATGCTTAATACATATCCTGGGTATTTATATTGGCGTTTACCAATAAACAACCCAAATTTAGAATCTATAAATTTCAAATATACCTATATATCTTTTTTAAATCTCTTTCAAATATATCCAGCACATTTAATTTCAAACTTGAAACTTTCACCGCCAGCAAAAATTTTAAAAGTTTTATTTATAAAATAAAGAGAGGGCTACGAAGAGTCGTACCGCAATATCTCATTTCTTGAGAAAACAAAATTTAAAAAAACGAGATTTCAAAAAAACCAGATTTTATAAAAACTAAAATTGTGTCTTAACCTGAATTAATTTAACCTAATAAAATCAAAAATAACTCAAAATAAAATTAAAATAAAATGATACTTATAGTTCAAAAAACATATAAAAACTTAATAAGAGTTGTGAATACAAAAAAAAACAAACTAAGAGTAGGCTAACTCTTCAAACCAATTTTCCATAATAGTTCTTCGCTCTTCATAAAAAAAACAAATTCCAATTAAATGAAAACCAAAAATTTCCATTGAAAAATAAAATTATCCAACTTTACAAATTCTTTAAAAAAAAAAAAACAAAAACCACAAAATTCATTGCGGGAAGGATAACAAAAACAAAAAACACAAGAAAAAGAACGATAACAAGACACAGATCACCCAACTTTACCAACATTTACTTAAGATAGTATTTAAAAATTCTATTCAATCGTCAACTGATGGTTTCCAGGTAACTTTAATATAAATCAGAAATCATCATTGAATAATAAAGACACGGTTTTGGATGTTCAAAAATTTGTAGAATGAAGTATAGAATAAATAAAAAAATAATAAAAACAAAAACAAAATTGTTATAATGTTGAGCCAAGTTACAACCTTACAAAAAAAGAACTAATCTAAAAAAATATTTTTTTTTTATAATGAGATCAAATTCTTTTTATTCAAATACAGTACATTTTCACAAATTAGTTTTCATATTTTTAATCTTTGGCCACAAAAAAAAATTTATTTTAATTGTTTCACTATCTACAACTTACATGTATTTTAGGATCAAATTGTTTCATAATTATATTTTATTTTTAATTTATGGCATCGAAATTAGAAAACAGAAAAGTTTATAATGAAATGTGAAAAAATATTTTTCAACATATTGGAACAGTTTTCAATTTTCTAATTTATTTTTTGTTTCATTTCTCCAAACTTATCGTCTTCGATTGTATTTAATATATACGAATAGTTTTTATCAATAAATACTATTAGTTAAGAAATATTTCCTATAGGGATAATATGGCAAGAATATAATGACCTCCACAATTAAATGTAAATCTACAAATGATACTTTAAATTACAGTACAAATGGTCACTTTATTTAAATATAATTCAAAAGAAAATATGTATAATATAAAAGCATTATATTGTTAAGGATGTATGAAATTTTAACATGAGTTCCGTTGTTAAAAAATTCATGACACAAAAAAGAAAAAAAAAAAACAAAAATCAAAACAGTACGCACGTAAAATTCCACCACCAAAATAATAAAAAAGGAAAAACAAATTTCTTGTGTTCTTTTTGGGTGATGGTTTTGTTGATTTGTCACATCATTCTATATAATTCATATGTGAATACATTAAAGTTAGCATTTTCTTACTATCGTTCTCATTTTTTCTCAATATTTTATGTTTTTTTTTTTTTCCATTTTTTGCTTTTTAACAAAGTCTTTTTAAAAATTCATTTTGTCGACTTTATATTCAATGAATGTGGTTTAAACCGCGAAATGTAAAACGTAACGCACAAAAGTATCTAAAGTAAAATTTATGCAGTAAAAATTTTCAAAGACCAAAAGTAAAAAAAAACAAACCAAGGAAAAACTTTACGCACTTTCAAGGAATTTAAATTATTTTCATTATGATCTATATACAAGTATCTTTATCTTATTATGTAATATGTATAGGTATGTATAACCTAATAGTAAAAATGAAACACGATTTAGAAGTGAATCACATATGAATACGATTATGTAAGATTCCAAAGCATATAAATAAATAAATAAATATTAAAATTATGCTACTAATGGGAACCAGCAAATGTATTAACAGATATATATACGATATTGTAAAACATTAGAATATGAGATTGCGTAATATGCTCATTTTAATATGAAGTTTTAATATTAAGCTTGAAAAATAATTTATGTATATATATTTTGATAACACTTAATGGATTTTTTTTTATTTTAGAATTCAATTTTTAAAATTTATAAAAAAAAAAAAACAAAATAAAATAAAAGACATATAAAGCATTATATAAAACCTAAGGATTTTAAAAGCACAAAATTTCTAAAAGAGAACAAAAAAACTTTTACATCAAAATTTCTATTTTTTTATATAAGAAAAAATTGTACAAAATCAAGAAACGTCTTCTTGAATTTTAAGAAAATCATTAATTAAAAACAAAACCGTTAGCTTACAACAAATTTGCACAGGGGTCTATAAATAGCGAATTTTCTCAAGACCTCTAATAGCAGTATTTTTCTCAGGTAACCAAGTGAACCAAGTTCTTCAAAGTGTTATCTGCACATAACCGTATATTTAAATACTAAATTGTAGAAAATTATAATCAAGATCGATTTAAAAAGTTAAAAACTTAATTTTCTTTCATTTGAAGCATAACCTGAGATATATATATTTGAAAATATAGCATTTTCCAATTTTATTGGGCGGAGGCTATATAAAAAAAGTTGTCTCCCAACATCAACTGTTTAATGAGATTTATCTATAGTAAAAATATAATTGGTCAATCTCAAACGATGTAAAAATTTTGTAAGCAGACGGACGGTCGGTTAAACGAACGGCCAGATGAGTGAAATTAATAAGTAAATTTTTTCAAATTATTTTTGAGAAAATATACTAAAACATAACCTTGAAGTTTTTCTTTTGCTACAAGGATTTTATAGTATATACTTGTATATTATTACAATGAAGCTCTATTAATAAATTTTGTTTTAACTTTTGAGAATACCTTTTTTTTTGGTATTTAACATATCCAATATATACAAATTAAAAAAAAAGCAGAAGTTTCTTTTTGTGATGTTCTCGTTTTTTAATTTTTTTTGGATTCATATATAAGTTTCTTCAATCTAACATAAAATGAAACCTAAGATATTAAAATATCTTATTATTACTCGTTCTGAAGATAAGATTCATTAATTAATAGTTTCGATTAATATTACTAATGTTAGTTTGCTTATTAATAACATAATCGTTTATTATACTAAATGATTTCTTTTAAACTGGATTTCTATACATTTGACAGATTTTTCATTTAGTTTACCTAAAATTAAACTGATATCTGTTTTTAACCTTTACTCTAAATTAAAAAATATTAATTAATAGATTTTACGAAGAAAAAAATTAATTGGTCTGAATAATTGGAAACTATAACAGTTAAGGAAAGACCACCGAAAATTTCCTAATAGTGAAGAATTAAGTGTTTGTAAATAAACAAACATTGTTTCAAAATAAACATAAGTTTTAAATTCAATATTATCAAATTTAAGATTAAAACATTAAATACTGAATCATGTTACTTTTCGCATGACTCCCTTCATATATTTCCAAAAAATGATAATTATAATCAATGATTTTTAATTTCTTTAAATAAGTTTGTGTCAGTAGATCCTTGTATAGGAAATTAATGTTTTTTATCACTTTTTAATCAAACAACTTATCACTTTTTAATCAACAAATCAAACAAGTCAAGGTAAGGTATATTCATATAAGGTAAGCCAGAATTGACAAGCAACTAGTTATAGTGGAAAGATTTTGAATAACTGCCATAATCTTAATTAAAATCTTGGTTAGCTAAAATAAAGTTGCTTTGAAATTAAAAATATGCTCTAATTTCTGTTATACAATTCAAAGTTGATATATAGAAAAAATGTCTAAAAAAAACCTACTGACAAATTTTTAATGACTTATATAACTAGAAACTTAAAAACCTATATAACCTATATATAGACAGTTTGTATTTAAAAAAGAAAACTTCAAAACTCTTACTAGAAATAGAAGCATATAATATACCTGTTTATCATTAAAAATCCTATGATAGATCCTTATATTAACTGAAATTGTGACATAAATACTATAAAAAATACAAAAATTACAAAATCCTATAAAAAGCAATACTTATCTTTTTATCTATATAAATATTTACCCTTAAACTTTTCTTTAATTTCAGTTTCCTTGAACTTCTTCAAATTAAATGATAGAATAATAATTTTTATATCATATTTTCAACATTTAATACAAGTTCACATGATAATTTATTTTCAGTATATGTAATCTAATTTCTTTTGAGATCTCACTTTTTCTTTGAGTTTACAACATTTATCAATTTCAAATTTCATGAGATTTTCTAAAATTATGTATATGTAGGTGTATATACATTTTTATGCCCCAAATTTTTTATTTAAAAATGTAAATTATGTATAAAATGATTTAAAAATTCAACATAAAAAATCTAGTGACTGACTGACTCTGAAATTCAACCCACATTCACATTGTCGCGCATTTCCAAATAAAATAAAATTGAAAGAATCCTTGAAAAAATCATTAAATCCTAACATTGTATATTAGTATAACATTTACAAAAAAAATGCATAGTTCTAGGTAAGTATTTTAAAATTAAAAAAAAAAAAACAAAATTTGAAAGATTTGAAAGTTTAAAGAAAATAGAAAAAAATATTTTCTCATCATAACCAACTATTTTCAACGTTTACACAATGTTTTTAACAATAAATCGTGAAATATTAAATTAATTATAGTAGATTTACTGCATTGTATAATCATTTTATGCATCTTATGATAAATTTTTTTATTTTCTTTTACTTTATGTATTATCGCATTAGCATCGCAACTAAAACAATGAAAAACAAAATATCTTAAAGATTAATTAATTAATTTCTTCTAAACTTTACAATCTTATATTTATTTTAAATAAAACTTCAAATAAGGTTTCCATCTAAAATAAGAATTGAAAGGTTAATAATATAGGTATAATCGTTATTTTTAAATTCATAAAATACATATATTAGTTTTATTAGTCCTTAATTCAATAAGTTTAGTATATACTATATATAGAGATTTCAATCAAACACCATCAATAATATATTCTAGTTTTCTTAACTGTTTCCTAAGCATTTTAATTTTTTTTTTCTGTCAATGCACATCACAATATAAGTTCGTGACCAATATAAATCTATAGTTTTTCATTATTGGTGGTTGTTCTCAGTCAGAATATTTTGCATGGTACATTTGATAAATATGGGGAAATATATTGGCTTCTTGGTCAAAGCTCTAGATTGCCAATAGAATGTAAAATTTTTTTATAACCAAAACAATGAGATGGGTACGAATGCTCGTCCTCAAAATCTCGTTTTATCAAAATCTCGTTTTTTTAAATCTCATATCTTAAAATTCAGGATAAATTTTTTTTTTTTTTATTCTTGGCACATTTTCCGAAAAGCAAAATATGGATATCAGAGATCAAATATTCAAGCCCTAAAATGCCTTCTAATTATCTTTTTTCGTACATATTGCAACATCAATTTGAAATAAGAAGCCGCCTCCAAACTTCCACTAAACAAATAATTGAAACCCTAATTTTGTAACCAATTCTAAAATCCCTCTTAATTTTATTTTTTCATACATATTTCAACATCAAAATCCTTAAATTAATGGGGGCTGCCACCGCTAAAACTTCGATAAACAAATTACTAAAATCCTGATTTTGGTTCCAACTCTAAAATTCATCTAAATTCAAAATTTAACTTATACGCATATAATATATATAAATATCCTGGAAAAAGCGTAAAACCCTTTTTTTTTTAACACAACTTTAAAATCTCTGTTTTTCTTTAATAAAAATTGCAGTTTTTATTTTTTCAGTATTCTTTGAAAAAAACAGAGATTTGCCAAGATTTAAAAAAAAAAACTAGATTTTGATAAAACAATTTTTTTATAAACATGATAAACGCTCCTTGTTACGTACCAAATTACGATTTACATACGGATCTAGAAGTTCCTGGTATAAACGAGAAAAATAAAAAGATATGTCTTAAAATATATGAGCCATTTCGAAAGTTACATTAATGTAGAAGCTTCAGCACTCCTACATTCCAAAAATACCAATAGGGTTCTATAAATACCAATACTATAGGATTCTATATAGTTAGCGATAAACTGCAATTATAAAAATTTTATAAGAGTTAACACAAAATTAATGGTTATTCTTTAAGACGGATCTGGTGTGTTTAGTCAGTTTAAGCCTCACATAATTGTATTGCGTATTAGTATCTTTCGATTATTCTTATCATGCTTATACCTAAAGAAAAAAACAAAAAAGTTTTACTTGATTACTAACAATTTTTAAAACTCATCTTTTATATCTTGCTCACTCAATTATTTGGAATATTTCTTGATTGGCACTTTTATAATGAATAAATAAAATATATAGAAATACAATTTTAAATATCGCTTAAACTTTTTACAGCAATAATAACCTAAAAAAAGTTTAATTATCATAACAATCCTGAATTTTTACAAGAAAATAACATAAAAATAGTTTCAAAAATTATTTAACTATATATAGATAAAAATATCCAAAAATAAATATAATGTAACTAAAGCTTTGATGTCAACAAAAAAAGAACAAATTTACTGCAATAGAAAATTTTAAAACGACCAGTCTTTTGAGAGTACATTCTAGGAATATAAAAGATATATATATGTAAAAATTTCATATTTAAATTCTCAGCAATTGTATGGGTGGAAGCGTAAAAAATTGTAATAATAAAAAATAAATTTTTTTTTTTTTTTTTTTGATTTTCATAATACATATTACATTTTTTGTTTTTCTTATTTTGTGTAAAAAATCTATGCATTTTATACACAAATATTATCAAGAATTCTTTAGAGAGTAAAAACAAAATATTTTCCTCCTTAAAAATTAACACGGATTAAGAAAAATAAAAAAAAAATAAACAAAAAGGGACAATGACAATATGAAATTGTTGTCATGTTGTCATGAATAAAATATTTATCTGCATATATTTATTTATGTTTTTTCTTATTTTTATTTCTAGAATTTATTTTTTTGTTTTTTTTTTTTCATTTTTAAAGAAAAATAAAAAATTTACATTTTCATTTATAGAAATAAAACAAAAATACTAATAAAAAATACATAAACACCAGCAAAACTAGAAAATTTTTTTTTATTTGAATTTCGAAAAATTAATAAATAAAAATTTTTTTTATATACAAATTAAATTTTTATTATATAAATGATAATTTAAGTTCATATTTTAAAATTTTTAAAGGAAAAACAAAAAAATTTAAATTGAAAAGAATCTTAAGATAAATAAGAACAAGATTTAATCCTTACAACTTTATATAAAAAAAAAATATCATATTTAAAACAATTCACTTTTTTGTACTTTATTCAAACTAAATTTTTCTCTGGAATTATTTAATAATAAAATTTAATTTTTTTTATTGATTGTTGAATTGAGTTGGATCATCAAATCAACAACCATAAGTATTATGTACCTATTGCAAATATAAATTATAATTTTTTTTTATTCTGTCCAAGTAGTAAAACAACAATAGATATACTATATTGAATAAACTAATTAAATTGTAATAGAAATTGAACCCACACAAACGTATCCAATTTTACAAATTGATAGATAATAACCTAAAAATGGGAAAAAAAAAATTATAATTTAGCTACTCTTTTCCTTTTCTTTTTTATTATTTTTATATTTGTCCGAAACTAAAGCTTCTACCAAAGTAGCAGTAAAAAATTTTCCCAAAAGATTAAATCAACCTTAAATTTTCTATTCAATTTTCTTCAGTTTTTTTTTTTTTTTTTTGCTTTTGGTTCAAAAATTTTATTTTCTCCCATAGGTAAACACATTTCTTCCATATTAATGTTTATCCTAATTTTTTCCCAAAAACAAAACCAAAAAATTGAAAAAGAAAGAGGAAAATTATTTTTATATTACATGAATTCCTAAATTACTCGTACTCTTCTTTACTTCTTCTAAAATTTCTCATTAAATTTTCTCCAAAAAAAAAAAATTTTTTGAAAAACCAAAAAAAAAAAAAATGCTGAAAATAAACAATAACTTTCACAAATTTTATTATTTTATATACAATATATATATATACAGCTAAGGTACATATATTTGTATGCGTATATTATTTTACCATATAATGTACCAGAACAATGTAAATTTTAAGTCTTCTATTTATTTGTTTCTACTATCATCTATAATACATCAGTTAATGATAGTACATACAATATATACTTCCACTTTTAAGACACCACAGTCCACAACATTATACAATAATGATCAGCTCTTCTTGAGAATGATCAAATTATTTTATTGTACGTGCGTATATCTGTTTGCATATTATGTTTTTGTCCATTCTTGCATAACCATATCTTGCATACTAATGAAAAAATTTCAAATAAAAAAAAAAAAAAAACCATAACAAAACAAAAAAAAAATCAGTCGTTAGTATCATCATTCATTTATTCAGTCATTTATTTGTCCAAATATTCCTTTTAATATTAAATGAATACAAAAATACATGCATATATATATATATATATATATATATATATATATATATATATATAAACATGTGTACAGTTGTATAAAGTTATATTAAGTCACGTTGTATCGAAAACAATAACAACAAAACATAAAATTGTACTTAAAGTATACCCAACTGACCCGGTATAATTATATAGAGTGGTCAATATTTAGTTGATGACCTCCCCAATACATGTCCATATAATATAATATGTACATTGTACATATACAATACATATAAATACATTTAGTTGTACATATTATATCAAATGAAATCATATAATGTAATTTTGAAGCCTCTAGAGAAAACCTAAAATTCTGTAAGGAATCGAAAAATATATATATAGTATATGGTATATATATGGTATATATAATGGTATTGTATTGTGGATATATGGTATTCACAAACGACTTAATATTATTGTTGAGAACAAATATTATATATGTATGTGTGTATAATCAAGTCGTATTTAAATATGAATGTAAATGCATATAAATGTACATATATATTAATGTATGGGCGTTAATGCATGTTTTACAATTTTATTACACATATAGGGTATCCCCTTCCAAAAAAGAGAAACTTTTTTTTAATTTTTTTTTCCTTCAATAGAATATTCATCACTACTATTCGGATATAATAATTTCGAATAGTTCATACACCCATGCAATATTGTAGAAAGCAAAAAACAGACAAACAGATTATTATGAATTTTATTTAAGTATATTTGTGTTATATATAATATGTATTAACTAAAAAGAAAAATAATAAACCAAACTCATGAATGAATTATTTCACGTGCAAATAATAAGAGGACGAAAATGGACATAATTTGAATTATTCGGGAACATGAGAAAACCCTTAAAAAAGATACAAACTTTCTACATACATATGCATATAGAGTTTCGACTCACTAACAATGTTCTTAATTTTCATCTTGGTTCTTTTCTTTCTTAAAAAAATAAGACATAAAATAGAAATGAAATAGAAAATGTTTTTATTCTGTCTTTTTCTCATCAAATATAGATATACATCATATGATTATGAATTTCTTTTTTTTTTTTTTTTGAATAGTAGGAAAATAAAATAATTTACAAGGTACCTTGAAAATAAAATAATATGTAAAAAAATATTTTTTAAAATATGCTTTTAGCAAAACCGAATTCGCCCCCTAAAAAGTAGAAAATAAAATTGATTGCAAAACTTTAGCTTTTTGGACAGCTAGACAGCAATAGACACTGAGTTATTTTCATTCAAAAAGAGAAGTTGTATGGCAACTATCCGAACCTGTGATATCATCACAACCAAATTTTACAGAAGTTGTTGCCATAAAACTCGATCATCATTTGCAAAATTTCAGATCCAATCAAATTTTACAAAAGTTTTTGGCATGCAACTCGACACTTTTTCACTAAATTTCAGACAGCTAGCTGCAATAGACACTGAGTTATTTTCATTCAAAAAGAGAAGTTGTATGGCAACTATCCGAACCTGTGATATCATCACAACCAAATTTTACAGAAGTTGTTGCCATAAAACTCGATCATCATTTGCAAAATTTCAGATACCTAGATTAAATAGATACTGAGTTATTTCTATATAAAGATAGAAGTTGTATGGCAGCTACTCGAACCCGCCGACCGAAAATCTTGGATTTAAATAGCAAAACTAACAATTTTGCAAAAGTGACGTAAAAAAAATTTCAGCCTCCTAGCTCCTCTATTTTTTGAGTTATCGTGCGGACGGACACTGAGTTCTTTTCATTTAAAAAGAAGTTGTATGGCAGCTATCCGAACCCGTCGCATCACCACAACCAAATTTTGCAGAAGTTGTTGCCATAAAACTTGATCATCATTTGCAAAATTTCAGAAACCTAGCTTGAATAGATACTGAGTTATTGCTATATAAAGATAGAAGTTGTATGGCAGCTACTCGAACCCGCCGACCGAAAATGTTGGATTTAAATAGCAAAACTAACAATTTTGCAAAAGTGACGTAAAAAAAATTTCAGCCCCCTAACTCCTTCATTTTTTGAGTTATCGTGCGGACGGACGGACGGACGTACATGGCTTAATCGACTCAGAATTCGATTCTGAGCCGATCCATACCTTTGACACTATATCTAGCTCGACTCCTTTAAGGTGTCACAAAACGTAATGGCAAATTTATTATACCCTTGAACATAGTTCATACGGGTATAAAAAATGTTGATGAATACAGTTAACAAAAAAAAAAAAAATTTACGTACACGAATTGGATTCGAACCAAATCACTCTTACTTTCAAAACCTGTACACTCTCCTCTGCACTATACAACACTACGAACATATTACGAACATAAAATCTTAATTTTTAACCATGTATATTCAATATGCATTAAAGAATGTTGACAACAAATATTTTGATTTAAATACTAAACAAATGTTGTAAACAAAATAACTTAGCAACATACATAAAAATATTGTATATATGGATTGTGTTTTGCTAATTATGCTAATAAAAAACACCAGGAAAGATCAAAAATATAATGTGTATGTTTGTATGCATGAATAAGAGATAAAAATGTAAGTTTTAAATTCATATATACAAAATATATACATATTTTATTCAAAAAATGTTGATGTATATTAATTGATGATAGTTAAAAAAAAAAAAAGTTGCATGTGAACTGGATTCGAACAACATGACCCCCACTTTTGAAACCTGTACACTTTCCTCTGCACCATACAACACTTATAAATGTTGCTAACAGATTACGAAGATAATAAAAAGCGTGACAGAATGACAAATAAATAAATAAATAAACCGACACCGACGAGTTAATATAAAAGCATATAAAATTCAGGTATAACAATGAAACATGTAAATCATGTTTAAATCTTAAATCAAGTCATACTTATAATTCCGTTTATTGTAGATATTTTATACCAGAATAGTTTAAACAGTATTTTACTCACTTCACAGTAAAGCAAAAATATCTTCTAGAGCATGTACTGTCATTGAAATCATCAAAAAGCAAAACACTATCAAATAGGACAAGTTTCGAAATTCAACCGTCTCTGATGAGAATTATGCTATATTTTTTTATGTGTAAAATGGTTTTAGAATTTATCATAACCACACTTTTAAAAATACTGTTTTAGTATATGTATATATTATGTACAAATACGTAAACTTTTTTCTTTATACATACTTTATATATACTTTTATCGTTAATTTTCGTCAAGCTTTTAGAAGTACTTAATCAAACCAGCAGACATATTATTTTAGATGAAAAACGCGGGAAAAACTTTAATATTCATATATGTTGATTTTTTTTTTTTTTGTCACGGTAGATCGGAATATCGAAAGACACCAAGGAGATCAACGCGAGAATTCTTTGATAGTGTTGGACTTTAACCAACTTCTCTTTTAAACAAAAGCTTAGGTTAGAGCATATGGTACAATGTTAGGTAAGAATCTAACAGCTTCATTTCTCAAATCTTTTTGTTTAATCATTTTGTTTCCTTTTCAGGTGTGGCTGTAAATATCGTAAGGGGGAAATATTCTTATGGCGTGTGTGGAATTCGAACCCACTTTCCCTCTGTGCTTACATCGTAATTTATACGATCTTACCCCCTAGGTCACCGAGGCCACCGCTTAAAAAAATAATTAGCAAAACAAAAGGTTTTATGTAATTGGACAAAACTTTTTAGAAATCTGTACTTCTTATAAAATTAAATCAATCTAAAGAAATATTACCCAACAAGTTAGAATAACTCATAAGAATAGTGAAAATTTTGTTATTTTGTTTAGATAATAGTCATTTTGTCTTATACCTATTTTAAATAGAAGGTTCAATATAGCTAAATTACCTTATTTTTCCTAAAAATAAAAAAAATACAGTTTTAAATTGTTTTTTTAACACTCTTACAAATCAATTCAAATATTAAATTCACTTTTTTTTTTAATTTCCCTAAACTTCTTTAGGGAAACAACTCATTTGTCTCATATATTTTTGTATTTTTCTCATAGACAAATTTCAGTATACAATTTTAGAATCCTATTTGTAATTCAAAGTAATTTTTTTCCCCCTATTACCCTTTTGTATGCAGACAAATTCCTTTTCTTCAATAGATTTTTTTTTTTCTTTTTCACAAATATGTGACCTGAATACCTTAAATAGTACAATTTTACTAGAAATTTACAAAAACAACAATAAGAAAAATATTATGAAACCAATACAAATATAAAAAATTACTGCTGTGCTCATTTTACTTTTTATTTGTAAATCTTTTATTTGTAAAAAAAAAAAATCATCCCTCAATTTTCAATGCCTTTATTTCCTTAAAATTAAAATTAATTTCTTTAACGTCTAGTTTTTTAATACCGTAAAATTATACCGTAGATCTTAATGAAACTTATGTTAAGTACGTACGTATACGTTAAAATTAAAATCAAAATATCTATTAAATATAGAATTGAGAAAATTTTAGATCCATACATAACCCATTACGGAGCTACAGCCCCTCAAACTTTGAAAAAGCCCTATTTTTAAATGCATATATCTAATGTTCTGCTTAAGATTTTTTCAATCTGAAAACGTCATTCGACAGGTATTTCTTTTATCTTTGTAAATTAATATCAAAATTATACAATTTTTTTAAATTTAGTATTTAAATTGTGTGAAAACTAAATTTTGCATGATTTTTCTACTTTCATAACTCCGGCACGCTTCTAGATAGGAGCTTGAAATTTTGAGGCAAGAAAGAACTTTTAGAATTAGTATAAGTTTGCTCAGAAAATTTTTTTGGACCACCCCTTGTTTATGAGCTACTAGGGCTTCAAAATTGAAAATTTGCTATTTTTAAACACCTGTAACTTAGGAACCTGTACACATTTTACTTCTGCAAGATATAAAAATTAAAGCTACAGTAATATATTTTTACGTGTGTTAAAGGTTTATTTTAGTTGTAAAGGGTTCCAAAGTTGCAGCTCTTCAAAATTGCGAAAAAGCCCCATTTTCAGATGTATATATCTCAGGCTCTGCGTAATAGTTTTGAAATCTAAAACCCCCAGAAGATCGAAAATTTTATTATCTATATAAAGCTATATCAAAATTATGTAATATTTTGTAATTTAATTTATGTGAAAACCACATTTTGCATGAAATTTCTTTTTTCATAACTCCGGCACGCCGTTAGATAGGAACCTGAAATTTTGAGACAAGAAAGAACCAGAATTAAAATAAGTTCCCTCAGAAAATTTTTTGGTAACACCCCCTCTTTAAGAGTTATTGCGCCTCAAAAATTGAAAATTTGCTATTTTTAGACACCTGTAACTTAGGCACCTGTAAACATTTTTCTTCGGCAAGACATGAAAATTAAGGGTTCAATAATATGTTGTTACGAGTGTTAACCGTTTTTCTTAGTTATATAGGATTCCGGACTTACGGCCCCTCAAAATTTCAAAAATGTCCTATTTTCACGTTTTTTCTTATTACATGAAATTTTCAAATTTTTGTGCAAGTCACATTCTAAACGGTTTGTATTGAAATGTGCGCTTTTAAAAACCGTTGGTTTACATTCTACCTTGTTTTTTTACTTTTCACTTATAAGGAGCTTCGAGTTTGCAGAAAGCTTGTTTTATTCAAATTAAAAGTTTATTGTTTCCAATGCTATAGAAATTTTCCCAAAGTCGATAATGACATTTAGGTGTTATTATAGTTTTTATATTACTTGAAAAAAGGACATATAAAAAAGTTTTTATATAAAATCAACAAATAAATTTAATTTCTTTGAATTTTGAAATCTCTGATTGAATTCATTGACTCCGACAACACTATTCGGTACAAACTAAAGAAAATTTATAAGAAGATTTTTTTTGAAAAAAAATTTATACTAATCTTTTTACCAATTTTATTATAAAATGCAACAACTTTTAAAATACTAAAAAAATAAAAGAAAAAATTAAGGAAATTAATTTAATAACTTGTAAAATATTTTTGTTTTTTTCTAAACCTTACAATGATATCCTTAAAAACAACAACAAGAATCACATGACAAACTTTTAACAACATTGAAACTATTAAAAGTAAATTATACTGTAGAAAGAACAAACATACATAATATATGTATATGTGTATATTTAAGTAAAATATTTTCCTGGTGTTTAATTAGTATTTTAAGCATTCTCTTAAGTAGATTTAAAGTTAAATTGAGTGAAATAATATTCTTAATACTGGACATACGTATTTATATATTATATAATTGCATATATATTGAATCTGTATACACATATATATATATAAAATGAAAATATACGAGTATTCAACAGTATGTTTTAATATATCTTTTTTTTTTAATATTAAAATACATACTGCATTCAAAACTTTTTTTTCTTATATACAATTAAAGACATTTGGTCCTTTTCCATTTTTTTTTTCGGCAAATTTTTTTATGTATAATTACCATTTCTAAATACCATTTTAATTTTATATAAAGTTACAAAAAAGAAACTTTAATACAAAAGATATTTGTTTGATTTGGTACAGGCAATCTTTACGAAATTTAAACAAGACGTTTAACTTTAATTTAAACTTTATTTAGATAATATCAGAGCGCTTGAATTCTATTCTACAAAAAACTATAAGGTGAACATTCTCTGTATTTGTTTAACTTTATGTCTCGGTTATTTTAGCATTATTAAGTCGTTATAGGATTCAAAGCATAATACAAGACTTTTCTTGAAATGTCAAAGAAAAATTTTATGGGTTTTTGTTTTAAACAATATTTAGCCTTGAAATTTTTTTAGTTTTAAAAATTTGATAACTTATTGTCTCAATATTTAGAATTAAATTTTATGAACATAAATTTTATAATCATATAATTAGATTTTATGAACTTTACAAATGAACTTTTTTCAAATTATTCGCATTTAAAAATCCCCCCTCGCATTATTTCACGAAATATCCAATTGATGACGTCATGGTTAAGGCGACAGTTTTTCAATCGGAAGGTCCTAAGTTCAAACTCTGGTTAGATCTTATTAAAAAAAATAAGTACTAATTCCTTATCGTAAAAATGCACTTCGTTACTGAAAACAAAATAGTAATAATAACAGATGGATTCATTATTCCCTTTCAGTATCACTTCCAAAATCAAAGTTTCTGTACCCCTGACCTATTCTTTCCCATTTCTTCTCCAAAACACTACTTTGGCAGTTAAGGGTTTTCACTGCATTATATTGGCTAAAGATGTAGGTTGCTTTTATCAGTAAGAATCTGACACTATCTTCCAAGAAGTTAAGAATCTTTTAAGAATCTTCCAAGTGGATATTATTCGTGTCCTTGGAAGATTCTCATCCCCCTTAGGAGAAAAAAATGAAACAAATGAGACCAATGTCAATCTTATATAATAGTTATACCATGTGATATCAGTTTCTTTGTAAAACTTCTTACAGTATAAATATTTATTTTTTAACAAATTATTCATTACAATACAAATTTTCTTCTAAAGAAGCAAGTTTCAAAATATATAAATAAAACTCTTAAAAAGAAATATATAAAATTCACATTATATTCAAAAATTATGATACTTTTATTTGCTATCTTCAAAATTGAAATAACAGAAAAAGTTTTAACAACACCGATTATTACACCTATGAAAATTGAATTTGTTATATTATAAATCTTTAAAAGTTTAACTAATTTCATATTTACTATATCTAATATAATAGTAATATTTTATATATACATATATATATATATTATATATATGTATACTCATATCTATGAAATAAAAATAAATTATTTAACCATATCTAATTTAAAACTATAACACTAAATCTCAGTTATTTTTATTGTTATTATTATTGTTATTATCCTGAACTAAAAGAACAAGAAAAAAAAATACAATAGTGTTTTTCTAATATACTGAGATTAGAATGCTTAAACATTTATACATAGTTAAGTTACCTTTAAAAAATTTATAAAGATTTTCTAAAGTCACGCAATAAACGTATTAAGAAGCACTGATTATAAGAATGGAAAACTTCACAGGTGTACCATTAAAATGATAATACATTGACATTTAACTTTTTTTTTCACTATCAATATAAAAATTCCGAAAAACACCTTGGAAAATATGTGTAGCAAAAAAAAAAATACTTATCTTTATCCCTATAAGAATACAAAATAGTGTCAAAAATTCATTACAGGTGACATACTATATATATTAAAATATAATATTGTATCTGTTACGTGTTTATAACTGATAACACTTTCTTTTTTTTTTTTTTTTTTACTCTAACAAATTAAAATAAATAATATAAAATTCGAACGAGAAGAATGAACATTAAATAATTTTCTTTTCAATCAACTTTAGTATCTATGTATCTAAATAAAAAAGGATGCTATTAAAATGAAAATATTAATTATGGATATATTATATTGTTATAATTAATATAAGGTTTAAAATTCAATGATTGACGAGAATTCATTTCATATGCAATTCAAAATTTTCAAAATAAAAAAAATATTTTAAAAAATATATAATTGTTTTCCTCTTTGATTCATTTTTATGTTAATCAACAGAAAATGATTTAACAATATTAAGATGAGTAACACAAAAAAATAATTATAAATTTTAAATAACATTTATAGAAATACTTTAAAAGCTTAGAAGACTCCTCTGAGACTAGATCAAGACAAACAAAAATTTCGTTTTGACCCGTCAATTCATCCCGACACGAAAGTCTGTTCAAAGATGATAAATGTTTTAAGTAATTGACTTTAAGCTACACAAGAATGGAATTAATTATACAATGGAAAAAAATGAGAAGAATTTTAAGCGTCGATTTGTTAAAATTTTGTTTATGTGCGAATGATATCAATATTCTTCATAAAGTTAAATGCCAAGGATCTTAAAAATGACTCGTAGCAAATTTTTGTTCATACAAGTTAATCTATTTAAGACGTTGAGTGCCACTTGTATCACCGGTGAACATCACTCAAAAGTTTCAAAATCCTTTGCTCACCAGTGAACATAAAAATAAACTTGCGTTAAGTTTCACGTGTATTACCGGTGAACATTTCTGAAGGTTCTAATAAGCCCGAATAAATTTATGATACTGTTTTTTTAGCGCTAAAAATTTTCACAAGTGATACATGTGGGACTTAACGTAAGATTTTTTTTATATTCACCAGTGATCATTGGATTTTGAACCTTTTCAATAATATTCACCGGTGATACATGTGGGACTTAACCTAAGTTTTTTTTAAGTTCACTGGTTCACTTTTTGCTATTGTCAATTTATTTTGGTTAAACTATGCTAAAATCATATGCTAAACTATGCTAAAATCATTTTTAATGAAATCGTTATCTTTGAAGTAATCATTAAAGGAAATTCTAACTTATTGACATAATGTTTTACAAAGTAGTGTGTGTGTTAACACATCCACTGATACTCCAATTTTGGTTTGTAACATAGAAAAACAATCTTGTTTTTTTTGGTCTACGGATACAATAATTCATTTTCTTAAAAGCAATCAAAGTGAAATTCATTCTTCCCAGAAAAGTATTATCTAAAGCGAATTAAAGGTTCCAGAATTAACAAAACTAATTTTAAAAAATCTAATATTAAAACAATAATTATAATCTAGCAAGATGATGGAAAAATCCGTATTAAGTTACTTATATTTCACAATCTCATAAAACAGCTAACGATCGTCTTAGCAAAATAATAAATGAAACAAATGTTATATATTCATTTTAGCGTGGGCCCGTGAACTGAAATTTTTTTTTTTTTTAATCTTAATCTTTTAATTTTGTTTTCTTCTTTAAAATTTGTTTTAAAACATATACATGCATACATTGATACATATATACATACGCATTCTGAAAAATGCATATTACTCTGACTTTTTAACCCAGCTAAAATTTCAATAACAAAAAATTTAAAATTATAGCGACTGTCATCTTTAAAACTACGTTACACAAATTTTTAAAACCCCTGAATTTAAAAATAACTCTAAAATCTCTTCTATCATAATTAATTTTTTCTATACATATTCCAAAATTCAAGTATTTAAAATAGGTGACGGGTAAGTGGCAACCCTAAATGCCTAATTTTTGAAACTCTTGGCAAAAAATAAGAATTTTGGTAAACAAAAAAAAAAGATTTTTAAAAAAATAAGATTTAAAAAAGATTTCTATACGCTTCCATTAACTTTCAATTAATTAAATTTTATTTCACTTAAGAATACAAAAAAAAGTTAAAGATAAAAAATTGAATTTTATATAATATTGTATTCAAATTTAATTAAAAAAAAAAAAAACGAAACAAAAAAAAAGAAATATAGGTCGCTATTTTTAAAAATGTTTAAAGACATAATTTATTTATAAATTTTTGTTTTTTTTTTGTTATTGGTATTTAACAGAGGAGTCAACAATGTCTCATAAATTATAGATGGTAGCATATTTTTAATCTTTTTTTTTTTTTTTTTTTTTTAATTTTTTGC
Organism: Poecilobothrus nobilitatus; assembly: GCA_947095535.1. NCBI lineage: Eukaryota > Metazoa > Arthropoda > Insecta > Diptera > Dolichopodidae > Poecilobothrus > Poecilobothrus nobilitatus. Next base: position 263,855,473 of record OX352774.1, on the reverse strand, counting down.
CTCCGAGAAAAAAATTAAAGATACTATCTAATATATTTTAATATTAATAATTTTTAATATATCATAATGAAAAATTTCATATTTATTACCAAACCAACAATTTTACTCTTAACTTAAAATGAAAATTATGTATATTTTATATTACATTTTTTATTTTTCTGTTTTTTTTTTTTTTTTCAGATTCAAAATTTAATATTTAATATCAACCAACACACCACCACCACCACCACCACCCGTTGACAATTATTAATATACATGTTTATCAAAACTTTAAATAAGAAAAAAAAAAAAAAAAAATTATATAATATACAACCATTTAAAAATTGAAATTATGAAAAAAAAAAATTTTTAACTTTTATGTTTTATAATACTGATTCTAATATATTATATACTGTACTTTTATATACTATATACTTATATACTATACTTTTTATTTTACTACTATACTTCAATACATTAAAGAATTTTTATATAGAATATGGATATCTATCTATATTATTTACTTAAAATTATACTATAAATAAATTTATATATTATATGACTATAGTATATATGTATGTATGTTTATTTATATGCATGTTTTATAACTTTTCTTAATTTTCCATTTGAGAAGTTTTTCAAATAAAAAATGATTTCTGTCATTTTTAACTCTTAGTTGTCTATTTTTTTTTTTTTTTTTTTGTTAAGTTTTTTCTCTCTTTATTTTTTTTTTGTCTCTTTATACATATTTTTTTTTTATTTTTTAAAATATAATTTTGAATTTTAAAATTTACGCAGCGTAAAAACCTAAGGTTTATTGCACCATAAATTAATTTTTATTTCGAAATTATCTATTTCACGCAATTTAAAAAATAAACTTTTTAATTCATTTTTGTTGTTTTTTTTTAATTTTTTTTTATTTTTTGTTTTTTAATTTTGGTTACAAAAAATAAAAAAGAAAAAATAGAAAACTTTTCACATTCTGATAATATGAAATGAAAAACAAAATAAAATTTTGGTTTTAACGATTCAAAAATTATTACGAAAGTTTTACTTTTTGTACACTATTTATATGAAAAGTTCATAAATAAAAGAAAAATCAAAAAATGAGAACAGTTAAGGAAAATGCTTTATAAAAATATAAATGAAACTTTTTTTTTTAATTTTTTAATTCAACACAAAAATAAAATATTAAATAATAAATAATATACTCTAAGGAATATATTTATGTGCAAATATATTATGAAATTTTAAAAACAAAAAGAAACTTAACGACATAATTCACTGAGCATTTTTTACCAGTTGTTTAATTAGAACTTCAAATCTATAACTTTTTATAAAAATTAACCAAAATGTTATATTAAGAAATCAATTTAAGCAGTTGTATATACTTTTAAATTAAATTTAATGTCAGTGATAATTTAACAGCTTTGGTCTAGCCATAGTTCTATCCGAAAAGTTATTTCTACCAATTTCTATACTAATGACAAATTAACAACTCTATCAATATAAAAATAATAACTGTAAAAGTATAATCATCTTAATATTGCAATCTTCATCTGTGATTATCGAAATGTTAGAAAAGTTAGAATGTAAATTTTAAGTTTTTTACTAAATGTTTTATACTTTGATTAATTTTAATTAAACAAAAGAAATCATAGCAAAATATTCTAAATGTCAAATTGTCAACGAAATAGCTATTACCTTTCGGTAAAAAACTATCTAATGCTACAAAAATGGTGATCACTAAGCTCTAAATATTAAATGTTAAAATTTTTTAACAAAATAAGATGTACATTATACACAAGATATTTAAATTATTCAATGATTTCCTTAGGAGTCGTTTTCAAGTATTAATTCAAATATATCATATCAAAAATTCTTCAAAAGCCGAAAATATGATATCTACGGAAATTTCTTATTTAAAACTTAGAAAATACTAGAAAACACTAACCTTTAAAATAAATTTAATTTTTTTATCCTTTTACCCTATACTGTAATTTTTGAACATACAGATACAGTGAATCAAATTACACTGTTACTTTCTAGTTTTTTAATATTTTCTTTAAAAAAAAAAAAAACAAATTTATAATCGGTTCGTATCTTTATTATTAGAAAACGAATAATAGTTTTTTTTCTTTTTCTTTTTTTTTTTTTTTTTTTTTTGATAAATATTATGTTTCATTGGTAGATACATATTTTAATCATGTATATTTACATGTAAAAGAATATAATTTCAAATAAATACATATGAAAAACAAAAAAAAAAAAAAAAGACGCCATATTATATCCTGAGAAATCTGTTTAATAATTTAAGTATGATATTCAAAAAAGAAGAAAAAAACAAGGTCTTCTTTTTCATCGCAGCAAAATAAGAAAAATAGTCAAGGATATTACATATAATCATTCAAGTACGTTTTTTTTTTTTTTTTTTTTTATATTCTCAAAGTATATTTTATATGTGGTGTGTCGGTACAATTGCGAGTACAATATGAGTAGAGTAAAAAATTTTTAGAAATATATTCCACAAATACTTTCGAATATTTAAAAGAAGAACCATTAAAAAATGTATATGTGATTATAATATACTGAAGCAAAAATAAATGCAGTTGACTCAAGTCAGGAATTAAGCAAGATACAAAATCGATTTGGTTAGAAATATAGATGACCTAAAAGATCTTTCTTTGCTTCTTTGAAATAAAAAAAAAAAAACTAACACGTAAAATACTGAAGTAAACGGTCATATATAGATGGAAAAAGAAAAATGTTAAGTCTTCTTAAAATTAATACAAAACACCATCAAGGATTGAATGTAAAATGTATTTTATTTGTAAAATATTTACAAAATTTCAGTAAATTAATTTCAAGGATCATAATAATCACCTTTTAATGGTTAATATAAATAAACATTTTGTCAATTTCATTAATATTCCACTTATGTACCAACATTGGAATCTTTCCTTTGACTTTACATCCGATAGATAATGAAAATTAAATCCTTTTAACAAAGATTTTTGTTATTCGGTTAACCTGGTAATAAATTTAAGGCAACTGAAATTATTTTAATATAAAAGAATACAGATTGTAAAATATACACTTTAAACGAAAACGCTATTATATTTTTGCTCACAAATGTAAATAAAATATATTAATAGCATAATACCATATCGCGAATAATACTTGATTGTATTTGTTTGCATTTTTATTTATTTTTTTGTTTTTTGAAGCATCAAATTTATTCATAACATTTCTTACCGCAAAATACATTATCAAAAAAAAAACAAAAAAAAAAAAGAAATGCTTTCACTTAATACTGTATAAAGCAGAAGAAAGAGGACTAAAGAATTTTTCTCAGAAGAATAAATTTGTACGCTATACAAAACAAAAAAAAAAAAAATTCATACCCTTAAAACATAATTTTTATTATTATTATTATTATTATTATATGTTGTATTTTATTATATTTTTTCTTATATTTTTATTTTTGGTTTATATCAGAATCTTTTGTAATATTATAGTACAACACTTTTAAAACTAACCCTAAAGGACATTTTTCATTATCCTTTCTATGTTATTATTGTTTTTTTTTTTTTTAATTTTTGTTACATATCATATTAGCTTCTTATGTGCTTACTTATACGACTGTATTATATTTTCAAGTTAAACACGTTTAAAGTAAATTTAGAAATAAACAAAATCGACACAAAAAAAAGGAAAAAAAAACAACAAAATATTTAATCTAAAGATGGATTTGGGTGTAATGTTATTTCTACATAAATTCGTTTTAAATACCCACGATTTTTTTTTTTATACAGAAAATCATCAAAAGTTTTTATAAAGTTAATTTGTTTTTGATTAATCGGCTTACCAACTTGAATTTAAAATTTGTAAAATGGAGTAAAGTTCCCAGAATGTGTAAATTAATTTTTGATTTTGGTACTGCAATATAAAAAAAAACAAATTGTTTCTAATGAAAGGTAAAAGATGGACAAATGATAAAAGTGAGCGAAAAAAACCTAGAAATTATGAAACAGATTTCTCAGGATATAATATGACGAAAATACAGTTCGCAAATTTCCTGCATATTTATTAAAAAAAATAATGCAATTGAAAGGATCTATTCTAAGAAATATGAAAGCGGAATTATAAGATGACGCAAAAGCAAAAGCTCTGTAAAATACGAATAAAAGCGCCAACGAATAACTAAGGCAAGTGATGAATAAGCAATACTTAAAAAATAATCAACAACTTTAACTAAACCACAACAATCTTTTAAAATTAAATCCAGGATGGTGGGAAATTAAAAGGCAGAAGCAAGGCATAAATGTGGTATAATCTATGTAAAAAAAGGTTCTAAAAACTGATATTTTCTGTGTTAAATAACTTCAAAAATTATCGTTTCTTTCTAAAACTCATTTATTTTTGAAAACGGAAAGATAATTTTGTATTTCATTTAAATCAGTTGATGACATAGAAGTTTTAATTTTCTTTTATTTTATTACTCTGGTCATAACAAATAATGAGATGTGTAATCTACGCCTACATTTGAAAATAAACATTTGAAATGCGTACTGAAAAGAGTCGAAATTAATTTCTTTCTTTTTTGTTATGTTTTGTTATGGTATTTTTGTTATGTTTTGTTATGGTATTTTTTTTTAATAAATGGCCCTTTACGATTTTTAAGATTTCTGTTAATAATGTTAATGATTATGTTTAATACCATTTACTTATTATTGTTGCCAGACCTCTTCTGAGTCTCTATTGAGTTAATCAATATCAAAATTTTTCTTCGTTTATATTTTATTTTATAAATTTTATCAAATTTGTAACTTATATAATTTTAGAAAGATTTTTTTTTAAATAAATATTTGAGACCATTATTTCGATAATATTTATGTAGCAATCTTTCTATTGTTATAACAATTTTACAAAAGCGGTCATGCCTCAAACTAGGTTTTCGCGGTGACATGGAAATGCCTTAAAAGTTTTTCTGGTTCACCGACCAAATACATTTTTAAATACTGAAAATTTTTAACAGAGCTTAAAGAATTATTTAAGTAAACCATAGTTCCAAAGAAATCGTAAAATGTTGACCATTTCTTATAATGGCCTTCAAATTTTTCAAGGTTAAATTTTGGCAAATTCACACCACATTCTGAAAGAGAGTTCTGTGTCGGGTTTTGACTCCTTTTTTTTTTCTTGCCGCTCCTATGAGGAATATAGTGCATCCACTAAGTCATTTATTATTAATACTTGAGTGAGCTTCAGTTTCTTGAATTATTGATTTCACTAAGCCGTTGATTACTCGGCTGTAGCTATTGTACAAGACTACAATGTTACTTTTTTATTTCTACGCCATCTATTATCTTATACAAGAATTATGGTTTATTATTATTTTTTATTACATATAGCTATTACAATATGATATTAATTATAATTGATAGGACATATTTTTAATTTTAATTATATTCTACACCATTGGCTGGAAGTGGTTAAGATACCGGCTCCCTCCCCGGAACTACCAGCTCGTTTTGACTCTTAACCCTCTCATTTGTGTCCTCTGGAAAGACCTTCTTACATCGCTGTTCATCATTTCATAGTTTGTTTAAAAGAACATTTCTTGTGAAAAAATATCTTCCTCAAAATACTTATACATCTTTTGACTATTTCCAGCAGCTATCCTTGTAACTAAAATAAATTCATAACCGAAAAATTATCATGAAAATCAATAATTAATTGTAATTTTAGCAGTGAAAATTGTTGTTTTTTAAACCGTAGCTTAATTATTTTCTGAAAAGATCTCTAATCTTATAATAAAGCTGTAATGTTGAAGAAATGCATATAAAAAAAATATATTAGAACTATACACATTAAACATTTTTTTTTTTTGTTAGAGTTCATTCCCCTGCTATATAAATGTAACAAGAAAATTAGACAGCTTTTCCTTTTCAGATGTGGTTGTAAAAGTCATAAGGGAGAATTGTTCTTATTACATATGTTTTAAGAACAACCCACACTTCCTCAGTGTTTACATCAACATATTTTATACGCTGCTACTCACTATAGCCCATCAAGACTCCTTTAATGATTTTTCTTTTATCTCCAAAGCTTGGCTCAAAAATTTTAATATATTGTTTTTATATCACCTAAGTAGTACCTAAAAATCCAGTATATAAAAATAAATAAATTTTCATAAAATTAAAATTATAATATTAATAAAACTAAGTTGTTTATATAATGATCCTACGATTGTTTGTATTAAATTGTAAAATCACATTTAAATTTTCCACGTTCTATATTTCAACTTTTTATACAACTAAAACGAGATTACAAAATAACATTGTAAAAAAAAAAGTTTAAAATGAAACAAAAAAAAAAAATGAGTTGAAACGTATCTAAAAAAAAAATGTGTAATTTTTATTCATTAATAAATATTAAAACTGTATTATCGCGTATTATAAAACAACATACTTACATATAATATTTATATAAATGATTGCATATAACATTCTATAGATATGCAAAGTAATTCATAGATATATTATTTAAGTGTTATTAGTACTATTATTATAAAAAAAAAATCTTTACTTTAGTATAATTAAAGTTATTTTAGCTTAAAACTTTAAAACTTTTATTTTATATTATATCTTTTGTTTTGACATACATATATGTAAATTTGAGACTATACTTATATGTATATATATATATAAAATATATACAATAGAAACTATTATTATTACGGATTTATAAAATCTTTTTAGTAAAATTTTCAAAGAAAAAAGAAGAAAAATATAATAGTTACAGAAAATTTTACAAATTATTATGGTCAAGATAACGATAAGACACAAAACTAACATAAATCTTAAGAATTTACTCTTTATAATAAATAAATATACATATATAGATGTGTGTATATGTTATATTTTTTTATAACTATTGTTTAAGTTTTGTTTTTTTTTTTTTGTTTTTTGTTTTAATATTTTTCTTTTAAAAAATATTTTCTTTTATGTATTGCATAATTAAAAATTTGTATAAAATCTAATGTACTGGGGAATGTTTTCCAGAAAAAAAAAAAAAAAGAAAAACATAAAAGAAACTTGAACATAATAATATATTAACGTACTAATAAGATATATTTTACATATACATACAATAATATAATTTATGATGCGAAAGAAAAACTTTTTGAAAAAACCTTGAAACTTTAATTTTTTTTTTTTTTTAGCTCATACTCGTATATTATAATAAATATTGGAAAACTTTTTTTTTTAATAAATTTATTTAAAAATTTTAATTTCCAATACCTTAAATTAACTAAAAATCATTAATAGCTTTATTTATAAAAGAACTATTTATACCCGTATAATAGTCCCGGGTATATTAAAATTGCTCCTCTGTTTGTAATACACTGAAATAAGGCTGATAGATATAGACTCAAGTATATGGATCGGATCAGAATCGAAAAAAATAGTTGATTAAACTTTGTCCGTCAGTACTTCTATTTGTCGCTTACTATTAAATGATTCTGTTAGGTCGTTAGTAAAGGTTTTGGAATGATAATGGTTTAAAGATAGGTTCAAATCTGCGCTGAAAGAATTTATTTTTTTTTTTTTGTTATACACATTATGTTTTCATTTTTGAAAAAATATATGTACCTACATAATGTGTATTATATTAATAGTTTACATATTTACAAAACTTATAAAATTAAATGAGACAAAGCTGACCATTTATTAGACCAAAGCTTGAAGTACCCACCACGCATTTTTTTATTTCCGTATAATAGTCTAATTTTAAAAAGCGAAGCGATAGTATATTGTATTTTGAACAGTATAAAGGTTGTAGGAGTATTTTAAAAGTTGACAAGGGCAACTGTGTTCTTCCTCGTTTTTTTTTTTTTAAATTTAGTTCTTTGAAAATGATTTTTTTAAAGAGTTATTAGGCATTCAATGCTCGTCTAAAATGCAACAACTTTATATAATTTGTATCAAATCTTTTTTATCTTTCAAGTAAATTTTTTTTTAGTTTTGGAAAATTTCGCAAGAAAAATTTAAATTTTGAATTAAATTAGTTTAATACTTTAATTAAAATTCATTAATATTTTACTTTAACACCGAAATTCATTTTGATTTTAAACGAACTTGGTTCAAATCTCATTGGTACATAATTACTTCACAATTAGAAATGCTTTGATTTTAATAAATATTATGTATAAAATAATAAATATAAAGCATAACGTAAAAGAACAATTTCAATTTATTCTTATAACTCACAAATTGTGATAAGAGGCATAAGAATTGTATGTATAGTTGTAAAAAAAAAATTTATTAAATTTAAATGACTTAAAAATTTTTTTTTCATTTTTTTAAATACATATCTACATACATACAAAATTTATGTACATACAAAAAATCAAAACAAAATAAACTGCAAAAAATACTAAATTGTGCAATAAAAACTTGTTTGTAACATACTATACATACATCTGGACAGGCTTATTTTTTTATCTGAATAATAGAATATAAAAATCTTATTTAAAGTAAAATTGGACATATAAATTTACCTAAATTATAAGTTCAAAACTAGATTAAAGTTTTTACTGGACAAGAAAAATTAAATAAAATTTCTTTAATCTTAAAAAATATTTTAAGTAACTAATCATTTTTTTGTTCAGAATTCACATGAACTATTCAATTAATCAATTATACCTATAGCTAGAATTCCTTAAATGTTTTTTCTCTTAAACTTTAAACAGTTTAAATTTTTATTTTATTTATCTCGATCAAAAAGCACATATAAATTTCTTTAAATTAATTAAAAGATTTGTAAAATATATTCTCTAGGTGCTGCATTGCATTTCGAGTATCTATAAAAATATATTCTTTTGAAACCACTTAACTCAATTCCATTCACAAAATAAATATGAGCAACAGAAACCTTAAAAAGTTTTTTGATATTAAGTATTGTCTTACATTCAGAAATTTTAAAATTTCTCCATGGAAATTCTTAATATTTATTTCACGCAGTTTCTTTTCAAAAGTTAAATTTCTTAAATATACAACAATATTTTTTGTATTGTTGCACTTTTTATTCATTCATTTTATGCTGCATATTTCCAAATTTCCACTTAACACTCAAATTTACACACAACATTTTTAAATCTCTACAGGATTAAACAGAAACTAAAAATTTCCAGAAAAACAAAAACCGCAAAATGTGTTTTTAAATATATGGGGATAAAATTTATATTTTACATTAATAGAAGAAGAAAAAACATTATACAGGATAAATGGTGAATTAAATGAAGTAATGATTTTAGCGTAAGATTCTTTTAAATTATAAATTTTATCAGGTGAAATCTACAGGTTGTAACATTTAAATTATCACTTATGTTTTTTAAAACGTATCATACACAGAAGATCACTGAGGCAAAAGCGATGTTTTTAAATTCACAGGATATTAACTGTCAAAAACATCTTGTCTGGCCTGTAACTTTTCTTAGGAAGCGATATCCTGTTTTTTATTACTTCTGTTTTTCTTAGCGATAAGTATCACTTTTGCTAATGGGAATTTTCAAGGTTTTACATTTTAGATTTAGAATTTGAGAAAATTGGATTAATAGAAAAGTAAGTATTAAGAATAATCGAATTTTTGTTCTTATCGAATATTTTTGTTTAGGTTATGTTCATTATTTTTAGAAAAATATTAAAAATGGAAGGCAATTTTTCATCATGTTATTTTCATCTTGTTATTGTATTTTCTAATGTACCTATATTTTTACAAAAAAAAAAATATCTACAAAAAATGTTTAAAAATCTTTACTTTTTCAAAATAAAATAAAAAATTCAATTTAAAAAAAAAGCAATTTAAGAACAGCAAATATTACCAACATTGTGAACATTTTTCCAACAGTCTCAGAGAAGAAAATTTTTAACCTGCAGTGATACATTTTACAATCGCCTCTAATGACGTGTCTAAGAGAATATGGGTGATATTTCTGTACGAAAAATAATTGAATAATTTGAGTACCTCTTTTACGAAATTGACGCAAACTCTTCCTTTTTCTGTAATGATACTTTCTAAGCTCTTCATTTTAATAATAATTTTGGGGATGAAAATGAAGGAACGAATATTATCAGAGAGGAATGTTGAAGGATAAATTTAGTATAAAATTCCTTTTCTATGAAATTTTAGTTCCGATTTTGAATGTTGTCCTGAATTAGTAAGTTCTTAAAATATTTAAAACAACTATAACTATATATATATTTCATCTAATAGATTATTAGTGGATGTCCTATGCTCCTAATAGGGATAGAAACGATAAAAAAAAAATCAGTTTCATCTCAGTTGGGAAATGATTTTTTCTTCAAATTTACAACTATCTATTTTTTGTGCTTCACACACTTAAAAAGAAAAATTCCTATCTATAAAAAGATTTTAAGCTCCAAATAAAATGACTAATTTGAAATGTTCGAAAGAAGTCCTTTAGTTAAATATAGTTTAATCTATCTATAGAAAAAGAAAAACCAGACTATTTTCCTGAAAAAACTCAATAAAATTGAGTAATCATAAATGACTAGAATTTTACGCCTAAAAAAGATATATTAAAAACTCACCTAGTTAATTTAATATAAATGAACATTACAGTAATTATTAAATTATCTAAAGGACAATTTTTGTAAAAAAGCAAAATTAAAAAATTTTCTCGTATTTTTTTTCTAGCACCAAACTTTTTTATAGTATAAATTTTTATTAAAATCTTTTAAGAGCAACACAATTCCAAATTTTTTAACACATAAAAAAAAAAGTTTTAATTTAATTATTCATAATAAAATTACCACATATGTATGATCATTCTTAATTATTATACCATAAAACAACCTTGGTAAACACGTAATTCCCTAACCTTAAATGATGCACCATGTTTTTAAATTTTTTAGGAAAAACATTTTTCAATATATTTTACAGCATCTCATAATATTGGTGTATGTATATATATATTTATATATATACCTGAATTTGTAACAAAGAAAAATATTTTTCTTACTACTTTTATAAGTTGGTGTGTTGATCGTGAAATCTAAGACTTTATGAATTTGGGAAAGAGAATAATATTTTAAGAAAACTAACACCAAGGCAGAGAAAAATCAAAATTATTATGAACAACATTTCATAAACCAAATTATGTGTACAGTTATGGTCAAAAATATGTATACATATAAAAAAAGAATTATAGCCTTTTCATTTTCTTGATAGAGAAGCAGTTTCCTATGGAATTATAATTACTTATTTTTGAAGGATAATTTTGCATTTGATCAGAAAGATTTTTAAAGCAGCTTTGAGTGGATCACATATTATGTTCTAACAATTGACAGAAGAATGAAAAATTTAACGTAGAGATTTGCAATATTACAAACTTTAATTAACTAAAACTAAATCAGTGTAAATGTATTATATATAATAAGATTTCTGTAATTTATGAATTATTTTTATTTCCTTCTAAGTCTTCAAATATTCGTTTTCTCAAACTCTTAACTCTTATTTTATTCTTAAATAATATTGAATTCTAAAACTTCTGTCCAATCATCATCATAATAACTAATCATCATATAACTAATAGAATTTCAGAGTAAGTACAAGAAGGAAGTACCAAAGATCTGACAGTACATGCACAATTAATGACTACCAATTTCGCCTGATAACCTAAAGACTTTTAAGTCACTCCAAACTCGTAATCCGACTTGTTACCCGTCTTTTTTTCAAATCTGATTGTATATTTAAATATTTATCATTTATTGAATATTTATACATCACCAATATTTAGATCTGAATCATTTCGATTTGAGTCATTATTGAATTTGCAGTCTTTTTCGATTTTTTTATTCCCCAACCAGTCAGCTTAAAAATAATAAAAAGAATCAGTAAAAATATTTCTTACATATTGTATTTTATTTTCTACAAATTTTTTATATTAACATTTTCTGAGATTATCAGATAACTCGTATAGAGAAAAGAAATTTTTTATTCTGCAACTGTAGATATTTACATCAGATATAAAAGTGTATATTGATGTGCAAAAAAATAAATAATTTTTGCCATTTTCTTAAGAATTAAATAAGTTTTTTTCAAAAAAAAAAAAACATGATAGAATATGTATTTAAAGATACATTTAATGATACATACATAAAAAAATATTAAGAGGGTAGAATAGAAAATCAACACTAGGAAAAAAAGTAGAAGAATTTTTTATAATTCTTACAGATAAATAGAAGACTTATATATTTATATATCGAACATATATGTATATATAGTTATACATATGTTATATAATATGAAAATAAGCAGACAATTTTATGAGAAATTACCTGTCGTTTTTTGTTTATAAAACAAAAAGAAAAACAAACATGTTTTGCGGTTTTAGACTTAAACCAGCCGAAATAAATTTGATTAATTTTCATGTTATTTCAGTTGACGATGACGAATTGGTGACATCATTGTTCTTTTACCACAAATTTTAATTTTTTTTTTTTTTTTATTTTTGTTTTTTTACCATTGTTTTGTAGAAGGGAAGATTTATATTTTCTTAGTAGAAAAGATGTCTCTTGATAAATATTCAAATAAGATCTATACATATATTATATGTATAGAAATACATATACATACATATACATACATAGCATAATCTCAGAAGTTTACTCTTGAGATTTTCTTGTTAAGTGTTTACATAGTATTATTATAGTGTTTGTTTTTATTTTTTTTTTTTATTATTTTATTCAGATAATGCAATACCGACTTTAAAACTTAAGAATTTTAATTTTTAAGATCTTAAATGCACATTTATATAAATAACTGTAATTTAGAGTTACCAGTTGTTCATTATAATTTGATAGAATATAACAATTAATATAATAATCATATTATTATAATCTATGATTTGTTTAACGTTTAATTAATAAAGTTAAACAATTATTTAACTTTATAAAGTATTCTGAAAATTCTTATAATTTTAACTTGAATTCCGAAAGAAATTTGAGTTAAAAGTGCAGTGAAAACAATAGCAACAACAAAATTTTAAGTAAATTTAAATAGTATAGAAATTTTATGGCCGATTAACATGTTCTACATAAAAATAATGTGTACAAAATATTGGATTTTAGAAATTATAAAATATAGTCATAGTAGGGAAATCTTTTAGGGAATAATAAAATCATTTAAGCAGCGTTTATCATTAGTTCAAGTTTATGATAAGGGTAAACATTTTAAATTTAAAATTAGTACCAATATTCGGCAACCCGAATATATTATCTTTTATAAGTAACATAATTGTTTGGTTCTGCGCATATAATCTTTATAAATTATTAAATTCTTTAAATTTAATTATTGCAACAGAAAAAACAAACACAAAAATTAAAAGAAAATTCACTCTTACAAATAGTATTAAAAAATAAACAAATAAAACTATAAGACATGGTAAACTTCTTTTTTAAAACTTTATTTTTTTTTTTCTTAAAAATTTTACATTTTAAGTGATTTCATGATAATTTATTAAAGGAAATTCAAGTAATTTAAAAAAAAAAAAAAAAAAAAGATAAAGTATTAGGTATTATCAGAAAGTGTTTGGGATTAAAGAAAAATTTTATAAAATTAAATTGAATTTATAATAATACTTACTCAAAAGTAAAGTGGTAAAGGAAATTTTGTAGTATTTAAAAAAAGAAAATAATTTAATAAAAACTTTAGAGCAAAATTTTAATTAGATATTTTTCTAACTTTTAACTTTAAATTCAATTAACTTTTAAAATATAATGAAAATTTCAAATTTTTATTTGCAAAATATTTAAGGAAAACGCCTTAACGTATGCAAAAGTTAAATAATTTTTTTATTTTAGAAATCTATAAACCAATTTCTAAATTTAAGCTCTATAAAATATTTTATAACTAAAGATTTATTTTTTATCTCATTTTCAAATTTTAATTTTAATTATTAAATTTATTCTACACTCTTTTAATAATTTCTGATATCACAACGTTTTATTAGACAATTATTTTTTACTTAATTCAAAAGTTATATATTTAAGTGCTACAGTCTTACAATATTTAGACTTATTAAATATTAACTTAATTCTAAATTATAAAATGTGTCCTGTGTTAACAAAAATACATTGAAGTTTTTTCATAATTGAAAAGAAATTCTGACAGTTTATAAGTTCTTTAGTAATAAATATCATTAAACCATAAGTTTTCATTTAAATAGATTTTTTATTTTAAGTCATATTTAATTATTTTTATTATTTTAAAATAATTTCTATTATGAAATTTTTTTCTAAAACAAACTGTCTATATTTTCTAAAACAAACTGTCTATATTTTCTATACATTCATTATACTTTTATATTTCTTCTTTAAATATTCCTGACATGCTATAAAAGAACTAAGCCGCATCTAAAATAATTGTTTAGATGAAAATGACAACTACTTCTTCTCTGATCGTCAATCAATTTTTACTATCCAACATAAAATTAACTGAAACTGTATCCTTGTATAAAATGAATAAATTGAATACAATAATAATTTTATCTTAATATAACATCAAATTGTAATATATATTTCAATTAAATAATCTGAATTAATAAAAAAAAAAACTATTATATTAATTAAATTGTTTTTTGTAATAACATTTTAAAAGGACCACAAATCATTTATTTATAATATGAGATAGTTTTTTTCCTTCATATTATATAAAATATAATAAAATAAAATTTCATTTCATTTAATAATTGAAATCATTAAATCTAAATAACATTTGAAAAAAATTTGATCATCTGCTGACAGCTTTTATTATTCAAATGTCCACTATTATTTTCCAATATCAAAAATTTTAAAACAATATTATGACATATTATATTTTTAACAGAAATTTCATGAAATTGATTCATAAAAAAAATATTCACTATTATTGCATTTTTTTATTATATTTCAACAGACCATGAATTCAATATTAGATATATTTGGTTAAATTATAAAATCTATTCAAACCAAACTAAATCCTATCATATTTAACAAAATAAAATAAGAAAAAAAATGGAAATTTCGAAAACATGACAAACAATTCAATTCAAAATTAAAGGACAATTTATTCTTCTTCCTTGTTATACAACAAATATTTGTTGTTATACAACTAAACATATTGCTAACAATTTTGTATTAAAATTTTAAATATAAATTTTCCTTCAAATCACTTTTATTATATTAAAAAAAAAAACAAAAAAAAATTAAAAAAAAAAAAAATCGCGAACTTTAACTTTACTATTATTTTTAAAAACTTTTTATTTGATTTGTAAAACTTTCGAGGCCATTTTCAATAAAAAGTAAATAAAAAAAAAAATTATTTTTTTTTTTAAATTATCCTTGATGAAAATTTGTTTGATTTTTAAAATAAATTGAATATAGTAACATTTACATTACCCATTTAGTGACAGAAATATTGTTATTTCAATATACTTTAATTAAAAATTCGTTTACAATCGTTTTTAAAATTTACATTTATTTTAACTAAAAAAAAATCTTTTAGAATTCAATTCTATTACAAACTATAATCATTTGCTTATGCATATTTATATCAAATGTTTATACAGATGGCAATAATATCATTGTAAAGGCTAAACAGTAAACAAACTAGGAAACATTCTAAATAAGGATTTAAATACAATATGCAATTGGCTGGATTATAATGAACTCTGCATAAACGCTACAAAAATAAACCAATAATATAATATTTAAAACACAAAAAAATAATGAAAATATTACTCTTAAGATAAGTGATACAACATATCAAGGCGTAAATAGCGTTGAATATTTTAGAATGCTACTTGATAACAATTTGAAATAAGATAATCAATATCATATCGATAATATGAAGCAAAAACTTTTATAACCAATATGATAAGCTACTATAACAAGATCAGACGGTTTTTCTAATTATGCTGTACAGCTTATCTAATAATATAATGGCCATATTGTATCAAGAATAAGGTATTATAAAATATATATAGTTGGAATCTTTGCTCAAATTTTCATAGTAACCAAATTGCAGCTTTAATGAACAGAACCTTTAAAATTCTATTCAAATATAATCTTACAAATTGTATACTAATTATCGATATAAAAAATTTAGTAAATTAAACATAATCCAATTAATCTTCTTGGAAAAATTCAAATACATTATTTTAAAATTCTAAATAGTAATTTTTTATATTAATTTATTAATTGAATTTCATTTTAAACAAGGTAGAATGTAAACCAACGGTTTTTAAAAGAGCACATTTCCAAAACTCAATACAAACTGTTTAGAAGTGTGACTTGCACAAAAATTTGAAAATTTCTTATAAGAAAAAACGTGAAAATAGGACATTTTTGAAATTTTGAGGGGCCGTAAGTCCGGAATCCTATATAACTAAGAAAAGCCGTTAACACACGTAAAAATATATTATTGAACCTTTAATTTTCATGTCTTGCCGAAGAAAAATTTTTACAGGTGCCTAAGTTACAGGTGTCTAAAATTAGCAAATTTTCAATTTTTGAGACGTAATAACTCTTAAAAAGGAGGCGCTACCAAAAAATTTTCTGTGGAAACTTATACTTATTCTAAAAGTTCTTTCTCGTCTCAAAATTTCAGGTTCCTATCTAAAGGCGTGCCGGAGTTATGAAAAAAGAAATTTCATGCAAAATGTGGTTTTCACATAACGGTAAATTTAAATAGTAAATTTCAAAATATTGCATAATTTTGATATTGTTTTATATAGATAATAAAATTTTCGATCTTCTGGCGGTTTTAGATTTCAAAACTATTACGCAGAGCCTGAGATATATACATCTGAAAATTGGGCTTTTTTGCAATTTTGAAGAGCTGCAACTTTGGAACCCTTTACAATTAAAATAAACCTTTAACACACGTAAAAATATATTATTGTAGCTTTAATTTTTATATCTTTCAGAAGTAAAATATGTACAGGTTCCTAAGTTACAGGTGTTTAAAAATAGCAAATTTTCAATTTTTAAGCCCTAATAGCTCATAAACAGGGGGTGGTCCGAAAAAATTTTCTGAGCCAACTTATACTAATTCTAAAAGTTCTTTCTTGCCTCAAAATTTCAAGCTTCTATCTAGAAGCGTGCCGGAGTTATGAAAGTAGAAAAATCATGCAAAATTTGGTTCTCACATAACGGTAAATTTAAATACTAAATTTAAAAAAATTGTATAATTTTGATATTAATTTACAAAGTTAAAAAAAATACCTGTCGAATGACGTTTTCAGATTGAAAAAATCTTAAGCAGAACATAAGATATATGCATTTAAAAATAGGGCTTTTTCAAAGTTTGAGGGGCTGTAGCTCCGTAATGGATGGGGCTACATGAAAAAGTTGTTCCACAAAATTATTTTTTTTATGAGACCTATCCATGGTTAACATTTTTTTTCTCTATCTTTAACGGTGTAGAAGTTTTGTAAACAGACGGACGGACGGACGAACGGATAGAGTGAAACTAATAAGCACATTTTTTCAAAATTTTTTTGGAAATGTGCTAAAAATAGAAAAAATATACATAAATAAAATACTAGAAATAAAAATAACATTGAAATTCTTAAGATGAGAACCACAATGGAACAAAAATGTTTAAAATGTTTCATTCAGTATCAAAAGAAATTAAAGATAATCAAATTTTGGAAATATTTAGTAGAAAACTTAAAAATAATTAAATAATCATAAATACAAAAATTAGTTGTAATTATTAATTTTAAGTCTTTTTAGATTTAGTTAAAAAAAAAAAAATAATAATTTCTTATACATAATTTTATAAGTATTGTAAAATTATCTGAAATTAAATTAAATAAAAAAAATATCAAACAAAATCTCTCCCTAACTTTTTTACTACTTAACAGCCAAAAAAAAAACATCAATTTTCATATGTTCTTTAACTAACCTAAATGAGGGTGTCGCACCTTTCGCACTTGAGGTTCTAATCTAATCTGTTGAAGTAAGAGAATCATACCTTTCAAAAAAAACATTTCTAGTCTCTATCTAAAAGCGTGCCGAAGTTATGATGGTAGAAAAATCATACAAAATTTGGTTTTCACATAACTGTAAATTTAAATACCAAATTTAAAAATATTTTATAATTTTGATATTGATTTACAAAGGTAACAAATATTCCTGTCGAATGACGTTTTCTGATTGAAAATGTTAAATATAACATGAGATATATGCATTTAGAAATAGAGCTTTTTAAAAGTTGGAAGTGCTGCAGTTCCATAATGGATGGGGCTACATGAAAAAGTTGTTCTACAACATTAATTTTTTTTACGAGACATACCCATATGATTAAAATGTTTTCCTTTATCTTCGACGATGTAGAAGTTTTGTAAACAGACGTACAGATGAACGGTCAGAGTGAAATTAATAAGCACATTTTTTAAAATTTGTTTTTGGAAATGTGCTAAAAATATGAAAAAGTAAAAGCAGAAGACCCAAACTCCTAAACAACTCAATTATTTAAATTTCAAAACTTTTAAATTTTATTTATAATTATAATTAGAAATAATTATAAAATGTATCTACAATCACTTCACTTTCACCATATTATGAAAATTAATTTTAAATGTCTTGAAAAAAAGCCTATCGCGAACATGAAATTAAATTGACCCATAACTAAACTAATAAATAAAAATTAATACCGAATTGTGAATACAAATAATTTTTAGTTGTGTCTTGAAAAAAAAAATCTTTTATTAAATTAACATTAGAAATGTGTCGCAAAAATTTATAAATTTTATTTAAAATCTGGACTGTTTATATCCTATTAATCTCCTAAAACTCTTTAAATTTTAAAAATAAAATTAAAAAACAAAAAAAAAACGAGGAAGAATACAGTTGACTTTGTCAACTCTTAGATACCCGTACGAACCGTTAGTATGTTCACAGCCACTCTGCTTACAATATTATTTTTTTAATATTTTAGTATTTTAAAATAATTTGGGTGAATTTTATAATTTCTAGAACTATGGGTTGTACATATATTCAAACTATATGTTTATATGACCATTCTTCAAAAGCAGATTCTAACCTTCCACATAACGATTATCAATCCAAAACTTTTTCAAATATTCTATATATTATTCTCTCTTCAAATATTTAATACTAAGCGGTAAATGTATATTAAATTTACTAAGTACAAAACAGTAAATATAATTTTAAATATTATATTATATTATATTTAAATATTCCATTGACAGAATCATTTCTTATAAACACAATAAAATACATATGTGTATGTAAATACGGCGCTATATAATATACATCTATACTCTTATCATTCATTCACTAGTGACATATACGATATGTAAATAAACATGATATTATATAAGTATGTATATATATTAATATCATATAAATAAAAATTCTTCAAGCAACCGTTATGTTGTTTATTTAATTACATTTTTTTGTACTACGCATTATATCCTCAACAATTTCAAATTATCGAGTAAAACAAAATGCAAAAAATTCGTTAGAATTTGTTAGAAAATTTGAAAAAATCAAGTAACACTTTCGTCGATTATAAAGTAACCCTATATTATTAAAAAAAGTTGTTAACAGAAATAAAAATATAATGTTGGAGCTTTAATTTTTGTGTATTACTTCAAAAAAATTTTAACAGGTGTTCAAGTTACAGGTGTTTACAAATAGGAAATTTTCAGTTTTTGACCCCTTACAGCTCCTAAACGGGGGGTGATACAAAAAAATTTCTGAAATGACTCATACTAATTTTCAAAGATCTAACTTCTGTCAAAATTTCAAGTTTCCAACTTTAACCGTTTAGAAGATGGAAGGGTTAAAGAATTTTGCAAAATTTGAGTTTCGCATAACGGTAAATTAAGACACCGTATGCCAAAAATATATATTTATTGTATATACACTTTTAAAGCTAATGAAAGTAGTAATCGTTTGGCGTTTTCCAAATGAAGATATACCTTATAGAACTTGTGCTATAACAATTTAAATATAGAGCTTTTTTGAACCTTTGGGGAGCTGTAGCTCCGTAACGGGTGGGGCTACAAAAAAAAGTTATTCAAAATAAAATTAATATTTTTGTGAGATCTATCAGTAGTTAAAATTTCATAGCTCTATTGCAAAAAAAATGTGGGGATCTAAAAGTTAGGTGTTCGAGAGCTACCCTAAGGCTTGGTCCAAACTCAACCAAAAAAAATAGGGAACCTACAAATTACTCCCAAAATATTTTGTGTAAATTTCAAGATTCTAGCTTTCTTAGTTTTTTAGTTAGCGTGCTGACGGACGGACGGACGGACGGACGGACGGACGGACGGACGGACGGACATGGCTCAAAAGTCTTAGAATTTTTTTCTGATCCGATCCATACCTTTGAAGGTATATCTAGCTCGCTTATTTCGAGGTGTTACAAACGGAGGAGTAATTTTATTATACCCGATCCTATCGTACGGGTATAATGATAAATTTTATTTAATTTTTAACTGACTTAAATAAAATAAATAAAAATTTGGAAAAAAATTGTTAAAACAAATGAAGGTCATTAAAATTATACAATATAAATCATAAATTCTAATAGAGGCTTACTCAATTTTTTCCTTATAACCAAATTACAATTTAATGTTTCTTTGAGTCTAAAAAGTCACGATCCAATAAAAATATTTTTATTTTCTTTTTTAATGCAATAAACTTTAAAAAAAAAAACAAAATTATTGATTACTCAATATTCAATTACCTTCCTTTATTTTTACGAGTATCTAAAAACCATCTTCTAAATGTAATTTGATCTGCTTTCTAAAAGACCAGTAAAAGAAATAACCTTGCATCAAGCACTTAAATTTAATAACTGACTATAGTCATATATTCGAATTTTTGTCCGTTTTATGTGACTATCATACATAATTTTTATATTATCATCTAAATATTTATTATATATATATATATATTATATCTATATATTGTACATAATATTATTATGTAAAGAATATTATACATGTATTTTTCATATATATTGATTAATTGATTTCAACCCTTTAAATTGAGGTCAATGTTCAATTTAATAAATTCAAGAATTCATTTTCTTTTTGGTTCTTTTATTGGTTAAATTCTTTTTTTTTTTTATTTATATTGCAATATTTAAGAAGTTAACAGTTTACATTTATAATCAAAGTAACGAACATGAATTTGAAATACAGTTTGAATATAATTTAAAGTATAAGCAATTACAGTAAATCCCCGTTTTAAGTCAGTCTTTATAAGCATTTCAAAACTTCAATAAAATATATAATAAATAATGTGAGTTTTTCTTTTTTAGTTCAAAAATTTGTGTTTCTTTTTTCACTCTGAATGATCAGATTTTATATTTCTTTTATTCAGAGTGCCCTCAGAGAATGATCTAATGTTCTATTTTCATTTATACAGATATCGTAGAGCATTTCAATTTAAATTTTATTTTTTATACGATTTGACACTTTTGACAGATTAAAACTCTATTGTGTTTCAAAGGGCGTTTTTCTTTTTCTCATCAGATCAATGCTCAGAGTAGATATCGAGCGCTCAGAGCGAATAATGCTCAGAGCAAACTTTTATCTGAAGTCTGACCGCTCTGAGTTAAAAAAGAAACTCTTAGAGCACAAAATGTCAATTTTTATCCAAATTATTTTCTAACGACATTATTTTTTATTTTATTTCATTATTTTAAATATAGTTATAAAAGGTATAGGTATATTTTTAAGAAATAAAATAAAACAAAGTTAATTTCTGTAAAATTTCAATAAAATTAAAAAAAAACTTAAAAAAAACGTTTATCTATGCACGAGTTTTTTTTTTAATGACTGTTTTAATATTTTATTCTTAATTTGACGTTTTATTTTTTGACAACTCTGTGAAATTTGAGAAATTTTTACGAGCTCACAGATCGCACTCTGAGTACACTCCGAATTAAAAAAGAAACACAAAATGGATAATCTGAGCATAAAATGAAACACAATTTTTTTGCTCGACAGCTCTGACACTGCTCTAATGAGAAAAAGAAAAACACCCAAAATTATTTCGGTGCGTTTAAAGATAAAATATTTTTAATATGTTCAGAACGTACTCTATATACTCGATATCTGTTCAGAACACGACTTCTGAACCTGTTAAAAAAAAAAACTCCCAATATTTTTTTTAAAGTTGCCATTCAAATATTTAACTGAAATTTTAATTTTCAATATTTTTGCAGTATAAACATATAAAATTTAACAAAAAGGTTGATTAAATGGTTAAACATTTTCTAAAACATAAACTCGCATCTATTAATTTTTAAATTTTAATGTTAATATTTTATATTTCATTAAAAATCAATTTTATCATTTTCTGGATTGGTAATTATTTTGCTGAACAGCTGATCAGTAATTTTATTTATGAAACAAAATTGTGTCAATGATATTTGTTTCATTCCTTCACATTTCTGTCTGTCACTGAAAGAAATTATGATGCAATTTAACCACATTTTTTTATTTTCAATTAACACCTAATTTTATTCCTTATTGCTATATAATCGCCCTAATAATAAAATCTTGATTTTATTTCGATTTAAATATGTAGTCAATTTTCGATTCCAACAAATTATTAAGTTACTACACAAAACCTTTATATCATTTTAGAAGCATATTTTAGAATTGCTGTTAAATCTTTGACTATAGTAATAAAGAAAGAATGTTTTTTAGTAAGATACCAACATGTTTATACTAATTTGTGCCCTTAAATCTTAACATATTTTATTTTTTAAAAATAAAAATGTTGCTAAACTTCATATTTAGATACGCTTCATATTTACATACCTACCCTTAGAATCAAAACTGCAGTATAAGTTTCCATTGAACATTGATTTAATTTTATTAAAATATAATAATTAAAAGTTTTATATTTCTCATCTATTATTTCCAAATATTAGGTTTCCAAAGCCTTAAAGGAAGACAAAAATCCTTTAGGACAGACAAAAAATTAAAAATGATTATTATAATTTTTATAAGAAATGTTCTAAAAAAATAAGTACATAACGTATGAATTTATTGATGGCAATCATTAATATAAAAAATGGACGTTATGATTTTTATACTTTAGATATGTTCATTTTATTCATTTATTTATTAATTTATTTATGATTTTTTTTTTCTTTTAAAAAAAAAAAGTTGTTAGGTATATTTTTTTCTTTTAAATTTGTTTTGAAATCATGATCTGAACCCTAATAGACTCTAAGAGGTGTTTTTCAATAAAAATGAACATAAAAAAAAGCCAAAAGTTAATAATACCATCTATAGGATACATTTTGATAATTATATTACAATATATAATTATTTTAGAATATTCCTAAAACAATTTTCTATGCTGTCCTTTTTTTTAGTCCTTTTTAACTCCGCGAGAAAGCATAGAGCTTTCATTTAACCTTTTCATCTTATCTTGCCTGCTGTTGTTTGTGCATTGTCTCATGTGTTGTGCCTTATCCTAAAATAGGATTTATCATTATTTGCACATGATTTCGATTGATTTCAATAAATTCAAAAGGGGGTCAATTATTGACTTAATTAATATAGAAGGATTCCATTTACAGTTGTATTTATTTGAATGTAATGCGCATATAAATCATAATTCTTGAATAATTTTTTCTTCTTACACACAAAAATTACTTATTATGAGCCGAATGTTAAAAATTACTTTATATTTTTTTCTACCTAATAAAAAGAACATTAAGATACACAGTATATACAATTCATATTTAATATAAAATATCAAAAGTGGAAAAAAAAACATTATTATTTATGACCTTTTTTTTTTTCAAAATATGATAAACTTATAAAATATTTGGTTATATATACATATTTATACAATTACCCCATCTTTGTTCATCAGTATAAGTCATAACCTTAAGCAAATTTTATAAAATAACAAACGTGACTAAATTATCAGTGCCAAGACACAAGTTCAAAATACAAAAACACAGAAAAAATTCTGACATACTAAAATTTAAAAATGAAAAATTAATAGAAAAAATATCAACATATGTCTAGAGACAAAAGAAATGTGTGTTGTAATTTGATATGTAGTGGCACGGTTTCACTTCCCGTAATTGTGAGGGAAAAAACAATCAATATTAAAGATCAATCATTCGAAAAAAGAAAATTTACTAAAAGAAACAATGTTCAAAAATACTCTAAAGAAGACAGAAAAAAAAGTAACCCAATTAAAGGCTGTAATAAAAATGGCTTAAGCTAAAGCTGGTCATGACAATCAATGATGGCAACAAATGTCTATAAAAGATGACAGCTAATGGAAATTAAATTTAATTTCTTGAAAATGTTTTCCAAAAATTGTAATTTAAAATTATTTTAAAATATACAAATATACAGGATATTTTTGACTCCTATTATACGGCTAATATTAGTATGGAATCAAATTACTGTCACTTAATAAATATGTTCAACATTAGTTTCAGATTATGTGATATGAATAATTTTTTTAGTAAAATATTACACCAAAGTGGTAATTTTATTTGCAAAATAATTTTTAAGTTTTTTATATTTTATTTTATTTTTTTTTTTTTTTTGTAATTTTGAAAATTCATTCAAATATTTTTATTGAAATTACTATACTTTCTATTTAATATGGGTACATTTTTTTTTTTTCAGTTATTATTCAAATAAAATTTTGAAGTTAAAGAAAATAAATATGAAATCATCATGAAAAGATTGTAAAAAAAAAAAAAATTAAAGAGAAATATATTTAATAATATTAAAATATATTTATATAAATTAAATTGAATACAATAGTTTTAGGTTTTTTGAATTATTGTAAAATTTAGTTTTTAAATGATGTAGAATTTGAATAAAATATATATTAAAGAAACCCAACAACGCACTAAAAAATTATTTGGATAATTTTAATAATATTTCAATGAAAAATTTCTTCTCTATTTAAAAAAAAAAACAGCTATCCTTTTATATAAATTAGACTAAAAATATTGAATTTTTTTTATTAAAATAAATCATATTCAAATTGATTATACTTTAAAATTGGAGTTCCAACAAAAGACTTGTTTTGTAATGAAATTATTTAACCCGTAATATACCAGTTTTAGAAGAATAAGCCTTTGATTATACTCGACGTAAACGGCGTACTCATGATACTTTGAAATGTCAAACAATTATTTATTTATTTAAGGTTTTGGAAGGCCAATCCTTATGGATTTTAAATGATCAAACAATTATTAATATATACGGAAATATATGCATCCGATTATTGTCAACGTGTCAGAGACTCAGCAGAAGTTTATAATGTGAGAAAAATGTAATCAATTTATATTTTAACATATCCATACTCTTTTGGGACGTTATATTTGTATATTTTACAATAATAAAAAATTTAATTTATATTTTATTTCAGTAATTATTTATATGTAAATTGTTATTATTTAGTTATGTTCTAACGGCTTTTTTGTGAATTTCTTAAAGTAATTCACAAAAACTTTGAAACGCTTCATATCTTCACATTCAAATTTTTGACATTTAAAAATATAGTAGGCACGTTTTTCGAATCGAGCATTATAGCCAAAGTGTTTAATTACAAGTTGCATTTATTTTGATTGTTTTTATTCCTTACCACCCTTAAGTTGTCCAACTCAACATAACTTGCAATCAATTAAATTGCAATTCTTTTTATAATTAAATGAAATTTATTTTATGCAAATAAAAAAAAAAATGTACTTAAACAAAAATGTCATGTTTGTATTAATTGCACATGTTAAAAACATAAAATAGAATTTAACTTTTGATTGTGTAGTATAGGTACCTATTTATTGAGATTAATATTAGTTTCTGTGATGTATTATATTTTATATTAAATAAATTGTTTTAAGAAGTCTCACTAAGAGCATATTACATACAAATAATTAAGAAATACAGCTTATAGAAATTTGTTCATCATATCGACGTTTATGAAACAAGTTACCATCGCAATCGTTTCCTTCAATTTGTAATTTATATGTGTACGATACTATACGATATAATGAAGTTTAAGATGAAGATAAGCATTTATCCCTTAAAAATCTCTCTAAAGTCCCGCCACCCCTTTTATTTCCTCTTTATATATTAAATATATAGAATTCTATTAAGGAAATATCATTAAACAGGCCTAGATGGAAAAGTTGTTAAGCATATAAGGTATTAAGGAAGAGAATGCGGTATTCATATCCTGCACAGGTAGGAAGTTTTTTTATTAATAGAAATGGAAAATTACTTTTTAAACAATTTTAATAAAAATTATTTTTTTTTTAACAAAACTCCATTGCAATATAATATAAACGAATGTGAATTTATGTAATATTAAAATAAATAAATAAATTAATATGATTTAATTTCAGTGTGCGTGTGGGTGTTTTTTAATATTTTTAATTACTTGTTTAACTTTTAATTTTTTTGGTCTTCATTTGAACAGAATACAATTCTTAGAATACATATTTGATTTCGAAAACGAAATTTGAAATTTTGTTTTTCAATTTCAAAACAGAGTAAGAAGAGAATTTGAAATTATTCGTTATTATTGTCAAAACTAACCATGACTGAACCTATCAAATATTTTAATAATATTAATTGTTGTTTTAATATCTTTATACTTTTTTCTGTTAACAATTTACATTATTAAAAATAAGCAAATTTATATTAAATTAGAATTAAAAGTACCTTTCAAATGAATTAAAATGAAAACAATGAATCTATCAATACTCATTATTTTATATACATTATATTATATATATGTGCATAAAATGACAAATATCAATTCATATTTTCTTGAAATGTTATATAAAATGGGGATAAAGGAAGAAATACATAAAAATGTATTAACATAGTAACAAATCCATCAATTTTAATTTTTTTTTTTTTCTTTTCTTTTTATTGCGTTATTTTTTCATCAAATTAAGTCATAATTTCTGTCACCTTATAAAAAAAAATATACAATAATTCGATATTTATTAAAATATAAGTATAAGTATGTAATATAAAACCACTGTTGAGCCGTAAATAATACAAATCATATATACAGTATATATACATATCAAACTACATATATAAGCATTTGCATATTAAATAATAATGGTACTTAAAAAAAAAAAAAAAAAATGGAGGTTGAAAATAAAAACAAATGAAAATAAATTTTAAAATTAAAGAAAATAAAATACTTTATTCATTATTTTAAAAGCATTCAATGTTTCCAATTTCTTATTATAATTTACATTGACATTTCATATCATTTTTTATTTCATTAAAAAAAAAAATATATATTTAGAATATTCATACTTTTCTGCACCTTAACTTAATTTAATTATACATATTTCATTTCATATAATTATTTAGTTTTTTGCAAATTATTTATTTATTATAAATTTACAAGAGTATCGGGTTGTTATTATTAAAATCCCACAAAAAAAAAATTATCGAAATCGAACAGAAACTATGACACAATTGATTATACATATACATATATATACATATCTTTTATTAGAACCCCAAAACAAAACATTATATTTTCAATTTAGTTGTATCTTAAGCTATATGCTTAAAACTAAGGCTTTAACTAACTAAATTTCCAACCAAACTTAACTGATTTAACAAACATGGAAAAAAGAAATATAAATACCATAATACGTAACAAAAAATCTAATAATAAAAAATAAATATGTTAATGGTTCGTGCCGCAGTTTAATTTATTTTTTTTTTCATTGTCAAAAATAATTTAGAAAAAATTCAAAAACTAAACAAAAAAATTAATTTCTAAAATCTATGAAACCAATGATAGAATAAATTAACGTTAATATTCCAAATAGTTTAAATTACTTTAGATTTCAATAATAATTTTAATTCATTTAAATGGATTCTTTTTGTATATTATCCTTGAATGTTTACATATAATTCAGAAATATATATGTACATTTGAAATTATTTGAAAATATAAAACAAGATGTCCAACTAGAAAATGTATAAATTATTGGGAATATCAGAACATGCAAAAATCAAGGAAAATCTTAAAATTTCATCGATTTTCTAAAAATTATATCAAAATAAAAAATTTAAAGTTTTCATTCAATTAATCTAGGAGTTTCCTTTACAAAACCAATTAGAATCAACGGGTAAAAATACGGTATCCAAAAATAATTACCTAATAAATAAGGGCGATTCGGGCGAAATAAGGGCGATTACCTAATAAATAAGGGCGAATAAAACTGAAATTGACTTTTTTTAATTTGGCTTTATCATTGTTTTAAAGGGAAATAATGCTGAAATCGGAAGGCAAATAAAGTTGAACTTTATTTTTATTATAAAAATATTTTTTGTATGTAATTCAACACACTGTAATGTCCAATAACACATTGTTTTAATACTCTTCATCGAAATTGATTTTTTTTTTTTTTGTATATAAATATTTTGCGAAAAGCTTATAATCCAGATTTTATAAACAGTCATTACGTTCTTATAATTATTTTTCATATATACATATTTTAACAACAAGATAATAACCCACGTAATTATTTTAAGGCTTTGTAGAGAGGAGGATATTTTTCATTTTTGAAAATATTACTATAAAATGTTTTGGCTTTACTACAATTTGTTTCACTTAAACTTTCTGGAAGAAGAGGATATATCTTTATACAAATATAGCCAACCTGATATGTATTTTTAACAAAAAAACTTCTGAGAAATGTTAAAGAAACTTTCTGGAATAAGTGAAGTAAAGAAAATTTTCTGAATTTAAAACGAAAAATATTTGAAAAACGGAAATAAAGTCAATTTGATTTTATTTCTCATTTAAATTGGTATAATAAGATCCAATTTAAAAGAAATCGTGATTCCAGGATCCTATTGCACCAATTACTTTTCACTAATCAAATAATCAAATAATCATTTTTTTGATAAGTTTTTGTTACACCAAAACCATACTTGGTAATATATCAATAAAATTTTGATTAGTAAAATCTTATCAAACTTATCTCACTTATCAAAAAAATTATTATTTGATTAGTGATAAATGGTTGGTACCATAGCGCCCAGTTTTATACTTATACCAACTTTTAAAATGAAATAAAACCGATTCGGCCTTAGTTCCTGTGACATTATTTCCGAGGAGTTGAAAATGGTTCAAGTGTTATTTATTATATTTTAACGGACATTTGAAGGAGGCACTGTTTTATGAGCAGACATACCAGAAGATTAAAAATTCCGTCATATAACTTTTTCATAAATTGTAAAGACGAAGAGAATGAGAAATCAATCTTTTACTTTTTGTGTAATTTTCTGGTTGTTGCTGTCAAAAGAAGAACATTCTTCTTTAAATAATCTCTTCTATTTATGGAAGTCAATTTACAGTGTTTGGGAAGGTTTTAAGGGTCTCAAAGATTTAATTAAAAGAAAACAGATCCAGGGTATCACAACGTGCCTAAACTACCTATATACCTACTTAGCTATCTAGAAAATAAAAGTTATATATAAAAGAAAAGGACTTCTTCCGTATATATATACAAAGCACTTTGTACTTTATTATGCAAGTACAATATACATCAAGAATATAATGTGTATTTTATTTGTATTTGTATTTAATTAATTATAGTATAATTATATTATGTGTACATATTACCATTAAAAGATTTATTTAACTAAATTCAAATTTCAATATTTTATGTTACATCTTCAATTTTTATATATTTTACTGTTACTATTTTGTTTTTTTTTTACGGAAAAACTTTAACGTGGGTACATATAATTTAATATATTTATTTTGTATATGATATACTAAGAAACGCCATTTAAAAATAATTGAGAGAAAAAAAAAATAAAAGTATATATTATAATAAAGTGGGTTTTTTTTTTTCGCTAAATACATAAATTTACATTTTCAAATTTGATTGAATATTTTTAAAAATAAAAGTTTTTTTCCCCTGACAGGTAAACAATTTTTTTTCTCTTCCTTTTCAGATTTTTTACATTTTTCTTTTTCACTTATTTTATGTAATCATCATCAACAATGATTTACTCTCAATAATAAATAAAACAGTAATGGAAAATAAAATTTATTTGGTAAAAATTATCTTTACGTTTTTATTGTAGAAACTATACTTGTTAATGGTAAATTAAAAGCTTAGATTTCGATTTTTACAATTAAAATTATTTAATATAAAATTATTATAAAAATAATGGTTTATTAAGGCGCCATACATGCTCATAGAGAATACATTAAAAACTAGTACGTTTTTTTTTCAAAGTTTTCCAAAAATTCTAACCTAGTCTTTCAAAAAATATAATATAATATATGAGATTGAGATGAGAATGAGAATTTTCAATAACAGGAATAATAAAAACTACATTTTTTTTAACTACAACTGTACTATTTTTTTTTTTTTTAATAAGAAAACCATAAAAACAAAAAACAAATTTAACCAAAAAATGGAAAGAAAAAATCACTCAAATCCATAAAACAAATTTTAGAATGAAAAATTTAATCACACCAAACAAAAAACAAAAAAGAGAAAAAAATTTGAAACAGAATTTAAGTGGATCTGTGGATATTTTATTTGAATTTAAATTGAAATGAGTTTAGATTTACCGTATTTATACTAAAAGCTCTTCAAATTTCAGATTGTTTTACGACTTCCCATTGGATTTTTTACTTTTTTTGTTTTTTGGTTTTTTTTTTTTGTTTTATGAACAAAACATTTTGGTCGATTGTCGGATATGATATTTCGATTTAGAATTTTACTTGTTTTCTCCACACCTGAAACTTTAACCAAAAATAGTTTGGTGTCGAGCAGTTAATAATGGATACCCAACCATTCAGTTATCGTTTCGTCTTTTTTTTTTTTTAACTTTTTTTATTTTTATTGAAACAAATACCACTTCAATGAAGAAAAAGTTAAAAAAAAAAGAAGAAACAAAAAATACTATTTAGTATTTAAAAAGTTACGGTTTTATTTAAAAAAAAATTTATAAAAACGAAACAGAGTTTTTGATTTTAATGATTCAATATGAAATGAATTGAGTGACTGAATTAAAAGTACTTTTTTACGTCAATGAATTATTCAATTTATTTTCATTTTTTTTCGTGTTTTTTATTTATTTTTTTTTTTCGGAAAAAAAAATAACTTTTTATTTAAAATTTGGTGACAATCAAAGTATCTATTTGAAAAATAAAACAAACAAATTTATTTTATTGAAAAACAGTTTTATTTTTTATTTGTATAAAAATTCACTTATAATAAACAAGCAAAAAAAACATTAGCGCCTGTGTATATGCAATAAGATTTGGAAATTTTATTACTTTTTAAAAAAACGTATATATATATATATAGTATATATATTAACAAAATAAATAATATTAGTATATAATTTAATAATAATATAAAAACCTATAATGGCCTTGGTAGCCGATGGTTCAATAATATTGCATTACATTTATGTATGTAATATTAATATAAATAAATAAATAAATAAACGTATTATTTTCATTTCCAATAAATAATGTACATATAAAATTAATTATGAACTTGTTTAGGTATTTATTATTTTAATAACATAAAAAGGGAAAGAATTCCAAAACCAATAAATAATATTGAAACTAAATTTTTATTTTTAAAAGTAAAGTCATTATTGCTGCATAAATATCAGTTTTTTAGTTCTTTAAAAACCTAATTAAGTCCTAAAAAAGTTATATAATTTATAAATTAAACTAAACAAATATTTTTATGTTTTAATATATTCATTTTTTTTCTATTTTTTTATTTACAATTATTTTGTACAGCTACATCAAGGATTAAAAGGGCTACAAAAGATATTATAATATTTATTTAGATAAAAAATTTTCAAATAATAATATAGATTCTTATAGTTAAAATCCTTTTTTTTAGATTTATTTTTTAAAATAAATGACATGTATTATAATATGTTTTAGAAACTGTTATTTAGATAGTATTATTTAGGTTAGTAAACTTGAAGAAACAATTATAAGAAACAATTATAAGTTATATTATAACAACAAGACATAACTAATGTTAGCATAACGAATTTCTATTATAAGCTTTTCATTCCGAGATATTTATATCAAAATCTTAAAAATGGAATTTTATTAAATTCCGTTAACGTTCCACACAGGCAGATAGAGACACCATTCCAAAAATATTTAAATATGAATAAAAAACAGTACAAATCAAATTGAAGCCTTAATCAATCAATCAAATCAGTCAATTAATATCTATTTTATATGAAACGTCAAAAGTCCAATACCTTGCTTAAAATTATATTATATAACAAATTTCTAATTTTGTATTTCATTATTTAAACAATAATTGTATGTAATCAAATTATCTAAAATGTATTTACCAGAAATTTTAATTTTCCTTGCACATACTAAAACTAAGACTAACTTTAACTTAATAAAAATAATATCATATATAGATATGAAAAACTCTTTAACATTTTAAAAGCAACTTTATAAAACATATATTTATATTTACAAATTGTTTCTTAATTCACATTTTATCCTAAAAACTGATCTTGTTTTGTTTTTTTCTTTTAAACAAACAAAAAAGCAAATTATTTGAAATGGAAAACAAACACATTTTTAAGCTATTTTGGATAACAAACGAAAACAAATAAAAAATTCATAACAATTATTTTAAATGGATGAGAAATGTTTTAATTACCGATCATTAAAATGAAATTATAAGGAATACCCTAACAAAAAATGTATCTAAATATTTTTTTTTTTTTATCTGTAAAACAGTTTGTTTTTTTTTTTTTTGTTTTTGCCTTTATTTTTAGCTCTAGAATATACACTCTTCATACGCCTTTTGAATTTATTCAACTAAATTGAACTTCTTACTCCCTTATATTTATTATCTCATAGAATTAACATTATTGTTTGTAAATCAGTTATAATAAAAACATAGGACTAGTTAACTAAACATGAAATTTGTTTTTCATTTTGTTTTTTTTTTCCCCCTTGTTTTGAAGTAAGTAAATATTCACCAATTTTATATTTTCTTCACTTTCCAAATGTATATACATTTTAATGTCGGAAACTTGTTAAAAATTAGAACAAAAAAAAAATTTGTTTTTCAACATTTTAAGATAAAAATCTTTTATTTTTCTGTTTTTTCTTGTTTTTTCAGTAATTTTTTTTCCCCACTCTCTTAATATAAAATGAAGATAAAAAAAAAAGTAAAGAACGGAAAAATGAAAACAAAACAAATAAAACTCACACAAAATTGACCTTTCCTTGATCCCTTCTCTGAAACTTTAATGGTCATTTGTACTTTTTTACGTTTTTGTTTTGTTAAAATGTACACATATATACATATATATATATATAATATATTCGTACTATTTAAATTTTATGGGTAACCCTTTTTTTGTTTTTCTATTTGCTTTTATCTTCCACTTAAATATTGGGTTTAATCCAAAAAATCTTTTCCGACTACTATTCCTATTTTTCTGTTCTTTTTGCATTACATGTTGTATTTTTCTATTGTTTTTATTTTCCACTAACTGAGGGCTGTTAGAATTTTTCTATTTAGAAATAGGTATATTTGATTGCTTATTTTGCGTAATTTTAATTTTGTTTTGGTTTTGTTTTATTTATTTTTTGTTTTTGGAAAACGAAGTACTTACATCAAATGTTGCTATTATCCTTGAAGGGGCAAACCCTGAATGTTCATTTACAATAAAACCGCATTGTAATTTTTTGTTTTTACAAATATTTTTTTTTTTTTGCTTATTTTTATTTTTTAC
This sequence comes from Poecilobothrus nobilitatus, assembly GCA_947095535.1. Lineage (NCBI taxonomy): Eukaryota > Metazoa > Arthropoda > Insecta > Diptera > Dolichopodidae > Poecilobothrus > Poecilobothrus nobilitatus. Next base: position 263,821,629 of record OX352774.1, on the reverse strand, counting down.
GTTTACGTTGTTTTTTTGTTGTTGTTTTTTGTCTTATTATTTTTTTAAGAATAGAAAACAAAATGAAAAAAAAACAACAAGAATAATAATAATTTAAGAGATAGATGGAATGAAAGGTCCATTTTACTGCTGATAAATGCTTAAAATAAAACAATATGAAAATAAAACGAAACAAAACGAACTGAAACGAAAACAAAAAAAAAGTGTGTATTTGTTTGTAACATAAATGAATAGATGAAATTTTTTCTATCCGTTTATTTATTTTTATAGAAATTATAATGATGATGGGCGATAGAATACTCTTTTTTTTTTAAACAATGTAAAAAAGTAAAGGAAGTTATATAAATTATATACATATTATAATTTATATATATATTATAAATTATATATATATATATATACAAACATATCCTATACCTATAGAATTGTTAAATAATTTATAGGAATTTTTTGTTTTTTGGTTGAAAAACATTTCCAATTTTTTTTTTTTTTTTCTGATTCAATTTGTATGTTTTTTTGGTTCAGTTGTTAGCCTTCTTTTATACATTTAGATATTATACATATGTATATTATACGTATATAATATTAATACATATTTGTGTGCAAGTGCGTTTTGTTTTTAAGTATGTACGCATTTAATTCTCTATAAAATTACACGAGTACTCCTCTTTTATTTTTTTTATATATTTTTATATAAGAATTCTTAAGATTTCCTTTTTTTCTATGAATTTTGTTCTTGTTTAATTTTTTTTTTTTTTTGCATTTTCTTTTGAGAAAATAACAATAAAATGCCTTTAAGGAGTTTTTTTCATTAAAATAAAAACAAAAAAAAGAGAACTTAGAATATTCATTTTTTTTTTGTTTTGTTTGCGCAAAAAGGTACATATTCGTACATCAGTATGTTTTTCATATTTATATGGTATTGGTGGTAACGTGACTTAAGGCCATTCGACTTAAGACCATTATGGCTTTATATCTCACTCTAATGAGACATAAAACCATAACGCCGATTTTTTCGTGTGTGGCTTTATGTCTCCCCTAAATGAAACATAAAATCATATGGTCTTATGTCTCATTTATTAAAATAAAAAATTTGTTTGAAAAACAACACAAAATGTATTAAAAAACTTTAAAAAAACGAGGAAGAATACAGTTGCCTTTGTCAACTCTTAGATACCCGTACGAACCGTTAGTATGTTTACAGCCCCTCTGCTTACAATATTATTTTTTTAATATTTTGGGATTTTAAAATAATTTGGGTGAATTTTATAATTTCTAGAACTATGGGTTGTACATACCTTCCACATAACGATGATCAATCCAAAACTTTTTCAAATAGTCTATAGTACCATTTAATACTAAGCGGTAAATGTATATTAAATTTACTAAGTACAAAATAGTAAATACGACTATAATTTTAAATATTATAATATATTAATGCGCACATAGTATATTTATATTGTTATAAGTATATCGCCATACATTGCAATATTTCTTTAAAAATATTTCCATTCATAGAATAATTTCTTATAAGTACAATAAAATACATTTATGTATGTAAATACGGCGCTATATATAATATACATCTATACTGTTATCATTCATTCATCAGTGACATATATGATATGTAAATAAACATGATATCATATAAGTATGTATGTATATCAATATCATATAAATAAAAATTCTTCAAGCAACCGTTATGTTGTTTATTTATTTACATTTTTTTGTACTACGCATTATATCCTCAACAATTTCAAATTATCGAGTAAAACAAAATGCAAAAAATTCGTTAAAGAAATTTGTTAAAAAATTTGAAAAAATCAAGTAACACTTTCGTCAATTATAAAGTAACCTTATATTATTAAAAAAAGTTATTAACAGAAATAAGAGTATAATGTTGAAGCTTTAATTTTTGTGTATTACTTCAAAAAAATTTTAACAGGTGTTCAAGTTACAGGTGTTTAAAAATAGGAAATTCAGTTTTTGACCACTTACAGCTCCTAAACGGGGGGTGATACAAAAAAAATTTCTGAAATGACTCATACTTATTTTCACAGATCTAACTTTTACCAAAATTTCGTTTAGAAGATAGAAGGGTTAAAGGATTTTGCAAAATTTCAGTTTCGCATAACGGTAAATTAAGATACCGTATGCCACAACTATATATTTAATGTATATACACTTTTTAAGCTAATAAAAGCAGTAATCGTTTGCCGTTTTCAAAATGAAGATATACCTTATACAACTTGTGCTATAACAATTTAAATATAGAGCTTTTTTGAACCTTTGTGGAGCTGTTGCTCCGTAACGGGTGGGACTATAAAAAAAAGTTATTAAAAATAAAATTAATATTTTTGTGACATCTATCAGCAGTTAAAATTTCATAGCTCTATTTCAAAAAAAATGTGGGGATCTAAAAGTTAGGTGTTCGAGAGCTAGCTGAAGTTTTGGTCGGAACTCAACCAAAAAAAATAGGGAACCTACAAATTGCTCCTAGAATATTTTGTGTAAATTTCAAGATTCTAGTTTTCTTAGTTTTTGAGTTAGCGTGCTGATGGCCGGACGGACATGACTCAATCAACTTAGAATTTTTTTCTGATCCGATCCATACCTTTGAAGGTATATCTAGCTCGCTTAATTCGAGGTGTTACAAACGGAGGAGTAATTTTATTATACCCGATCCTATCGTACGGGTATAAAAAGCAATTTGGAAAATTAATAAATTTTAAACAATCAAAGAATTTACATATGTATATATATATAAATATAAATACGAACAACATATTTCACACAACATCATATTACTTATATTTCTAATTGGTACAGAATTTTCAGAATTATTTTCACTATCATTATTAGGTTCAATATCAGAGTTGTCATTGTCACAAAATATACGTCTACGCACGTACGATTCGGGTGGCGCGCCTTTTTAAATTTTATAAATAGTATTGTCTGGACTCTGTGTATCTATATAAATTTTATTAAATTTTTAAAGATTTATATATTTTCATAATATTTTGCATGAGAAATGTGTACTATTTAGAATTTGCTTAAATATATCACCACAAAGAGCAATTGAAAAAATACCGTTAATCAAATATTTTCTTGGTTGATTATTTGGCATTTCATTTATTAAATTGTAAATTTTTGGAAACAATTATTGAATTGCTATTATTAAATTATTGAATTGGTATTTGATTATTAAAATTAATGAAGAGAACAAAATAAAAATAAAATTATATGACTTTATGTCTCAAATTTTTATAAAACAACATGGTTTTATGTCTCATTTTTTCACTCAAATGAGACATAAAGCCATACTAAAAAAAATTAGCGTTATGGCCTTAAATTGAATGGCCTTAAGTCACGTCACCGGTGTAGGTATTGTTTTTAGTTTTATTTTGGTTGGTTTATTTTTCTGTTTTTTAATACGTTCCCAAAATTAGTTGAATGGTATAAATATTTGAATTTGACGAACGAACACAAAATAAAAACAAAAATACAGAAATAAGTTAAGAAGTAAGGAGTACAAAAAGTCTAAAAATTATTTTATTAAACAAAAAATTAATTTGAAGATTTTAAAAGTTAAAAAGCTTTTAAAGGTTTAATCAAGCCTGTTTCAAACGGAAAAAAAGGCGAACGAAAAGACGAGAGGAAAAAAAATATTTTAATGTTTTTAGAGGTTCAATTTTAATTAATTTGGTTTTTTGTTTGGGGAAAACAGGTCTCCTAATTAAAAAAGGCTGTAAGTCAAACCGTGTATCAAAGGAAAATCTTTATAATCTTATTTAAAAAAAAAAATAAACACTTTTAATAATAAAATGAGTCAGATCTTATCCATTGGATAACGAAAAAATTATTAAAAAAGCATATTGGATAATTATGATAAACTGCTAATCAAAATAAGCTTAAGCTAAAAATCATGAATTTCTAAGTAAAAGTAATGTCTCTATAAAAGTTTCCAAAGTATAAAAATTGTAATATGAAAGAGTGGAATGTAAAATTAAGTAGTAAATTATAATATTAGACTTAAATAAAAATAAATTTTAGACTTAAATCTAACATTAAAATATTACTACAACATTATAGCATATTTAAATAAATATCAGTAAATATTTAAAACTTAGAAATCATTTCCAAAGCTTTATTAATAAAAAAAATAAAATATACCAGAAAAATAAATAAATTATTACTCGAAAATAAAATCTTTAGATAAAATGTGTTTCTAAAAATTAGCAAATACCTTTTTATTTTGTTTTAAAAAATTTAAATTGTTTTTTTTTTTATTTGAACCAAAAAATAACAAAAACTTCGTAAATAAATTAAAATATTTTTAGAAAACATTTTCTCTGATTTTTATTTTTTCGTTTTTTTTTTTTGTTTTTTTTGAAGAATTTTTACTTCAAACTTTTTTTTTAAATAAATATTACATTTAAATATTAATGTTAAAAAACTCTAAAATCAATTCAAAGTACACAAATATAAAAGTTTAAAAATGAAACTGTTAAAAAACATTAATAAAAAAGCTGAAGTATAAATATAAAAACTAAAGAATATAACTTTATTAAATTGATTCTGATTTGATTTTCTTTTGAAAATTTCTAAAAATTAGCTATCTATATAAATACTTATGAACCCTTGATTCAGAGAAATATTGTTTTTATATTTAAAAAAAAAACACAAATATAAAATTAATTGATGCACAAAAGAGGTAATATACAAAATTACACAAGATATTAGGAAAAAATAACAACCTAGAAATATGCAATATATATTAAAATTATAAATTGAGAACACGGGATTCGAGGCTTCCATCTGAACAGAGTGGTGAGTTTACGAATCAAGTAGAGCTTTCTGCAAAGTTCAAAGCTCTCAAGAACAAAATTTCTTCTGGTATCGACAATATCCCAAATATTGTGTTAAAAAATCTAAGCAGATTTATAATATCTAAATACGTTGTCCTTTTTAATAATGCAATAAACAATTCGTATTTTCCTAAGAATTGGAAAACAGCGAAAACCATATTGATAAAGAAACCTGGCAAAGATCCAACCAACCCCAGCAATTATAGACCAATAAGCCTAATGCCAAACATAAGTAAAATATTTGAAACTTTAATAAATGATAAAATTTCGAGCATTGCACACTCAAAAAACCTCATACCTGATAACCAGTTTGGGTTCAGACACAAACACAGTACAATTAACACTATAACTAAATTAACTTCCGATATTTGCTGGTTCATAAATAAAAACTACGGCGTTGGTGCCTGTCTCATTGATTTGGAGAAGGCATTCAATTCAGTTTGGTTGGACGGTTTAACATACAAATTATTAAAATATAAATTTCCATTACGCTTAATAGTACTTATTAAAAATATGTTATACAATAACAAATTTCTAGTACATAGCCAAAATAATATGTCTAACAAAACATTTGTAATTGAAAATGGTCTCCAACAAGGTATTGTTAACGCACCAATTCTTTTCTCGATCTACATAGCAGATCTTTTGCTCTGGTTAGACCGAGTTAAAGGTAATAATTATGCCCTAGCTTTCGCAGACGACATAATAATATACTCTGCGAATGACACTGTAAATAGCATTCAGTATACTGTTCAAAAAATGTTTAACATTGTACAAGATTATTGCAAAATATGGAAATTAAAAGTGAACTTTAGTAAATGTGAAACCGTGTTATTCCGTAACACGGTAGACAAAACAAGTTCAGACATTAGAAAAAATTGGAAAAATTTTACCATTAAATCGCCCATTTCACCTCTCGCAAATAAAAAAGTCGTTAAATATCTTGGGGTTCACCTTCATAGAAATCTGAACTTCATTGATCATATAAAATATACAAAAGAGAAAGGTAATAAATCCTTTATGGCAGCAAAAAATCTCTTCTACAACAAAAATATCAGTAACAGAGTCAAAATTATTTGCTACCAAACATTAATAAGGCCTACGCTTGTATATGGTGTACCCATATGGTACAATATCAGTGCAAGCCTAATGGAAAAAATCCGCAAGTTTGAAAGAAAGTGTATAAGAGTTTGCATCAATAAACATAGAAAACCTGAATCCGAGTACAAACATTTTTACTCCAATAAATATTTGTACAAGGAATCAAAAATCATAAGAATCGATAATTTTATTATAAAATTAATTCGCAACCACTATGATAGAGCATTAAATACTCCAGAAAATGGTTTAATATCACATATATTTTACCACAATGAGGAGTACATCAAGAAGACTTTGCTCACGGGCTTCATAGCACCTGAGCATTTCATCTTCTTAGACAAGCATGGTTATATACAAAACCAAAATCATGTCCCTATACTATTTCATTATAGTAGACGGGCTACATGTAAACAAATTGAATATGATCCAGGTAACATCAACGCAGATAATATGAAATATGACATGTCGATACCAGATATAGATAAATCAATAAAAAATAATTATTGGTGGTTAAGCACGTTATAAACAAAAAAATAATTTATTGGTATAAAAGATTAGTACTTTAAATTATTAGATTAGTGTTATTTTAGTATTAATATAATAATTTTTAGTTATAAGTTTCTTAATTAGTTGTAAGAATAGGATAAGTTAGGTTAAGGTTTTATTTAAAAAAAAAAGTATAAAAAAAATTGCCTTTTTTAAATTTTTTGCAATTAATTAAAACTAAGGAATTAATACATACTCAAAGGTATGATTAAGATAGTCAGTAAACATTCATAATAATTATTAAGACAAACAATTTAACATAAAAAAAAAACATTTTATTTTTACATGTTAATTTTTAAAGCACGAAAAACCTTTTTTGTTAACTATTTTTGTAGGTTAAGTTATCATAAGTATGTAAGCAAACAACAAAATAAAAGTTCAATAAAAAAAAAAAAAAAAAAGGGATTCGAGGCTTCGGTAGTCTAGTGGGTAGGCGTGTGGCGTATTAATCGAAGGAGTGTGGATTCGATCCCAGCACAGGTCGTAAGTATTTTTTCTTTACATACCCCACTTACGACCAAATATAATGTAAACACGGGATCTCGGTGACTTGTGCCTGGTAGTTTAACACTTGCACAGGCACAAATGCATTTAATTGTAGTAACAAATCTCTCTTACTAAGGTTATAGATTTTCACCCGGGCAATATTAACGGAGTAAATTTTTTTTTTTTTTTAAATGTTTTGTTTATTTTCTTTTTTTATAATTATATCAAATTCTAACAAAAGAGAATGAATTTTTTCTTAACAATTTTTTTAAATGTACGTGACTGTTCAATACAGCAATTCTCTCATCTAATTTATTAATAATATTCATAACAATAATTGTGCTTAATAATAATTAATAGTGTAATTGTAAAGTATTTATCTAATTTATTAATTTATTATTTATTTGGTATTGATAAAAATTGCTTAAAAAATCAACTTAAATTTTTATATTATATTTAAAACTTATACCTAAATCCTACTTTTAAACTAAAACTAACTTAAACTTATACTAACTTAACTTAAACTAAATTAATCTAATGTTGTTTCCAGAAATATAGATTTGTATTTTTTAATTTATATCTATTAGGGATATGCATATCATATTTGAAGCTTTCCATATTATTGATGTCTAGGTTATGTAAATTCATGTTTAATTTTTTGTCACTAGCATTTCTTATGAAGTGATAAATTAGCGGTATGTTGTTTTCATTTTCAATTGGGTTATTTTTATCCAAAAGAACGAAGGCTTCTGGAGGAACAAAACCCGTTAGTAGACACGATGAGATGTACTGCTCACTCGCGTACCAGGGGTGGCAAATTAGTGAATTTTGTATTTGGTTTATACTCCGGAGTATATGATTGCGTATAAGGCCAATTAAGAAGTTATCAATTCTTATCGTTTTTGATCTTTCGAAAAGTGCTATATTTGAGTAGTAGTGCAAATACCCGCTGGATGGTTTTTTATTTAAATTTGTACACGCTCTCAAACACTTCCGTTCAAATAACCTTAACTTCCCCATTGTAGACGCGCTTATGTTGAACCATATGGGACAGCCATATGTTAGTATGGGCCTAATTAGGGTTTTGTAACAAAGAGTTTTTACTTGTCTGCAAAGTCTTTTAGAATAAAATAGTTTTTGAAGTTTGATAAATGTGTTATTTGCTTTTCTAATTTGTGTTTTAACATGGTTATTGAATTTATAAAGATAATTAAATTGAACTCCTAGATATTTGAAATTTGTTGAATTCTTAATTTTATGATTTTCTGGCGTTTTAATGTGAAAATTTCTCCAGTTTTTTTGTATGCTATAGCTTAGAAATTTATTAATTATTGACTCGTAAATTTTGCCAATGTTGGGTAATAGACTAATAGGTCTATAGCTATTTGGAGAATCGGAAGGTTTTCCTGGTTTTTAGCACATTTCCAAAAAAATTTTGAAAAAATGTGCTTATTAGTTTCACTCTGTCCGTCCGTCCGTCCGTCCGTCTGTTTACAAAACTTCTACACCGTTAAAGATAGAGAAAAAAAATTTTAACCATGGATAGGTCTCATAAAAAAAATAATTTTGTGGAACAACTTTTTCATGTAGCCCCCCCCATTACGGAGCTACAGCCCCCCAAACTTTGAAAAAGCCCTATTTTTAAATGCATATATCTTATGTTCTGCTTAAGATTTTTGCAATCTGAAAACGTCATTCGACAGGTATTTCTTTTATCTTTGTAAATTAATATCAAAATTATTCAATTTTTTTAAATTTAGTATTTAAATTTACCGTTATGTGAAAACCAAATTTTGCATGATTTTTCTACTTTCATAACTCCGGCACGCTTCTAGATAGAAGCTTCAAATTTTGAGGCAAGAAAGAACTTTTAGAATTAGTATAAGTTTGCTCAGAAAATTTTTTCGGACCACCCCCTGTTTATGAGCTATTAGAGCTTAAAAATTGAAAATTTGCTATTTTTAAACACCTGTAACTTAGAAACCTCTACACATCTTACTTCTGCAAGATATAAAAATTAAAGCTACAATAATATATTTTTACGTGTGTTAAAGGTTTATTTTAATTGTAAAGGGTTCCAAAGTTGCAGCTCTTCAAAATTGCGAAAAAGCCCCATTTTCAGATGTATATATCTCAGGCTATGCGTAATAGTTTTGCAATCTAAAACCGCGAGAAGACCGAAAATTTTATTATCTATATAAAACAATATCAAAATTATGTAATATTTTGTAATTTACTATTTAAATTTACCGTTATGTGAAAACCACATTTTGCATGAAATTTCTTTTTTCATAACTCCGGCACCCCTTTAGATAGGAACCTGAAATTTTGAGACAAGAAAGAACTTTTAGAATTAGTATAAGTTTCCTCAGAAAATTTTTTGGTAACACCCCCTCTTTAAGAGTTATTACGCCTCAAAAATTGAAAATTTGCTATTTTTAGACACCTGTAACTTAGGCACCTGTACAAATTTTTCTTCGGCAAGACATAAAAATTAAAGCTTCAATAATATATTTTTACGTGTGTTAACGGCTTTTCTTAGTTATATAGGATTCCGGACTTATAGCCCCTCAAAATTTCAAAAATGTCCTATTTTCACATTTTTTCGTATTACATGAAATTTTCAAATTTTTGTGTAAGTCACACTTCTAAACAGTTTGTATTGAGTTTTGGAAATGTGCGCTTTTAAAAACCGTTGGTTTACATTCTACCTTGTTTAATTGTGATGACGATTGCTTTTTTCCAAGCTGTCGGAAAATAACTTAGATTTAAGCAATTGTTAAATATAATGCAGAATCTTTCTATCAAGGAATCCGGAACATGTTTTAATACAATATTTGGTATTTGGTCTATACCAGCTGATGTTTTATTATTTAAATTAGTGAAAATTTGTGAAGTAATTGTTTTGGGAATCTCTCTGTAGCAAGCAGTCCGCTGGGTGTTCGTTTGAAAAATTTAAGATTGAGTTATTATTATTTTCGTATAGGCTTTTTGCGTTTTTAAAATTACTAATTGTCTCTGTTATAATATTATCTATAGGAGAAATTGAGTTAGATGTTTTGTTATGTATTTGGTATAAATAAGCTCCGAGAATGTCAACAATATTTTTTTCTGTATTAATTAAGTATTTGCCATTATTAATTTTAAGTCTCTTGGTATTTATATTTGCATCTTTAAGAATTTTATATTCACTTAAAGGAATATTTAAGGTTGATATGGAGGTAGGGTTAATTTTATTGTATATTTTTTTTATTTCACTGAACATGTTCTTGTTATTTGTAATTTTTATATTTGAAATTCTATTGTTCCAGTATTGATTTAATGAGAGATTTAAATTTTGTTTAATTAATGAGTTAATATTCTTTAATAATGCGTTTGTTCTTGTTAATGACGGATAGCTATTGTTTACTTTAAGTTTGATTAATTTATATTTGGCTGAAAGAAGTTGACTTTTGCTTTTACGGAGATGGTTTACTGTTGAGTTTGAGTAAATTTCTGGGCCCTTTTGATTTTCTTTGTAAGTAGGAATGGAAGCTTGCATTGCACCTATTATAGCTGTTTGCAGTTTTTCTATATATGTGTCTATTTCTTTGATTGTAAGATTTCTGTTATTAGGGATAAGTGCGATTTTTTGATTTATTATTCGGTTTACAGAGATTCTGAATTTCTTCCAATTTACTTTTTTATATATGAACTTAGCTTTGTCGTTTATGCTCGGAAATAAGGTATCGTGATTAGTTAATTTAATTTCAGCACAGACAGCCAGGTGATCGCTATCATATATAAAAGTTTTTAATTTATTTAATTCGTTTGTTTTAATATTCAGTCGCGTATTTGCAATTATTATATCTAAGAATGAATTAGCTCTGGGAAATGTTGGAAGATCAGATGAATATAGTTTAATTTTATTTTCGATTTGATTTGAAAATATGAACTTATTTAAGAAATTTCCTCTGGCGTTTGGGATTGTATTACCCCAATTTTTGTGTTTTGTTTAAGTCTCCACATAATATATAGTAATTTTGTCTTAGTTCTAATTTTAACAGTTCAAATAGTCTATTAAATTCATATTGGAAAATTAAACTTGGTGAAGGTGGAGCATATAATGCAGAAACAATAAGGTTTTTATTATTTGATAATGGTATTTTTATTATACATGCTTCTAAGCAGCGAAAATCATTTATAAATAAATAAATCTTATAGTTAAATAAATCTTTTGAAATTTCAGTGTGTTTTTAATTAAGATTGCCGTACCTCCACCTTTCGTTCTTTCAGGTCTATCTCTTCTAATTATTTTGTAATTTTTTAATTTTAATCTATTATTTTTTGTTAAGTTGGTTTCACATATAGTTACCACATCCGGATCGTGTTCATCTAAAAAATCAACTAGTGCAATTTGTTTTTGTAAAGATCTACATGAATTTACATTAACTGTAATTATTTTAATATTATTTTGATCTACATTATTTTCAATCATGAATAGCTTCAAATAGGAAATCTATCCTTGATGATTGTTCTTGAAATTTATTTTCTAGAGTTCTAATACTTTGGAAAATATTATTCATGTTTTTATTGAGTTCTTTAAACATTGATATGATATTATTATTAATAAAATCATTATTGCTATTACTATTACTATTACTATTAGTATTATTATCTATAATTCTACAATTTTTATTACCTGTTACAGTATTTGCAAATGTTAAATTTGGATTAATGAAATTGTTAAAGCTATTTATCTTTTTACTTATATTATTAATTTGATTATTTTTACCTGTTTGAATTTTCTCAATTCTTTCTTTATAAATTGGACATTTTTTATACGATGCCGGATGTCCAGAAGTCTTGCATAATATACAATATAATTTTTCTGCGGGGCTGTTACTTTCCAAACTGCACTCCTTTGAAATATGATTCATACCACATTTGACACATCGTTGGTTCATGTTGCAGTTGAATGTCGAGTGACCTAATCGTGGACATTTAGTACATTGTGAAATTGCTGGACGTTTTAATTTTTCAATTTTTATTATTTGGTTGTCGACCACTTTGACATTTAAGAAAATTTTTGCTTTGCTCATTGAAGACAGTTGAAATGTATAGATTGGTAATTTTTTATTTTCTTTAATAGATTTCGACGTGGTTAATCTTAAAACTTTGTTAATTGATGCATCTTTAATTTTAAAATCATTTAAGGTTTCCTGTATATATTTTGGCTCATAGTCTTCATGTAATCCTTTTAGAACAAAGTTAATCGGTTTCTCCGTTTTTACTGTGTATGAAAAGCATTCGACCTTTGCTTGTTTTAATGCATTAAATATTTGTTTATATTCTTCTTCTGTTTGTACATAGAGAGTGTGTCTTATCATACCGGTGGATTTAATTACAAAATTTTTGATGTTAAGTTGAGTTTTTATAATTTTTTTAATTATTTGAAGATCTTTCGATGTTTTTGGGATATTTTTGTTTTTTTTTGTTATAATGTTTTCAATCGGAGTATAATTCAAGTTGTTTTTGTGGTTTTTTGTAATTGATACCAGAAGTGCTTGCTTCGATTTCATTTTTTTGAGAGTGGTTTTCGGTTCTTTTTTTATTTTTTTTACTTAGGACTTCGATGAAATCTTGATCCCCATTTAAGTTGCTGCTTTGTGATTCTTCGATGTGGCTATTATTTGAGCTAGTTGCAAACACATTGTTTTCACTATTTTTCGCTGTGGTTTCATGATCCATCTCCTCAGCTAGAATTGAGAATCCATTGTTTTGCTCTTTCATATTAGCTTCGAGCATTTTATTTATTTTAACTTTTATTGCAGCAAGTTCGCCTTTTAAATTTAAATTATCCAATGTTTATTTTATTATTCTTTTTTTTCTGGCGATTTACCTCCAGCTTTTGATTTTGTTTTTCCTTCCTGAGCTGGCATTTTGGTTATTAGCTTAAAGTTTTTGTTGTTTTGTCCACGTGGACCTCGTGTGTTTTTTAGTTTTTATTATTATTTTTTTTTTTCCACTTTATTCGTTCTATATTTTAAATTAATTTTGATTTTTATTAAGAAAAATTTTTTTTTTTTATTTTAATTTTTTGAATTTCCCAATTTTTTGTTTAACCGTATCGATTAAAAACTCATGGCAAACTCTCCACGGAGTAAATTTAAAATATGATATGTCTATACCAGAAAAAGACAAATCATTAAACAAAAACTATTGGTGGTTAGATATAACTCAAATTAATTAGCATTAAGTATTATATACAAAAACATTTTTAGCTAGGTTAAGTATATTAAGTTAGATTAAGTTAGGTTAAGGTTTTATATTAAAAAAACAGATGTTTGGTTTTAATTCTCTGAATTTTCCCAAAATTGAATATTAAAAAACAAATTACTAAATTGCAATACTACTTAGATTTTTAAAAATAAAATAATTAATAAAATTAACAATAAAAACGATAAGATAAGTTTAAATGTTAATTAAATTATAAAACAAAAAAAAATCTGTTTTTCTAAACTTTTATAGGCTAAGATAATTTAAGAATGTTAAAAAGAGTAAAATAAAGTTTAAAAAAAAAAAAAAATCTTCCTTGCTACCAAATATTCTGTAAATATGTAATATGTATATAATATAAAAATAAGGAATAATATTACTATATAAATAATTAATAATTGGACCTATAAAATCCTTATTTTATCTTACCAAGCTCTTCATACAGCTCTTCAAAATTAGTACTGGTGTTTTATATTGAATTAAAATCAATTTCTTGAATATAATTAAGGCTTAGATTTATAAAATAAGTGAAAATTTATAGACCCATTAGCCGAGGGCTCTGCTGATAATATAACAGTTCATTATATTAAATTAGATTATGTTTTTTTTATAAGTTTATTCTCCTGTAACATAAATATGAGAAGGAAATTACATATCTGTAATGATATGGTGGTGTGACTGTAAATTTAATAAAAGTAAATTATTCTTAAGACGTGTGTGTAATTCGAACTCATATTAGAGTTCTAATTAATTATTATAAGGGAAATAATTATTTATTGAAAAAATTTAAGGGATTCTATATCTGTCCAGGTTTTTCTAATTATTCAAATTTATATCGTATTATGTTAGGCAAAAAACAATTTGAAAGATTGAGCACATTTTGAATTTATATATGTACGAGTATATGTCATATCTTTTAAATCTGTTCATTAAAAGTTAACCGTTTTGATATAATGTTGTTTTTACTAAAAACACCACATTGTAATTATTTTAGAATTAATGTAAAAAATTTATTATCTAAATATATATTATTAATTGACTACTACATTAGAAATTTTAAAAAGCCACGTTAATTTAAGTCCAAAATTAAAGATATCGTGAATATTTTTACAATTAAATATTCATAAAAATTCTTTACCTTTAATATTTTATTTACCAAAGCTTCAAAATATGTTCAAAATAGCTTCTGACTAGAATTTTTTTGAACTTAACTTGAACTAAAACTTATTTTATTAAGCAAAGGATCTATTTTATATCAAAATTAAATTTTAATTAATTAATTTAATTAAAAAATTTAAAAAAAAATTAAAAAATGTGATTGTTCATAAAACTTTTGTATCTCTTACAAGGTTAAATCACATATTACTTAACCTAGAACAAAATCATAATTTTGAAATTTCTTTTTTTTAGCAATTTTGTATATTAATAACAGAAATAAACCCTAAACATTTTTCTAAAGTTCCCTGAAACAACATGTAAAAAATAATTTTTTTTTCTTTAGTAATCGGTTCATTTAAAGAAATCTTAACAGCAACAAATAATAAAAAACTAAAAGTACCAATAATATGCCAAATTACCTATAACGTGAAAATTATTTTGAATTTTTCTCCAATTTACACCTTTTAATACTGGTATTTACATAAATAAATTCTATTTAAATTGACAGAACATAATGGTACAAATTTTGAAAAAAAAAAAACAAAAAAAATTTAAAATAAAAATAAACGTTAAAAAAATAGTAAAAAAGGGAACGTTAGGATATGAAAAAAAAATTCTTTTTTATTTCATCTATCAAGGAGTTGCCACACTTCCCATAAATAATATTCGATTGCCTGTGAATAAGATTCAAAAGGAAATTTAGAGATCCTTATACACAGGGTCTCCGGAACTCAAAGGTCACAAAAAATGAAGGTGACGGTGAAGTTCATAACAAGCAAAAAAATTTTCTGGACAGTATGAGTATGAAAGGTCCCATAGCTTCAACGAGCTACCGACGCTTAAATGAATTTTCTATCTTGTGCAGGAGTACGAAGATATTGTTACTTTATGTTAACGAAATTACTTTGAAGGCCGTTATTTCGGAAACCATTAAAAATAGATCCCCTTCTCCAGAACAATTTTTTGCTTATTAGGAACTTCCCTGTCACCTTCGTTTTTTCTGACCTTTAAGTTCCGGACACTCGTATATAAAGCACTTATAAAACCATAAGCAAACAATTATTATTTCAGACTATACTGACTAACATATTCTAAGACCTAATAACAGTCTCACATAAAAATACTTATATAAACTATAAGATATTTGATTTTTGTTAATCTGGCAATCTTAAACATATGTACATATTATTACATGCATTTATATATGTATTCATTTATTTCTATATTTCGATAAATTTTTTCTTTTTATATTTCTGGATTGTGACACAATTTTATTATTGCCTGCCAGAGGGCAATATTTGAACCTTCTCTATAATAGTTTTGTTAAAATTGCTGCAACTATACAAACACACAACATCAATAAAAAGAAAAATAAAAAAAAAATATTAGGTTATAGAATCGTTATTTTGTTTTTTATTTCTTTATACCATACGTATATACAACATTTGTGTATGTTATTTGTATGTGTTTATGTTAACTGGTATACTATTTGAAAAGAAAATTTTACCCGTATTAAATTTATGGGCTTTAAAATAAACAACAAATGACAAACTAACAATAATATTAAAAAAAAAATTACTAACAATTTTGACTTTATTCAAAAACATTTAGATTTTAGATATTATGCTAAAAATTTTCTGTTTTTTTTTTTTAAATTTTTAGGTTTAGTAATGCTATTGGTTTTGCCAGTTAAAAGCTATCACTATACATTCATTACTAATACATTATACAGGTTTATATGATGGGTCCTTAAAAAAAAACAAATATGAAATATTTTTCTGTTAAATTTATTTTTTTTATTTACTTCTTTTTTTAAAACCTGACTGAATTGAATTTGATAAGATTTTACAATATAAATACATCTATTAAAAATAGAGAATTTCTCCAACTGTTTTAATAAATGTTAAAAAAAATAATTTTTAGAAGAAAAGAAGAAATTTAAACTTATTTGAAATAAAATGGTTAAAACTAGTAACAATAAAATAGCTAATTAGTAAAATTAATATTCTTTTAATTAATGTTTCTTAGTTTTGATACTTTTTTATTCATTTTAATTACACTAAGAAACATATTTTCTAAGTGGAATCAAATTTTTTTTTTATATATATCTGTACTATAGATATAAATATCTGCCCTTTTGCCTTAAAGCATGTGGGCCATCTCGGTACAAGTATTAAATTATCATTATATTTAATATTTTGTTTACACTATTTTATTATATTTTACATATTATTTTTGATCTGACTGGGGTTTGAACCTGAGACCTTTCGTCTGAAAGATTGGTGACTTATGCACTACACCAATGGTCAGATTAAAATCAAAATTATTTAAGAAAAAATTAACGGATCCTGTAAGTATGCAATTAATTTTTATGAAACTAAATGTTTCTTAAATACAGATGCTTTTATGGTGGCTTATTCGATGAGGAAATTAAGATTGTTAGAGCATAAGTGTCTAAGAGCTTGTTTCAATAGAAAGCCTTATACAAGTTTTGAGCATTTCTATTCAAATAATCATTAATACAAATGAAAACTCTTTAATTATAGAAAACTCCTTGATGGTATGAAAATAAGGAGTACATTACAAACTGTCTAAGTGCAAGAGGCTCAAATCTTGAGCTCTTCTTATATTTGAATAAGTATAAATATGTTAGAAATATTGATTGGAATGCCAAATATTGTATCATATTAAAAGACAAGCTTTAAAAACAACAAATTCTATTAAATTTAATTAAAATAA
Organism: Poecilobothrus nobilitatus; assembly: GCA_947095535.1. Lineage (NCBI taxonomy): Eukaryota > Metazoa > Arthropoda > Insecta > Diptera > Dolichopodidae > Poecilobothrus > Poecilobothrus nobilitatus. The sequence continues at coordinate 263,804,473 of OX352774.1, read as the reverse complement.
AAGAAAGTGTCATATGCCTATATTTCATTTGCCTATAGTTTCATTTGACTGTAATTTATGCAAGTTGTATTATAAAACGAAATACAATCAAATGATAATACAGACAAATGAAAATACAGCCAAGTGAAATACAATTTTTTATATACTAACTCATATAATAATCATTGATAATAATGAGTTGTTTAAGTATGATAGCAACATTCTTTTCAAAGATAAAATATTACTTAGAAATCCTAATATTTTGGGAAAACTTAGATTTAGGTACGTTAAATATTAATTAGTAGATAACAAAAAAAAAAAATTAAATTAATTTATATACAATTTTTCCAACAAATTGATTATAGTACACTATAATCTAAATTTTCGATAGTTTCATTGATGAAAAAACCTTAGTGATATTTAAATACTTCCAAAATAAAATTGTAAGAGCTAACAAGTTTGTTAACTACAAACATTTAAAATTTTCGCTTATATAAGTTTGATTTGTTGTGTTTTTAAATTTTGAAAATCAAATAATGGATTTTAAATTAAAACACAAATTAAAAAAAAAATTCTTTCATAGCCTATTAACCGATGGCGAATAAAACCATGGACAGGTCGTAAACATTTCTTTTTAGGGAAAGGAGGATAATTCTGTCAAATATTTAATGTAAATGTTTAACATAATATATTATAGAAATAAATAATATTACTGTATAAATTAATGATTGGTGTGTAGCCTATAATTCGAGGCATGGTCGTAGCAGATATTTTATGTAAAGCTCTTTCATTTGTTCATTCTTTTCTTCTCAAATGTTTTAATTAATATTAAATAAAATTAAAATTCCATTTTAAGTATTAATGTATTATTATTTATTTTAATAAGAGTTAATGAATTTGTTGTAGTTTAATTGTAAACGTTTATAATAAATTTTAATATTTTTTTTTAATAGAATAAATAAATAAAAATGAGGCAAACAAAAGCTTATGAATAATATGAAAAAGCCTGAAATTTCTTAATAGACTTTATTGATAAATCCTTATAGCAAAATAGAATACCAAGCTATTGGAAAAAATTGCTCGTTTTAATTGAAATATACTTTATCTAAACGGGTCGTCCTGATACCTTATTTTTAAAGTAAATAATATACAAAAATTTGAAATTCGAACGAGTAAAAAAAAATGTTAGTTCCAAACGTAGAAAAAATAATTATTTTGTTCTGCAGCAATTTCCTTCATTATTATCCATTTTATGATTGCATTCATAGTCGTTATCATCAATAATAGTTTTTTTTCAAATTAATTAAAAAGCTTGAAAAAATTATATTCATATATATTTCTAATAGACAATATTTTACCTTTTTTCTATATAAAATCCTAGTTTTGCTTTTTAAAAATTTTATTTTACAAATTGTTTAGATTTTTGTTTGATTTCTTTTTTTTTGGAACATTTATATGATAGTTTAATAATAACCATTGATAATTACCATAATAATGATCCATTGTTTTTGTACTTAAATAACACAATTTTACCTTTTTATTATTTTTTTTTTATATAAATGTCTTTCGATTTATAAAAATGTTTTCAATTGTTTTTTTTTGTTTATCAGTTGTGATTGTTCTGTTATTTTTCTTTTTTAAATGAACCAAAGCTAAAAATAATAGCAAAAACAACAACTTTGAGAAAACGAACTTTTCTTACTTTATTTAAGTTTATAGTTATTTCTATAACAGTTAATATTTCATCATTAAATGGCAATCACCGTACCTCCAGAAACAAAAAACTTTTTCTCATATTATATTTATAAAAACTGTAGACAAAATATATGCGACGAACATATATTGCATAGATTTTGGCGCTTGAATTTATTTTATGTGATATTTAAGAATGTCCTCAGAAAATGTTAAAAAGTTTTATAAAATAACTGAAAATAACGGTTTTTTATATTAATTTAACAAGAGTCTTCGTTTTAAGCTTAATGAAAATTCACTTGGGCGGTTTATTTTATTCTAATCTTCTTATATGTATGTCAATAAGTCGATTTTGGTATATAAGTATATAGATATGTATACATATATGCATATGCATATTTATATATAGTACATACAGAAGTGTATAAAAATTTCTTTTACTGTTCATTTGATCTAGATAAAAAAAAAAAAAACTGTCTTTTTTTTTGTAATTTAAGTTTATTTCAAGTAAATTCAGTGATTGTTTTGATTTTAACACTTGATAGGAATGAAGAAATAAGAAAATTGTTATTCAAACATTTTGTTTTTATGCTTTAAATCCTCTTGAAAACTTTTTGTTGTTGTTTTTGCTGTTTATAATTTTTTCAACAAAAAAGATGTATGGTAGGTATGGTTTTATACATTAAGTGTTATTTAAATTTATTTTTTTGTAAATGAAAAAATTTTTACTTTTATTGAGGATTTATTTTAAATTCACTTTAAATACAAATATATGTATATGAATTTAATTTTGATATAAATTGATAGAATTCAAAGGTGTTTTAAACATTAAAATAGTTTCTAAAATTATTTTAATTTGTAATAATTATATGGTCGAAACGACTCACAAGTAATTGAATTATATTAAAATTTTTAATGTTGAAAAATATTGGTAAATTCGATAATTTATATGATTTATACGCAGTTTTTCTTTTTTGAAAAGATAAAAATAAATATTTTTTTTTTCATCTTTTTTCATTTGATAGCCTATACTGAATAGTCCAAGTAATGTTGTAGGATAAAACACTCTTAAAATTTTTAAAATTGCTTACCAAAGCTTTTTTAAACGATACAACTGTTGACATGTTCATCATGTCTTTGATTGTTCTCTTAATTAATTTAATATGTGTTAAGAATGCATGTATCCCTTAACATTGATGGTATTGTTTGTAACCAAAAAAATTTATTAGAAAAAAGATGAATAAAAAATTCATTTCTATCATAAATTTCTTTTATTTATTTTCTTTCTATTACTATTACTATTATTACTATTATAGAAAGTGGTTATACGGAAATAAAATTTTTAATTAGTCTTATACTGCGTAGGTGATTTTAATAAAACTTCATATATGTATAAGACTAATCGAAAAATTAAAACCAGAAGTTTTCTAGGCAATACAGCATTTCCAAGACTACTGAAGAGTTCAAGTAATGTTGTAGGAAGAAACTATGTATCTCAAAATTTATATTAAAATAATTTTTTTTTTTTTCTAATGCATTTCTCTGCCACAATTACACAGCTTTTCCTGTTCAGACGTGGCTGTAAATGTCGTAAGGGGGAATAACTCTTATGATGTGTAAGAGATTCGAACCCACACTCCCTCGGTATTTACAACGTATTTACGCTATTACCTACTAGGCCACCGAAGCCTCTTATTAAAATTTTTTACGCAATATTTTTCCAGCAAAAAGACCTTCAAAATCGTATATTTTTCTTTTATTTAGTTAGGCAGTACTTAATTTAATATCCTTTAAAATATTATTTACTTAGTTACTATTATTAACTAATTATTTTTCCATTAATCAGTTGTTCATTTATAAATTGAAATATAATTTAAGTAGTAAAGAAAAGTTGAATAAAAATATAATGTAAAACTCCATTATGTTCGGAATGTGCATACTTGAAAGTTATACAATATAAGTTTAAATAGAAAATAGTCCTTGAACAAATTTAAATTTTCATTTAACCTTTCGTAACAATCTCATAATTTGTTTAAATTTTCGGTAATTCAGAAAGAGTAGACGAATGCTAAATTGTCGGAGGTATATTTCTGCAGGTCTTAAACTTTTAAACCTTTTTTTAAAGGTTATTATTATACACATGCCTACATATAAGTTATCACTCAGTTTGCCAATAATGTTTTGTAAATTCATAAATCATCATTTGTAAAAACGATAATTGTGCTAAAATTTAATTTAAGTGTTTTTAGAATTTCAGCAGAAAAATTAACTCTCCTTCTCAGACATTTAACATTTCATCATATGATCAATAAATAAGTAATTTAAATTTTATTTATATCTTAAAGTAAAAAAATGATATGAAAATATGAAAATATTCTTATATGAAAATGACTTCTTTTTAAATATACTTAAAGATTATAAATATTTACAGATTTTAAATGACTTTTTAGATTTTATATAAAAGCTTTATCTATTTAGAGAATCAAATACTTTTAAATTATAATAAAAGTACAAAAAAAAAAGGTTTTTTCTGTATCTTAAAAATAAAAGAAAAAATTATTCATAAATTTAAAAATGTTTTTAAAAACTCATCTAACTTTCAAATATATCCTTGAAATTGTATTCGTTGGACACCTGAAATGGTCAACCGCATTCTATTATATTTTTTTTTTATCCATATGTAACATAAAAGCACATTAAATGTATTATTCGTTTCCATTTCCTTAACATTTTGATTTTTTTTTTTTTTTGTAAGGTTACAAAACTGTTATTATCACAATATTTATACATTCTATCATGATATCATACAATAAAAACTAATAACAAATGAAAAAAATAAAATAAAAGCCAAAATATTTATAGAGAAAACATTTAAAACAAAACATTTCATAGCCAATTTTTATAATGCGACTTTCATTTTTAGCAATTTCATCAACATAAAAAATGGTGAATGATTTTTTTTCTTGTATTTTTCTTACATCCTTATTTTTTTGTTAATTTAAACGGAATAAAAAGAATGTAAGGTGCTTATTTAGTTAAAATAATGTTGTGCATTATATTTAGAATGTATGTAATGTATTTTATAATATCTTTTAAATACATGAGGTCACCTGAGCGTTGTTGTCAAATAATCTAATTAACCACTTGACACTAAATTGGTACAGGTACCAATTAAGATACAATCGTTCTGGGAAAATCGTCCGTTTTATTTGAGAAGAATAGATTTGTTCGAGAAGGAGCTATGAAACGCAGCAAGTAGATGATATCGATTGAGCAAGCAAGGCACACAAGCAGTCAAAAATACTTTTAATACAAAATTTAATACTTTGATTTAAAGAAATTAATATAGATAAGATATTTGATAATATTCAATTAAAAGATATAAATAAAATTCCCCAGTTTTCCGTTCCGATGAAAGCTAAACTGATAATTCCTACTAAAACAAATTTTAATTTAAAAATTAGTTGGCCTGAAAATTATAATTTTTCCGTTTTAAAAAAAAAGTTGTATTTATATCTATTTTAATATTTATTAGCCAAAAAATATTTTAGTTTTATCTTGTAGAATCAAAATTTTAAAAAAAACTACTTTAAAATACAGGTTCTTCTCCATATTTACTAGTTATATAATTCAACATAAGATATTTTACTGGATTATTCAAAAAAAGTTTACTAAAAATTTATTTACTTTTACTTTTGTATTGAAAATAAAAAAATACTTGGTCTTAAAGATGACAGAGATAACTGCATAAAAATTTTTCTTCAATTTCCATTAAAAATTTGAATTGTACATTTTTTAACATTATAAATTCTGTTCGAAGGTTAAACATGTGAGCCTTTTAAAAAAAATTTTTACCGCCTTTATTTTCTTTCATTTTTTTTTTTTTTTGTTGATTTGATTTTTGGTTACCTTTACTTCTTTTATTACCACTTTATTACCAAAAAAGAAAAAAAAAATGAAAAACTGAATAAAAATAGGTGGCTATTTTTTAAACTTTTTCTTTTTTTTTTTAAATGAAAGAAAACCCTAATAAAAGAGTTAAAATTATACTCAATTTCATAAAAGAATTTGCTTCTATTTTTTTTTTTAGTTTAAAACTGAAATATTGTACATTCAAGGTACGAAATTTTAAATTTCTTTACTAGTTCAGAAACTTTTGGCAATGCATTAGAAAAAATCGAATTCTAAAGTTTTCTTTCATTCTCCTAAATCGATATAATTTTTTTATATTTTATTTTATGATTTTTGTTTTTAGTAATAAATTTAACAATAAAACAGAACATAATTAGGTAATGTAACTTAAAGATAACATAAATTGAGATTTGATTCTATATAAAATTTTCCAATAATTTAGGATTCTTGTAGTAACAAACTCCTTTTTATATAAGGACTTAGATATGAATTAAAAAACACAGTTAGATGACAAAAAAAATAAAAAATAAGCTAAAAAAAAATTTAAAACCCAAGCAAAATTATACAATTTTTATTTTATATGATTCTATAAGTGTATATACATATATTATGTATATTAATATACTTCTGTTTGAATGGTAATATATGTTACATATATACATATATAAATATATTTATTTAAAATAACCACCTTTATCTGATTCTGATGTTGTCAATTCCATCTGCAAATATGCAAATTTAAAAATTTTTATTAGGCTTTTAAAAAAATTAGAATTTTACATTTATTTTTTTTTCTTTACATTTTTATTTTAATTTTTATTTTTCTTTCTTTTTTTTTTTTTTTAGCAAACACATCCCAATCAAAAAACAAAAAACAACATCCACACAAAAGAAAAAACAATAAAATAAAAAGTAAACTACTTTAAATGGTGATGATGGAACATATGTACATTTTAATGACATTGGCCATAATGTCTTCACTTTCTTTTTTAATTTCATTTTTATTGTTCTTTTAGTGTCTTCCTATTGTTCATCTTTTTTTTTATCTTAAAAAAAAAAACGAAATAATAAAAAATAACCACCTTGATGTTTGTTTTTTATTTTCCAACTAAAAGCGAAAAGAATTTAGGTTTAAAATTTTTTTTTTTTTGGAATTATATATTTAATAGTTTAGTCTGTTAAACAAAACAAAAATTTTAATAGCATTTACCAATAAAATTTTTAAAAATTGTATGGTGTTTTAATATACATATACAATATTTGTACATATATACATATACAAATTTTCAATTTGAATATTAACATTTTGCAATGAAAAAATAAATAAAAATCTTACCATTATAAAAGAGCTTTAAATTTGTATCAGACACAAAAAAAATTCTGGATATTTAAAATAAAAATCATCCTATAGTTATGCAATTAATTCAATATTTAAATAGAAATTGGGGCCTCGGTGGCCAAGTGGTTAAGCACAATAGCAAGCTGTTTTCATTGAAAACAAATTGCGCACTTGCTACCAAACATAGTGTAAATATATAATAATATATGTATAATATATTATGTATATATATATATATATCAATCTATTAATTATAAGTCAATTCTTTTCGTAACTTTTTTAGAATAACAAAATTATTTGAAATAAAAGTAATATTTAAAAAAAAATTTCTCTTATTTAAAATAAATAAGAGAAATTAAAAAAATTTTAACATTTTTCAAATCATTTAATTTGATAAATATATTCCTAGCAAACTATCACCTAACTGACTTGCTGGAGATACAGTTAACCTTCCGCATACGGATATTGATTTAAAGATTTATAAGAAATTGATAAAAACTTATGGCTAAAATAATAAAAACTACCAAATTTCTTCTAATAAAATGAATTCAGGTATAACGGTAAATTTCAAAATATATGTATTATACTTTTTTATTTTAATTGTCTTAAACAAAAACATTAACATTTCTCCCGTTTGATGTCATATTGACAAAATATCTGTAAGGAACATGAAATATCATTTCAGTATTCAATATTATTTTGATTTTTGTAGTCTCTGGGTTCTGAATTTTGAAATTATCACTCAATTGGTGGAAAACTGTGGTCCTCTGCATTTTTAAAAATTTATTTTTCAAAATTCGCCTACATTATGAACAACATTTAAACTAATAAAAATATATTGAATTATAGATAAATTATTTAAAGAAACCTATGCAAGATTTGTATCAAAATCTATCTTTTATACTAGGCGGCCTTAAAATTACCTTAAAACTACGAAATTTGACAAGTTTAATATTACAGACTCGTTTTATTCAAGATCTTAACGGTTTTTTTTATTATCAAACGTCTCAGGGATGAAACAGTAAATTTACAAGATTTTGGAGATGATTTCAAAAACCGTTTAAAAAAAATAAAATGGTAACAATGTAACTTCTGACTGACTTGAAGAGGTTAAGACGAAAAAAGTGTTGATGTGTGGTCAACCAAGACCGTTTTTAAATATGTACATATTTCATATATATACTTTTACTTTTATATTTATCTATTTTTATTTAGTTATCAGTCAAGAGACATTATTTGTTCGTCATATTAATGTACATATTATTTTTCCGCATCTTATAACATATTATGCTGTTTCGTAAATCAAAATTCTAGCATTTAAAGAAGTTAATAAAAAATTTCATATTTCAAAAATATAAATTTAGGAAATGTTTCGTTCTACAATACTACCAAAACTTTTCAGTAAACAAGTAGTTTTGATATGCTTATAAACAAATCCTAATTTTTAACTTCAACAAGTCCTGTCCACGCACAATGATAACGACTACAACTATTACCATACAGTACAAAGTTGTCGTTGTCGTTCAATTAGTTTAAATTTAATTTTGTCGTTTTAATATAATTTTGACAAATTCCACAATGTGTAACTAAATGATATTTTTGTCAGTTTATGAATAATCAGATGTAGAGGTGCAAATGTAATTTGAAATTTTGTGTTCGAATATTTGTTTATTTTATGAAGCTATCCGGCAAATTATCAAAAAAAAAAATTATTAAAAAGTGTTTAAGTTTTCATTAATAATTGATTTAAAAAAAAATATTTATTTTCAATTAACATTTTCATTGTCTGCAAAGTAGCAAGGTAGTAAGTACATGTAGCAAAGAATAATTATTAATGATTTACCACTTAACATGTCAAATATGCCTGTCGTTGCTATTGTGCACCATTCAACGACAACGACAGATATTTTAGGCGTTGTCGTTATCATTGTACATGGATAGACATATAATAAAATTTCAGAAAAACTTCTGTGAGGTAATAAGACAAGTTGAAAATATCCGGAAAAACTAAGTTTAAAGTTAAAATAATAAAAATGAAAAAAAATTTTTTTTGTTTTATTATTATTTGGTTTTTATTTTTAATTTATATAAATTAAATTTTCCACCTTATTGTTTTTACCCGTTTATCAAATCAGTGTTCATTTGAAATTATTTGGATACTTAGATACAAAATACGTATCAATATAGTATCCATTATTATGCCTGGAAAGGCTATTTTATATTTTAAAGCATATCACTACTTACTATACTGAAGAGTTTCAGTAGTATTATAGAACGAAACATTTCCTAAATTTCCTAAATATTTCACAGTTCACCCACCAAGGTGATGACGGTAGTATTAATATGTTTATGGATTAGTAATAATAATACATATTTCAACAGTCATTAAATTTTATTATTATATAAAATTTCAATTTACTTGACAGCTTGTTTTTCTTTTTACTCCTATAAACTGCATATTTGATTAACTTTAACTCGACTGTAGCTATTATAAAACATTATGACATAAAAATATGCGTCATCTATATTATCTTATACAAGAATTATTTATTTTTATATTAAAATATTAATTATAAAGATATATTTATATTGGATATGATCTGGCAGAGGATTCAGAGGGATCGATGTTCTGAAGTCAAAACATTTTGATTGCGAAGCCGCTAAACCACTACGCCAATAACAATAATTATAAAATAAAAATAAACAAACTAAAAATAAATAAAACAAAAAGGTTTGGAAACCTCTTTCATCCATATTTTTATTTTGATACAAGTTTATAAAATTTAAAAAATATCATATTTGCGCTATTGTGTATTTTTCTCAATAATGGATTGCCCAGCCCACTAAAAAATGTCAATAACACGTGCACGTTATATACTTTTTGACAGTTCAAATTTTAATTAAAAAATTTGTTATTGATTTTTAGATGTTAAAAAAATTTTATTATAAAAAGATAATAATATGTACGATTTTCCAACATTAACAAATTTAAGATCTGTGTACCGAGAAAGTAAATCTTCTTTTAATCCTGTAAGTTTTCAACCTAATTAATTTCTTTATATAAATACAAAAAATAAATAAATATATACATATGTTAATCATTTTAGCATTTGGAAAAACTTGGTGCACCACATATAGAATCTTTTGACAATTTATTAAAATATGGTTTGAAAGAATTACCACATTACATTGATCCAGTTCAGTTTCAAACATCTGCTGGTGAAAAAATTGCTTTACAAATTGAAGATATAAGTATATCAAATCCTGAGGTTCCTCAAGACATAATCGATGTAAAAACTAGAAAAATATTTCCTTCAGAATGTCGCCAACGAAGAGTAACATATGGAGGAAAATGTACTGTCCGATTAAAATGTGTTGTTGATGGTTACGAATCAAAATATTGTGATTTTGATTTAGGAACAGTTCCAATAATGCTTAAATCAAATGCATGTAATTTAAAAAATTTAAATCCTAATGAATTAATAAGTAAAGGTGAACATGAAACTGAATGGGGTGGTTATTTTGTATGCAAAGGAAATGAAAAAATTCTTCGAATGCTTTTAATGACAAGGCGAAATTATCCTGTTGCAATTAAACGAAGTACATGGAAAGACAGAGGTAAATTATTTACTGAACTTGGTATTATGATAAGAACTGTGCGTTCTGATGAACAATCTTTTAATAATGTACTTCATTTTTTAAGTAATGGAACGGCTAAATTTATGATTTCTCAAAACAAAATTCTTTCATATTTACCAGTTTGTTTAGTATTAAAATGCTTAGTTGATTTTACTGATGAAAAAATATTTAAAAAACTTGTACAAGGTTATGAATCAGATCAATATTTTATTAATGCCATTCAAACAATGTTACGTGATTTACATGATGAATCATTACACACACATCTCGATTGTAAGGATTATTTAGGGGGAATTTTTAGACCAAGATTTCAAGATCTACCTGATTGGTATTCAAATTCTGATATAACAAATTATATTTTAAAAGAAAGAGTTTTAATTCACCTCGATTCTTTTGAAGATAAATTTAATATTTTAGTTTTTATGGTACAAAAACTATATCAATGTTCTCAAGAAAAATACAAAATTGAAAATATTGATGGTGTTATGATGCAAGAAATATTATCCAGTGGAGCATTGTATCAGAAGTTTTTAAGAGATCGGTTGGAATTATGGCTTTTATATGTTAAAAAATGTATTAAAAAGAAATGTAATGCTGAAGATATTTTACTTACACAATCTATTTTTGAAGCCTGTGGTAAATCTGCTGGTTCAATTGGTCGTACTATGGAATCATTTCTTGCAACAGGTAATGCACCAACACGTTCGGGAATGGGATTGATGCAGTCAAGTGGTCTTTCTATTATGGCTGAAAATATTAATAGGATGCGTTATATGGCACATTTTCGTGCAATACATCGTGGTTCATATTTCTTAGAAATGAGAACAACTGAAGCACGTCAATTATTACCAGATGCGTGGGGATTTATTTGTCCTGTTCATACACCAGATGGTGCACCTTGTGGTTTATTGAATCATTTGACAGTAAACTGTTGTATATCCAGTATACCGAATAAAGAACAAGTTGATGAAATTCCGAAAATATTACTAGATTTAGGTATGATACCATTGGGTTCTAATATGTTGAATATGATTGAAAAAACCTACATTGTTATGTTAGAGGGCAAAATTTTGGGACATATTAAACAAGCACATAGTTCAAAAATAGTTGATAAACTAAGGTACTTAAAAGTTGAAAATGTACTACCAAATATGATGGAAATTGTTTTAGTACAAAGTAGAAAAAAGGGTCAATTCCCTGGATTATTTTTATTTGTTGGCCCAGCTCGTATGATGAGGCCGGTAAAAAACATAACTTTTGGAAAAGTAGAATACATTGGTTCATTTGAACAAGTATATATGGAAATTGCAATTAATAATGATGAAATTTATGTAGGTTTTACATCCCATATAGAATTATCAAAATTGGATTTTCTTAGTAATTTAGCTCTTTTAATCCCAATGCCGGACTATAATCAATCACCAAGGTAATAAATATTCTTCTTTGTTTTAACTTAAACATTTTTATTTAACTTCATTGGCAACCCATCAAACCAAATAAATAAAGAAAAATTTGAATTTCTTATATATGTTAGTTGTAATATAAAATAAAAATAACATTTTAATTCTAGAAATATGTATCAATGTCAGATGGGTAAACAAACAATGGGTACCCCATGTCATAATTGGCAACTTTTAAATGGTTCTAAAATGTACCGTTTACAAACTCCAGGAACACCCTTATTTAGACCTATTCACTATGATAAAATTGGATTAGATGATTTTCCAATGGGAACAAATGCAATTGTAGCTGTGTTATCATATACTGGTTATGATATGGAAGATGCTATGATTATAAACAAAGCCGCTCACGATCGTGGTTTTGCATATGGATCAATTTACAAATCACATACTATAGAATTGAATGGAACTTCATATTTTGCTAGAGATCCTCACAATCCAAATTTAGTAAATTATTTAGATAATGATGGATTACCTCATCCAGGTTCAAAAATTCAATATAAATCCATTTTATACTGGTAAATTTTAAAATTTTACTTCAATATAAATTCTTCAAGCTAACTTTTCTTATTTATAGTTATTTTGATACCGAAAAATCTATTTATAAAGTTGTAAAAAGTGAAGAAAAGGAAGAAACTATTGTAGATAATATAAAATATTTAGGTAATTTTCATTTAGGCTCACCTAAACAAGTTACCATAAGCTTAAGAATACCAGTAGGTTTTAACAAAAAAAAAAATAAAACTTTTTATTTAACATTTTATATTTTTAATTTTAGCGTGCCGCTAATATTGGTGATAAGTTTGCTTCAAGAGCTGGTCAAAAAGGAATTTGTTCACAAAAATATCCAGCTGAAGATTTACCATTTACTGAAACTGGTCTTATACCAGATATTGTATTCAATCCACACGGTTTTCCATCACGTATGACAATTGCTATGATGATTGAAACAATGGCTGGTAAAAGTGCTTCATTACATGGACTTGTACATGATGCTACACCATTTCGATTTTCTGAAAAACATACGGCTATTGATTATTTCGGTCAACTTTTAGAAAAAGGAGGATATAATTATTATGGTACTGAACGTTTATACAGTGGTGTTGATGGACGTGAAATGATTGCAGATATTTTCTTTGGTGTTGTTCATTATCAACGTTTACGACATATGGTATTTGACAAATTTCAAGTTCGTTCAACAGGACCGGTTGATATTTTAACTCAGCAGCCTATTAAAGGTAGAAAAAGAGGAGGTGGTGTACGTTTTGGTGAAATGGAACGTGATAGTTTGATATCACATGGTGCATCATTTTTACTTCAAGATAGATTATTTCATGGGTCAGATAAAACATCAACATTAGTATGTAGGAACTGTGGTAATCTATTAAGTCCTTTACAAAGAATTATGAAAAGATCAGAAGAAGGTACAATTGTTTCTATACCAGCAAATTGTCGAAAATGTAAAAATAAATCAGATATAGCCAATTTAGAAATACCATGTGCATATAAATATCTTATAACAGAATTAAGTTCAGTTAATATTAATGTTCAATTTAAATTTACTGAAATTTAAAAAAAAAAATGTTAAATATTTTATATAATTAATTTTGTAAGAAAATATTGGAAGAATATATTTTTTGATACAAATTTTGAGATAGTTTTATTATGTAAACTAAAAAAAAAGATAAAAATTGCATTTTTTTCGGGACTTTATTGCAATTGCAAATAAATACCCGAAAGGTCTAAGGTAACAAGTAATTTACAGAACTTAAATTTTAATTTGGATGTGCCAAAAATAGACTTTTAGAATAGGATAACTTACTTTTTAACTTCAAACAAAAGTAGAAAAAAACAAAACTTAAAAGAAAAGTTTATGTTGAAAATCAGAATTTATATTTAAAAATTTTAAAGCAAATTTAATGACCTTGTAGTTAATTAAGCTTCATATATTTTTAATAATAAAATCAGATAAAATGTAATGTAAGTTTAATTAATTACATATGTAATTTTAAAGAAATTTCCAATTACATATGCGATATAGTAAAAACAATATATATGTATTGTACCTTTTAAAGAAAGCACAAAGTGCAAATAAATAAAACATTTAGGCATCATAAAGCGTTAGCCGTCAAATTATTTTGTTTTCATATCGATTTCGAAAAAAAAAACATGCATGTCCAATATAATAAAATTGAATTGATTGAAAATGAGACAACGATTTACGTTTATTATTTTTTTTTTTTTTATATTATTTTTATATTTTATTGTATCCTGCAATATGATCGTAAATAACGTTATTAGATTTATGTTTTTCTTTTTTTATTATTATTATTATACATGGTTTTCATTGTTTTTGTAAATGTATATATATATATATTCAATTTAAACAGTGTATTCATACAATTTTTTTTTTTTAAGTAATTTTTTTTTACTTAATTTAAAGTGTTTTTTTTTTAATTTTTGTTTTTTGTTTGATTTGAGTGCCAATATCAAGCAAATGATTGCAACATCATTCAAATTCTTGAATATAGTAAATGTTGTTTTTGTTCTTTTGAAAGAAGAAATAATAAAGCATAAAGTATGTGATTACATTAGTTTTTTTTTACATTTACACGCATGGATTTATATATACATGTAATAAGCGAAGCAAAAAAAAAAAAATGAAAAATCATAAAAGAAAAACAAAATCAAATAAAATAATACTTTAGTTTAATTTAATTTATTAATTTTTTTTTTTCTTAATTGTGGATAATAAAAAATAAAATAAAAAAAAGGGATAGATACGTTACAGGGATGCCCATTAAAATAAAAATTCATAGAATTAAAATGTAATTGTGATGATAAAAATAAGAACATTTTTTTTTTTTAATTTTTTAATATTCTCTATTTTTACACGTTCGTTATACATAAAGAATAATTGGATTAATAATATAAGTTTGATCTTTTCATTTTAAAATTAAATTTTTTAATTATTTTTACCTTCCCAATTAATTTTAACACGATGAATCTCAATATATTATATAACAACTCTGTAACTTTTATTTTTTTTTTTTTTTGTTATTTTAAATTAATGTATATTGAATGTTATATTTATATATAATGTATATGTAATTTTTTTTTTATTTATTTATTATCATAATTATTTCAATTTATATAATTTTGCTTAAAAATTACAATTAAAAAAAATAATAATAATCATAATAAAAACATAAACAATATGAAATCTGTTTTTTTTTTTCTTGAAAATATTTATATATAAATGATTTTTGTTTTTTTTATCTTACAATTTAAAATATCATTTTATTTATTTAAATAACTTCCTTTAACAATTCTTTTTATATCTAATTGTAAAATGAGATTTTATTCTTGAACATTTTAACTTTTTTTTTTTTTTTTATAATACAACAAATTATATAATATATAGTTATTTATTTATTTTTTATGCAATTCTTTTTTTTTTTAATTTTAATTTACATTATTTTTATTATTAAATTTATATAATAAAAAAAAACTCTATAATTGGACTTTGCTTATGTTTTAGATGATTATTAGAAATAAATCGAATATTTTAATTATTTAAAAATAAAATATTTATTCTCAGTTTTTTTTAGTAACATTTCAGTGTTTCGTTCAATTTTATTTATTTTTTTTTTTTAAGAATTTTTATTTTTACTGTACGTTTTGATAGTTTGTGTTTATTCGAAAATTTGTGTATATATTTAAAAACAAAATTTAATTTAAATTAAAAAATAAAAAGAAAAACTAAGTCTTAACATATTTGTTTTTATCCCCTAATAAAAACATATTAAAACTGTTATCTCACAAGAACAAGATTTAACATTTAACTTAGGTTGAAGATTAGATTTTTGTAACTTATTTTGACAGGTCACACCTGTTATAAAGATATACACACAAGTCGTAAATTTACAAGATACGCATTTATGTACAATGTCTAAATAAATTTTAGTAAGATCAATTTTTAAGAGTATAAGATCGCTCACGATATAAAAATTAGGCTTTTAAAACCCTATATTTATGTAAAATTAATTAAACTTATTACATCTTATAAAAAAAAAAAAAAAAACGTTAACTGGGAAAATAAAAATTTGTATTTTTATAATTTTTTGACTATTATAATATTTATATAAAAAAAAAAACCAAGATTAAAATTTTAAACGCTTATTGATCAGTTTCGAATTACCTAAATTTAATTAACTTCACAAATTTAAGCATAAAGTTTTAAAATATTATTAAAATTTAATAAAAAAAATAAAAATAATGTAAATCATAACATTTTTTTTTTTTAATATTTTTTTTTTTTACTTTCTACAACGGGAATAAATTTATAAATTTTAATTTAATTTTATTTTGTATATGATTACTTAATTTTTTGTTTTAATTATTATATCAATATAGTTGTTTTAACTTAATGCTAATATTTTCTAGTAATCAGTTTATTTTTTTCTGTATTTTTTTTTTTTTTTTTTCTTGTCTTTTTAACAATATTTGAAATGTATGATAAGAAAACATGAAACATTTTCTTAATATAATTATTTGAAATTCCATTAGAGCGTATTTATTTATTTTTTTTTTTTTCAAAGAAATTTATCTTTTATAAGAAATTAATTACAAAGAAAATGAAGAACTTATGATTTGAATCTTCTTTTAAATATGTTGAAAATTAATTTAATTTAATTTCTTTTTTATTTTGTTTTATATTCAATTTGTATCCAAAGTATTTCTATTATTTATTTTTTCTTTTTTTTGAAGATATTTTCTTTTTACCTGTTTATTTTTTAAATTAATTTTTTATTTAAATTATTGAAATTTTTATTTATATAAACCGATAGATTTATAATATCCAATATATTTATTCATATTTAACTTTTTTAAAATACAAGAAAAATTAATATACACGAAATATATAATTATTATATATTTATAATTTTATATTTATATTTTATATTTATATATATTTTCTTTTTGTTTATTGTAGTTTATATTTTATTTATTTATGTATTTTTTTTTTTATATTGAATTTCGATTATTGTTTTTTATTTTAAAATTGGTCAGAAAGCAAGTTACAAATTTCTCGTGTCACAGTTTCCTTACTAGCACGGATTGTCAATCGGAACATCTAAAAAAAAAACAATAAATAGAAAATGTTAAAATATAAAATTAAATTAAAATGAAAAAGATTTTTACCTGCGCTTGTTTGTTTGGTTCCAATCTTAATAAACATCCAATTTGTTGAGTTTGTGTATGAATTATTCCAGCACATACCATATTATCTGGATTAGGATCCACATTTTCCAAAAGTTGCATACCGAAACCAGCCAATTTTACACGAGCCCCAGCTAAATCAAGGGGAATTTGTGCTTTAAAAACTTTTTGCGCTCGTTGTTGTTCCCTTAAAAATCGAAAAAAATACAGGTATTATATAATGTTAAAATATAATTAATTAATTAAATAAAATAAGAAGATGATATTGTTAATATACTACAACCATATAAATTATAACATACCCTCCCAAATTTTTCCATCTTGCAAAGAATGATTCCGCATTCATTTCAGTAGGTTCAAAAAATTTATTTAAGGTTAAAGGTAATTTAACATTTAATTTTTGTTGAACGCCGTTATATCTAAACGTAATATCTAATGAAGGTGACTCTGGATAATCCTCTATGCATTCTGCTGTCATTAATTGTTGTATTTGTGCACCAGCTTCTAATGTTGGTTCGACAGGTTTTATTTGTACATTTAATTTGAGAGCATTTTCTGTCGACCATTGCAATTCAGGTGAAAAATTCTAAAAAAAAACAAAAAAACAAAAATTAATAATTTAAATAATTATTGTATTATTTTAAAATAATAAAGTTATATATACCGTAAGAGGTATTTGTGTTTTATTTCCATAAAACAAACCCAATCGTCCTAAATTTTGCCGATATTCAGATTTAACTCCTATTTGTATTAGCTCATTTTCAAACAAAACACCATTATTTTTGAATAGGAATTTTTTAACATTTTGTTGAACAGCATTATTACCATATATATCACCAAGAACATCAATTAGTGCACCACCTGCTGATGTATTATTTGATGGAGGCGTGCTTAATCCTAATAAATCGGCATTTGTGTTACTATTTACCCTTTAAAAAGAATTAAAACAATTAAATTGCATATACGTATTTATACATAAATAACGCTTACTTATGATTGACAGCTACATTATTTTGTGTGGCATTTGGTGCTGGACTTTTTGATTCTCTTATTTCATTTTCCGGTACACGCCCTGGTTTTTTCTTTTTCAAAACTGCTAATATTGAACTCTCCCTTTCTGGAAACGATGGCATTTCTTCAAGCACAGTTGCTAAAACGTCGGTGGATGCTACTATGCTTAATTGTAAGTATTCACTAGCCCTTTGTTGCAATTCAGCATCTGCTGATCTCAAATTACTATGTTGTTTGAATACTTCTTGTATATTAGTACGAATTTCAGGGAACAAATTAATAAACTTAATGTAAGTTGAAAGAAGTAACGCGCGTGTCATTGGTGAGCATAAATGGTATTTTGAATGAAGAAGCTTAAATTGCACTATTGGAGCTGAACGAGAATCACCAGCAATTAAATTACCAAATTCTCCCAAAATATAACCGCCAACTTTAACCATATTTTCGTGACAAGCTGGAGCTTGTAAAGCTTCAAAAACAGTCTTAGCTGCATAACCCTGAACCTCTTCTCGATTTATAACAATCTGAATTACACGATACCAAACTTCTTCTGAGACATAATCGCCAGCAATTCTTATGAGATTCAGTATTACATCAACATACCTAAAAAAATTAAGTAGTGTTAGCAAAATAAATTTATATTACATAAATTAAAACTTACCATGTAAAATCAGTTGCATATTTTTCTGCTAAAATGGCAACTTTGAGTACCATTTCTTCACGAATAGAATAATCAGCTGTTTCCAAATAATTTAGCATTTCTTGAACTATTTCTTCTGCATTACTTCTGTCGCACATTGCATATAAAAGATCAACTGCTTGTTGTCTTACTGAAACATCTTTTTCCATCTTCATAAATAAATAAAATTAATTAATTATTCCCTATAAAAAATATAAACTAAAAACATTAAATTACTTTCATTGAAAGAATAACAACTTCTTGATGTTTCTTAACTTCTTCATGTGAAAATTCTGAAGTAGCTAAATGACACATTGATTCCAAAGCCAAATATCGTAAATTTGTTTCTCTATTACTTAAAAATTGTCCAAGTTGATTACAAGCTCGAACTAAAAGATTAGGTTCGCTATCACTGTGTATTATTAAATTTATTGCTTCAAAGAGAACAGCATTTTTTGCATTTGAATGTTGAACTTTCTTGCTTTTGGGTGGTTCTTGTGCTTTATTCAATATAGTTTCCAATGTTTCATTTAATCTTGCTCGAACACCAGGCTCTTCAGTTACCGGATTATAATTTTGTAATAAACGAAGTAATTTTACAGATAACCATGGAGCTGGGACAAAATAATATGTATAATCTTGTAAATCTGTATAACTCGCTGTTACTATTCGAGAAAGCCTTGATACAGCTAAATTAACACATCCTTTATATTCATCTGGATTTTTTTTAACAAGAGCATCGATTAATGATGTTGCCGCGGTTACAACACCCATATGTTGATCATTTAATAAATGTATAATTCGACTTGTCCATTCTCCACCAGGTATGACTTCTGGACTTGTACGGAATAAACGAAGTAAACAAAGAGCAGCTGATTGTTTTACAACATCCATTGTATCCCTAAAATTTGTTTTAAAATAAATTTAATAAGAAAATACTGTATTATTTTATGCATACCCTGATACTAGTAATTTTGGTATTTCATTTGTAAATGAATCAGCCATATCTCGACTTCCAATATTAGCAATACACTGTAAAGCTAAATTAACATGAACTGGATTTCTTGACTGCAAATCATTTTTAATTGATTGTATAATCAATTGAATCAAATCGCTCTTTGTATTTACTAAAACTGATATAAACAAATATCCCTACAAATATATATAAAATTAAAATTAATTAAATTTAAAAATATTATTAACTTACGATTTGTTTTTCTGAATATTTATTTGATGAAAGCAGATTTACTGCTTCCATATGTCCAAAATCTATGTCATGGCCCAGCAAAAATATAAACAGTAACTTACATACATATTTCTTCTTTTGATAGCCATCTAAGGTTTTGTCACCTTTAAATTTACTTCTTATATTCGCAAGTTCCTTATTTATTCGTTTGATTTCAGCCTCTTTACTTTTACCTTAAATAAAAAATTTTAAAATATTAATATTTTATTACAAAAATTTATTTTATTATACTTTTTATTTTTATAAGGAAAAAAAAATTATCAAGAGTTGAAACAAAAGTTTATATTCACATACTTTATTTTATCTTAATTTAATTATTTTTTTTTTTTTTAACTCAACATAGAATTGTACATTAAGTACTGATAATATGCATTTAAATAATTTATTTAAAAAAAAAACAAATATACATATTAATAATCTAAAGCTCTGAATTGAAAAAAAAAAAATAAAAAAAGCAAATAAGAAAAACGCCTCTTTTTAGAATGATTGTTTAATACATATTTTTATATTTTTTATATTTTATAGAAATAAATTTACAGAGAGGTTAAGTAAAAATCAAACTTTGCGATATACTTTGCTGGCAATATACCAACATTTATGATAATAGTAAAAGCAATTCATTGGAATAAAATGTCGTCATCCAAATAAAGAAATAAATTTTAAAAATATGAATTGTTAGCTAATTAGCAATTATTCAGTAAAAAAAAATTTCATTTCTCTTATCAAAAGTGAGGATATTTCAATAAATTTTTATGATTTTTGTTTTGTCAATTATTTAAAATATTAAAAATAAACTTACAATTTCTTATATCCGATATAAAAACCGCCAGCCCTCTCATTCCATCGCCCCTTACAGGTGCCATTGTTGGTTTTTTGATATTAATTTTGACGGTTTATTATTTAGCTTTTCCAACCGAAAAAAAGACTTCTATTCACTTGTTATTCGATTTAGATGTTATGTATTTATTCGGGTTTTTTTTGTTCAGTTGATTATTTAATCACCTGAATGCCAATTTTTATTTTATATATTTTTTCTTTTTCTTCGCCTTTAAACAGGGTAGTTGTGAATGATTGTTGAAAACTCCTGAAATAATGTACATAATATAGTATATGATTTATTTTATTCGATTAATTTAGTAAAGTACAAACAACGTCAACTTGATAAATTAAATATGTGTTTGTTATTTCACATATTGCTATCAGCTTTAAAAGGAATTGTATATATTGTACATATTGGATTCATGATTTATTAACAAACGAAAGAAAAGAAAAAACTACTTTTAGATGTGAGAAAACATTGCAACATTTTTTTAAAAGAGCAAAAAAATAAGTATATAAAAAGAAAAATATAATAACAAATCAAAATTAAAATCAAATTGTATTTACCGCTTGTTAATAGCCACCATCACAACTATCAATTATGTGAGAACAAATAAAACATAAAATAACTATATAATAAAAAGCATAAATTTACAAGCTTAAAAAATTTTATAAAACATTAAGAGAAGAAAATTTATCAATGAAGAAATCTTACTTACTTAATACTTATTTAATTTATTGCATTATAATTTATAAAAGCAAGAGAGATAATACAATTATCTCTATATTCAATCTTTTTTTTTTTTGATGAATAATTTCATATTTTAATGGATCGCAATATGACATTATTTTGTTTTTCTTGTTTTTCTATACGATAAATTAAATTAAAATCTGTGTTTTGAATATTTAATTAAGTACAAAAATATGTACAAATGTGCATGTATCATTTATTCTCCTGTAAAAGGGCCAAATAGATTAAAGAGAAAGTTTTTATTTTTTCTCATCCCGTTTTTATTATGAACTTTAATGTTTTTTTTCTGTTAAGTTTAAACAAATATGTACTATCGTACATATCTGTATTGAATTTATTGTATGCAAAAATTAATTTACGAAAATTTTAAATATTTTCCTACTAGTTTCCTAAAACTGATTTCGGATTAATCGAAGGAGAAATATTTTAATTTTTACATTTTAAGTTAATATGAATTTATATAATTAGAATTACAATATTTTATGTTTTATATTTCATATCATTTTTATAATGTATATTTTTCATAAAATTCTACAAATTATGTTAAGGTTATTTTTGTGAATTTTCTTCATTTAAATAAAATCGATATCACAACATAAATGAAAGATAAACGTATACATAAGAGTGATTCATATTTACACATTTTTCACGATTTCCTAATAACAATCTCATTGTCATTATTTTTATTATAAATATATGGATTTCAATTTAAAATCATTTAGCAGAAGAAAATTTTCAAAATGTTTGTACATAGTATAATTTACAAACACGTACAGTAAAAAGCTTACAATTAGGAAAAAATTAAGATGTTTAAAATGATTAAGAAGACTAGCCAACTCCCATACTTTTACCAGAAAAAAAATCTTTTTTTTAAAGGTCAAAGTTTGCCAAAATTTTGATTGTTTTAAAATCAGTTTTTTAAATATTTCATTTCTAAATAACTCAAACTATTTTTAATTAAAATTTTATACATAAAAAACATTAACAATAATGATTTTCTCCAATAGAAAACGCTTGACATAATATTACTAAAATTTTTTTTCTTTTTCTTTCCTTTTTATAGAAGTGGTAGGTGTAACCCTTGTATATTTGTTACCGGTCATTAACATGATCAAATACTTGTTTTTATTAAGAATTTTAAATATCATTTAATTCATACTTACACCATATAAAAAAAAACTTTTTTTTAAATAAATTTTAAAATTTTCTTTTAGCTAATTATAACCACTGATCTACTTTTTGGGATCTATTGATTTTTTTCTTTTCTTCTATGCAATCACTTTTGACTTTTTATTAATATTTTGCACCACTGCATAATTTGAAACAATTATTTCTTTTAAATACAATTTTATACATTAACTTGAAACAAAAGGTATACTTAAGTTCAAGTAACAAATTTTTTAAATTTTTTCTAATACTTTTCTCTTTTTTATATTTACAATATTTAATTTTAAATTAAATTTTTTTTAGCGTTCCGCAAAGAAAAATATATAAAAACTCCCAATAATTGCTATTCGCGCATATATTTGATGATAATTTGACAACTAATCACATCTCTAATCAGAATGTAAAAACAAGACAACAATATAAAAAATATTCATTTTTTCATTCATTCAATCACTAAAGTCAAAATTAGCGACATCTAAAGTATATATTACAAAAAAATTGTTTGAAAGTACCTGAACGTGAACCTTAAGGAAAATACTAACTTAATGTTCGAAATATTTATATAACGATACGGAAACCAACTAAGCAAAAACAATGCGGGGGAATAAAATATCAAAAGACAACTACACGAAGTAAAATGGAGAAACGACAACTCCACACCAGTTACTAGCTGTATGAGTTGTCTACACACTCATATGTAATTAAAATAATGTATTCCGAAAGTAATTGTATATTTTGAACAAGAAATAAATAAAATAAAAAAATAAAATAAATAAACTTAAATATTCAGAAATTGTGAAAACATGTTTGAAACTATAGACTAAAGAAATGAGATAACTGGACCAACGTATGCATACTGAAGTATAAATTGAAATAGGCAGTAATGTATTGTATTTCAAACTGAAAAAGTTAATTCTGATTCTATGATTTCTGCAACTTTTTTTTTATAAAATAAATAAATTTAGGATTCAACACAACACAGTTTAGGATTCAACACACCACGTTTCATACGAACATCTCGGAAAATTCAAAGCGCTGCACTCGTGTAGCTGTGAGATTTTCAAGTGTGAAACAGCGTATTCTCAATTCAAATTATTAAATTTATCAAACTTCAGCACGTAAAAATTGTACCGAATATATGCATAGATATCAAAATTCAAAAGCAAATACATAAATCATTGATAATATTGGAATTTTCATTTTTGTTATGTACGTTTGATAGGTAAAAAAATTTATTTATTCTAATATTGTATTTAAAAACTGGTATATAAAGTATATATATTATAAAAATAATTTATAAGTATGTATAAACGTTTGTTTTCCCAATAAGCGCAAGCCCATTTTATTATTTTCACCTGAAATTTTTTAAACTGATTGAAATCAGGTATAAAAAAAATTACATCAAGTTAATCAAATAAATTTTTCAAAAAGTCTCTCTTTGTGCATTCCGTTTTGGAGACTTTTTCTTTCATTTCATACTCCTTCTCAATAAATGCAAAGTGCTGCAGTTGCGAGATGCTCAAGTGTGACATGGAGTATTGTAACAGCACACATTCGTATCATAAAATTGTGTGCTGTCATATGTGTTTTATTTATATCATACATATTTTTCTTTCATTTGCAGTACAATTGTTTACCTATAAAAAAAAGGAAAAATAAAATAATGATCATTTGGCAATACTATATTTTGTAAACGAAATTAAATAATGTTGTTGTCAAATTCAACTGTCAAACTTCTATTATTTCACGCTTTCGTCAAACATTTATTTTATTGAGAATAGAATTTATTAAATAAGTACTGTATTTTTTTTTATATGACGCTATAACTGTTTATCCTTAAAAGTTATTTTAAATTTAAATCATTTCTTAAATATAAGTGCGGCAACTAAAAAAAAAAATGAGTTTTTCTAGCGATGAAGTAAATTTTTTAGTTTATCGGTATCTACAAGAGTCTGGTATGGATATGTATACACATTATTTATACTTAATTGCTTTTTAAATAATTATACTAATTTACTTCTAAAGTGCTTTATTTTATTTTAAACCTGATTAACTTGTAAAAAATTTGTTTTAAGGTTTTCAACACTCGGCTTTTACATTTGGCATTGAATCTCATATCTCACAAAGCAATATTAATGGAGCGTTAGTACCACCAGCAGCTCTTCTTACTATTATACAAAAAGGACTTCTATATACAGAAGTTGAATTAAGTGTTGGTGAAGATGGTGATTCAAGGCCGGTTGAAAGTTTAAGTTTGATTGATGCTGTTATGCCAGAAATAAAAACTCAAAAAATTGTTAAAACTGAAGCAATTAAAAGCGAAAGTTGTACATCTATAAAATCGACAGAAGCAATTAAAACTGAACCAACAACAGAAGCAAATGGAAATGATGAAACTACAGTTAATACAAGTGCAACTGCAACAACAGTTGCAACAACAACAAATTCTAATACAACATCAAATGCAACAAGTAATAATAATGCAAATACCACTTCTAATACAACGGGAGTACCAGCAACAACTTCAACACCAAGTACACAAACTGGTAACTCTAATACAACAACAACTGTGGCAATTCCTGAAGCTATGGAAGTTGATCAAAGTATTGAAATACCAGCATCAAAAGCTACTGTTCTACGAGGTCACGAAAGTGAAGTATTTATTTGTGCCTGGAATCCTAGTACTGATTTATTAGCTAGTGGATCTGGAGACAGCACAGCACGTATTTGGGATATGTCGGACAATACAACTAGCCCAAATCAATTAGTTTTAAGGCATTGTATTCAAAAGGGTGGGGCTGAAGTACCAAGCAATAAAGATGTAACCTCATTAGATTGGAATGTAAGCTTGTTTTTTTTTTTTTTTTTTTTTTTTTGAATAACTGATTTATATTATGTTTTTAGTGTGACGGTTCATTATTAGCTACTGGTAGTTATGACGGATATGCCAGAATTTGGATGACAAACGGACAATTAGCTTCTACTCTGGGGCAACATAAAGGACCTATATTTGCCTTAAAATGGAATAAACGAGGCAATTATATTCTTTCTGCGGGGGTCGACAAAACAACTATAATTTGGGATGCTTCGACTGGACAGTGTACACAACAATTCTCATTTCATAACGCTCCGGCATTAGATGTAGATTGGCAAACAAATATTTCATTCGCATCTTGTAGTACTGATCAAAGAATTCATGTCTGTAAATTGGGTGTTGATAAACCAATCAAATCTTTTCAAGGACACACGGTAAAAATTAAATTTTACTTCTAATGTTATATAAATTTATTTTAAAAAACTATTTTAGAATGAAGTAAATGCAATTAAATGGGATCCGCAAGGTCAACTTTTAGCTTCATGTTCTGATGATATGACATTAAAAATATGGTCAATGAAACAAGATTCTTGTGTTCATGATTTACAAGCCCATTCAAAGGAAATTTATACAATTAAATGGTCACCAACTGGGCCTGGAACACAAAATCCTAATACAAATTTAATATTGGCTAGTGCATCATTTGATTCTACTGTAAGATTATGGGATGTTGAACGTGGTGTCTGTATCCATACATTAACAAAGCATACTGAACCTGTTTATTCGGTTGCATTTAGTCCTGATGGTAAACATTTAGCATCGGGTAGTTTTGATAAATGTGTTCATATTTGGAGTACACAAACTGGACAATTAGTACACAGTTATAGGGGAACCGGTGGTATATTTGAAGTATGTTGGAATTCAAAAGGTACAAAAGTTGGTGCCAGTGCTTCTGATGGTAGTGTATTTGTACTTGATTTAAGAAAATTTTAAACAAAAGTCAGTTGATTGATAGAATGATAATATTTAAACGCTCACATTTTTTTTTTTTAACAATGATTAATAGTTTAATATAAAAAAAAGGGTTTTTTTAATAAAAATATCAGATAATTCTTTAAAATAATATTTTAATTACGACATAATATGTATATTAGATAATGGTAATATTTCGAAAAATTGTTTAAAATATTTGTGTTATCGATTTTGTACAAGTCTATTTTTTTGTACTAAAATAAATTTTATGTGAATTCATTAAAAAAAAATAATTTTATTTAATTCGGTTAAATAGATCTCCAACAAAATTAATTATGAAACAAATAAAGCAAAATTTTTAAGCCTTATGTAATTTTTTATTAAAACAAGTTTTAAGTATTTTTCAATTATATTTCTTATAAGAATTTTAAATTAAAATTTTTTATTTTTTTTTTAACTTTAACAAGATTTAATTTTAAGATTATAAAAAATAAAAATAATAGGTAACATTACCTAAATATAAGCACATAAACAATAATGTTTAATAATAATAAAGAAAAATATATTAGGGTAAAAAATTAGTTTTTTTATTAAAAGTTGCTTAAAAATAAAAATATGGGAATCACGGCTCTTATATGACAATTCAGACTTAGGATATTTAATCAAAAATTATAATGGAAAATAGTTTCATTAAAAAAGGAAAAATTTTCTTATTAATATTTTTTGTTCTGTTCAGTTATTAAACTATTTGCTTGTAAGTTCAACTAAGCTGTGAATTTTCGCAATGTGCTTAGTATCATATAATCAATATGAAGTTAAGGGTCGACTATCTTTAACACCAAATTTTTCTTTCTTACGAATCTCAAACTGTTCCTTCAAGTCATTTTAATCGATTCCATCACATGTATTTAAAATTTTAAAAATCAAAATGTAAGACAAACAATTTTGAATTATTGAAAAAACGAAAAATATTACAATTTACAATCATATTTAAATAAAAATTACAATTACAATTCAGTTACTTCACTTAAAAATCTATCCTTAAAAAATGCATGTTGTTCCTTAATAGTTTTTCCATCTTTATCTTGTCCTTTAAAAAATTTCTTTAAATTAGAGCCAGCATACGCTGCTTTTACATTTTCATCTTCAGGATCTTCAAAAAACATATCAAACGCTTTCCCATGTAAAGCTTTTTCTGCTGTTGACCAACTAAATCGAACAAGTCTAGGAAATCCAAATACCATATCAATATTATCTACTAGAAATTGTTTAGTTATTGGATCTCCTGGATAACCACTACCAAAATTTTCACTTTTTAAATCTAAACCTTCTTTAAATTGCCATACTTTTAATGCATGATCTCTTGTAACTTTTGCACATATACTTGCAGCTGATACAATTGGATAAGTAGAATCAGCTTTTTTAGCTACCGTTATATTAAAAAATGGAAATATTTTTTTTAATTTTTCTTCATATTTTTCTGGTGGGCCTACAGTATCAACATATACTTCAGAAATATTAACACCAGCATCAACAGCTCTATGTATTAAACCAATTGCTGAATCCATAGAGACTTCATTAAGAGAACATTTTGTCCTACGATTCATACATTCACTAATTGTACATGGAGATATTATTTCAACAGCCCAACCTAAACATGAATTAGCATAATCCTTTTGCTGCATTTCATCAAAGATAATATCTCTTTTTTCTTCTGTTAAAGATTTTGAATCTGCACATCCTAAATCAACTAATACTTGATTTTTGTCTTTTGGACAAAACGCAATGCCATAAACCCTAAAAATTAATAATTTCTTTTTACCACTTTTTTAAAATATAAATTTAATATACATTGGTCCCAAAACTGGTCCACGACCTGCTTCATCAACTCCTAATACACATGGTTCAGTCTTGCAAATTTCGGGAATATCTAAAAACATTTGTAAAATAAATTTGGAATTTTCAATTAAATAAAAATACCTTGAAAATAAATAGCATTCTTTGAATTGTCGGTTGTTAAAATATATGGACCAAGATCATTTAATGATTTAATTTGTCTATTTTCAGACATTGTTTATATTAATTTTCTAATATTATATAGATTCTAGTGTTTTTTTAGCAAAAATAAAGTTATAATTTTAAAATTTTCCGCGCTAAAAAACTTCAACTTCAAAAATTTCACATTCATTTTTTGTTATTGTTGCTAAATACAATCACACAATCTTCATACAATGCATACACAATTTTTGACATTTAAAATGTTAAAATATATATTTGGTTTCAAAATTGGTGAATTACATTTACAGGTTTAGCTATTCGCTATATTTATTTAGTATATAACAACATATAGTACCAAAGCCTACTATTAGTGACAAGCTGAAACATTTATGCAATTGGAAATTATTTTATTTAAATTTTTAATAATACGAGAAAAAAACTTACCATTACGTATATGAACTATGAAGAAGTTGATACAAATCTAACTACATATGTATTTTGTTTACATTCGTCATAATGACTACGGCGGACATTTAAAAAAAAAACATGAATCTAGCCTTAAAAGGTGTTAAGGCTTGTCAGTTAAAGATGGCTTTAATAGTATATATATAGCATAATACTATTTACCAAATACCAATCATAAAAAAAGATATACATATGTACAAAATTTTTTATATTTTTTTTTTTTGAAAGTGATTTCCATCCGCTTCACTCAAAACTTAATTCTCAATATTTTTAGTTCATAATTGAGTAGAAATTATTTTCAGTTTAGGTATAGATAAAAAAATTTTTCTCAACTGATTTTTCGAATATTTATTAATGTTAAATCATGATATAATACATAATATCATATAATATATAATCATTAGACATGAAGTATTACTTTTTATACATACATACAACGACGTGTGGATAAATGATTGTCGTATGTTAAAAACTATAGTTTTGAGTAAAACGAAATCAAAGTTTGAAGCCCTGTATCTCGAAACTTATGTGGAAAATGTTCACAATTTTGGAAATTATTAGGTAACATGATTCATACCCTATAAAGTTTTAGGTGTTTTTTTTTTTAAATCTTCGAAATTTATAGTATGATTTAACAAAAACTTCAAAATGAGAATGTCGTATGTTAGTTTTTCGTAAGAAAATTTTTTTGCATAATACATAAGACAGTTTGTTACTTAATATACAACAAATTAATTCCAAAATGTTAATAATAAATGTCGTATGTTAATATTGCTTAATAGTAAATATTCTCACTTTCAGGTTTTCAGTGAATAAAAAAACCTTTAACATTGATTGTTAAACTCTGTATTTCTGTGTTTAAGTTTTATCTTAAAATATCTACACCTATTTTTATAACTACTTGCTGGGTTAAAATACATTAAAAATAGTTTTTTAAATATTAAATTTTATTTCAAAACTTTAGTATCCCAAATAATAATTAATAACATAAATTATTGGTTTCAGTTAAATTATTTAACAAAATTACTTCTTAGTACATATTTAATAGGTAATACAAAAATAAAAAATATTTGTACTTTATAATATTTTCTAAGTGTCTTAATTAATAAAAAACAAATTTTTTTTGTACTTTGCAATATCTGTATACCAAATTCAAAATTAAAAAAAAAATTAATGTTGACAAAACATAAGTTTTAAAGATTAGAAAAGATTAAAAAAAAAAATAATAAATCTGGTTTCAATTAATTAATTTAATATTTCAATTAAAACTATAAAAACCAAAATACTATGTAATAAAATAACTAAATATAAGAAATTATTCAACAACTATCAGTTAACAAAATTTTGATTAAAATA
Source organism: Poecilobothrus nobilitatus (assembly GCA_947095535.1). Lineage (NCBI taxonomy): Eukaryota > Metazoa > Arthropoda > Insecta > Diptera > Dolichopodidae > Poecilobothrus > Poecilobothrus nobilitatus. The sequence goes on along the minus strand of OX352774.1, from coordinate 263,773,950 downwards.
ATCGTATATTAATTCGAATTCGTTATAATCGTATACATAATTATTATATTCTCGTATATTATTAATCTAATATTATTATTATATATTTATAAAATTAATAATTAAAAATTTTGATACAGTATTTTTCATTCTAATTAGAATTTTTGAAATTCATGATATTGCTTTATTTTGTTTTAAAATTGTTTAAATTTATTTAGAATAGTTATTTCCTATTCTTGAAGTAGGTACCTACTTAATACTGAATATAGAAATATACCTACTTTTCAGAAATTAGTTGTTTTGGGATATAAGTACACATGAATGATATTTTTATAATTGCATATTTGACTAATAAAAATCTAATATCAAACAATTTAAATATGAAATAAAATTGATTTAAAACGAAACATAAAGGTAATTATAATAGAAATGAAAAATACTGTAATTTAACTGTTTGTTTAAAAATATAATACCTGGCGCAAAAGTAACTATTTCTTCGACATCGTCAAAAATTTCATTTGCCATACTTAAAAGTAAAAAAAAAAACAATTAATTTAAAATGTTAAAAAAATAAATAAAACAAAAATGTAATTTTACGTACTCAAGATTTTTTTTTGGTAAAACTGGCGGTGGCGATTCATCCATTATGCTCGTCATTTAAACAAAACCAAATAGGTACTAATTTACTTTTTTAAAAATTTATTATCGTTTACATGTAATTTGCTATTAACATACGATAAATTAATATTAATGAATATTTATATTTATATATTTAGACATACAACAAGTACACAGCCTTTTTTTGTCAAATGTTGCCTTTTCAAATGTCAGAATAATTAAAGTCCACTCAACACTGCCTCTGTTATATCCCTTATATTTTATACGCTCCCACAAAGTAGGTCACCAAGGGACTTTTGAAGAATTTATTTTCTAACTTTTATCTTAAATGTGAATATCATTTACTAAATTTGTAGATCACCCTTCTTTTGTTTATTTATTAAAAATGAATCTTCCATGTTCACATTACAATACAGGGTGTTTTTCTTTTTCTCATCAGAGCAGAGTCAGTGCTGTCAAGCAAAAAAATTGTGTTTCTTTTTTAACTCGGAGTGTGTTGAGAGCGCGATATCTGAGCTCGTTAAAATTTCTCAGATTTCAAAGAGTTGTCAAAAAAAAGTACGAACCTATGATTCCACCAGACCAAAAACCACACCAAACTGTCAATTTAGATGAATGTAATAGTTGTTCATGAATAATTTGTGGATTTTCTTCGCATCAGAAGCGACAGATTTGTTATGACATACGACTTGATTTAGTGTAAAATGTGTTCGAAAATTGGGTTTATCGAATTCGTTCTTGAAGAAGAAGTCGTGGAGGCTATTTGAATGACGTTTTATTCAGAACTTAATTGTATCGATTGTACTTCATATTAAATAAAAAATATTGAAATTTCCTTAACAATTAGTGTGTTTTTTTTTAAAAGAAATCATATCACTCAAATTGGAAAACCCTTGAACTTGTTCTAATCTAAAGAACTTGTTCTAATCTAAAATTAAAAACTCACTTTATTTAAAATAAAGTCAAAAGAAATATTTGCCTTTTTCCAAATGGTCTTCTCTATCGAATTAAGTTTTAAAATTGTGTTTTGTATCAGTAATTTATGGTTTGTATTTATATTATTTAACACCTAGCGCTTTTTTAGAAGCATTTTGCGTTTTTTTCTTAAACGAACTAATTCCGTTTCATTTTTACTACTTACTTCTACAAGTATCATTTTTTTCAAATTATCCATATTCTTTACCTTTCAAAACTACTAAAAAAATGAAATGTAAATTAATACACAATTTAATTACAAAACCAAATCTATTTTAAATTTTTTCAAATATTATTTTATTTATTTACTTTTACTTAACAATAACTTAACTTTAACAATAACTTTTAACTTTTTATTTACTTGAAACAATAATATAAACAAAAATATGTCAATTTACGTTCTTGATTTTGAAAAACGGTTTGTTAACGTTGACATTTTACTCGATTTTGTACATGATAATCAACTCAATTTCGGAGTTTGGGAACGTACTATTACAAAACACTATTCCAACCATCGGCTATTGACAATCAACAAAAACTTAATCAACAATTTACAGAAGTGTACTATTTATTCGCTTCTTTGTTTGACTACAAAAATTTATAAATAAAAAATTTTTAAAAATTCTGTAACATTCATTTGAATTGTTTTTTAACTTTTAAGTACATACCAAAATGCTGTCAAACTAGACTACATTGAAAAAATTAGAAAATAGATCTATTTCGACGCCGACGACGAAAATTTGGGAGACGATCGTCACAATAATGTGACAATAAGAACCATAGATATATTAACTAATAGATGGGAAGTTAAGTATAGTCGTTTCTTTTCTTCTTATGTGTTTTCCTATCTTAAGGTATTCAATCAAAAAAATACATATGCATTTTATAATATGTATACGTTTCGTTCACTCAGCTGTTTATATTTATTAAAATAATATAAAGCAGTTTTTCATAACCAGTTTCATTCAGAGATTTTAAATTTTTATATTACTTAATAATTGATATATTTTGTATTTAAAATTAAAATTTAATTTAATTAAGGTTATTCAAAATTTTAACTACTTGTAAAGAAACAAAATAAGTGATAAAATCTTTAAAAAAATTAGAAATGAATTTATTTCACCTTTTAGGAACATATATGAGGAAACTAAAGCAATACATACGCAGCGGCTGGCGAAAACAGGTGTTTTAACAACAAGCAATGATAAATCATTCAGTTTAGTTTACAAAATTCAAATTATTGAGTAGTCGGTTCGGTTCGATTGGGTTAATTTAAAATTTGATATAAAAAAAATTTTTTGCATTTTCATTTTTTAAAAATTTAAATTCGCTTTTCACTTCTTTATTTATTTAAACTTTGATTGATATCTGTTAATTTTGATTAATTCTATTCTTATGTCAAAATAATTCGCGGCGGTAAAATTAGAAATTTATATTAATTTTGCCGGCAACGAAAAAATCGCCGGAAACATTCGCGATCATTGTGGGCATTTCCATTTAAATACAACGATGGCGATAAAAATTCGATATATTATCGATAATTATTCGATCGATTTATTCCAATCATTAAAAGAAAATTTTTAATTTTTATCATTTCTTAGCACTGTTTTTTTTTTGATCCACAAAAATATTTTGTTTTGTTCCACACCAGTTAAAGAAATGTCAAGATGTAATTTATTATTTCTTTCCGCTTTGAAATTTTGACAAGTTAAGTGTGCTTGTTCTCTACTGAGCTAAGGCCGATTTTAAATTTTGGGCGACTTGCACCGTTTTTATAAAAAATAAATAAATAAAATAAAACAAAAATGTCTACAAAGGCTGAACTTGCGTGCGTCTACTCTGCTCTCATCTTAGTTGATGATGATATCGCTGTTACTGTAAGTATTTACAATTTATTCGGTTCGTATATAATTAGAAATTTCAAAACTACATACATATGTATATAATTTTATAAAATTTAATCTTTGAATATCTTTTTCATCCCGCCTTAATTTTAATTATTTTATGTAAAATTATTAAATAGAAATGTTTGCAATTGAATAAAATTTTTTATTTTTGTTTTTAGGGTGAAAAAATCTCAACAATTTTGAAAGCAGCAAATGTTGACGTAGAACCTTATTGGCCGGGTCTTTTTGCTAAAGCTTTAGAAGGTGTCAATGTTAGGGATTTAATTACAAACATTGGTTCTGGTGTAGGTGCCGCTCCAGCAGGCGCTGCACCAGCTGCTGCTGCTGCTGCTCCAGCTGCTGAAGCTAAAAAAGAAGAGAAAAAGAAGGAGGAAGAACCAGAAGAATCAGATGATGATATGGGCTTCGGTCTTTTTGATTAATTTCCTTTGTTTTTAATTTTATATGACTTGTGTACACGTTTTAATGTACAAATAAACATAAAGTTGTCAATATAAGTTAATTAGTCCTTTTGAATCATAAATGTAATTAACGCAAATTTTAGGATATCCGCCTTTCGAACTTAGATTATAAAAAGTGCTCAAAGGAATTTAGAATAATTTGTAAATTCAGCATCATTTAGAAACACGTGGAATATTAAAAACAAAGTATGAATAAATATCTTGTTATAGTTATAATAACTATTAAATTTCATAAAATTGAAGTGATAATACCATAGTACATAATAAACAGACAACCAAGCTATTTAAATTACGTCGTATAAGACAACGATTAATTATAATCGGTAAATATTAATTTAGTGAGTTGGTTAATTTATTGAGTTTGATATTTATAGCCGTAGGTGTTAATTAGTTAACCATGCTGACTAATGTTAATGTTAAACGTTATCCATGGTCGAACAAGTGTTTCTAGTATTAGGAACATTCCGTCCAACAGTGATTTTGAGAGAATTCTCAAGTGTGATAAAATTTATTTATGAAACTACTAGACTCAAAGTATAGAAAAACATTTTAAAAATGTAATGCCCTACTTAAAAATATTTGACTAAACCAGTGAGGAACAAACGACTTGCTTAAACAGATTTTTAACAAATGTTAAACAAAATTAATAGAATACGTTTAAAACAAATTTTGTTATAAATAATTTGAATAATACTACATACTTTATATTGAAAAACTAACAAGAACTAACTTGGATAACTTATTGTCAAATACCAAATTACAATTCGATTTCATATGGTTAATTATAACATGTACTTTTTTAATTAACTATTTCTTGATTTCTTTAATCAGATATTTAGATAAGTATAATTACGTTTTAAATTTGTAAATTAATTTCTTTTCATGTCGATCTTGTACTTAATTTATTTTTTTAAAACTATGGGTTATAAAATTGTATATACGTTGTTTATCCCTTACATGTGTTAATTCAACATCAATATGCGACAACACAAATTTTGTGAAAATATTACTTTAAAAATCGAACATAAATTTTGAATAAAACACTTAATTTGGGTAGAGTCGCTTTTAAGTGGGTCAACTTCTAATGCTCTGTAATGGTGTGATTGTTAAAATTTTTTTTTTAAATAATTCTGGCCTTTTCTTGTTCATCATATCAATCATACATCGAAAATTTTTTCGGGATAAATAATGCAAAAAAGTTAATTTTTTCGGCAAATTTATATTCTAATAGTAAAAGACTATCGGTTTGCAGTCTATTTTGGGGGATCCAGATCACTTGGCCCACCATTTAATAGTATTAATATTAAAATATTGCATGAAAAGTCAAAAATTTTAAACTTAAAAAATATAAAATAAAAAAATTTAAAAAAAATTACACACATCGAACAAGAAAAGGCAAAAATTTTAGCAATCACACCATTACAAAGCATTGTACAGGCATTAGAAGTTGACCCACCTAAAAGCGACTCTACCCCTTAATTTTTATAAAATCAATTTTTATTAAAGAATTTGTTGATCTATCGTTGAAGCTATTTCTCTTAAAATAGGACCATTTACATCTCTTAAACCAAAATTTATTATAATATTTTTTTTAGAATTTTTCAATTTTGTTTTGTTGATTAAAAATTCTATAGCGCCACGATATTCATCTTTGTCTGCACCATAATTATGAACAATTGTAATTGATACTTCACCAAATGGATTTCCTCTAACACCTAATACATTTCTATCTGTATCAAATCTTATTTCATAAAAATTTGCTATACTTTTAAATTCTGTTATTATTAAAAATAATTTATCTTCAAATTCATGATAAACAAATTCCATTTGTTTCCCATTTATTGTTTTACTGAAATGTACTTTAAAAGCCGTCTGATCCGAAACTAACTCCATTATCAATCAATCGAAGAATTTAATTATATTTGTAAGCACAAATTGATATTTAAAATTCTATTATTATTTGCTTTATTAATAATTATTATTACTTTGTAAATAAAAATAATTTCCCGGCGAAGTGAAATATATTAACCAAATCAAATGTATGATTCTTCAATTTTTTCAAGGTAAGCTGTGTCGACCTGTCGTGTTCGTATAGACTGTAAAATGACATTCAATATTAATTTTAAGGTAATGTTTACACTTTTAACTAATAATTATCATTCGCTTTTCATTTAAGATTTTTGTTTCTTTGAATATAAGTTTAAAGAGCATTAAACGGTGTAACTTATCATTTTATTAATTATTAGAAGAAGTGAAATGACACTATCGAACAGAAATAAATTAATTTCATACAACCAAACCATATGAAATCTTATGGGGAATGTTTAACTCTTCGTTTCACAAACCTTAAAATTACTTTATATAAGAAAGAATATATGAAACGAAGAGTAAAACCAGAAATTACATATATATATAATAAAATGTTCCTCATCAATACTCGTGGGGCCTGGCTGATATGGAATGGCGAATTTTTATTAAAAAAATTTAAAAAAAATTTTTAAATTCGAAATAACATAGGAATATAAGGCAATTTAAAATAAAAATAATAGCCTAATAAATAAATAAAGTAAAGGTATTTTAAATGAAGCTACAAAAACAAAATATCATTAAACTGTGAGATTTAGTGCGGCACTTAAGATAAATTCTGAAAGAAATAAATAATAACATCTTTAATACGTATTAAATCTAAATGGAAAACAAAAAGGTAAATTAAATTTTAATGCTTATTCACTTATCATCATTCGCATATTTATTTATAGTAAAAAATTTTTTTTTAGTACATTTCCCTGCCACATAAATGTAACAAGAAAATTACACAGCTTTTCCTTTCAATGCGTGGTGTACATGTCGTAAGAAGGAATTACTCTTCAAAACCACACTCCCTTGGTTAGGCCATCGAGGTCCCTAGCAATATTAATATGTGTACCTAATTTAGGCAGTCTGATAATCCGATATATTAAATTAGCAATTTATTTTTAAAAATTAAAAACTAAAATTTAAGCAAATGCATTTGATTGGCAGTTTGTATTATTATATTATTGTTTTGAAAGTATTTCTGTAGACTGTTTTGTTCATTTTTGTTCTATATTAAAATGTAAGTAAACTGGTGTAAACAAAACCCGAAACTGTCATTTTAATTTTTTGTAAAATGTATGAATGAAGAGTGACATGTGGTGAAATGACAATTGACTCTTAATGTGATGACAATTGTTTGCCGTGGTTTGTCCTTTTAAAAATATAAATAATAAACAAAAAGTATAAACAAACGTTTTTAGATAAATAATAATAAATTTTGCAAAAAAAAAATATTGTTTTCAGTGTAAATTTATAAAAATTTTAAAATGACAAATCTAGAGGTGTCAAATGAATATTGTAATCTTGAGAGTTATAGGAAAATAGATTGTGTCCAAGGTTCTGTAAGAGCCGTTAGATATAATGGTAAATTTTTTTTAAATATTTTTGTTCAATAATGATTTAATACATTTTTTTTTTAAATATTTCAAGTTGATGGAACTTATTGTCTTACATGTGGCTCAGATAGAAAAATCAAACTATGGAATCCAAGAACGGGATTGATGCTTAAATTGTATGGTGGACATGCAAATGAAGTTACTGATGCAGTTGGAAGGTATGATAATTATAGTAAACTTTAATAAATGTCTTTTTTCATCTAAATTATAAAGTACTTATACTTTGTACCAATAATTTTAGTTGCGATAGTTGTCATATTGTATCAGCAAGTTTAGATAAGTCTATAATATATTGGGATGTTACAACTGGACAACCAATACGACGTTGTCGTGTTCATGCTGGTGGTGTAAGTTGTGTTCGTTTTAATGAAGATTCTTCAATAGCTGTTTCCGGTTCAAAAGATAATACTGTTATGTGTTGGGATATACGTACACGTAAACTAGAACCAGTTCAAATTATGAAAGATGCTAAAGATTGTATTACATCTTTAATTGTAAATGAATCACAAATTGTCACATCGTCTTTAGACGGTTGTATACGTCATTATGATATTAGAATGGGTGAACTAGTTTGTGATGATATTGGTGTACCAATAACTTATATTGTTGAAACAAAAGATGGACAATGTATTGTTGCTGGTTGTTTAGATGGCAGAGTACGTTTAGTAGATAATGAAACTGGTAATGTAATTCAAGAATATATCGGAAGAACAAATGATGATTATCATATAGAATGTGGTATATTATCAAATGATAAACATATAATTTCTGGTTCATCAGAAGGTTCAGTATATGTGTGGGATATTTTAACGGGATCAATATTACAAAAATTACAAATTGGTAAGTATTATTTTTTTTATAATACTAATTTCAAATTTATGGAATAATATCCATAAAAATGGATTGGAAAAATAAATTGATTTTCTTAATACATATGAAGAAATTACAATACAAATTACAAAAGATTTTAAATTATAGTCAAATTACTTTTATTGACATAAAAAAAAAATGATTCATTGTTTTTACCTATAATTTGATTATTGGACGTATTCAAACGATTTTGCATTAATTACCAGTTTGTTATATTGATAATTTTAAAGATAATTATAGCGTGACTTTCATTATCAATTGATAAGTCCAAAAAAATTTATCAAAAAAATTTAGGTTGTAATCTAAACTGATAGCTTTTTTTAACAACAATCAATAAATAGATATGTTTTATTAATACAAAATTTACTGGACTATTTTTTTTTTTGTAAATAAAACAAGTCTCATAAATTGCTTTTTATAATATATATAATTTCTACTTTTTTATCTCATAATAATTCTCTTTTTCAAAAAGAATATCTTAATTTCTTTTCCTTAATTACAATAATCTTAATCATCAATTCTTTTGTTTGTATTTCTTTGCAATACAATAAAAATTAAAATAAAAACAAAAAAAAAAAAATTATTACATAAAATATGTTGTTTTTTTAAATAATAATAAATTTATGACATAGAGCTGCATGGAAGTCTTGGAGATCCCATTTGAGTTAAAACCCGATCCAACCATTGCAAAGGACCGTTTAAATGTAATTCTATCCAACATGGTGTTGATGTAACTGTTTGTCTTCTATATTCAGCTCCCCAACCTTTAACAAATGACATTCTTATTGTACACATACGTGTTAACTGATATACTGCTTCAAATCCTTGTGATACAGATTGTGATAACAGCGCTGCAAATTCTTGATTATTAAATATTTTTAAATTACATCCGGGTGGTATTTTACATACAGTAGCCGGATGCCAACCATATCTTTGGTTACAATTTGGACTTTGAACAAATATACTAGAATCACTTAAACATTCTGCAAATACTTCACCACCTATATAATATAAACGTACACCTTTACCAATATGACGACGTGTTTGTTCTACAACTTCATTACGATTAACATTTGATAATAAACCCAAACAAAATCTTTCAGAATTTGATGGATCTGTAAAACCATCAACAGTAATTGATGGTTGTGATGCATGGAATGTTTCACCAACTCTTATATTTAGCTCATAATAACTTATAGAACACCAAAATGCAGGTTCACGATATAAAACTGGTTGAGCTTCTAATTGTGGACTAGGTGTTAATCTAGATGAGTTTAAATTATCATTTTGATCAATTGGATCACCATCTTCTGACATATAACCTGGAGGTGGGGTATCAGTATTTGGAATGCTTCCAATGGATAAACCATTTGTATCCATTTTTTTATTTCTTTTATTGTATGTATTTCAATTTTTTGAAATGAAATTTAATCAGTTTATATTTTAAAAATATTTATGTTTTAAATTTTATTTAAATTTTGCACTTTAATCTTATTAATTAAAAAATCTTATTAATAAAACTTTTTAGAGATTTTTTCTAAAAAATCTTATTTTTTTTTGTAAATCCTAAAGAACAAAGTAAATCTCTTAAGTGAGTAATAACACAGAATTATAACAGATTTGTGATCGATATTTGCAAATGAATGTTTATTTTAAAATCCAATTTGAAAATAAGTATTTAATATTTTTTGTTTTTGTTTTTTTCAAATATATTTCAAAATTATTCTTAATTTCCTCTTCAGAATGGTCCGCCTTCTTAAAAATTCTAACATCAGGTAAATATTTTGATTAGAGCTTTGCTCTTTTAATATTTCTTTCCAAAAAATAAATTAAAATGAAAAATTTTCATAAAAAACAACACGTTTGAAGTAATTTTTTGTTCTCTTTTGTTTTTGTTGTAATATATTTTTTATTGGCAGTCGTTACTCACAATCTCTAGGTTCATTTATTAAATTCACATTTAATTTTAAAATCTGTGAATGATGTTTTATCGTTGTATTGATATTTGCCTGATTTAAGGCAATACATATATTTCATATTTAAATCTGCAATTATAAAAATTGTTAATTTTTTTTATTTTATTTTAAAACATTTCTTTAAATAATTTATAATAATGGTAAATTCACACCGGTAAATAATAATTACTAATATTTCATTTCAACGCTTATTTTATATATATATGAATTATATATATATATGTATGTAGGTATATATATATATATTTAAGTACCTACATCACAATAATTTTTGTTTGAAAGCAATGTTCATGACCTGCGCTCACATTTTATTTTTAGTTTAATTTTTTTTAATTTAATTTTAAAATTACAAAATTTTCAAGAATAATCAACAACTATTACTAATTTAATTAATTAATTAAATAAAAAAAAAAAAATTGAATTAAAATTTTATTAATTATAAATTTACTTTAAATTAAACTGACTATCCTAAAATGAAATCATTTTTTAAGTAGGTATCTCTCGTCGGCTTACTGTAGGTCAGTTTCCAAAAAAAAATTTAGAATTAAATGTCTCATATTATTTTAACTAATATATTTATTTAAAAACTATTTGTTTGTAAATTTTTATTCACTTTAAATAATTTTTTATGAATTTTAGTTTTTAGCTAATAAGAAATAAACATTTAAAAAGAAAATACAAAAAGTTAATTCACCCCCAACTTACCGAAATGGTTTGAGGTATATACGTTAATTTAGTTATTTGAGTAATATCTTATATGACTAAAATATGCACACTTCTTATTTATAAATATGTTTTTTAAAATTCAATTATTAAAAATAATTTTTATATCTTTTTAGTATTTTTATTTTCTTATGTTTATTTAGATTTTTCACGGCTAGAGAAGAGAGTCCATACTTTTTTTCTTTTTGACATATATCACTTTATAATTTTTTTTTTGTTTCGTTATCCCACATGTTCTTTGAGTAAACATTAGAGCGTCTATTGTGTAGGATTTTAACTAATGACAGCCATCAGAAAATGTGCATAAGCGTCAATTTTTTTTAAATATACCTACCTAGAATACATTTTATAAAGAAAAGAAAGTAATTCTGTATCCACACTATCTATTTTTATTTATTTCAATGAACTAACGGTGAATAATTTAATAATAGCAAATAAATTTTGAGATATTAATATAATATTTTTATTAGTGTATATATATTAAATTATAGTTCATGTAAAGTTAGAAAATTTTAATTAAATTAAATAAAACAAAAATTATGTTTTGCAATAATTTAATAATGTGAGTATATTTTTTTTAAACCTAATCGATTTTTACATTAGTAATAAATTAAATTTGAAATATTGTAAGCATTCTTATTTAAAGCCAAAAAAAAAAAAATATATCTGTATGGAGTGGACTATGATCAGGTACTGCGCAGTCCGCACTAGTTTAAGTTAGTAGTTAGCAGGTGCCGGATTCCGCAGCTGTGCACACTTTTTTGGTGCAAATGCAAACCTTTTTTATTCTCACCAACAGTTTATAATTTGCACCATTTGAATTCCGCAAGCGTGAATTAAAACTGAAATGCTGAATTAATTTTAAACAGGGCTGACTATCATTTCAATACAAAATATAAAATGAAAAAATACATAAAATGTGCACAAAACAATTTAATGTTATAATACTAAACTATATAAACTATATAATAATTTTCCATTTTTTTTTATAAATAATAAAAATACTGTCTTTCTCGTTTGCATTATTATTTGCACCGACAAATACTTGGTGTAAAAACTTTGCACCGTGAAAACTAAATGTCAATTTTTTTCATTCGCACTCTTGCGGAATTGAAAATCAGTGCAAACTGAAAGTTTGAATGAGAACTGTCAAATTTTCTCATTTGCATTTTGCACCGTTGCGGAATCCGGCCCAGTTTAGCACTACTAGGCATTTAGGCAATTTGCAATATGTATTTGTTGAAAAAAGAGCAACTGAAATGAGCTGTCAAAAAGTTTTCCTTATTTCCAATTACAATTTTTTTTTGATTTTTTTAAAAAAAAAATCTAGCTTGTCCATCATAGAGATATTAAGATATGATTGAGAAAAGATACACGTTTTTCTTAGTTTTTCAAATAAATGAGGTTAAATTCAGAAATTAAGTGCTTAAAATTGAAAATTTCTTGCATGAGCTACAACTTATAAGTAACTTGAAGAAAACTAATGCATATTTATGTTTGTTATGTTATGGATGGCTAATGTAGTTAAAGCCACTTTCATATTGACAAGCCTTAACATTCACGTTTTATTTAAAGGGCCGCCGTAGTGGTTACGTACGACAAAATAATGTAAAGAAAAGTTCACTTTGTATGAACTTCTTCATATACGATAATATGATAAATTTTTAAATAAAATAATTTCTAATTGGAAAATAAATTTAAAAAAAAACATTAATAATAATGAACAACTGAATAATTAATTATAAGTGAATAATAAACTAAAACTTCGCGAATTTTCCGACTCTAAAATCTCCTAATTATTTTTTTTACATTTAAAAACATACATACATATGTACATATGTATATGAACGTTTACGAAGTGTATATTATTTTGGTATTTGTCAATTTGTATACTAAACTATATATAATTATATGTACTTTTTGTAATACTAAATACTTATACTGTAATACTAATACTGTAATACCCATTGGGCCTTTCTACACGAGTAGTGTCCTCTTTCGTTTCGTGACTACTTTCCTCTTTTTTTTATTTCCACACTGTTCCTCTCGATAGTCGTTACTTTTATATGTGTGTGTAAATATTTCATTTTAAAACAAAATTTGTTGCGAGAGGTAGATAATAAATATAAAAAAAAAGCACGCATAAAACAAATAAATTTTTTTTTGTATTTAAGTAACATAAGATTTTTTTGCCTGTAATTTTTAAATAATATATATTATATATGTATGTACCTAGAAATAGAATAAACTCTGTACTGTGCACATAATTTTTTTTTGTCAATAGAATATATTTTAATAATTTCATTAAGTAAAAGATCAAAAATCACTTTACTTTTTTAAAAATTTGCTGCGACCGTTTCAAAAACTTTTTTCTTTAATTTTCCAAACGAGAATGAAACGTATGTACACATAAAATTTTTTTGACCCTCATAAAAATTTTTATTTGAGTTTTTGTTTGTGTTAGTGGACTAAATTTTTAAACTCTAAAATTTTGGTTTAAAAAATTACTCCTAAAAATCCCCACCACAAATTTAGTTTATAGGCAAGAGGGTATGAAACGAAGGTAAAAGTAAAAAATGACGAAAGAGGACTCTACTCGTGTGGAAAGGCCCAATACGTCGTTTTGTCAAATTAATCTTTTGTATTTTTTCATTGTTTAAAACTTTAAAGTGTTTCTGATTCTAAAGCCGAGTAAGTCTCAGTAAACCTCCCAATAAAAAATTTTTTTTTTTTTTTTTTTATTGCATTTCTCTGCCACATAAATGTAAACAGGAAATTACACAGCCTTTTTCCTGTTAACTCTAACGACGTATGTGGGATTCGAACCGACACTCCCTCGGTGTTTGCAACGTATTTTATACGTTCTTATCCACTAGGCCACCGAGGCTTCTTATTGAAAATTAAGACACAATTTTGTTTTAATTAAATCTTATATAATTAAAAAAATTGATTTTTAGAAATTAACTTTGAAAAATTTGAACATTTTCACAAAGTGTTCAAGCTTCAGAAGCTTCTCAAGGTATAACTCTGCAGCGAGCTAATTTCACTAATTTTTTTATGATATCTATCTTTAATTTAATTTCTATATTTGGAACGGTGCAGACGTTTTGTAAACTAACCGACGGACGGACGAAAATTTATAAAACCATATTAATTAAAATTTCTAGCTATTCTACCGCTATTTAAGCCATTTGACTTTTATAAATTTTTTAAGAAAACTTCAGTAATAAAATGTATTTAAAAACTGCATGCATTTACGAGGAATATTTTGCATACCTAATTTTTTTTTATTTTATATGTTAACGCATAGGACAAGTTTAATTAACTATTTTTTTTTTCTAGCTAGTACAAATGCTGTTATTCATTCTTTGACGACACATCCTTTAACAGAAGAGTTAATTTTTGCAAAAGGACGTGATATTCATGTTTGCAGTTCAAATAATATTTTGATACCAGAGGAAATTTCAGAAAATGATTAAACAAAAATAATTTAAAATACAAATAAATATGTACATATATACATACATACATTTATTAATTTTATATAATAAAAAAAGTTTTAAATCTTAAATTTTTTCATTTTATTTTGGCTCTTGATGTAAGTTAAGAACCTAAAGGTCAATACTGGAAATATTTTACATCGTGATACAAATCAATGCCATCATTATTATTCAGTGCTTAATGGGATCGTCCGAGCATTGAACATAAATTCAATAGATATTTTCTCAACTTTGGCTATCACTTATTAATATGACAAAAGAAAAGCTTTAAAATATTTTCTCCAATTTTAAAGTATTGCTTTTGTAATTTGTTGTTTCTGTAATTAACATGCTGAAATCCGTGTACACTGTATGTCGAAATGTTTCGATGAACAAAAATTTCACATTATATGGCATCAGTGTTCTCGTTTTAGGTTTCGGATTAGCAGCAAATTAACTACAAAAAAAGCAATATTTCTCAAAACGGCAACAGATTTATTATTTTTTTATTTATGCAGTAAACCTTTGCGGTCTAAAAAAATGCACAGTCTATTAAATTTAGTCTTTTTTAATTTGATATGAAAATATAAAATTAGGTCATAAAAAATATATAACGAATAAAAATTAGCCTTTATGGCCTAGAAAAAATTATGTAATTTTTTGGAAGGATTTCAATCCGAAACAGAATTATTGTTAAAAGGATTTTTGCAGTCATTATTGCATGTAAAGTTTTAGGTTGTAAGCAGTTTCGTTTTTAATTTTTAATTTATGTCATTTGCGAAAATATTCGTTCTACTGTATTACTGTTATGCGGAAAACTTAGTATACTTGATATGAATTGTTTAACCTGTAACATTGGCTCATTCATAGCATTTAAATTGTTGACCAAACTTGGTCTATATCATCGTTGACATCAACTTTTGCTTGAACAAAATCTAAATTAATCAACATTCTCATTCATCATCAAGTTGTTCTTTGTCATTTTCACCACACCAACTAGATTTGGAAAATTCCTAATAAAATTCCCAATAAATTTTAAACGACAAACGACGTTTTTTTTTATATAAATGTCATTTCACATTTATCAAAATTTTAAACAGAAAATCTGCCTGTTTTGTTTTGTTTTCTATGTTCACATTCACAAAGCGAAAATCAAGGCGACGTTGATTTTTTTTATTTCGGATATTTAACTTTTTAATAAAATATTGTAAATGGCTTATATGAGTTGATATCTAAAAAGCAATAAATAGATCCAAAAAGTAGGAAAAGCAATAAATAGATCTAAAAAGCAGCAGGCAGAATAATGTCTAAAAAAAGCAGTAGAAATATTGCTAAAGCAACAAAACTAGAGCACTGTATGGCATGCTGAATTGCTGACATCAGAATTTTATTCACCGCTTCAAAACGTCATTTTTATTTCGAAATTTTTTTTTTTTGTGTATGATGTATTGTATTTGTAGTCCGTGGAAATGGAAAATAATGAAAATGAATGAAATTCCTTTCGACACAATTAATCAATCGACAATCATTCGAAAGTGTTCGAAAGCAAGCAGAAGGAAATGCTATTTAGTGCAAAATAATTTTTATTTTTTAAAAGATAATTTTGTTTTTCTTTTTTAAGTTATAAATACTTTTAAGTTATAAATACTATTTTTAAAATCGGTTCATTGTTCAGTCAGCGTAAAAAATAATATTTTAAGTAATTTTCTTTCCAAACGCAAATTTTTTGAAATTTTCATTTTCTCCTTTTTCAATTATTCTAAAACTGCTACAAAATTCATCATCGATTTACATATAAAAATTATTTTTAAACATATTTTACTTTTGAATTTTTTCTTTACTGAACAACAAAAAACACAAAAAAAAATATCTACCAAAAAATACAAGATACAAAAAATATTTTATGAAACATTTATGACTTTGATATCTGCAAAAAGTGTTTGCAGCCGAATGAACTTCAGTATTCTTTCCTTACCAATTTTTTCGAACGCGAGACGGACTTTTTCATTCGAAGTGAACGATTTTTCACCGCACTTCAGAATACTAAAGTTATTAAAACGTATAAGAACTAATATTAAGTTTAAAAGATGTTAAAATATTTAACAGATTTCTTGAAAAACAAAAATTATTAAAAAATTCTTAACGTTTATCATAATATCGAAGATTCACAGACTGCGTGTTGGACTGCGTAATGACAGCGATCTTTACAATTCAATACAGATCTCATTTCAAATTATCAAAATTTAATTTTTGATATTTTATTCGATTTTCAAAAACATAAAAACTACAATTTTTAATTTAAAACGTTCAGTTTTTTTTAATTTTTCTTCTATATTTTCATATTTGTAAAATCTTATTAAAATAAATTAAAATGAATGCTGCCGAATTATCCAAAAATAATTTAGTAATTTAAAAAATTTTGTAAGAAGTTATAAAATGTTCTAAATAAATTTTTTTTTGTTGTTTTCTAGGGTTCTGCTGAAGAGGCATCACAACAAAATCTTGAAGTCATAGTTGAATTTTTGATAAAAGATGTTGAAAATTATAAACAATTTTCAAAACCTAATTATTATTTTGAAATATCAAATAATTATTTTAAAGTTGGAATCCAAGCAAATCAAAATAATAATTTAGCAGGATGTCCAATTACTGTTCATAGTAAAATTTTTCCAAAAAGTTTTTATTTTAATTTGATACAAGATGATGAAAATGATATCAAAAGTATTGTTTCTTATCCATTTGTTTTTGCATTATATGATACTAAAGAAATATCAGGATCAGAAACAAATAAAGATAAAAATAAAGGAAAAACTAAAGCAATAGATAAAAATACCTTACAAGAAAAACAATATGAAAAAACAAATTTATTAGCATTCGGTTATATTTATCTAATACAAAATTTGGATAAAAATGGTTTAAGCCAAAAATTGCAATTATTACCAAGTGAACAAACGTTAAGTCTTGAAAATCCGGTAGTTGTTGATTTTGAGGTACATTTTAGTCAGGGTAAGCATAAAAAATATTTATTTTACAAAAGTTTTATATTCATATAATATACAGATACAAGCTGTAGAAATTCTAGGGTTTAAGGCTACGATTATTTTGATAGCTAAAATTGGAAATGTCATTTGCACATTGGATGCAAAAGCAACCATGCATTTGTGCAGAATCAGCTATTACTTGATTATAAATTGTCTGCGTTTAAAAATACTGCAAGAGCAACTGATTCGCAATTGATGTTCCCAATTTCTGCTATATTGATCCTCTATATTTTTTTTAGATTTAGATTTGTTTTACCATTTTTATATTGATCAGTTTGTGTTTTTTTTAGTAATTTAATGAAATTTGTAACGTGTACTTTATCATTTACTGTTTTCTATTATTTATTTTTAATATATTTTTGCCCGTTAAACCATTAAATTAAATTCATTAAATGTGGGTTACACGTGTCAAAATTTTGTAATAATTTTGTTCTGACAGCTTAAATTATTTTTCTAATTGTGTATCTATATTTTTTGGCATTTTTAATTTTGTAAGCTGAAGTAGTTTTTTAACTCGTATAATTTATTTTATAATTAAAAAATGTCTTGAGAAGAAATGCTTTAATAAATGTGAATGAATGAAAAATAAAATTGAAATTAATGAATGAAAAATAAAATTTTATCGAGATAAGAATTTTAAAAGAATACATAAAAGTTGGGTTTGACTATATAATAGAAAGAAATACATTATCGAGAAACTTAAGTTGATTCTATACTATCTTAGTGAATATATGCAAGTATTTCGTATTTGTCTTTTGTCTATATATTTAGTTATTTATTTATTATTATATTATTTATTATTTATTTATTTATAGATCCATTTTATTTCTTGTGTTGTAGTTGTGTATGTTCTCTCATTACTTCTAAGATTAATACCTGACTTCCTGCAATTCGTAATGCACACACACACCCACACATACGCACCCACACCCACACCCACACACCCACCCACAACCCCACTCACACACACACACTTCCAAAATCTCGGGTACAAATCTATAGTATGAAAACAAGACCTACCATACTACTCATGTAGTATGCGGACGGTAAAAAATGAACATAAATATAGTTTTACTGTAAGGACATGGAAAAACTAACGCTAATTACATAGAATAAAATTTTCTAAATGAAAAATTTAAAAAAGGTTTAACTTAGGATCGGATTAAAGTAAAAATGTGGGTCACATGGCTTAGGTTTTAGGGTAGTTATTAACCCCTCCTTTCTCTATGAAACAAGAACAAAATAAAAATGAATGAGAAAATATTAATCGATCTCCCATACAACCTAATACCGAGCTAATCGACTTTGTATACAATGTAGAAAGGATTAAATTAAGAAAATGTTTTAATTTGTTTACAGTAATGTTAGAGAGAAAAGTATTGGATTTATTTTTTTAAATTTCCTTATTATAAAATTAAAATTTTAATTATTTTTTTTGTTTTATTTGTAATAGAATTATTTACAGAGAATTTGAAGTTTTCAAATATGTTCCAAATTACAATGGAATGTATATTTAATTTTCCGGAAGAGGTGCTTACTAATGCAAATGTGAATAGTGTTGAAGTAAATTTTTATTTTGCTCTTAATAAAAAAAAAGAACATGAGCATGAAAAAGAAAAAGAAAAAGAAAAGGAAAAGGAAAAAGAAAAAGAACAAACACAACAAAAATTAATATGTAGTTTTAAAAATTGTTCAACAACATTATATTCAATGGTACCACAATATAAAAGATGGGATAATTTATATAAATATAAAGGATTAGGTTCATTTACAAATATTGCATCAAAAAATGAAGTAGATAGTAATTTATATGTAGATACAAAATTGCTTGAAGGACCAAAAACAATTTCAGAAAATTCAGTTGTTTTAGTTTTTAATTCATTTCATAGATTTGCTTTAAATGAAAATGAATGTAACGATTTAGAAACTTTAATTCAACATTTTGATAATCCAATTATTATTGAATTCGTTTATAATGGAGAAAAACTTTTTATTGGGGAAGCTGATGTATCAGCTCTATTATATCCAAATGGTAAAATAAATATTTTTATTTATTCATGTATTTTTTTAATAGGTTTTAATTTTTTATATTTTTATTTAGTTAAAGATGGAAGATTTTTGGTTCACTTAAAAAAACCCGATAGTTTATTAAATTTAAAAGAAAAAACTAAAAATTTAGTACAAGAATCTAGTGATAAACCTGCAGAAATACAAATAGGAAGAAAAAAGGGCAAAAGTTTATTTAAACAAACGAGAACATCAAAAACTCTTTTATCACCAGAAATGAGTAGAAATGCTTTACTTTCAAAAAACGATGATTTTTTTGCAACATTTGAAATAAATTTAGAAAGACCTTTAACAGAACGTTGTCCACCATATGAGTTTATTGAGTAAGTTCATTATAAAAATCTAAAATACTTGTACGAAACTGTTATTGTGTTCAAAATATAACATAATATATAACTATAATTCTTATAATATTACAAACAAGTAATATTAACACTTATTAGTCTTATTAATATTGAAGATATTCCAACAAGGTCTAAAAATGATCTAAATAATTTTGAATTTTGCAAACACACTTGATGCCTTAATTGTTATCTTCTCTTCTCATTTTGAATTTAAATCTCCTAGCATATATAATTAGTTTCGAAGATATATAAACCGAGTCTAAAAATGTGCATACATAATTTCCCAATTTTAATTTTCAGATCCCTATAATTTTATTAGTTATTTATGTAAATATTGTAATTTTATATATAAATTGGGTTCAAATTTGTATAGCAGATCCACGAAAATGTAGTTTGATCTAAACCAAAAACAATAAGGAATCTATAAATTATTTCAAAAGAAAGACTGACTTTCATGACTTTAGAACTTATTTATTTTGAAGTAATTGTGCAGACAACTTGTTTTATATATATATGATATAGGTTTTATATGCAGGATGAATATAAAGAATGATTTTCCGATATTGATTCGATCTGGACACTAGAGATCTATCATTACAAACCGAGTAGCATTACAAACGGAATAATAATATATTCGTAAATATGTATAGTAAATTATGTGTAAATATGTGAAAAAAATATTTAACGTTCGTTTTAAATCGATGCAAATCGGAAGTAATTATTAGAAATACTTAAAAACAAATTTTTAAAAATGTGCTTATAAGGTTCGCTCTTTCAGTTAATCTGTCGCTTTACAAAATTTCAGCGTTTGAGACAAAGCAATGCGGATATCATAAAAAAAATACCAGTTGTAGAACAACTTTTTTTTAATTCGCTCCATCCATTACGAAGTTATGGATTACCAATTTAAAATCTCAAGATCAAGACAAATTTAAAAAAGGTCAAACGAGAGGAATTTTTATTTCACGAATCAATCATTTATATATTTTTTAAAAGGAATCATCAATAAAGGGATCAATAAAATTATATCAATTAGGGGTGAAAATGGAAAATTTGATATTTTTGGGCACCTGCAAACATTTTTTAACTGTTTACCTATAGGAAGTTTATTTTGAAATGACTATTAAGAAGAATGTTTTTATTACAAGTTCGATTCCAAAGATTGAAACATTTTTTTAAATATGTATTTAACAACAAAAATTAAACTTTTATTATATTTTTTTTTTCTATTTTACATTTTCACAATTTAATTTTCATTAGTTTTTTTAAGCATACATTTTTTTTTTTTTTTTTGTTAAAGCATTATGAATTCTTTTGCAACGATGAAATGTGAAGACATTCCAAATGTTAAAATTGATGAAACCAAAGATAAAGAAAAGTTAATGTTGAAACTAAAAGATAAAATAGTAGACATATTAAAAAGAATATGTAAACGTGTCACACCTAATATAAATCTAAGTACAACTGTTAATATTTGTAAATTTATTGAATGTACGAATAGTTTAGATGATATTGTTGCTGAACTTCAAGATATTTTTAAAAATATTTTGAAAACACATTATATTAATGAATTACCAGCTATTACAAAAAATGGTGCATTGGTAAGTAGATACATATATTCTTACGATTTGAATCAATAAGGAAGCTTGAGATCGTATAACTTTAACCTACGCTTTTGTAAAGATGACAAAAAAAAAAAATAGATTTTGAAGAACAAGAACAAAAATAATAAGATTTTGTAGGTAACCCAAAATTATACTACAACATTATAAAACTGGTCTAGCCGTGGGATCAATAAGTTGCCACTGTCGTTTGATGTTATTGATTGATACTTTACTTTATATAAGTATATTTTGATAATTAGACGTACCTCATGAAAAAATGTACAAGTCTTGGGCCGCAAAATTGATCTTATGTTTTTTTTTATTTATTCGCTACTATTTTTATTTAATAAGAATAATTTTAGGAATCCTGTGCTTTACTTTACAATGAATTAATAGAAATAATTGAAAAAATAACAGATGAATATTATCTTAGTATGGATAATGCATTTGATAGTTCAAAATCTAAAGAAATTCGTGATGTAAAGATATTTTTACAAGAAGAATATTCACATTTAAGATTAGATCCTGGATTTGAATTAAGGACAGATCAGGTAATATTATATTAATATAAGGGGCCTAGGTCGCCTAGTGAGTAAGAGCGTATAAAATACGCTATAAAATACGAGTGTGGGTTCGAATCTCACACACGTCTTAAGAGTAATTTCCCCTTATGACATGTACAGCCACGCCTGAAAATGAAAGGTTGTGTAATTTCCTTGTTATATTTATATGTGGCAGAATTAGTAATAGTAACAACAAAAGAAAAAATTAATATAATTAATTCTTTTGTTGTTACTATTACTATTACTTGTTTTTTCTTTTTTGCAGAAGTTTAAACCATTAGATTTATATGATTTATTTGATATCGCTATGAAATTAACAAGAGAACATGATTATTTAGGTGCACAAAGAACTGTTGAAGAATTATTTCATATAAAACCATACTATTATTATGGGTAAAAATAAAAAAAATTAAAAAAAAAAAGATCTTGCAGGGTTCATATTTAAAAAAAAAAAAAATATTTTATTTAATTATATTTTTAGAATGTTACTACAAGCCTACTTATATTATGTATGTTATACTACTGATTCAGCAGTCAGTATATTATTAGAATGTGCAAAAATTCATCCAAAACATTTAACAACATGGGCAATTTTATATTGTATATTTGATGAACATAAATATAAACCAGGAATGCAATATTGTTGGTTAAAATTAAATTTATATCATGAACCACTTATATGTGATACATATTTTTGGGATAGAAAAACACTTTTTTTTCCAAAATCAAAAATATTTGAAAATCATTTTGCATTAATTAGTTTTTATATTGTAACAAGTATGGGTTGTTATTTATTTGCTAAATTATTATTAAAAGTTTTTAATAGTTTTTTTGATCCAATTGATCATTTTCAATGTCGTTGGGCATTAGAAATACATTTTGATAATTATGAAAATTTAGAAACAAAAGTAAATAGTAATTTTTCATCAAATAGTGAAGAAGAATTTATTGAAATGTCAACAAGAAGTACAACTTGGACAATATCAGCATATGATCCACAATATTCATTAAAGGTAATATTATTTATGTATATTTAAATTAAAAATTAAAAATATTCAAATTGTGTTTTAATTTGAATTCGAAATTATTTTTAAAATAAATCTCTTAAATAACTTTTGTAATATTAAAGTATGTATTTTGGAAGACAACAAATTAAGGCATTGGGTATAATAACATTAAGTCTATTATGCCCTTTTTCATATTATTTAAACAAAACCAATGACATCTCTGATCCTTAAATTTAAAATTTAATTTTTTTTTTCTTTTAACGCTTTGCGATTCTGTAGACGTTTAAGTGATATGAATTTTATCGCCCTTTTTCTATAAAATGTCGAATAGATCAACGGGTATTTGATAATTTTATGAAAGCAGGAAATATTATTTTCTTGTTTATTTTTCTGAATTACATACTATTAAAGACTTAAGAAACTTTTTATTACTTTTCTCAAAAAAAAAAAAAACGAATCATAATAATAAAAGTAAGCGAATCAAATAAAAATGAATTTTAATTAAATTAAATTTTTATTTAAATGTGATTCATTTGTATTTTAATTTTACTTATTTTTATAACAAATAATAAAAAATCGTTTCCCACTAACCAGTTTTTATTAGATAATTTTTTCAATTTTATTTATGAAAAAAGAACTTTTGCACGGATATTTTTTTATTAACGGTTTTTAAGTTTCAAATTAGTTTTGGCCTAAAATTTAACCGTTTAAATGTTTAACCGCATTTTTCTCCAAACGCGTATTTGTCTCTATACACGTTCTTAAATTACATTTAATGGATCATGTCAAGTTAAACGATTTGTTTTGCAAATACAAAATTATCCTTTTTTGATACAATTTTATTTAGAAATTCATAAAATTTATTCGAATCTTTTATCCATTTAATCTTTAATCCATTTGTCCAAATAATAAATGTTCATAAAAGTTCTGATCCGAACAAATTGTACAAAATAATAAAATATTTTTTATCATATTTGTTTCACTCCTTTGTAAAGTGCCTTCCAATGATCCTCAGCTAAAAATTTTGAAAAAAATTATTTAAAATTGTATCCATCTTCATCTTATAAATCTTGGTTCATTTCTGGTTCATGTCTTTGGTTCATATATTTATTTATATTATTTTGGTTAATTTCTGTTATATTAGACATCATTTTACTGGAAACTCTTTTGATTTTAAAAGCATACAATCATATACAATAATAAAAATACAATAATAAAAATACAATAATACAAAATTAATATATTTTTATTTTTGTCATAAAATAGAAACAATTTAGTTTAATATATGATGGTCATTTGAAATTTTATAAAGGAGAATTAGATGAAGCTAAACATAACTATGAATTAGTTTATCATACAGCTGAAAATGATTTTTATGATCATTTATCATTTTTAAGATTAGGTTATATGGAAATAAATAAAGGAAATTATCAAAATGCTTTAACATATTTTACAACATGTTGTAATGTATTTGAATCATTTTTAACTTGGTTTGGATTAGGAGTTTGTTTTTATAGGGTAAATATAAATTTAAAATAAATTGAAAGAGTGGTTACGGTTGCTTATATGTAATAATTGTCATTTTTTAGCTTGATAAATTTAAACAATCTGAACAGTGTTTTTCACGAACAACGAATATTAGAGAAGAAATTAGTGAACCATGGTTATATTTAACATTAATAAATCTTAAATTTGGAAGAATTGAAATAGCAGTTGATTGTTTTAAAATTGCAAAAAGGGTATGTATTTTCTTTATTCTTTATTCCTTATTTGTAACCATTAAGCAATTTTTGCGGTATAGGCAAGCATATAGAGGTGTTTAAGTCTATTGATAGTTTAATTAGAAATGCTTTAATTTATCATAGAACCAATACAAAAAATCCTTCTTCAATATTATTTTAATTCTTTTTGAAAAGAAGAATCTAGCGTCTGCTTGTAAACATTTCAAAAAACAAGCAAAGACAATATTATGAACTGACAGCAAATTGTATCACTATATGTACTATTCGAAACTTGTTTTACTATATTATCTGTTCCAAACTGTACTTGTTTTACTACTACTTAAGCAAACATTGTCAAAACTAGATTTACGTATAAATACAAAAGAGAACATTATGTTAGTGCAACGCTGTTTAATTTGGCTATCTTAAACGATACTTTAAAATACGATAAAAATAATATAATAATAAGTTAATCACATTTTTGAATAACGGTTTTGAAACATTAATTTTATTTATATTATTATACCAATCTCGTAATTGGTATTAATACTTAAGTCTAATTATCTGATAAGAACCGTTAAATATAATCTACCATTTATTTTATTTTAAAATATTTTCTTGTTCATTCTTGCTTTGAATTCCTCATCTACGTCGTATGATATTACTTTCTATATAACCTGGGGACACCCTATATATATTAAAATGAATATATTTATTTTCATTCTTTTAGAATATTTTTAAGGTTCCATCAATTTAAATGATTGAATTATTTTTTTTATTCTTATGATTTTTTAAAAATTTTTAATAATTTTATTTTCTTTTTTTCATTTTTTAAATATTTATTTAGTTTTTTAGGTCTAAATTTATATTTATTAATAAAATTTTTGTTTTTTTTTTAGAATTGCAGTAATAATAACCGAAATACACCTCTTTGGATTGAAACAATAGAAGCGCTAAGAGAATTTTATTGTAGTAATGAAAATAAATCATGTAAAATATTTGAACAAATTGTCGAATTTTAAATAAATATTTTTTAATATGACGATTCATTAATATTATGTTTTTCTTTCAAAATCTGACTTATAAACATAATTTTGATTATCGACGAAAAATTCGCAACTAAAAAATTCTCGACTAGACAAACAACGTCCAACTAAAGCTTAGTCGTGGCCGAGATTAAGATATTTTTAATTTTTTTCACTGATGTTCGGGTCGGGATTTACATTCATCTTTAAGCAATAAAAATTAAAAACGTTGTATTAGTTCTCTATTTTGAATAAATAAGTTTTTTTCGTTTCGTTACAATTATTTTTCATTTCATGAACAATATTTGTGCGACGCGAACTTCGTCGATGGTAAAGAATTATTTTCATAATTTTTTTTTTAAATTATTTTAATTGCATTTTAACATTTTAGGAAATTTTCAGATAATTAAATATATTTTTTTTAAACAAAAATATTAATAACTGAAATAATGATGGGTGACCTTATATGACCTTCAGTAAAATTTTTTAATGTCAACTCACAATACAATAAACGACGTTTATTTATTTTTATACAAATATTATCTATAGATAGAAAACTTACGACAAAAATATAAAAAAAAATATTTTCTGATATTTCAATCAAAAATTTTAATTTTTATTTTTAATAATCTGATTTAATTTTATTTAAAATTTATATTTTTTAATAATTTTGAGGAGATAATATAAATAAACATAATCTCAAAATGCCACCATCACCAAAAGCTGATAAAAAAACTCTAAAATTAATAAAATTAACTGAATTAGTTAATGGTGTTTATATAAATTTAATTGAAATTGGAAATTTATTAGCATCTTGGAATAATATTATGCTAAGAGCTGATCATGGTGAAATGGAATTAACAGATGTTGGTGGAAATGTAACATCAGTTGAAAATTGTAATTGTTCAGTTTTATATTTGGATTATCAATGGGCAATAAAAGTACCATTTGAAATGAATGAAGAGGGTTTAATTGAGTTAACTTCATTTCCAGCCTTAATACGTTTAGAATATTTTGATGATTCAGATACAACAAATCGTAAAATTTATGGATATTTTAAAATAAATATAATACCATGGATTAAAAATATATTATTAGATGAAAATGATGAAAATAAATTTACAAATAAAATTGAAATATTACGTTATGAAAATGATCCAAAAGGTGAAAATATTCAAACATGGCCTAATATACCATATATAAAATATAATATTATATTTGAACCATTTGTTGTTGATTATATTCTATCAAAACAATGTGAAGAATTTTCAGTAACATTTGAATATATATTAAATAGTGCAAGTGAATTGTTAGATTCAAAATATTATTTAATTAATTTGTTAATACCTATAAATGAAAATGAAAAAATGATACATGCTAAATATTCAAAAATAGAAACAATTAAAGAAATGTTTTCAAAAGTATATAAAGCTAATAATAATTTATCATATCATCAAGGAAATTTACGACAATCAGAAGAAAAAATTTGTACAGATTTATCTAAAAAATGTTTAGTAATCGCTAAAGATCTTTCAATTCAAGATGAAATTGATGAAAGGTATCAAATTATATTTACATAAGTATATTTTAATATTTGATTAGTAAGTAATTCAAACTCCTTTTCCAGATTAACTTAGACATTTCTTGTATTCACTTTGAATGTGATTTATTTATTAATTAATTTACTTAAACTTCAAATAGAATAATTTAATTTAATATATTTTTTTTTGGGATTTTCAAAATCTTTAAATGCTATTTTGCAGGCTTTAGAAGAGGATTTTCGTCTTTTTAAGCTTATTTCGTGATCAATTTCCATTTTTTTTCAAATATTCCATTTTATATCAAAATTTGTAATTTTTATCAAAAAATTAATTTTTTTATAAAAAATAAATAATTTTAGTATAATTTTATGATTTTTGGACATTTTCGATAAATTTAAATGTAGTTTATCCAAATACTTTAAGGCAACGTATGGCAACGACTTATATTTTTTGTTTTATTCATATATGATGGAATAATTGATACAAGATTTTAAAATTTCATTTAAAAAGAGTTGCCGTTTGGTAATGTTAAATATTGTAGTTGAGTTGAAGATTGTCATGTTGTTTTTTATATATATAGTTTTGTGGGGGTGTAATACGAAAGCTGGTTTATTATAATCCCTTTTTTTTTTTATATATCGTCTAGTCCCTGATATAATAAATATCTGCCGATATTTTTTGAACCCTTTTGCCTTTAGCATGTGGGCCATCTCGGTACAATTATTCAATTATAATGCTATATGGGATTTTTTTCTAGTTCCTATTTCTAGTTGTTCTTCTTGTAATGTTGGATATCTTTGCTATTTTCCACTCAATTTATCCAGTTTTTAGTAATTAAGTTAATTTATCATTTAAAGCTAATTTAGGGGCCTCTGTGGCCTAGTTGGTAAGAGCGTATAAAATACGCTGAAAACACCGAGGGAGTGTGGGTTCGAATCCCAAACACATCGTAAGAATAATTGCCCCTTACGATATTTATAGTCACGTCTGAAAAGGAATGGCTGTGTATTTTCTTGTCACATTTATGTGGTAAAGGACTAAAAAAAAAACAAAAAATACTGAAATAATAAAATTATCATTTTTAATTACCAATTTAATTAGGTTTAATGCTGCATCTACAATTAACGCTCTTCTTTGCTCTCCATACGCTACGTAGCCAAATGTCAAAGTAAAATTAACATGTATTAAATTAATTTACAACGAACGCAGCCGTTTCACAGTCATGGAATGCATTTTTCGCTTTCTATATACGAATTGAAATATGAAATAATTTGAATAGTATTCAAAATAAAAAATAAAAATAAGCCATATTGAAAATATTGAAGTAAATAATTAGTTTAAGTACAGAAAAAGTCAAAATTTATTATAAATTTCACTGTGGATATTTCTGACCAGTTAAAAGACTGTGTATAGAGAGTGAAACAAGAGTGTGCAACTTTAGATTCAGCATAAGTTATTAAATTAAAAATACATAATATAAAATTATATATTTTATTTAAATATTTTTTTTAAATTAGTTTTATTATATGCAAATTATATATATATATTTTTTTTTAAATATCTCCACAGCTTTACTGTTATTGCATTTCAAAGTATTTTTAAATGTATGTTACCAAGAGATGTAATAATAAATATGTTTAAAAAAACGACAATAGAAGTTTTTATCCATATTTCAACTGAACCAGAAAGTACACCACAATTAACTTTATGTGGTTCAATTCCAATGGAAGAATTTAAATATGTTAATGTTAATCGACAACGTTTTTGTTTACCATTAATGAAAATAATTGCAAATAAATTTTCAAAAGTAACACAATCAGTTGAAAAAAAAGATGTTGTATTAAATGAAAATAATATGAATACATGTCTTATAATGGAATTAAAATTTCAAATGCCATTAATTAAATTACGTAAAGATACTTTACAATTTTTTAATGAAACACATTTTAATACAGCACCAAGTAATATAAATACACAAAATTCATCATTATTAGAAGATAATTTTAAAAATGAAATGGTTGAAAAATTTTTAATTGAAAATCGTTTAAAAGATTTAAGAAATATTAATAAAATTGATGTTAATTGTGATAATAAATTGATGGAAACAGTATCTAGATTATGTTTTAGTAATTTTAATTTTGATATAGAAAATGAAGATGAAGCAACGGTAAATTATTTTTTTTTTAAATTATTTTATTAATAAATTTATTGTATAAAATTTTAAGGATGTAGCGGAAAATATAATGATTCATTTAAATGATACAATTTATGATATTAATAATGATGATGAAATTAAACATAAATCAAGAGAATATCGATTGAAAAATGCTTTAACATGTTTTGAATTTGGATTTTATGATGAAGCTGAAGATTTTTATAGAATGGTAAGTGAAAATTTTAATTTAATAGTTATTATTTTTTTAAAATAATCACCCTTATTTTGAATTCTGACATAGATTTTCTACGAAAGATTAGCTATGTTACAAATAAAGATTTTTAGTTCTCAATTTCGTCGTAGGCAATTAACATTTATTTTTTTAAAAAAAGTATTGAAATTTATTGAAAAAGCAGTTTTAAATTAAACAAAAATAAAAAAATTTTTTTTATTTATAAACAATATTTATTGTAATTTGTTTTTTATTTTTAAAATTTAAAATTGTCCTCTGCTCTCCAATAAACTTCAATACGTTTGCTGGTAAAGATTTTTAATTTTCTACGACAGAATTTAAAATTAATTAGTAAAATTACTATAAAGTACGAATTTCTACGAAACTTAGCTCTACGATGAAATTTAAAATAGTTGTTTGCATAGTTAAATGTTAGTGAATTGCATTTGTCCTCTTTATTTCTCTTTTTTATTTTCCCCTATTAGTTAAAAACAATGTTAAATCTGCTTGGTTAAAAAATTTTGCTCTAATATTATTCTTCTTCTTCTGATGCCTATCCACTGCTGGATGTCGGCATGTTAATTTTATGTTAAGGTGGCTACAATGTTGGCATATTCCATTCTATTTGTGGCTGTATGAACTAAGTCTTCAATTGTGCGCAAACCAGTCCACTCTCTGATATTTCTCAGCCATGATAATTGTTTTCTTCCTACCTCTCGTCTTCCTTCTATATTCTGCCTTCGACAATAAGCTGTAGTAATTCATATTTTGTTCCTCGCATTATATGGCCAAAATAGGCTACTTTGTTAAATTTGGACTTTGAAAATAGGTTTGGCTGATATCACCTTTATAATCTATACTATATACTTGATTTAATATTGGCAGCTTCATTTGGTTTGTATTTCCACTTGTTCGCTTATATTTCACCTTTCCCTATCTTTATTGATCTTAACTATTTACTTCACATTCTTTTGGAGTTAGGATTGGATTTCTTTTTCATTATCAATATGTTAAATTTAGGGCTTGCATGTACCCACTCGTACTGCTTATAAATATGTTTGATAATAGTATTTTTGTAAAAA
This sequence comes from Poecilobothrus nobilitatus, assembly GCA_947095535.1. NCBI lineage: Eukaryota > Metazoa > Arthropoda > Insecta > Diptera > Dolichopodidae > Poecilobothrus > Poecilobothrus nobilitatus. The sequence continues at coordinate 263,743,110 of OX352774.1, read as the reverse complement.
AAAAAAATTGATTTTTGAAATTAAATGTAAATTACAAGGTTTTAAAGTTAATTTGTATTCATTTTTTGTTTTTCATTTCAGAATATTCATGATTTTCCAAATATACAACATATGTGCTATTTAGATTATGCAATATTTAATTTATTTTTAAATCAAATCCAAATGGTTAAAGTTGCATTAAATAAAATTATACCAATATATCCATATGAATATACAACAAATTTTTTATTAGGTTATATAGCATTATTAGAAAAAAATTATCGAGAATCTGAAAGAATTTTTAAACTTTTAACCGAATTATATCCAAATGCTGTTGAATGTTTAATTGCATTACAATTTTTATATATATTAGATGAAAAATATCAATTAGTTCTAAAAATTGATAATAAATTAGAAAATCTTGATGAAACAGTACAAGGTAGACAATATTTACATAAACAACCTGATGTTTTATGGATACCAAAACGTACAAATGATATTAAAATTAATGTTATTAAACATTTTATTCAAATTGGATGCCTTTTATTAGCTGAAATTGGTCTTGGTTTTTTAATACATCAATATGGTGAAAATAGTTTTGAATATAATTATCATATGGGATTAATTTCTTATTATAATAAAAATTATCAAAAAGCATTACAATATTTAGCAAAAATAAGAACTGGTTCAATTGATCGTGATAAAAGATTTTTAATAATAAATTGTTTAATTGAAATGAATAGTAAAAATGGTATTATGGAATATAAAAGATATAGAATGAAAAAACAAAAACAAAAATGTTCGGAAGTAATAATAAATTTATTATATTTAAAATTTGGTCGATTTTATTTAGAACGTTCAAAATTTAAAACAGCAAGATATTTTTTTAAAAAAAGTTGTTTTTTATCAGATTCTTATGTTGGTTTTCGGATGTTGGGAATAACAGCATTTAAGGTAATTTTTTATTTTTTTAAGACTTTATTAGATTAAAAGAAATTTGTTATACTTTCTTCATCAAAGTGTTTTAAACAAATTTGTATGTAATTCTAAAAAAGACTTGTTTTACTACATTTGGCTTATATAATTATATCTAAATCAAAATCTTTTACTGGTATATAAGAACTTCTCGCAGGTTTTTTATTTAATAAAATTCTAATATGAAAAAAGGAATATGGTCAGAATATTTTCGAAAGTTTTAATTGAGGAGATTTAGAGTTCTTTCTTACATGGATCTGAAAATTTTTTTCTGTCAGAGCAATATTATAGCGGTATAATCTAAAGAAAATTGACATTTCCTTTTAAATAGGTTCCGCCTATACGGTTATAGATTCAGAATGGGTCTAGATACTAAATAAGAATTAGATAAAAATAAAGGTTTGAATTATTTATTTTATTTATTTATTAAAAACTATAGTATTACAAAACAATATTTTCATATTATTAGTATAGCTCGTTGCTGCTCAGACCGTTATGACCTGAGTTTGATTATTTAATTATTATTAAGAAATCATAAAGCTTACGTAAATAATTTTGTAAAAAAATCTAATGTGTTCAATATAAGTTAAAAACTCATTTTAAATTAATTAATTTAATTTTTTCATTCAAAAGTATGACAGCAGTTACTGACGACAGCTAAATTGAAAGGCAGTTGTTTTTTTTGTCTGGTTTTCGAACTTATTCAAAAATTATTTGTTGTTGCAGGGGATCAAATTAATTGCACAAAAATAATTAATACTTTAGACTGCATTTATTCTTCTACCTTATATCTGCATTATCATTTATTTATTTATTTATATTAATATTATATACATAAATGTAATGCAATATTATTGAACCATCGGCTACTAAAGGCCATTATAGGTTTTTATACTATTATTAAATTATATACTAATAATATTTATTTTGTTTATATTATATACTATATATTTACATTATATTTGGTCGTACGGGGGGTATATAAAGAAAAAAACACTTACGACCTGTGCAGGGATCGAACCCACACTCCTTCGGTTAATATGCCACACGCCTACGCACTAGGCTACCGAAGCCCCTCTGCATTATCATCTGCATTATATAACTATATTAGTTCTTTTTAAATTGCATATTTGTAGGCTCAAATCTATTATGGTATTTTTGTATTATGCTTTTGTTTTGCTTTTTTTTATTGTTGTGTTGTGTTATTGTTTTTAAAAATTATTAAAAATGCAGCTTAAAATGCATGTGCTAATACAAATATATCCTAATACTAATTCTATTCTATTTTTTGTTTTAAATTTTAGTTTAATTCATTGGAATTGGCTGAATTATGTTTTAATACAATATATCGAATAAATCCATTTAATAAAATAACCTGGGAAATGTTAACTGAAATTTTCGAAAAGAAAAAATTAGAACCTCAATATGAAACATGCAAATCTTTACTCAATAAATAAGAGAATTTAAATAAGAAAATAAATATAAATGGTATAAATATGTGTGTTTCATTTTTTATTTATAATTTTTAAATATCTACAAACATTTTTTTATAAATCAAAAATTTACTTTTTATTTTAATCGAACAAATTGTAATTTGTCCGCTTCTTCGGTTTTTGTTCGAATTTATATTTAAACTCCTATTTTTTTTTAAACTGATTTTATAATAAAGTTGTTTTTTGTGGTTATGTTTGGTAAATTTTCGTGAATGTCGTTTTTTTTTGCATATACATATAATTTACTCTAGAGTACGGTTTTGGTAAATTAAAATATTTTATATAGTATGTACTTTAAAATTAATAATCTAATCACATAAGGTGTACAATTTATAGTTATTGCCTTTAATTTCAGTTTTAGAAATATTTCAATTAAATTACAAAACATAAATAAATTTTTTTTTAAATTAGAATAAGAAAATTTGAATAAAAATTTCTGTTTTTTTTTTATTATATTTTACATGATTTTACTTATATGTACACTCAAATTATTTTTTACCCGGAATATATGCAATATTTTTAAATAAAGTAATACAAAAGTTTTACCACAGATTCTTTAACTTTATATTCACATTTTGTTTTTTTAAAATGTCAAATCAGGTTTGAATCTTAGCTTACAATTACGGTACATAACATCTACGACGGTAACATTGTTTTTATATGTTAACAAGATTCAAGGGATTTTTTTTTTTGTTTTATATAACGAAACTTCAAATTTGATATACCAATACCATATACATAGGTATATAAGCATAATAATATATCTTAAATTTTTTATTTTCGAATATCCCATAACACATTTTCGATATTAAGAGAATATTTCTCCAAAAACAAAACAAAAATAACATAAAACCAAAAAAAAAAAAAAAAACAATAACAATGAAATATAGCTAAGTTATCATAACAAAATTCTGGAAAATAAGTTAAAGAATAAAAATTACAATAAAAAAAAATAAATGTTGTTTTTCCTTTTATACTTTTTATCATCATTTTTCTCTTCTCCAACTAAGCCTTTTTTTTCGAATATCGAAACATTTTTGAATTAAAGAAGAAAAAAGAAAAACAAAACAAAATAGAAAAAAAAAAAAAAACAAAATTCTGGATAAAAGCTAAACTCTGGTAATAAACCTTAGACGCTCTGTGACCGTTTAACTTATTGGGTCGTTCGTTTAATATTTCAACATTCGATTGGCTAGTGGAAAAACATTTTTTTTTTATATTATTACTTTTGGGTGAAAAATAAAATACATATACATATATATATATATATATTTTCATAAAATACATATTATATATAAATACAGAAAGCAGAAATTCTTAAAAGTTAAAATAAAAATAAAAGATACAAAGAAATAAAATTCCAAGTTATTTGTTTAATTTAAAAAAAAAAAAATAAATAAATTATTTAATTAATAAAAATTATATTTTAATAAATTAGATTTTTATTTAAAAAAAATAAGAAAAATTAGAAAAAAAACAGTTAAATATTGAAAAAAAAAGTAAGAAATATAAAAAAAAAACATAGAAGAGAGTAAACTAAAAGTTAAAAAAAAAAAAAGAACAAGAGAAAAAGAGAGAGAAAAAGAAAAAAAAACCTATGCAAAAATTTGTTTAATATTTTTTTTTGTGAGAAAAAAAAAAATTACTAACATTTGATTTTTGTTCGTTTCTTTTTGTTTTTTTTTTTTTGATTTTTCTTTTTACTGTGCGCTTAATTCTTTTTCTTCTTATTGTTATTGGTTTGGTTGTTGTTGGCTCATTGGTGCTGGCTGACTACTGAGTGCTGGCTGATACAAACTTCAAAAAACAAAAAGAAAAAAAACAAACAAAAATAATTCCTACATACTGAACTAAAATTGAGTATTGACGTAAGGGCCAAATTGTCTGTGTGTTTTTGCTTGTCTTTTTTTTCATAGATAAAACTTATGAAAGTATCTTTAAATGTACTTTAACTTATAAAAGAAGAAAAAAAAAACTTTCAACAAAATAAAAATCTTTGTAGACTTTTATTTTGTTCCTTTTTTGTTTTTTTTTTTTTTTTTTGGTTTTTCTCTCTTGTAAAATTTTATAAATATGGTTGAATTTAAAAAAAAAACAAAAAAAATAAAAAATTAAAATAATAAAAAATAGGTACCAAAAACGGAAAATAAAAAGAAAAAACAAAACAAGAAAAAAAAAAAGTGAACTCGATAACAGTGAATATTTTGTGATTAGTTGTTTTTTATATTTTAACTTGTCAGTAAATTTAAAATAATAATACAAACATTTTTTTAAAGGTGCTGCATATATGTACATCATTCATTATATACGATAGATATATAGGTACATACATTATTTTATAAATTTAATAACTTTAATATTTATTATAAAATTGTAATAATTAATAAAAATAATCAATTCCAAATTTCAAGTATATGACAGTTATTTAATATATATATATATATAACATATATAACATACATATGTAAAAAAAAAAAAATAAAAAAACAAAAAAGTTAGTAAATTCATTCATATATTTAAATTTAAAAAACCTTAATTAAATTAACATATTTATTATGTAAATTTATTGTTGTTATTTTAAGATGATTTAATATTATTTATTTATATTTTATTATTTTTCCATATTTTTAAAGGAAAATGTTGTAATTGCAAAAGTTGAAGTAAAGAAAATTCGGTATTTTTCTATTTGATTTTGTCCAAGATTTTTTTTTGATTGTTCATTTTTCTGTGTGTGTGCGTGTGTGTGTGTCAGTGCAAAAAATATTAAAAAAAAAATAAAAAGTTCTTTTTTAACTAAATAAAAAAAGAATGAAATTATTGAAATTTATTGTAAATCATACACGTGTTATAATATTTAAGTGCTAAAGTTATAAGGTAAGAACATTTTTTATTTTTGAAAGTTAAATAGTTAAATACTAAGTAGTTGTAAAGGTTTTCCATGTAATTCATTTTAACTTATTTAAATTCATTATCGTTATTATTACAGATATATATATATATATATATATATACATATAAAATTTTTATTCTTTTCTAGAAATGAAAAAATTACTTAAAATACTCAATATTATAATTTCAAGGATTTTAATGATTTCAAATTTCATAGTTCTGTTTAAAAGTTTTTCTTTTTCTTATTTTAACTTTAAATTTGAATTTTTAAAAGTCAGTTAAGAATCATTTGCTTCTTTTTCGAGGAATTCTAAAAGGTATATAAATTTCAAAAAGGTTTTCAGAAATTATCAGCTTGAGTATGAAAATAAGAAATTTTCATCCTTCCATTATTCAAAAAAAAAAAAAAATTAACCGAGTAATTCAATCGAAAATTTAATTAATTAATGTCTCAATTTATTTATTTTTATGATAAGTTGAAGGTTTGATCATTTGAGACAAAGTTTTTCCTCTGATTGTGGACAAAAGTTAAGTGTTCAAGTTGTAGAGAAATGTAGATACAATTTTATCAATACAATAGAGAAATACAAATGTCATTCTGGATTTTCTCTTCGATTTATCTAAGCCAAAAAATAAAAATTTCTCGACGACTTCTCTAGAACGAAGCTGATCAGTATACTAAAGAACTAAAAGAGATAAATAAAATTTATTTAGAATTGACGCTGGTATTTATCCTTTTGCGTTGAACTTATACTAAACCAATTACTATGTAAACTATTTTTTTTTTTGTATCATAAAAAAAAATTAATTACAAAACAAAAAAAATAAACGTAAACATTTTTAGTTTATAGAAAATTTTATGACATTTTTAAGCCAGCAATTAAAAAAAATTTTTTTAATCAAATTATGTAATAAAAAATACCATATTTATAGAAACTATTCTTTTATTTTAAAAATTAAAAAATTTAAATAAAGAAATAAGAAACTTTTATAAAAATTTAGTAATTATTAATAGGATATGGTCACTTTAAAGAAGTTTAAACAAAGTTGTATGAATTCATTACTTTAAGTGAATATTTTTTTTTTTAAGTAAAGACATTTTTATTTTAACTGTTAATATTTTTAAATTTAGGTGAAAACATTTTTACTTTAAGTGAATAATTTCAACTTCAGTATTTTATGTTACATAAATATTTAATACATATAACATAATATATATATTTTTGTAATATAAAATATATTTGGTTTTGATACTTATGTGCATATATACATAAATATGTATACATATATATATTTATATCGCATATATTTTTTTACTTTAACTTTCATTACAAATATCTTAACTTAAAGTAAGAAATTCTCATTTAAAGTAAAAATTTCTTCATTTAAAGTAAAAATTTCTTTCCAATAGCTAAAAAAGCTTAACTTTTTCACTTAAAGTAAAAAGTTAAAGTAAAAAAAGTATAATTTGAAATTATGATATAATAGTATTATATGAAAAATTAATTAGAATTGTATTGAATAGTTTTTAATATGGTATTATTTCATTGAAATTAATTTTTTAAATTAGAATACTTTAATTTCGGGAACTAAAAGATCTTCTTCTGAATTTAATTGTTTATTTTATTAATAAATCCGTTTTGAGAAAATTTAACATAATCGTCTTGAATATTTTTTATAATTATTCATTAATATTTTTATTTCATTGATTATACAAATTTTCTTATCCTTATCTTAATTATATCATTTTCTTACATTTATTATTATCTTCTTTCTGTCTTTAATTTCTTAAATATTTACGATTTTTCTTAAATCTTGTTTCTTAAATTTTATTTCGACTTTTTAAAAAAAGTTACCTATTGTTAAGTGGAGTCATTATAGAATCAGCAAAATATTTTACTTATTAATTTTTGTCTATAAGTGAATTTAAATCATTTTGTCAAAAAGATACGATATAATCAAATAAATTTTGTTAAGAATTCTGGATACTTAATTCTTAAGTTTATTGTATTTTTATTTAAGGTATAGGTAATTATATTTTGTACTATTATACGAGACTATAATTTAACAAGCATATGTATTTACTACAATATTCAAGAATTAATGTTTTAATGAGAACTAACTTTTTTTTTAATATAAAGTTAATGCTATAATTTATTAAAATCTTTAGATTGATTTTATGTGTTTTTCCATTTAATTGCGATTAAAACATAACAAATAATTTAGCTTTGAATTTCAAAACTATTTACATATATCATTTGATATTATTGTATCATTAGGAAATTTATTTGTTATTTCAAATCTATAAATTAGTTATAATTATATTTTTTTTTATTTACTATTAAAATTACTTTATAAATTATGCTAAAATAATAACATAACCTATAATTATGTTTTGAGTTAAATTTTATATTATACTGTCGTTATTCTGACTAAATAATTGTGTCTGTCTGTTCAATTTAATTTTCTATTAATGTTATGCCATTATTTAGGATATTTCTATCATTATGATTGTTTTCTACTTATAATTCGGTCTAGAAAATATGATTTTTTTTTATCCCCTATATCTTGAAGTATTTTCATGCTATCTGGTGCCTTACCGTATAGTGCTACTTTCGCTAAACGAAAATCGCATTCGAAAATTTGAAACTTTTAAAATCGAAAATCGTAGTATTGCAAATGGGAAATTAAAATTTTGAGACTGGTGTCTTACTGTGTAAACACTATATACTATAAAAAATTTAATTTTGTGTTCGCAACGCTGGCAATTTTCAATTTTCAAAGTTCCAAATTTTCGAATGCGATTTTCGTTTAACAAAAGTAGCAGTACGCGGTAAGGCACCTGACTAATGACATATTGATATCTATATGTATGTATATTAAATTTATAAAAAAAATGGAAAACGCATCAGTTCAATAAGCGACATGATTTCAGGCAATCACAGTTAAAACAGAAAACATCAGTTCAATAAGAGACAATGACAGTTGTTGAATGTGAATTTCTTGTAACCTTTAATAATCGCCATATTATATTTAATCAAATTATCACAACTAACTAAATCGAAATTTTTTCAAATTTATGTGGCTATTATTTGACAGAACATTTTCTAAATTCAGAACTAAAGCTGAATTTCCATTTTCTTAAGTTGACAATATTTATATATCAGACAAAAACAATTTTATACAAAAAAAAAATAATGATTTTATTTTAGTCAGTTCAAGTTTAAGAAATTTTAAAATTTAAATGTATAAAGTTTTTGTTTTTTTTTCCTCCAAGTGTTTTATTTCTATTCAAAATTTCTTACAAAGGAAATTATTAGCACCATTAAATTAAAAGTAAATAATTTTTAAAAAATAGTTTTTGTTTTTTAATTTAAAGGTTTTAGAATGGTATTGTGTAAATCCTTAATATTTTTTTTTTTTTTCATTTTTTATAATACATAATCCTAAATTCCTGACAAAGTCTAATAAAGTTTTTCAAAAAGAAAAAAAAAAACAAAAAAAAAACCAAAAAAATTAAAAAAATTTTCATCAAGATAAACGATTAGTTATTGTTGGTTGGACTGTAAAGTTTTCTTTATCCAAAATGTAACAGCAAGCAGCAGCAAATCAAAGTAAGCACCTTTTTTTTTTTTTTTTTTGTGTTTTTCTTAAACTATTATAGTTTTCTTTTGGTTATAGCTTTTATTTTGTTTTAGTGGATTTTTTAGAGGATAAAAAATAAAAGAATATTTTTTTTTCTTTACATTAAAAAAGTTTTCATTCAATTTACAACTGCAAAATAGTGAAAAAAAAAAGAATTTCGATAAAAAAAAAAAAAAAACAAAAATTTATAACCAAAAAATAAATAAAAAATGAAAAATAATAATAACAAAGTAGACTTTTTTCATCTCTTTCTTACAAATATACAAACCATATATGTATAACATATATAATATAGATAGTTTTTTTTTTTTTTTGAATATTTCAACTTCTTCTATAAGGTATACTCTGTTTGTTTATATTTTTCTTTTCCAAAACCAGTTGTGTAGAAATGTTGTTGAAAAATTTGTTTAATTTAAAAAAAAAAAAAAAAGTTTTTTACTGTGCTTGGAGACTTTTCGAAAATGAACTTTTTTCCACGTTTTTTTTTTTTTTTTTTGGTTTTTGTTTTTTTACATAAAATTTTTGTTTTAATAAAATCATGGTGTGTTGATATTGTGGCAGCCATCAGCTACAATATAAATATAGTTTTAATATCATTATATATATATATATATATAATATGTATGTTAAATATGGTGCTACAATATAACAACTATTACAATCATCGTTATATTACGACTATATTAAATATAAGCGTGCATGCATGCTTTTCGTATTGTTTATTAGCGATTATTTATATTCTAAGCTGTGTACTGAGTTGTTCAACGATGTGTTTGTTTGTTAGTTTGCTTGTTTGTATATGCACTTATAAAGCTATAAATATTTTTGTTTTTTTTTTTATTTTTTGGAAGATTATAACACTCTTTTGTTGGTTACTATGAAATAGTTAAGATGCTGGTTGATGTTGTTATTCTTGTTACTAATACAACAATTTTCCTGTTGTACTTAGGAAAATTATTACAGTAAGTCAGCCTATGATGTTAGGTTCTTTTTTTTTTTTACTTTGACTATATGAGTATAACTTAATTATAAGAAACAATGTTCATGTACTGCCATGTTGAAACAATTACTTTAAAATAAAAAGTTTTTTTAAACAAAATTTTTAATTTAATGCAAATTTTAATTAAATAATTAAAGTGTTGGAAATAAGAAATTTATAGTTTGGTTTTTTTTTTTTTAAACATGAGTTATTGTGATTTGATTAGGGCCTGTATGGAATAAGGGAATTATATCAATCGTATTATTAGTATCGCTTAACCTGTAAGGGTTTTTTGTTTTGATACTTTTGCAAGTATTATACTTATAACTTTATTCGGCTTCTATTTCATTTCACCTTGGAAAATTATAATTTTTTTAATTTTCAGTAGAAATTTTCGTTCTTTAACGGTCAAAAATTCTGTTTAAATTTGATTTTTTGAGTAAAAACAATCAAAAATTAGACGGTGTTTCCTCCCGTGAGGAATGAGATGGGATGTAGATTAGAGTATAAACAAAATAATTCAAAACCATGTAATCATTCATCTTATACAAATGATCGTACAATAATTTTTAGTTTAATATTCATAATGTTTTTCTGTTTTTCATTATTTTATGGTTAAAAGGTTATAGCGTAAACTTGTAATAATTTTTTTTAATCCTGTATTGATAGCACCACATTGTACATTTTTTTATTGAAAATATTTTTTGTTTAGAGATTTTTCGTTAAGTTTAACTCTTTTTGTAATTTAATCGGAGCTCAATATAAATTTTGGGATTTGTTCATTGATCCCTTATAGATTATACCTTAAATAAATTCTTAAATTATATTCAACGCTTATAATTCATATTTTTTATATTTTTACGCACATAGTTCTAAGAGTATAACTGCCATTACATTTGTGACACTACACAAAGGAGACGAGATATAGATAAGTAAAAGTATACATATATATTTTTGGTAATCTGAAGTTTTGTAAGATATTGTCAAGTTTTATGGTAACATATTCTGAACATTTTATTGGTTTGGACTATCATATAACTCAGTAGCTCCGTAATCCGTCACAAATCCTAGTTTTTATTTTATTATAGATTTTTTTTTCTTTCATTAAACAATTTTATCACTATTTCATTAATAAATACTTTCTAGAAAAAAAAGGTTCTCAGTGGGTTGTGTGATCACCCTTTTAGTACCAGCTTATAGCGCAATTGTGTTAGAATATCTGATGGCGCAATTAAATACAATAAACTCTTTAAAATAAAACTACTACTGCATATATCTTTAATCTGTCTACGTTATTACAGTTCTTTTAAAAAATATATATATAATGACGAATAATAATTAAAATTTTAGAATTTATCTTTAGCCGGATCTAAAAGATAACGAAGGATATTTTAGTCTTGAAAAAAGAAATTGATGAAAAGAAACTATAGTAGAGCTATAATAGTGTTAGTAATAGAAAAAAGTAATATAGTAATAAAAAGACAGGCATGTGACGGAAATTAAGTGTATATAATATAATACAATAAGGTATATCAGTTACTTATATTAAGACTATTAGTTAAGAGTTACCTATTTTTTATTAATTTAAAGTTTGCAACTGTAGATTTGTTATGTCTTTAGCTGATTCCTTTACCTTACTTAATTTATCTTCTATTATTAAGTACACGTACATGTATAATATAAAGAACTTACTTAATAATAGTTTCTAAAGTATCTACAAAATACATTTTTTTAACATAAAACAAAAAAAATATTAACTGATAAACAAACTACGACCTAAGCAAAAATAGAAAAATAATTAAAAAACAACGCAATTTTTTACCTTTAAAAAAAACTTCTCTAAGAGTTGTTCTTTAGTTTTTTTTTTGCACTTTTGTTGCGTTTTGATGCTGAATTTTTTGTTTTTTATTTTTTATACTGCAGATACATATACCTTTATATGTGCAAATATTGCAAGTATTTGAAAATAGTTAGCTTAAAAAAATGTATTTTGGAATAATAAATTTCTCTAAGTAAAAAATTAAAAGGATTGATTTTTTTTTGCTACTTTTTTTTTTTTTTACAGTAATACTCATACTGGTATTATTATACTAATACTACTATATAGGTATATATAAATACAGAAATAGTATTTAAATAATGTTAACAAATAACAGTAGAATGGTACTGTATGTACAGTTATAAATAATAAATTTCAAAGAAATAAAGGAAAAACTGGAAAATCGTTTTTTTTTTTTGTTTTTAAGATAGCATTGAATTTTATAGCATGGTAATAGAACAAAAAAAAAACATTATATTTTAAGGCGATTCTACATACAAGTACATAGGTATATATTTTTTTAATTAATACATACTATCTTTCAATTTAATACATGACTATGTAGTAAAAAAATACATTTTGTTTTACTTGGTTAAGGTCATAAAAATATTGGATTTTTTAGAATTCTCTAATATGTACAAATACTTATTAGTTTAAGTATTAATTGGTTAATAACGCTTGTCCAAAATACGTTTTGTTATTTTTATTCAAGAAGCTGTTGAAGCATTAAATGAATAACATGCATTTCAAAAAATTTATAGTAAAACCAAAAGTTGGAAGTATGTTAGCCAATAAACTGTGGAAAAGATATGAAATAAGAATAGAATACAAAAACGCACAACGATTTTTTTTTTTGCCGCTTTAGAATTTTACAAGAGCAGGTTATGAAGGACAATTTAAGTTTTTTATTTTTCTTGGAACTGTTTAGAATTTTTATTCTTTCTTGTGTAAATTTTTATTGTTTTTTTTTTTTAATGCATTTGTAATGCATTTCACATAAATGTGAACAGAAAATTACGCAACCTTTTCTGTTCAGGCGTGGCTGTAAATGTCGTAAGGAGGAATAACTCTTACGGCGTTTGTGTGATTCGAATCCACACTCTCTCGGTGTTTACAGCGTATTTTATACGCTCTTACCCACCAGGTCACCGAGGTCCCTTTTTATTCTTTTATTATAGAAAAATGTAATTAGAAGTAGAGAAAGACTGCCAGTTTTATACATACATGTTTGATGTTTGATTTAATGTTGGACATGTTTGATTTAATATAGTGTATTAGTAGTGTATCGAACTGGTTAACATATCCTGCGTTTAACGTTTTGAGTTTGATAAAAAGTTCTAAAATTTTAACTTGATGAAAATAAAAAAAAAAAAACAGTTAAAAGTCTATAAAATAAAACCGAAAATTAAGTTTGATTGATGTGAAATTCAAATTTATAGATTAAAAGATTTTGAAATTAATTTATTCTTATTTTTCTTTGAAAGGAAGAAATTTACTTACAAAGCCTGTAATAATTTTTATTCTGTTACTTAATATTTAAATATATGTATACACATATATATATATATATATTTTTTATTTAATTATTGACAAAGCATAATTTTAATTTACCTTAAGCATCTGAAGCAAAGTGTTCATTGTATATATATATGTATGTAAAATATTTTTTGTATAGAAATAAAATTTATATTGCAATTAATTGAATATTAAATGTTTTTCCTGCATAATAATAATAGTTTGCATGTTTCATTTTCTATTTTTTAATCATTTTTTAATTTTTCCTTTTTTTTTACATTTTCTTGAAAATATTAAATGTACTTTTTAAAGTACATATATATAGTCTTTAAACTTGTCAAAAAAATTTTACAACCTTATATAAAAGTTATGAAGAAAAAAAAATTTTTTTTTGTTTATTAATTCATGACATGAAACAATACATTCTAAATATGTATGTATGCATATATAAAATGCATATGTACAAAATAACAATGGTAATAATTTTTAAGAATATGTTGAAAAACTTGTGTATTCTAAACAATTGATTGAACCCTGTTTATATACTTTCGATATTCTATATTGTAGGAAGGTAGTTAGGAAGGGGCTGCAAATGTACACTTGGTCTAGTTTAGGTCTATTGTATACATGCTCTAGATCATTGTTTCTCCTAATTAAACTATTGGGAGCTTTTTACAAACCGGTATTAATATTCTAGAAGTTTGGTTTACATCACTTTATTATCCGATTTCGAGAAATTAAAGTTTAAATTTAAATTTTATTTTTATTTATTATGCTGCCCATACACGGCGGACTAGGTTGAAAACTTGGTACGCGGACTTGATAAGTTGTATCGTGTATGGGCAAGTTGTACAACTTAAATGTCAGAGATTTTTTGATTTGAGAAAATAATAAAAAATAAAGGACATAATTACAACGGTTGGATGATACGTTGGTTAAGTGTGTGGTATGGTTCTAAAACCTGTCCGCGTACCAAGTTTACAACCTAGTCCGCTGTGTATGGGCAGCCTTAGAATTTATTTTTCGTATCTTTCAAATTTAAAAACATTTTGCAACCATACTTTTAATTTTCTTTGAATTGAGGTCTAATAGCAGTCTCTTGTAACATTAAAAAGCTTAAGTATAGAGTGCATTTTATCATTTAACCTTAAAAAGTTTTATACAAGATTTAACATTAAAACTTTTAACGAAAATAACGAAAATTAATTGATTATTGAATAAGATCTCAAAGAGTTGGAGATGGAGACAAACAATATTTTTTTGTCATTTTGTCAATTACTACATTAATGGTGTAGGATGAACTTATAATGGTGTGTTGTTGTTCTGTCGTGATGTAGACATTCAATTACCCAAACACACAGACTTTGTAACTCGACAGTGAACCTCTAAAGATTTACAACGTTAGTCATTTATAGCTCTTCTAAGATTCTCCTTTTTTGGCATTTTAACACTAGGTATTTTCGCAACTGGTACTGTTATAGATTCCTGCTCGCTCCAGCTCGATTTAGTTTTGCTCTGCCTATTTTCTATAGGGATACGCTCTTATTGATAATGATAATTACATGATAATTAGCGCGGAAAATATTTACTTAAAGAATTTAGTTATGTTTTTCTTGTTGTACAATTTGTCTATAAAATATTGAACATTCAAAAACATGTATACTTTAAAGTTTTAGGATTTTTATTTATAGTGTCAATGAAAGTTAAAAAATTTCACGAATTTATAAAGAAAATTAATATTTTGTAAATCAGTGGAAATTTTTATTGATTCGAGGTATGAACTTAAATTTTTTTATATAACTGTCAGTTAAATTTTGACTTCTAAAAAATGGACTAAAGTTAAATACATTTGACTAAATTTATGTTATTAATGTGAATTATTAATGAAAATTAAAGATGCTATACGCTCCTGCTATAAAAAAGAAGATAGTAGGTGATATAAAAACAAATAAAAACATATCTAAGTCAAAGGTTATTCTTCTAATATTATCTACTGTTTGTGACAGATACAGTGATAGATAGTATTAAAACTTAACTTGTAAAATAGTAGAAAAAAAAAAGTATATTGAAGAACTATTATACAAAAGCCCCAATTATGGAAGTAAATAGTAAGATTGTGGTAAAGCGTAAAGGTAATCTAATAACTTAATAAATTATAGTCGAATAAAATATATTTATGTTGCAATAACCTTTAAAAATTGACATGTCGATTAAATATATATGTTTTGACTCCATATGAAATTGATTAAAGTACAATTTTACAATCATTTGGTATTTTTAAAATTACTTGAATTTCGAAATTTGATCTCAACTATATTATATTCATATGACATATGTATGAACAATTGTAAATCAAATAATATAAAATAAAAATAAAATACCTTTACTTTAATATTTGTAATAAAAATGTCAAAATAAAATAATAAAATGGCTCTCTCTCTCTATTTTTATCATGAGTTGTCATTTTATTTACAAAAAGAAAATTACTTTTAATTGTCAAGCATTATTATTATATTACTGGCATTATTTCTAATTTTTTTTTATTTTTATTATTTTATATTATGTGTATATGTATATGTGTACTTAAATAATCTAAAGATTAACAAGCTCGTACTCTAAAGAATTGGTTTAAATTATAAAAAAAAAAATAAATATAATTATTTAAGTATTTTTTTACAGTTTTTTTTCTTAATTTCTGTATTACCACGTGGTGTTAAAATACGATAACTCTATTCATTGATATTATTCGATTAATTTTATTTAGTTTTAAAAATATTTTCTAACTTCAACTAAATTTCTCGAATTTATTCCATTACTTCTTAATCTTACTGTGTTATATTAAAAAAAAACATAATAGATCTTAAAATAATGGAAGATAAATTTTGGAAAAAATAAAAAGTTCATATTTTTCAATTTAAATTTATAACTCACAGAATAGACTATAATATAATTGTATAATTATTATTCTAACGATTAAAAATAACTCTTTAATGATAATTAATAAACTTAATAAAGTTGATTAAAAACATAATTATGGATAAGAAACTATTTGTTTTATTATTATTATACTATTAGAGTTTTTTTTTTTTAGACAAATTAAGTTTAAGATGTATATTTAATTTTTTTTTCTTCTAATTATAATTTTTAATAAAAATTAAAAACAGTCTTAATAATTTTCTTTTAAATCTAATTTAAATTAAATACCTACTGAGAGATGAATTTTAGAAATTTTTTTTTTTTACGGCTAAAGAACGATAAAAAAATGATAAAATGTAATATCAAAAGAAAAAAAAAAACCAGAAATAAAAAAATAAAAACCATTTCTTATTTTAATGGTGTGAAATTATTTTTTATTAAAAAAAAAAAAAAAAGAATTCCAATTTATAGTTTAATGGGCTCGTTTAACATTAATTTCGTGACATTAATTAAATTTGAACAAAATAATGTATAAAAGAAAAAATAGAAAAGAGTTTTTTTCTTTTTTTATTCCATTTTTAAGGTTTTAGGTTTTAGGTTGGCATATTAAATTGCATTATTTGCAAGTTCATAACATTTAATTTTTTTGTTATCGCTTTATTCCTATATTCCCTTTTGGGGAGGGGGCACCCTTATGGAATTCGCTTTCAATTTTTTTTTTTTTTTGTCATTTCTTTTAAACTGTAAACAAATTAAAAAATTCGGTTTTTTAATAATACGGCTATTAACATGCATATATCAGTTTTTTTTTTTTTTTATTGGAGAAATTTTATTTTTTTATTTTTTTATTATAAAGCTTAAAAAAATTATCAAAGACGTTAAAGAAAAAAAAAAATTTTATTTTGTATGAAGGGATTAATTTTTTTTTTTTTATATTTATGCATATAATTTGTTTTGAATATATATATTTGTACAGTACGTTTGTATGTTCGAGTACGTTTGTATGTCAAATTAAAGAGTTTTAAGTTTGAGTTCAAGTTGAATAAAGATTTTTCTAATCATATAGGAGTAGTTTTAGGAAGTAAAAATTTTTGAGTTTATTTTATTTAAACCTTTTGCTTTGGTTTTAAACAGTTTTTTTTTATGATTTGCCAATAAAACAATTTTTGGATATTTTGGACGGCATAACATCATATATTAAAAGATTGGACTTATTAGTTTTGGCTGTCAGTTCCGGTTAGAAATTAAATTTTAAATTCCCATTACGTTTTTTTTAAAAAGTATGTATGTATGTATAATTATTTTCTTATTGTTTTTATTTTTTTAGTTATTCTCTAATATATTTTGCCAAAATTTAAGTGATTGTTTTCTAATGTAAAAACAAATCTGTTTTTTTTTTTAATTTTAATTGTATGTTCTCTTTTTTCTTCCAATACCCTAGTGGATCAGGGCGTAGTAACATTTACTGTAACTTATATTATAAACAAAAACAAAAATAAAAATTTAATCTGATCAGTAATGCTCTTTATTTATGATTTTAAAGATAAGATACGATGAGTTCATAAAAGCAGAAAAGTCTGAGCTCTTTCTCGCAGATCAATTGTTTTTATCATTTTTATCATATCACATCAAAAGAGAATTTCCAAATGTATCGAAAATAGAATTTTTATGTTTACAAATGTAATCGAATTAATATTATAATCTTTTTGTTATATTTAAAAAAAAAAACTGAAGATTTGATAAAATTAAAGGTTTGATGAGTACCTACCACAAACTTTCATGAAGATAATGATAATTTGATTGACAGACTTCAACATTTAAATTTAATATTAGATCTTGAGATAACAAAAATCAGGGTTTCAATCTAATTTTAAATCTTCTTATTTTGATTCTACATAACGGTTATTTCTTATTTTAAAATTTTATTTTTAAAAATGGGACATCATTTTTATTTCCACACGGTTAAGAAAATAAATTAGGAAACAATCGGAATATCCATCCATATGTATGTAATAATAATGTTTATTCGATTGTTTGATTGTAAAATTGACTTTCGTTTATGGTTCTGTTGCTTTTTTTTTTTATCGCATTAAACATCATTCGATTCTAATAGTAAAAAATTTGGTTCGAGGTTACAAAATTACAATATATTCACTTGCTATTTACTAAATTCGATACAAGCATGTTTTTTATAACAAAGTACATAATATATACCTATATAAATAAAATGAGGTTGAAAAATATTTTTTCCTCCCAAAAAAAAAAAAAAAAAACCAAAATCGTTTAATTTTAACAAAGATTATTTTGTTAAAAAGTAAAATTGTTTGTTTATGTAAATTAAATGATTCATTTAAATTGTATATGATTTTACTTTTTCACTTTTTTTTTCTTTTATTTGTTTTCTTTTCTTAAATAGCATGACGTCTTTCAGTTTTTTTTTTTTTTTTTTTGGGTCGTTAAAATGCTAGTATGGCGGTCTCCATAAAATTAATTTTTAACATTAATCGCATTCAAATTTTGTATATCAAATAGTTAATAGGTTTTCACTTTATATGTTTATGTATATATATGCAACATGTGTATGTAGCAATTGATGAATTTTGGTTGGAGGTCTAAATAATTTCAATGAAAATTTATTAATTTCAATTCATTTTATTTTTAACACAAAAAAAAAAAAAAAAAATTTTATTGGAAAATTAAAAATAATGTTTTTTTTTTTTTTTTTTGAATTAAGTATAATTTAAATTATTGATTTATTATAATATTTCTGATTAAAAAAATTGTAAATAAATTCTAATTTGTTTAATTGAATTTATTGGGGTCAAAATATTGGTGAAAATATAAATGAAAATATTCAAAATTAAACATAAATAATTTTTGAATTTTAAACCACATTTCATGGATGCAAGAGAACAAACTATAGATGATACGTTTTACTAACCGCGATAATAATATTGCCATTTACCCTATCAAAGACGAAAAAACTTATTTTCAAGCTTTATTTTGAATTTCTGGCATAAAAAGTATTCTGCAGGTGTAATTTTGATTAGATAACAATTTTGGTTTTAGCATCTTTTTGGTCTAAACCCAATTCAAATGCTTTTAATTAGAAAGTCTTGAAATGTGGCAATACCCAAAGTAATTCTAATATATTTTTGTATTTTTAGTTTATTTTTAAAAATCTTTAGTGTAAAGATCTTGGAAAAAGTTAAAAAGTTTTCAAAAAAAAAAACTGAAAATTATAAAAACCTGTATAAACTATCAAAAATATCAAATAAAAGTTAAAAGTTAACCTAGAATAAGACCCACGAAAATTTCATATAATCTATTAAAAACGGCGAAGAGTGTAAAATTGAATATATCAACTCTATAGGATATCCGAACTAATGAAGTTGTATACCAGCTACTTGAACCCAATCAAAATTGCTCAATTTCAATAGTAAAGCTAACATTTATTTTGCTGAAAAATTGGTGAAATGAAATGGTAATAATTTTAGAATTTTAATTCCTTTATTTGTTCGTTTGTTATTTTATTGTGGGAACGGACAGACTTACATATATACTTTTCCATGGCTTTTCATACCTTATCTTTTCTCCTTTAAGGTAAAATAAATCTAATTGGAATTTAATACACTTATTGCACTATTTTAGTACGTGTATAAAAAATATTTTTAAGATTTATCAAATTCTGAGTAACACAATAAATTTTAAGTTATAATATTCTGGAAAAAGCGCATAATAACCTATTTTTGTAACCATCTTAATCATTTTTATCATTTATAAAAGTATTTAAAATAGACTTGAGTGCTTGGTGCCACCTCAAAACTCCGCTATACAATTTATTAAAACCCTGATTTTACAACCAATGCTAAAATCCCTTCTAGTTATTTCTTTTTACATTTATATTTCAAGAAGAAAACCAAAAAAACAAAAAAAAAAATAAGGATAATTTTAAAAAAAATTATAAATTTTGTAGCCCAGAATTTTGTCATCTCAGAATTATTGTGCAAAATCAGATTCAACAAAAAGTCTGAATTTTGAAATTCATAATTATGATATAATCCAAATAATTTATGACAATTGTGAGTAAAGACTGGAGAAAGAAAAGATTACGTTGAAAAATGAAATGTGAAAAAAACCAGACTGACCTCTGATGAGTGAAATTGCTAACTGTTTTTAAAGCAAAATATTTTAGTTTCCTATTACGGCTATATGAAAATAAACTAAAGTTATTAAATTTTATTTCAATGTGAAAACTAAAGTTTTAATAGAGATTCGAGTTTTTTTTTTCAAAATATCACTAATTTTTTGTTCTATTTTAATATGAGAACTGAATTTTTTAATTTTTCCAACAATAATGCAGTGTACATACATTAATTTGACAGAAAAAATTCAATTACTTAATTTCATTATATGTATTCATTATTTTTAATATTTTAAATTAATATTTTAATAATAATTTGTAAATTTTATTTAGTAGGTCAACTTGATTTAAAATGTTTCTTTAATTGTTCAAATAATTATATGTATATTTATTGTAAAATGCTAAATAAAATGCTTTATTAAAATTAACTAGGAAATAATTTTCATTATTAATAAATAAAAAGAACTCAAATAAAAATGTATTATTAATCTTTTGTTCTACAATTAATGAAAATTTGTTAGCAATTGAATAGTCAGCAAAAAAAAAAAAAAAAATTGAAAAGATTTTCCATATTTGAAAATTGTACAAATTATATAGTTAAAATTAAAATGGAAACTCTAAAAATGTATTAAACCTTGGCTTTCATATAAAAAAAAAAGAAAAAGAAAACAGCTTTATTAATAGTAATTTGACTAATTTGCTACTATGCGTATTTTATTTATAGCTATATAATTTTATCCCACGCTTAATTAACTCATCTGAAGATGAACGTTTGTAATGAAAATGTTTAAAATAGATTTAATGCCGATTAATAATAGTTTAATATTAAAATATATATATATGGTATTTGTAAATCATTACTATAAAATTTATATTGAAATATTAGTTGAAAATTAGAATTTTGTTAAATATTTTCTATGCCATACGTAAAATGCAATAAAGTAAAAAATTTCAAAAAAAAAAAAAAAATTTATTAAGTACTTTAGCAGTTTTATTATAATATCGAATGATTTTTACTTTTCTTCCCATTCCACTCCTATAAGGAGCATAAGCAGCACAATAATTTTTTACTTTTATTAGACTAAGCTTCAGTTTCTGCAATCATTAATTTAATTAAGCGGTTGATTACTCGGCTGTATAGCTATTGTACAAGATCTATAATGAACCGTAAATATTTCTTTTTCTACGCCATCTATTATCTTATACAAGAATTATTTTTATTATATATTACAATATGATATTAATTATAAAATAGAATTTTTTATTAATCTATATAACCTAACCGGTGTTTAAACACGAGATCTTTTAAGACCGGTGTCTTCATCACTACACCATTGGCGGGATATTTAGAATGATTAGAAAAACGAAATATATTTTTTACTTTTAACGAAAAAAAAAACAAATATATTTTTTATTGTATTTTTGATTCAATTGATTTAAAATGAATTCCTTTGTTTCAACTGAACCTTGAAATTTATTAAGTTACATATTATTTTATATTAAGTAAAATTTTAAAATTTATGCAATCTCAATTTTTCTTTTAATGATACTATCATCATAAAATTCTTTTTAATGTAGTTTTTTACTTTAGGTTTTTTTTTTTTTTGTATTTTGAATATAAACATAATTTTGCTTTTAATTTATTATAACTTTAAAAAATTACAATTTTGCATTAATAAATAAGAATTTCTATATACATATATGTATATATATGTACAGACTAATATCGTTGAATGTTTTAAAATTTAAGACAAAATAAAAATAATGTTGCAAATGAAAAATACTTGCATAAACGTCACTTTAACGAACCAAAAAAACGAAAAAAAAAAAAAAATAGTTAGAATTAAACAGAAACCCCATTATAACTAACCATAGTTTTTTTTTAAATGTAACTGAAAAATAGAGGCGGTTAAGTAAAAATCCATTAAATAAATAAAATTAATATTTTGTATATAAACATTAAATTTATGCAAAAAATATTATGTTAAGAAAAATGGTCGAATTCAGTTGTCTAATAGTTAGTTAAATTTTTTTAAAAGACGTGTACATTTTTCGAAAGACAATTAAAACAGTTGGAGCCTCGGTGACCCAGTGAGTAAGAGCGTATTAAATACGCTGTAAACACCCAGGGAGTGTGGGTTCGAATTCCACACACGTCGTAAAAGTTATTCCCTCTTAAAATATTTACAGCCGCGCCTAAAAAGGAAAGGCTGTGAAATTTTCTGTTCACATTTATGTAGCAGAGAAATGCAATAAAAAACAAAAAAAAAAAATTAAAACAGTTTCGAATTTATTGAAATCAAAATTTGTAATTTTCCTTAAAATTTTATATGTAATAAAATGCTGGAGATAAGAAGAAAGCAAAATCTTGTAAAATATTGTTTTCACAAAACGGTAAATTTAAATACTAAATTTTAAAAATTTGATATTGAAAAATAACAAAAATTTGTTATTGAGGAAAGCTGAGCTAATACGTCAGTAATTAGTAGATTCTAGGTCTGCAGTGTACATTAAAATCTCGTAGGAGAATCTATTCGGCCAGAGTTGGTGCTAGGTTCTTTTAGATTTATGACACGATGATACAAGAAATTACAGAGATATTTCTGCCTTTTCAATGTTTCCACTTTTTTTATTTTGCAAAAAAATTGTATATAATTTTGATATTGATTTATAAAAGTTAAAAAAATGTCCTGCCATTTGTTTTTTTTGGATTGGAAAAATTGAAAATATACCTTTGTCAAACTTTGAGGAGCTGTACTTCCGGAATGAGCGGTGTATTTCTACATAAACAAGTTGTTCAACAATATTATTTTTTTAAGAGATCTATCCATTGCTAAACTGTGAAGTAGTTTTGTAAAGAGACGGACGGCAAAAGTAAAATTAATAAGCAAATTTTTTAAAAGATGAATCTTCAAATATAATAAAATTTTAGTATGTTAAAATTTAAATAAGAAACATATTTATGAAATTTTTAATTTTGATTCGTATAATTAAAGAAAAATCAGTGTTCTAATATTTATTTGGGCTAGGAGGAGCAACCCACTATATTTATCAATTTGTTATTGAAATATGCATGTAATAAAAATAATTAGGAGCGATTTTTAAGTTTGTTATAAAATCATTATTGTATGCCTTTTATAGAATATGTGTATGTATATATATATATGAGATTTTGAATTATGAGGGATTTTAGATTTGGTTACAAAATCAGCGTTTCAAACCAAAAATTTTTTAATTATCTTAAATTTTAACTTTATTTTATTTGATTTACAATAAATTGTGATTTATGGCTTGGGGCCCTATATAATATTGTCTATTTTTTTGATTTCAGAAGTTTGTGGACTTTAAAATTTGACGCTTCGATCCAAATATTTTATCTAACTGCCTTCAAAATAAATTTGTAAAAAAAGATAAATCGTAAAAGCACATAAGATAAAAAAGTTATTGATAAAATTAAAAACAACATATGCACACACCTTTTCATCAATTGCTGCAGATCCAAACTATATATATAAATTAATTATTTCGCAAGAAGGTAATATCCATTCAAAGTTTTAGATCTTTTACCTTAAAACTTATGCAATTACAACAAAAAAAAAAAAAAAAACCCAACAACTACAATGTAAAAAAAGAAAATTTAAAAATTATAAAAAAAAGGGCTAATTATGTAAAAAAGATTTTATTTAAATTAGATCGACTTTGTCTTTATTTCTCTTTTTTTTTTATTTTTTCCATTTTGTAAATATACTCATGAAATTTGATTTAATGAAAAAATGTATAACTGAAAACATACCGCTAATATAAAAATTCTCTTACAACTGCATGATATAAATTTTTATTCAGTATTCCATAGTTTTTTTTTTTCTAACCAAAAAAAAAAAAACACAAAAAAAAAGAAAAGTTGAATGATTTTTTTATTTTGCGCAACTTTTGCAATTATTACAAAAAAAAAAAAACAAATCTAAAGAAAATATCCTGAAATGGTAATAATATAGTTAAGTGTTTTTGATATTTCTTTTTTTTTTTTTTTGTTTTTTATAGAATATAGTGTACAGTAAATTATTCTAAAAAAAAAAAAAAACAAAGCAAAAATAATTTTTATAAAAAAAAAAGAACTTAACGAAAAAATAAAAGTGAAAAAAAAAAAAGTAATTTTAAACAAAAAAAAAAAGTAATAAATTTTTTTATTTAAAATTCAAAGTTGAAACAAATTGAAACAAAATTAAAAAAAAAAAAAGTAAACAAAAAAAAATCTATTAAAAAAATTAAAATACAAAAATAAAGTTTAAAAAATAATTATATAAATAAAAATAAAAAAAAAAAAAACGGAAAAGAATAAGAATATTTTTTAATTAACAAAATAAGGGAATAAATAAATTAAAAAAATAAAAAAAAAAATTAAGTGAAAATAAAAAAAAAAATTAATACATATATGTTATACTAGTGTATATATACAGTATAATTTTATTATTGGATAGAAAGTGTTTACTTTCTTTTATTTTTGCGCACATATTCATCGATAAAAAGGAAAGAAGCGAATTATTGGATATAACTAAAAATTGGATTGTATATGTATATATACATCAGGTGTCAAAAGGTAAGCTATAATTATTTTATTTTTTAATTTATTTTATATAATTAAAATTTTAAAATAGTTTTTAAACTTGGTTTTTTTTTTTTCAAATTTTAATTTATTTATTTTATTAATATATTATTCCAGGAAAGGAAAATCCAGGGGTCCAGGAAAATTTTACATTTTCTTAAAAGTTTAGATAATTATTTATTTTATGTTATACTTAAAGTTTTACTTGAGTAAGGAAATGGAAGAAAATCCTATCTATAGTATACCTTTTTTAGTTAACGGATTTTAAGAAAACGGATTTCTACTTTAAATGCAAGTTTCTTTTTTTTTTAAATGCTAGTGAATTCGTCGACTTAGCTGCTAAATTCTCAATCAAATCGCCACTTCACATTATATACTATTTTCAAAGAAATCAATTAACACTAAAGCATCCAGAATGACACTTAATCTTATACTGCGTGAATAGTCAGTCTATACGCATTAATATAAAATAATCAGTATCAAAAGTACTCCTATTCAACTACCCACATCAGTCAAAATGAAGAAATCCTGAAAGAATGCGACTAGAACACACAAGCATAACTCACTTAAATATCTCTTCAAAAATGAAACGCAATCCGATTGTAAATATTGCAACTGATTTCCACTAACTATCCAACACATCCAATTCGAGTGCACGGGCATTTCTCTAACCCGTTGCTTTAACGCTACATAGTCCTAGTTTCAACGTTAATTTTTTTTTTGTCGAGGATTATTGCTTTTAATACTTTATTTCGTTTTCGCACTTGATTAGTGTGTTTCCTAAGTGTAAATCTCTATTTGGAAGAAATTTTATGCTAATTCGTTATGTAAAATATGCTACATTGGTTTGGGTTGCGATTCTTTTTTATATTTGCATGTTGAAAAGAATTTGGTAAATAAATGAAAACCTTTCTCTAGAGAGGTGTATATTTCATTTTATGATATAGATTTGGTTGAATTTAAAGCAGTATAATTTGCAAAAGCAGTATAATGTAAAAGTGCTGGAGATAAGCACTTATCGTTGTAAAGTGCTGGAGATAAGCACGAGAGTTTTTAGAAACACCTGAATTAAAATATTGTAGTTCGGATTGACTTTGGTTAATTCTAACGCGAAAACAATTCTTTAAATTTATTTTTTAATTTTAAAAATTTAGCAAATAATTTGTGTAAAACAAATTATAACATAATATGAAAAAAAAATAATATAAAAACCTTTATTTATTTATTGAGAATTAAAGTAGTGTTTTTATTATCCTTATTATATACTGATCTTATTAGCGGAAAATGGGTAGGTCTTCTATTTTATGTTTTGACAACTTTTCTCTCTTTTATGAAAATAATCATTAAAAGTTTATATGAGTTTTAAAACTAGGAAAAATATTATAATGTGGAACTAATATGACGGTCAAGGTTAACATTTATATTTAAATTTTAACTATAGTTTCGCACTCAATTATAAAGGGGAATATGTCCAAAATATGAAAGTTTGAATATTTTATAAAAAAAGTTAAAGTATGTACATAATTAAACTACGTATTTAAAAAAAATCAATTTTTTCTAAAATTATAATAAGATGTACTGAATATATATTTTAACATAAGATCGTTAAAACTATTTTTAATTCTAATTGAAATAAGAATTGATAAAACTAAAAGTTAAATCTAGTTAGCATATTAAAAAACACTCTTACTATATTTGATAGTTTAAAAAAAAATTAAAAGATACTTTAATACTTATATTTTTTTCATTTTGTTTATGTTCTCTCCACAAGAAAATATAAGGCTTCTATTTGACATCTCCATTTCATACAGTTTCCTACTGTTATTTTTGCATTTTTCCATATGAGGTTGCATTGGTTTAGTTTGGCTATTATAGTGCCTCTCCATGTGTCATTTCAACGTCAGCGTCCTCTACTTCCTTGGAGATTTCACTATAAGGTCATGGTGGTTTATGTTTAATACATACAGTAAAATATTTATAAATAATTCGAAATTTTAACAAATCATGTATGTATAAATTACATTAAAGTGAAATTACTAATAATAGTAATTCACATTCAATTTAATATAATCTTTATATATTTTTTTTAGAAATTTATTTATAGATTTATTTTTGTACTCTGTTACTAGGATATCCTAGTCTTAAATAGGATTGGCATCATTTTTCTTTAAAACAAAAAAAAAAAAAATACGAGAGATCATTTCAGGAAATCATATTTTAAATATTTTCTCAAAAATCCATCTGTACTAAAAATTTGCTTTTTCAGATAAAACTTATTGAAAACTTAAAGAATTCTTTGAAGAAAAAAGTTTTCATTTTTCCTTCATATTTTTTTTTTCTTTTTGTTTTGCAATGATGGTATGGAAAAGACAGATTTTAAAAAATATATAATTTTTTCTTTATAATATTAAATTTCCTTGCATACATTTCTTTGTATAAATATATGTATGTATAAATGTTTTGTATATATACTTAAAGGTATATAAATTTAAAATCTTAATAAGATTTTTAAAATAACTTTTTAAGAATTAGAATTTAATTTTGTTTTATACGATTTGAAAGATATCCATTCTGTTTAAGATGGGTAGTAAATATAAAAGTTACTTTGTAACATTCTGATAAGAAATAAATTATTATTCTGATGAAAAAGTTCGTTTATAATAAATCAGTTGCATACATGTTCTATATTGAACATTTAACTATATATATATATATATATATATATACATGTATAAAATAATATTACAAAAAAGCTATAATAGATCTTTTGTTTTGATAACAATGAGATTAGATTTTGTATTAGAAATCATAAAAATTTGATTTTGTATTTATTGGAAATTGAAATATTATTAATGGGAGTATGACGTAATCCCGTTTTCCAAAATCCTGCCAAGACAAAATTGCGATTTTCAAATAAGCAAATATTGTTGTTTTTTTTATAAATAACTACATGTGCAATTTTATTATGATTATTTTCATTAGAAAAAAAACAAATAAATATTTTATGTAAACAAAATTAATTCGGAGGAATTTTAGAGGTGGTTACAATATCATGATTATACCATTTTTTCAGAGTGTATGTATATGACTTAGGAAGGATTTTAGAGTTGGTTACAAAATCAGAGTTGCAATAATTTGTTTAGCGAATATTTGGAGATGGCTTTTTGGAATGGATTTTTGGAATATTTTGTTAATTAAAAAAAAAGAACAAATTCATACAAACAAAAAAAAAATCGAGATTTTGTCTTGGCGGGATTTTAAAAAACGATCTTCGTACCAGACCCATTATTACTAAGTTAATTTGTTTTTTTTTTAATGGGAAAAGAAAATCAATATCCCTTGGTAGTTTTGAGAGTTTTAGATATTAAAATTATACCTCCTCCTGTAGCCAATTTAATGGAATGGTGCCATAACTGTTTATAGTATATTTCTTAAAAAAGATTTGGTTGAAAATGGTTAAAGTATGTTTGTATATATAATTATGGAATTAATTTTAAATAGGTTTTATTTCAAATTAACATTAACAATTTGATCCTTTTTCTATAAATCTATAAAGATAAATTAAACTTGCCAATTAATAGATTCATATCATATTATTTTTAGTTAAAATAAAGTTTCATAATTATTAAATAAATTAATTATTTAATCGCTTTTTAAAATAAAAATTTAGTATGCTAAGAATAGTTTTTCTCTCTTAATTTTATATACTTTTGTGCTTCGTAAAAGTTTATTTAAAATGCAGTTTTCATTAATAAGTTTTTAGTGCACAAATTTGAAATTATAGTTTTTCTTTCTTAAAGCAATTTAAATTTTTTATGCGATTATAAAACTTTTTCTTCTAAATTGGATTTTGAAATAATGAAGTTAGATAATTGTTAGATAATTGTCTAAAATAGAAGTTAGATAATTATTGTTTAAAAAAAAAATAAGTATATTTTTAAATAATTTTTCGGTAAGGATATGTACTTTTTTTTCGTTCGTTTAATTTATAAGAATAATGTATACCTTGAGACATTCTAAAATTTATAGTTTTCACTTTATTGTAAAATTTTTTAACGTAAATCGAATTGCATTTGCATTTTAATTTCATATAAAAAGAAATAGTCTATAAATATCATATAAAATATAAAAAGTTGGGTCTATTATAATTATAATAGATAGAGATTATATGTATTATAAAACATAATAAATGCTTTTTTATATTTTATAATATGCATGTATGGGTTAGAAAGAGTGACGTTCTGGTCTTATGCTTAGGTCATAATTAATTAATTCTAATTTGTGTCACAGTTTATATCTTAAAGGGGCCGAGCTACATATAGACTCAAGCGTATGGATCGCATCAGAATCGA
Organism: Poecilobothrus nobilitatus; assembly: GCA_947095535.1. NCBI lineage: Eukaryota > Metazoa > Arthropoda > Insecta > Diptera > Dolichopodidae > Poecilobothrus > Poecilobothrus nobilitatus. Next base: position 263,713,801 of record OX352774.1, on the reverse strand, counting down.
ATTCTGAATCGATTAAGTCATATACGTCCGTCCGTCTGCACGATAGCTCAAAAAATAAAGGAGCTAGAATTCTGAAATTTTTACTATGTCAGTAACTAAAAATTCAGCAAAATCGGCCGGAAGGTCCCAGGAGCTGCAATACAACTTTTTTCTTTATATGGAAATAGCTCAGTGTTTATAAATTGAAGCTAGGCATCTAAAATCTTGTAAAAGATGATCAAGTTGTATGGAAATAACTTCTGCAAAATGTGGTAGAATGAACACAGTTTACTCTACTATACTCTTTCTTCTTTTAACTGTTATCAGATAAAAAACAGAAAGTTTTTCTATAATTATTGATTACTATGTTATCTATCTTCTAGCACCTAATATTACTACTTCTATCTTCTATAGCACCTAATTGCAGAATTTTATAAATTGATTAAGAGCGTTTACAAAATATTAAATTTCTTAATTATCTAGAAAAACTTTAAAAGTTGAATTGTTGGGATTATTTATTTCAATATGATCTGATAAAAGTTTCAATCCGACATGTTACGTTTGACTAAAATAGTTAGTTATTTTATTAGTTATTTTTTGTTAATGAAACCAACTATTCATGAAAAATTAAGCAACAAGGGAACAATCAAAAATTAGATTAGAAGATATAAAAAAATTGGTAAAGTTCAAATTTATTTAATTTGGGGATATACAAGAAATTGCATATTTATAGGCGAAACTTTTATAGTTTTATTTTTACACGTTTATTTTTTTTTGTTGTTCATAATAACGGTTAAAATTTATTCATATTTTAATTAATATTTATAACGGCCTTTTTCCATTAAAGTTTTTGTTTTTAAACTTTTGAGAAATGTGTATTTTGAAAATAAAAAATTTATTTTCAAGTTTTCAGAAATTAATTTTTGAGTTTAAGTTTAAAAAATAATAATAAAAATCATTTTTAAAATTAATAAAAATTAATTTATGTTTAAAAAAAATATTTAAAACTAAAAATAAACTTAAAATTAAACTGTGTATATCTAATCGATTTTAATAACCTGAATAGAGAATCATATTTTCATATGAATTTTACTTCTGTATAACTATAGCAATGTTATTTTATGCCCTTTCATATCCTGTTCATATTTGTACAAAACCAAAAAAAAAAAAAAAACAATTTTAAAAAATAAAAAGAAGTATTAAAGATCATAAAATTAACTCTTTTTTGAAAATATTTGTGAAAATTACACCAAAAGTTAAAAAAATATTCGAATTTTGTTTTTTTTTGTTTTACGATTTTCTTTTGAAAATTTTTTCTCCGTTTTCTTTTTTTTTTTTGATTTTAATTTTGTACATTAACAGATTTTCATTTTAATTTATGACTCTATAGAAGAAATTTTTGACTCAAAATTCGTTGGATATTTATTTCCAATACCTGTGATACCTGTGAAATACGATGAATATATAGATATACTAATATATATGTATATAATTGAATATGATTGTATGTGATTATGAAAGAATACTCTCATATATGAAAAATTATATTAATATATTTTTTTTTGAATTGAATTGAATTCTTATTGCATTTGAAATTTTTCTTTGAACGATTTTTCAGATTAGATTGAATTCAGAAAATTGGATTTTATTTTCAAGGTTTTTTTTTTTCCTTTTAATTTTTTTTTTGTCGGTATAATTGCAATTGAAGTTTCCGTTAAAAATTTTTCTTTGAAAAATATCAGTTATTAATATATATGTGTTGTTGGTTGGTATATATTTGAGAAAAAAAAAGGAAATACGCGGATTTTTTTTTTTTTTTACTTTTATTCAAAGATTAAAAGTGAATATTTCATTATATTTAGTAAATCTATTGCAATGGAAACTGCAATATAGTGCGAAACTTAAGAGCATTATTTTTTTTTTCTATTTTTAAATTCTTTTTCTACTGATACTGACTTATATTGATACAATTTTAAAATGGTATATTAATAAAAAGATCATTTTTTTTTTTTTCTTTTTTGCAAAAGTAAAAATTTAATATTGTGCAGTATTCGTTAAAATCCTTTTGGTAGAAAAAAAGGAAAAATGAAATAAAAGATTGAAGTACTATTTATAAAGAATGATAGAAATTGAGAAAAAAAAATTACTATGAAATATGATATATCTTTTATTATTTTATTGTTATATCTTTGGATTGTAGAAAATACAAATTTTATTAATATGTATGTAAAAGAAAAATGGATCGAGGCTTTGTTTTCATTGAATAGATGTAATAAAAATATAAGAAGTTAATTAATTTTGATAGATAGATAATAATAATTGTGAAAATAATCTTTTTCTTTTTATTACTAATCATTATATTGTTATTTTTTTATTTCTTTAATATTAATTTGATAAAAACTATAGAAAAAATTCGCATTTTGAATTAGAATAGCTATTTATTTCCAATTATGTATAAAAGTTTATTTTTATTTGAAATCAGCTCATTTGTTATTTCTCTTTAAATTATTCTATGTTTTTATTTCTTCAATCTTCAATCACACAGAAAACATTGACTGATATCTTAGTTTTTTGAAAATTATTTATCTTGTTTTTAGTTTAGTTTTCCTTCTTTCCACTCCTATGACTATAGTATATAGGGAGGGCAATGCCATAAGACGTTCATTATTCATATTTGACTTAGCTTCACTTTCTTGAATCATTATTTTCCCTAAGTCGTTGATTACTCGATTGTTAAGGTATTGTATAAGATTATGAGACACAAATATTATATTAACACTCCATCTATATCCTTGAATTTTTTCAACCGTAAGTTTGTGGAACATCTTTATTAGATTTATTGAGTAAAAAATTGTTTTTTATTTATACTTTTTGTCCACAAAATAATTTTATCAATATTTTATTTTTATAATTCTTAAAATATTATATTTATTTATTATAAAGCCTTTATATATTTCGGCATCACTGCTATCATCAGGGCGAATACAATTTGATATTAAACATGAATAATTTTCCTATTTTTTAATATTACATTTATACTTACTAATTAATTATAAATATAAACAAATATTTAACATAGGTGAATTTCGCAATTCTAATTGTTCGTTCAAAATTGATTTATTTTGTTTTATAGCTTCTTTAATTTCTAGAGATTCCAATAAATCCAACTTTTTACCTTTTTTTTATCAATAAGTATGTAAGATTTTAAGGTTATTTATATTGCTAGAATGGTTTTTTTCCATTAAGTGATTGGCAAAATTGGACTTGGAATCGATTTTATTAAGTTCTCTAATGTGTTCCGAATAACGAATCGCGAAATTTCTACCTGTTTGTCCTATATAGATACCGTCACATGTCTCACATTTAATTTCGTATACACCTGAATTTTTTAATTTATCTAATTTTTCTTTATTATTTATTATAATTTTACCTATGCTATTGTTGTTATAGAAAGCTAGCTTTAAATCCGTTTCTTTTTCTATTATATTAGCGATTTTATTAGAAATAGAACCTATATATTTTATTTTTACATACTTTTTGTTGTAATTTTGCTGTCATTTTTTGTTGTCCTCCATCTATTATTTAATACAAGTATTATTTATTATTTATATTACCACATTAAATACAAAATATTATGATATAAATTACTAATATTGAATATGAAATCTGAACCCGAAGTGAACCAAAGGCATTTTAATTGAATGGCCTACAACTTAACCACTAGGCCATTAGTCAAATATTATTATTCTTTTTAAATGGATTAATTAATGTGATTTGAAAAATAAAATGTAATTTTTAAATGTTTGAAATTTAAAAAATTTGTTAGCATATATAATAATAAAACCAAATTTTAAGAAACTTTTAAGGTGTGAACAATATAAATTTTATATACATATATTTTTTATTGAAATTTTCTTAATATTCATTTTGATTATCAAATAAGAAAATATATATATTATCGTTACTATAAAATTTAAATCCATATAAATAAGAGCTCCGTATATCATTAAATTAATATATGTAAATAATATTTTTTTCTATTTTTATTATCTATGGTTTTTTTTTTAATAAGTTTGCTGGTTAGATAATATACGTCTTATTTTATAAGGGTCAACTCTTTTCTAAGTTTTAATATCTGTACATAATATCATTTACTTGAAAAATTTTCATATTATATAAATACTATTGGTAAAGTGAGATTTGTACATGTTAAATTAATTCCTGATACCAGTAAATTTCAGTATATTTGTAAATTTTGATTACTTCCATAAAACCTGATTTACTTTCAAAAAAAAAAATCAGCTGTGCTCGCCAGAAAGTCAATTGCAAAAATAGGAAAAGTTAATATTTTTTTTTTTAATAAGGATATTTAAATTATGTAAAAGTTATATTATATATAAATGTTTACTTTTGTAACACTTTTCGCTTAATAATTTCTGTTTCAAAATATTCATAGAAAATATAAAAAATCACCCTAGTAAAGTAGCATTTGGGCTGATGGATTTCTATGAAAAGGTTTTTAATTTGAGATATATTTACGTTAAAATCTTAAATACGAAATTTTTCCGTTCAACCACTTGACATGTACACGAGCCAACAGATACCACTCCAAAAAAACTTAATTCAGGCTTTTCCGAACGGTAAAAATGTATGAATGCAAAAATTCGAAATTTTCGATATCTTCCTTATACATAATATGTATGAGATGGGTAAAAAATGGTAACCTTTACTTGAGTTATTGTTAATCATACTACTTGTCCACCATTTATACAAAACATTATTATAAATGTGCCGGAATTCCGTTTTTACAATTTATCATTTTTTTTTTTTTTACGGAACTTGGAGAAAGGAAAGGTAGATGAAGTATGTATACAATTTACAGTATAGGGTGTTATGTCGGAAATTTTGTTTTAAATAAATATAAATTATATATCCTGATTTATTTCCTTATAATTTATTTATGGATGTTACTGGTTCTCCGTAAATTCAGCATTCTTAGATTAATAATAATTTTTAAATAAAAATTACTATGAAATTTTTCGTTTCGTATAACATAATTTTTCTTAATAAATCCTAATAAAGTTAAATTTTGATAAATGATTCTGTGTTAGTATAACTATATAGTAAAAATTAAAACAAATGTATCGTTATTGATTTTAAAATGAGAAAAAAAATAAAATTTTATACCTATTAATATACATATTTATACATTTATGTATGAATTTGGAAAATTTGGAAAATAATTGAATATTTAATAAGATCTTGTATATCTTAACATTTTCTGCGAGATGTCAAACCAAAATTTTTTACTTAAGTTATAAAATTTAAAAATTTTGTAATTATTTTAAGATTTCTCAAAAGGTCAAAAGGATTTTTCTTAAGGTCAATCGAGAGTAAAAAATAAAAAGCTTCAACATACAATGTACTTTCTAATAAAGTATTTTCTTTAATAATTCTTACATTCTATAGGTTTCGATTAAATTTGAAAAGGATTTTTTATTTTGTAATTTTTTGTTCGAACATTTTACATTGCATTGCAGTATGGTCACACATATTTGGGTTATATATTTCTTTGTATTAATGTATTAACGAACAGTAACGAAATGTAAACTTAATAAACCAAAAACAATATTAAAGTTTCAAAAGGAGCTAATAGAAAAAGGAGTATTTGGTAGCAAACTGAATACAACAAAGTTAATAGTTTATATTAAATGCTTCTTTTTTAAATATTTCAATTTTTTTTAATAGCGGAATACTTTAAATTCAGGGGCCTCGGTGGTCTTGTGGGTAACAGCTTGTAGAGGGAGTATGGAGTGATAGAGGGATTCGAACCCCACACACGTTGACTATTCCCCCTTACGACATTTACAGCCACGCCTGAACAGGAAAGTCTGTGTAATTTCCTGTTCATATTTATGTAGCAGAGGAATGCATTAAAAAAAAAAAAATTTAAATTAATGTAATGTAAATAAAAAGAAAAATTTTGATTTAATATTTTGTAAGTACTATTTTTAATTATTTTGTTTTTCTATTTTGAGTTCTAAGGAAAATCACAGTGTGCAGTTATTAACAATACTATGACTGGAGAATTTTAACATTAATATTGATATTAATTGGAAATTAATCATATTTAATTCATTCATTTTTTAGAATTTTGAAAAAAACTTCTTTGGTGATCAAAAATCTAAAAATTTTATTTTATTAACACATTTTTCAAAAATTTTTTCAAAAATTTACATATTAGTTTAACTCTGACAGTTGATCTATTTGTAAAACATGTACCGCAAAACATGGATTGGTTTCTCAAAAAAAATTAATGTGTTGGAATAATTTTTTCATCTAATCGCACCCATTACGAAGCTACAGCTCCTTAAAGTTTGAAAAATGCCTATTTTTAAATGTGTATATTTTAAGTTCTACTAAACATTTTTTGAATCTAAAAATACCAAATGACAGATTATTCTTTTAACTTATTGTAATTTAATATTTAAATTTACCGTTATGTCAAAACAAAATTTTACAAGATTTTACTTCCTTCATATCACTGGTAATCTTGCAGTTAGAATCATTAAATTTTGGCAGAAGAAAGATCTTCAAGAATCAAATTTTTCTTAATTATATAAGGTTTCCTTGATATTGAAGAAAGTGTATCTTGATTTGAAGAAATGAAGTTGTATGACATATTAATTAGATTTAATACATAACTTTTTCAAACAAAACTTACCAGTTCAAGAGTAGTTTTTGTATGAAGAAATAATTGAAGAAATACTTTATTGCCTTATCTACAATCAACGCTTTCGTTAAACTCTCTTAACGCAGTCGTCTATACAAAAGAGTGTTTACAAATGAAAATGTAATTTGTAACATGTACTTACATACTTACTTAAAAAAAATGGCTTTTCTTTATTTTTTAATTTCATACTATTCAATTATTTGACATTTCAATGCGTAATGAAAGCGAAAGTTAAATGGCAACGTTTATTGTGGATACTTTAATAAAATTTAATATATTTAATTCTATTTTAATACTTTGATGCGTGTAAAGAGCGTAATGAGAACGTGCATTGCATTATAGATGCAGGGTACGAGTTTAAAAACAACGTACTGTCAGAATTAATGTCAGTATTGAGATAAAAATTATTGACAGTCTATCAAAATACATAGTAATTATCATAATTTTTCAATTGTAGTATTTAGTATTTATTGTCTTGATATTACTGTAATGAAAAATAAAAGAAAAATTTCTATATAAATGTACATTTTTCTGTTGTGGTAACATTTTAGTGTAAGATATTATTTTTTCAAAAAAAATTTATATTAAATATTTTGATATATATGTATATATATGTTTATATGGCTTAGTAATAACTGACATTAAAATTTGTTAGTTCCTTTATTACTAGTTATTTTCTTTTCTTAATTTTTTTTGTTTGTTTTTGCTTTTGTTTTTTTTTTTTTTTTTTGCTCAATTTCAACATTATTATATTTTACTATACACATACTCTATATGTTAACTTAGTATATGTATTTTTGTTTTTAATTTTATTTATATTTACTACTATATGTTATTATAATATCATATTATTACCAAATAAAGAAGAAAATGTATTATTAATTTTTTATATTATATGTTATCATATATTTGTTGTTGTTATTTTTTTTTTTTTACTGTTATTGTTACACAATATAATCTTTGTTTTTTGCTCTTGTTATTTTAGTTATTTGTTTAAATCCTTTATAAAGGACGATAGGGAACAAACATATATATATATATATGCACATGTATATATGTACATGTTTTCTTTTATGTTTAAATGTTTGTATAATACCTTGTATGATGATAAAAACTTTGATTTAATCGATTTAGCTTTGCGTCATTTCGTTGGTATTGTTGTTCAAAAAGTGTACAACAGCAAGGATATAACAAACTCTAAAAGAATTACCTATACGTTACCTATATATTGTATTTATTAAACATACAAGTATTTTATAAACATACTTATATATATATATATAGTATATATATAAAGTATTTCCGCGATGGAAAAAATAAATTCTGTATTTTTTTTTGCTTTGTTTGCCACAACAAAAAAAAAAAAAATAATTTTTTTTTTCTTTATGTAGGCCCAATTTTTTCACATTAACTATACATTTACTATTTACTTTCACATCAAGGTATTTTTCATTTTGTACATAACTATAGATATACCATATGTAAATATATATGTTTTTTTTTACAGGTGTATAAAATATGTATTCTTAATAGTATAAATGTAAAAAAAAAAATTACCTTCTTTTTTTTTGTATGTAGGAGCATTAAAAAGAAAAATAAAAGTAAGAACCCTTTTCTTTCTTGAATGCAAAATTTTGTAATCAGGTGTTAACATTTTTTTTTGTTTTTTTTTAATTTGCTCCAAAAAGAAGTGGGATGAAATTTGAGAAGTATAAAATATTTCAAGTTGAATCAATTTTAAGTTTTATAGAATGGCTAACATAAGTTATTGCATGTTAAAGATACAAACGTTTTAGGTCAACGTTCTATAGTTGTTTTTTTAGTTCATGAATTACTTAAATATAAATTTAATATTTCATTCATAAGATAAAAAATATTAAAATAAATTTTTAAATATTAAAGAACAATAAAAATTGATTTATCTGTAAAAATAGTTTATAAATGAAAAAGTACTACGAATTTACTTTACAGTTTGCACGTGTAAGAGAGTACCTCTTTTTTTAAATTCTGTTCCCACGATTAGGCTACGAATATATGACAGATACAATTGGTGAACATAATGACCACACACATTTCTTTTATACTTTTTATTTTAAATTATTTAATTTGACATTAAATTAATAAAAAAAGGATACAATTTATTTAAAGTGAATATTTATTGAAAATTGTAAAGGGTAGGAGTTCCACAATATGAAGTAAACGTGATTTGAAAGTGAAAAGCTCTAATTATCAACAGTTGTTTAACGAAATATTGTCATAATAGGAGCATACTTAGTTCGTTTATTAGTTAATGGACTTTAAATTGATGTATTTGAATTGATTATGAGAAATTATCGGTGATTACATTTTAAATAAAGTAGGTTAAATTACCTATGAAAAGGGAATGTATTCTAATGTTAAGATAAAGATCTGTAAGAGTATAAATGTAAGAGATATTGATCATCTATAAAACATAATTATTCTTGATTTTGTCATTTAATGAAGCTTTAGTTTAGAATTGATTCTATTTTCAACAATTTTTACAATGCAAATGGGATTTCTATTGTGATTAGCTTTCTTAATTTAATTTCTTTGATCTGTCGAAGGTGGGTATAATCGATTTATAACGCTTTGTAATAAACTGATCCACTGATGCAGTTCTTTTTTAACTATTTATCTACTTTCTCAATTTTCGTTAAAAACACCAAAACTGTTATCAATTCTAAATTGTAAATTATGAAAAAGTTTTTGGTATGCCATATTTAATAATTCTGTAAATAATATATATAAGAATTTTTCTTTACCTTTTTCTTAGCGTCATTAGCTATGAAGTCACCAAAATATGATATCTTACGTCTATCATGAAATCTAATGTTTTTTTTATTGCTTTGAGGGAAATTAGTCTCCACAGAAGGAATATTTTCAAAATAGCTTTTCAATTTGACGATTAGAATGACAATTAGAAGTAAAATTATGACAATAACGATAGAGAATATTTAAATTATAGGGATTATAAAATTATAGATATTAAATTTTGTGGGATATTAATATTAAAATAAAAGCATTATTTAAAAAACATAATCTTTTTCCTATAGCCATTCGGTAAGACTGATTTTATTTCAACCATTTGATAATTACAAATAAACCTTGTACTCATTTTGTTTTTGTTTTCATCCTTTATCAGGACTAAATTTTTAATTTTTTTTTTTTGTAAACTCCAGGATTCTATTTCAAAGAATTTTTGAATTTATCAAATGACAAAAAAAAATTTGCTTTGCCTCTCAAATTAAACTTGTTTTTTTTTTCCAAAAAAAAAATTGTTTTGAGGAGTTCTCATTACTTTTATCTTTTTGTCAAAAATATGTCGGTTTTCATTTTTGTATTATTAGGTTTTTTTTTTTCGTTTTTATGTGACCGTGAAATTTAGATGTTTTTTTGTTTCTTTGTTCTTTGTTGTAATTTAAATATAATATTACCGTTATATTTATATGACCATGTATTTGTAACTTAAAAATAACTCCATGTGTATGTGAGACATTTTCAAAAACAACAAAAAATTCGCAAAAATAACAATGAAAAAAAAAAAAAAAAACAGAAAATATTTAATAGGTAGAAATAAAAATAAGAAAAAAAAAAAGTGAAAGAAAATAATAAAAAGAAAAAAAAGAAAAGAAAATCTAACAGGAAGTTAAATGAAAAGCTTTAAATTTAACAAAGCTTTTAACTTTGCATGCTGAATAGCATTTTTCCGCTGTTGTGTATTTTTTTTTTCTGTTTTCTATTTAATGTTTTCCTGTAATGAAATTCGTTCTTGCTTTTTTTGTTTTTTTTCATCTTCATATTATAAAGAAATGGTAAATAAAAAATATACACCAAAAAATATTTTCAGTTCTGGATTTTTATTATTTTTGTTTATTTTTTTTTTTTTTTTGCTTTTTCTGTTATTTTTTATTAATATTATCCTTAATTTTTGTTTTTCATTATTTTGTTCTGTCGTAACTGTTTGTTACTGACACGAAATGCAAAAGTCAAATAAGATGAATAATGTAAAAAGAAAGTGCGCAAGACACTATTATGACATTACTTATTTTTAAAATATAGATATACATAATATATATCTGTTATATATATATATAGATAATGGTATTGAAAACAATTGTTATATAATTTAATATTTATGTATGTTAATTTAAAGTAAAATGCAAAAATTTAAGCATAGTTTAATGTTAATCTGATTGTATCGACTAACTTTTACTTTTTTAGGTTTGATTCACGAAGTCATTCATATATTCTAATCTAATTAATAATTTTTAATTCCGTTTATAATTCGTTTATTTTTATCTAGAATTCTAATATGGAAATAAGTTTTCGAAAAAGATTGAAATTTTAAAAATCGTTCTTTAATTTAATAAAAAAATTAATTAAATTTTTTATACAATTTTTTGATATAAGTGGTAATTCTCAAAGAGCAATTAAGAAAATTCAATTTACTTTTACCGAAACTGAAAATAAATGATTTCAAACCATATTTCCGGTTTCACAAAACAAAAGTAACACTTTCAATACTTGAATTTAAATTGTATAATATTTTAATTTTACATTTTATTTCTGAAATCGTATCGTATGTATCTTCAATACGTATCAATGAATTTTATTACATTAATTACTATATTTAATTTAAAATTTCTATTCAAATATATAAGTTGCCATCAAAATTTATTGTCACTATCATTTTTCAAGATGAAGAAACCTTAACTTCTAATTTTCAACATTTCATAGTGAAACAAATAAATATTTTGTCTTTTAGGTTATTGTAACTTTTATTATGCACTCTAGTGTATATGCACAATTTAACAATATGGTATATTTTGAATACAATTGTATAATTTGCCATTGTGAATACATATTTTGTTATATATGTATTTATTAATATATATGTACATATTTTCATTTAAATATAAATGTTTTATATATATATATATGAATTATATAATATCCGTTATATAATAAATAGGTTGTTACTTTAAAGTTAACACATTTGAATGGAATTGTGCTTTTAATTAGTCACATTTTAATTAAAAAAAAAGAAAAAAAAAAAAACATAATTGTAACAACAAAAAAAAAAAAAAAAAAATACGTAAACATAGGAGTTGATATGAATGATATTTTTGTTATTTTTTTTTTTTTTTTTTTTTTTTTATATGTTTAACAATTCACATTTAATTTTGGTTGATACAGTAGCAGTAGTAGCAAAAGTAGAATGAAAAATTAGTAGTATAAACAGTAGCAGTATCCTTTTTTACTGTTACATATATTTGTGTATATCAAAGAACAATTTTGTTATATTATTATGTTTTATATTTTGTTAATTTTTTATTTTTTTTTCGGATTGAATGATTGGTTAGATTATGAAGTTTCTTGTATTAGTTTTGTTAGATGGTTAATTTTTGTTTCGAAAATTGTTTCATGAATTTATCAAAACATGTTTCATGAATTTTTGGATTAGAATTTGTAAAGCAAAAAAACAAAAAAAAATGTAAATAAATAATAAGATGTGAGGTAAAAAAAAGCAAAAAAAAAATTAATAAAAAATAATAAATAAGCCTTAATGGACAAATAAATGTTTTTGTTTGTATGATTGTGCGTTTCGAGATGATATATGATGGATCTGTTATATATGTCTAACATGTTTTTGTTTTATTTTTTTTTTGCATTAGAAATAGTTTTGTTTTATTAAAGGTGTTTTCCTGAATTGATTTTATTCCTTTTTGTTTTTCATCAATTAATTGTACAAAAACTGACAGCTAATTGTCAGTTTTTAGTTTTTTTTTTCTGTTGGCCATGTTTTTTTTATCTATTTTTCTTTTTTCTGACGGTTTCTATTTTTGTTGCAAATGTTGCTTTTGCATTTGTTGTTGTTCTGATTTTTGCTGTTGAATTTGGGACAAGGATTAATTGTATATAACTTGAAAATATTGTTACTAAGTTAGTAAAAGTTGTTTTTATTTATATCCTGTTTTATTTTTATTTTTATCTTTATATAATATTATGTGTTTTTATTTTTGTATTTTTTTTTTTTACGATTGTAGTCATCTTTTTTGAGGGACATATTATGTATGTTTTTAGCACATTTTTTTAGCAAAATTTTTGAAAAAATAGGTTATTAATTTCACACTATTCATCCGTTCGTCCATTTGTTTAGAAAACACAATTTAAGATAGAACAATGAAATTTTAACCATGAATACTTAGGTGTTTTAAAAAAATTAATGTTGTGCAACAATATTTTCATGTAGCCGTATCAGATTTTAAATTTGTATATTTCAGGTTCTGCTTAACAGTTTTTGATCTGAAAAGCTACCTCAAAATTTTTTTTTGTATCTACCCTGTTTGTACAGCTGTAACTTAGACATTTTAAATTTTTTCAAAGTAAAACGCAAAAATTAAAGCAACTTTCTATTTTTACTTATGTTCAGCAGTTTTCTTAGTTATGTAGGCTTACTTTTAAACTGAAAGTGTTTTTTTGTTAATTTTGCACTATTTTTTCTTATTATAAAATTATGGTGCAAGCATAGGTGCAAGTAACAATGTTATAAACTATTTATTGTTTTTTGAAAAATGTGCGTTTTTAAAAATCTTTGGTTTACGTATACCACATTGTTTTTTTATTGAAAAAAGGTCAACTGTTTTTCATTTTTGACACCTTTTTGTGAATAAAATATTGAATTGGATGAAAATTAATTTTGTTTTTGTTTTTTAATATACTTGTTTTATTTCAGTTTTGAAACCTTGTCTTTATTAGATTACGTGATTGATGTTGCTTTGAGTTTTTTTTTTGCTTTATCAAAATATTTTTTAAATTATTAAAAAAATTGTTAGATTTAAAAATATTTTGTTTTCCATGATGTATTTATTAATAATTTATATTCACTTTTTTGGTATTAGGATTTTTTTAATTTGTAGGATTCTATTTAATTGCATAATTTTAGGTTGATAAAATTCAGTTTTATTTAAAAAAAACATTGAAACACCAAATTTTTTTTTTTTAATGCATTTCTCTGCCATATAAATGTGGGCAGGAAATTATACAGCCTTTCCTGTTCAGGCGTGGCTGTAAATGTCGTAAGAGAGAGTAACCCACTAGGCTACCGGGTCCCCCAAATTTTTAAAATATCTTGTACTTAATGTGCTGCACTGTACAAGTTATTTAAATAAAAACTAATCTTAATAAAATCTAAATTGTTCAAATCTTTTACCCGAAGTTATTACAAATATATTTTGTTTAAAATTAATTTAAATGTAAGTATTACTTCTAAGTATCTGATTAATGACGTAGTTTTTAAGTCAACAGGTATATTTAATCAAAAGGTAATATATTTTAAATAGCAGTTAAGTCATATACAATACTAGTAATTTACTTGCTCCTATGCTCTTTTTATCCCTAGATGTTTATGTAGCTGTAAGATATCGTATATGCACTAGAACTGGAAAAAGAATAAAAATTTACTGCTAGTATTAAAAGGAACTTACTCAAAAAAAAAATTAATATGATGACAAGTTCTTCTACATGTTATCAAGCAATATTTTGTAAATTTATTGGTAAAATCAACTTAGGTTGATCAATATCAACTTTGTGTTTGAGAAATGAATTTGACAATTTTTGACTTTCTCTTTCGTTAATTTAATCATATTTTAATAATTTTTTGAACATTTTATTTAATGATATGTGATCAGAATGTAATACATTTATACTTATTTAAATTTAGTCTTATATAATAACAATATCAAAAAAAAAAAAATAAAATCATCATTCATTATGCTTCTATTTTTATTTTTTCTCTTCAATTAATTAATTTTCCTTATTACTAAAACACAGGTGAGAAACGAAAACTAGGCCACATTTTTTTTTTTCAGTTTAAAATTAAAGTGTGTGTAAATACTATTTGAAATATGAGATAATGAATGATATAATGACTAAATTAACAAAAAAAAAAAATAAAAAAAATTTGATTTCATTTTCAATCAAAGTTGAAAAGAAAGAAAGAAAGAAAGAATTAAAATTTTATATATACATTGGTATGTATACCAATGGAATTTAATTTTTTATGATCAAATTATAAAAAGAAAAAAACCACAAAAATAAAAACCAAGGTAAAAAGAATTTCAAAAATATTTTAGTAAATTTAATTATTACCTCAAAAATACCATATATTTTATATCAAAGTAAACTTTAAAGTTAAATATGATCTAACATCTAAATAATGAACGACTTACTATCACCAATTTTTTTTTAAATGAACACTTGTATTATCTGAAAACTTTCAAATCTTCATCTTTTGATGATATTTTCTTTCTTTTTCAGTTTTTGTTTTTTTTTTTCATCATTTATTTTTGTTCGACCATTTTAATTTGGTAATTATTTCGTACATGAACCGTTTAATATAAGCACTTTAAAAAAAAAAAAAAACAAAAAAGAAAAACGAAAAGGTAAACATTTGTGTGTTTCAATGCGTGTAAAAGTAAAAAAACAAAAAAAACAAATCTTTTCATTACACACTTTTCTTTTTTTTTTTTGTTTTCTGACAAAATGATTGACGCAAAACTTTTTTAAAATTTTTTTTTTCACTTTTGTTTTGAAGGAAATATTCGTAAGATATATTTTGTACCGTTTGTTTCATTAATAATACATTTGTTAACACTTTTGTATTAAATTGAAATTAGAAATTTTATAAATGTAAAATTCAAATACCCTTTTAACATTTTGTATACATCCATAATAATATGATGATTGATAACAGGGTAGGCTGATTGTAAAGGAATAGGACGTAGGTAAAATAATCTTTCTTCAGTTTTTTTCAGATCTTCTTCTAGCTTTTCCTGTACCTTAATTTTTAAATGATTTTAACTAATTAATTATGTATAATATTTTTGTGCCTTTATTATACACCTTGACCATTTAGACGTTATTTTCTTAATGATATAGTTGGTAATTTAGTGAAGTGATATTGTGTATATCTATTTTTAATGTTGTATATTAGGGCAAAAATTTCATATGTGATATTGAATAAAAATGTTTGTAGTATGTTACACATACATATATTTTTATATTTGCTGATTCTACCACAAAGCCTTTAGGTAATATAATCTGGTTAAGTGTTATAAGTCTTATCTATTTTTAACCTAATTTTAACATTTTTATTTAGTTTATTTCTGTTTTATGTTTAATTTTTTAGAGTAATTTACTTTAAGTAAATATTATTTGATTTATATAAAAGAAATCTTATCTTACCAACATAACGCCACTGTAATACTTCGGTATTAGTGTTTTAACAATCTATTTAATTATGTACTTATATATGCAAGTATATTTTTAAAATTATATTTAAATATTTGAACATTTTTTGCCAAATTTGTTAATAATTGATTTATGAGTCACGACAACAACTGACCAATTACTTTCACTTGAGTGTTACGAATTTGTATGAAAGCAATAAATAAAAAGAAATAATCAAGAGTCTTAATGGCACATTTAATTATACTATTTATTAAATCAATTGGTCATAAATCGAAAATGACAGATTCATTTAAGTTCATGTAAATGAACTATCCCAATGCCACTCCTCTCTTCTATACCTTAATTGTTGGTGATAAATTTCGAAAAGTGCAGCTTTCTAATATAAAAATGTCAAATTAAAAAAATATTTATAGACATGCAATTCAAAAAAAAAAAAAATGAAAAAAATTCTTTAGTTTTTCTATTTAATTTTATTTTTATAAGTAACTATGTATCTATATATAATTATACTAGTTGATATATAAAAAAAATTCCAAAAAAAAAAAAATTTAAATAAAAAATTTATTTATAAAAAAACTTGAATAATTCCTAATTTTTCATAAAAAAAAAAGAAATAGAGAAAATTATCATTTTAATGTAATCAACATTATCAATATCATTGTAAAGGTATACAAAATACCTTAAAATATTTCTTTTCCAAATCATTTATTTTTCATCATTATCATTAACTAACTTACCATTATAATGTTTTTTTTTTTAAATAGTAAAAAAAAAACTTACTAGTAAGAAAAACCTGACCGACAGAATGCGCTAAAGAAAAACCTAAGAAAAAACAACAACAAAAGCAAAAAAAACTGCGGCTACGGAATTCTAAACTTAAGTTACTAATAATAATAACAGAACAGTTATTAGAGCTTCCCCTACCTTTTGCCTTTCTATAAAGGTAAAACCAAAAAAAAAAAAAAACAAAAAATTATAAAAGCAAAACACCAAATCAACACCAATAGTTGTCCGGTAAGTTTTTTTTTGTTTTGTAGAGTCTTTTTTTTTTTTGCATCTCCGCAACAAATTTTAGAAAAAAATGTATCTAAGTTTTCATGTTTGGTTTTTTATATTTGTAATCAAAAAATTGTTTATCTATACATATTGACGTTAAAGTACACTGTTCTGCAAATTGATAAGACCTTATTATTTTAATTTTTCAGCTATTATTTTTATTGTGGTATGCCTTTCAATGCTTTAATATACTCAGGATTAGATAGAAGGAAAAAATATTAAAACTATAAAGTATACTGAAAATGTATAGGATATTTTGTTAATGAGCTATTAATGGAGTTGTTATTAAACAATTTATTAAACAACTGTAAGAGAAAATTTAAAATTAAGTCAAGTATAGGCGAACTGAAACTCTGCAGATTAAAAATGTAGAAATTCTATTGTAAAAATTAATATAAATTAAAAAAAATTGAAGAAAAAGTTCACTAATTTAACTTATAAGGTCAACACATTTCTAATTCCAAAGTATTTTAGCTGGAAGATTGTTAGGATGTTGAACACAGTATTTTGGTTATAGATGGAGCTAGTTTTGAATAAGTAAGTAATTGATTTAGGATATCTTCTGTTGATTACTTGGCAGTAAATCAATGATTTAGTGAAAATAACGATTCAAAATTTAAGACTTAGATTTGTCCAATATGAATAATAAGCGACTTAGTGGATGCCAACTTATAGAATTAAACCGGGCTATTCAAAAAGTACTTCTTCAAGCGAATTAAAAATTAAAAGGCAAAAAAAAAAACAAAAGGGTGCCTTCTAAAAATTATCAAATTTTTTAGAATTTTTTTTTTTCACTTTTCCGATGATTGTCAATTTTTTGATGTATTTTTCAAAGTTAAAATTTAAATTTAATAAAGGTGTAAAGTAGTTTTTTGGTGTCTCTTACATATTTTGTTTGAACTGAAACTAGGAAGAGAAGAGTGTATAGTTGAATGTATCAACTCTAGGATGGAAACTCTATTAACTCTAGAATTAAATACTAAATTATGAGGATATAAATTGCAAAGTGATATGACAGCTACCAGAAACTGTTGCTGTAGAACAATCAAACTTGCATGTCTCGTTGGTATAAAACTTATCTTTTGTTTTGACTTAATTTTAAATATTTAGTTTAATTAGACACTAAGTAATTCTCATACAAAAAAGAGGTTGTATTATAGTTATTCGAACCTGCCGACTGAACTTCTTCCATTGGAATTATTTAAAAATTAAATGGTAAAAATTTCTGAATCCTAGCTCTATTATTTTGGGGTTATCGTGCGGACAGATGGATGAACGTCCACATAGCTAACTCGATTCAAAATTTTTCGAATAAAAAAATGTACATATATACTTTTTCACATCTGTTTCGATTTCTTTACTGTATCATTTGTGATATACATATTTATTATACCCTTAGATCTATGTTTGCATGGGTATATAAGAATTAATTATTAAATAAATAATGCTAAGCTTTCAAGTGCCAAAAATTCTAAAATATTTAAATATCACTATTATTTTGTATGTCCCTGCACTTTACATACGGTTTTCACATTTAAAAAACAACAATTTTACCACAGCCTTTTCTTGTTTTGGTTTTTCTTTTTTCAATTTTTATTTTTATACTCTGGTAATGATAGTGATAATAATGCTGGTTATCAAAAGTTAATATAACTATTCAAAGTAACACTTTATACAATATATGCTATAAATATAGATATAATTAAATATATATATACCTAATCTATGCGATTACGATGAATATAGGCAGTTGTTGTAATATGCAGTGATAATCTATTTATGTATGTATGTATGTATATACGAAAAATTGTTCTATAATAGTAGGAACGTTTTTTTTTTTATTGATGGAAACGTATTTTTGTTACCACAAAGAAAAAAAAAAAAGAAAAAAATTTAAAAACAAAACAAGAATATAAAAAGAACTTGTTTAGATATAAGAACAATAATAAAAGCAACAACAAAAAACGAATATCGTGTGGTTTTTCTTTTTTTTTTTTTTTGGAATGTAAAAGATGGAAGAGAGAGAAGGGGGCAGGTGCAGAAAGAAATTTTTTTAACAATATACTATGTAGTACTTTATACGTATGATGAAAATATGGAGACTGCATGGTGTATTGTTATTATATATACGCGCCCAGGGAAGATCAATTTTTTGGTCTCATCTTTGTGTTGTCAGAATGTGGTTTTTTTGTTATTATACTTATTTTTATTTTTTCCAGGAACATGTTCATGTTCATATGAACACTCATATATGTATGTTTTTGCGAAAAACAGCAAAAACAATCAAAAAAGTTTATACACATTGGATAAAATTTAATCCAGAATTCATAATTAAATAAAATTATGCGCTGTGGGAAGAATTTATTGTTGGGAACAGTTTTTATTTTTTTGTTCTCAAATTTTTGGTTTTTTGTTTGTCTTATTGTTCTTATTTTTATTGTTTTTGTTATCCTTTTTTGTTGTTTTATTTGTTTTTATTTTTAATTTGTGGTTTGATAAAGTTGATAGAAAATTTTCTTGTTTTATTTATTTTTTTTTCTGTTTTTCTCCACCAGGAGTTATTATGGCGCTATACTTTATGAGGAGTTGTTTACTTTTTTGTGTATGCGTTAATTTTTTTAAGTTAGAAAATTGAAAAATTTTATAAACATTTTTTTTTTCCCAATTTAATATTAAGTTTTTATATTATTGTTTGTTTTTTTTTGTTTTTGTTATTGTTGTATTTTTATTTTTTTGGTATTTGATACAAATCTCTAATTATTTATGATTATGTGGTTTGCATACAAAAAAAAAAAAAGGAATAAAATTATAAAATAAAATTGAAAGTTTTGTACTATTTTAATCTAAAGATTAATTATATTTTTGTGTGCTGGTATGTTATTGGATTTTTTTTTGATAGTTTATGTTTTATTTTTACTTTTATTTTTATAGTTTTTAATTAAAAATATTTTAATTCTGTTGGATAATAGTTATTTTTTAGTTACATTGCAAAAAATGTTGTACATATATATATTTTTAAATGAGTGGTCAAAAAAGTAGGTTGCACTTTTAGTACGTTTTTTTACATTTCTTTTTTTTTGTTTTTTGAAATAAATTTAATTTCATGAATTAAATTTAGAATTTATGAGTCATCAGATTAAACAAGATTATAATATGCATAATTGAAAGGATAATGTGAAATATTATTTTTGTTTTGCAAAATAATAATATTTTTTTTTTAATATTAAAATTATTTAAAATATATATTAATTTATGCAGAATATATTGGTCGGTTCAATATCCAAAACGCAACTTTCAATGCACATAGTTGAAAAATGTAAGTAAAATGGATAAATTAAATTAAAATAAGAAATTATTTCTTGAAGTTATATTGGTACATGAATATTAAAAGTTTCAATGATGTAAGCAAGTGCTCTTCATTTTAAAGTAACTAAAAATACATATGTCTACTATTCATACTATTTAACTTAGTATCATACGTATAAAAGCTATTAATTAGGCTGTAAGCACCGAGAAAGTGTGGGTTCGAAACCTGCAAGAATAATTCCTTTTTACGACATTTATAGCCTAATCTGGAAAGAAAAGACTTCGTAATTTTCTTGTCACATTTATGTGGCAGGGCAATAAATTAAAAAAAGAACAAGTAAAGGTAACAGGTCGATGCAACCGACTTATTTATACCCTACACCTAAAAAATTCAAATTAAATTAAAAATCCATAAATTATTTTAGTTTAGGTATTTAATGTAGGGTAGAACACTCTTATATCAAATTTCAAGTTTTTATCTTTATTAATTTCGAAGATATGCTTGTTCGGCCTTGGGAATTGTGTGGGAGATACCCGAACAACCATTTCAATTCATCTTCAATTTAGGCAAATCAGGGATTCAAGAAACAACACCCTAGTATCAAATTTGAAGTTTCTATCTTTATTAATTTCGAAGATATGCTTGTTCGGTCTTGGGAGTTGTGTGGGAGATACCCGAACAACCATTTCAATTCATCTTAAATTTTAGGCAAATCAGGGATTCAAGAAACAACACCCTCGTACAAAATTTTAAGTTTCTATTTTTATTAATTTCGAAGATATGCGTATTCGGTTTTGGGAGTTGTATGGGAGGTACCCGAACCCATGGTCCGATTTCGCCCATTTGCAATCCATGCCTTACTTTAGTCATTGTTAACCTACAGTATAAATTTCATCAAGATAGCATCTTTATTTTTTGAGTTATCGTGCGTACAGACGGACGGACGGACATCGCTAAATCGACTCAGGAGGTGATCCTGATTCAGAATATATATACATGTTGATATCTAACTCGCTTCCTTTTGGTGGTTACAATCATCATACCAAAGTTAATATACCCTATTCTTTAGGTGCAGGGTATAAAAAATCATAATGTCAGCATAACTTTAAATTGGTGTTTTTTTTTAGAATATTTTTTTAGTTTTAGTTTTTTTTTTTATATTAATTTTAAAGTCTTAAGCATCTTTTAACAGTTTTCGGAAATAAAATTAATGTCCTTTTTTATACATATACATATCCGACATCTGGTTATATATTAGTCTAATTTTTCAAGTCATTTTTCAGATGACTTCCCCGGTATCATTATAATTTTTGAACTATTATTAAAATATTTCCAAAAATATTAAAAAAAAAAAAAGAAATATCTTTTAATTAACCCTAAAATGTTTATGTTAACTTTATTTTAAGTATTGACAAGATAACACTCTGATCAATTACTGATAAAGATTTTGTGGAAATATGGGATATAGTTTATAATTTTTAAAAATTGTGTTTTTTTTTACAATTATCAACCATTAACTAAATTTTCCTTTGTTGTTTTCACTAATTGCTATTTGATGGTATTATCAGCGGTTTTTTTTTAGGTAACAATTGGATAATAAACCAAAGATAATCAATAAAAATTTTTAAAATTTGTTTATATTTTATTTATTAAAATAAATATACATATTATGAATTTTGACTATAGAAAGTTATATAAAATTTTTAGCTCTTATTATGAAATTGTCCGTTTGCAGAATTTATTTAGTTTTTCTGACATTTTTGTTTTCTATTAATTTTATTTGTAGAGTATAAAGAATAGCCAAAGTTCTAGACTTGGTTTAAGTTTTAGTATAGTAGTATATTTAAAAGATTCATAAGTACGATATTAATCAAAAATTTATGATCCGTTTTTAATATATGGTTTCTCTGTTTGTTTTTTTTTTTGTGAGGGTCGGTGGAAAACTTCAGAAGTCATCCAGAGGAACTGTACATAGCTTCTCCAAGTGGGTGATGTTGAACTTTAACCAACCAAAACCACTTCATTTAAAACTAAATTGTAGGATGAAATCTTTAGAATAAATGTTGGGTTTATAGTTTTAGGAATAAGAATGTTGGAACAATTTTAGGGAATGTGGGAACGAATTTTTGGAAAATAAAGTTTAAGAAATATAGAATTATTGAGGATGGATAGAAAAATTTGGAGGATGTTAATGTGTAAATTCAATACATATAAATCTTATACGTATGAATTATCAACTATAGGGAATCATATGATACCATAGGATTGCTTAACGTGGCTAATTAACTGAGAGAATATCTTACACATACCGTAAGCAATTTTAATTGGGATAAAAATGATTGGAGAAGTAGTTTTTCTTAAAAAATCTCCATATAGATTTACAATTAGCACAGATCCAAATAGATCTTTCATATTTTGTTTTCGTTTTATATCTATCAGATAGAAATTGTATAAAATTGTATAAAGTTATTGTTTGAATTATACAATAAATATATATAAATAAAAGTAAGTAGTGGACTTTAAAATTTATTAAGTTCCTATCAATTTAACATTTTGAGATCAAAATATTTTTATGGCCTCATTGTTCTTCAGGAACATGTGATAGAATCCGCCTTAGTCGTACAATTTTTTGTTTTTGTTTTTGTTTTTCATTTACCCTGCAATCATCACCCTTTCTTTCCTTCGTTTGTTCTGGATCGTCTTCATTACTATTATGTAAATTGAAAATATTTAACCAATAATAACTTTGGACGCTCATAGTTTCAGTAATACTGCATAATCCTATTTTGAAATTCAATATTAAATATCTATAATTCTATTTTTTAAATATAATTTATGAATTAAATCTGTCATTGACCATTTCTAAAAATTAGTAACATTCAAAAAAAAAAAAAAATATATATATATATATATAGAAATAAATAAAATTTTTCAAAAGCTAATTATAGAAAAAAAATCTAAAATCAATAATTATATTAATAGAATACTGTTACAGTATAAAATATCTCTAAATGAAAATTGTCTGCATTATTTGCAATATAATATGAATATCTCATATTGATTATATTATTGATTTAATATGATTTGAATTGATTAGAAAAAATTAACAATATTATTCTTTACATACATATATTTAACAAATATAAATCACATGCTGCATAATTAGAAAGCATAGAATAAAATTGATATTCGTGAGATGTGATCATATAAGTATTTTGGTTTTCTAACATAATTTATTCAAATCAAATTATTGAATATTTTATGATATCAAATAAAAATTTTATGATATCAATTTAATGATACCATACCATATTACAATATTTCTTTAAAAAAAAAAAAAAAAAATTGTTTTCTTTTTTATAGCGTTTCAATCAAACATAACAGAAACCTCATTTTTACCATAATAAAGAAAACTCGCGTACATACCTAATTAGAATAAGATTTTTTTTTTTCTCAATTTTTCTTTTTCCTCATTAATTTAAATATATATTTAAAATTTCTAAGTATGTACATGTATCTTGAAAGTGTCTAAAAAAAAGTATCTGGTTAAATGTAATTGGTGAATGTAATAAAAAAAAAAAAAAAAATTGGAACAACGATGTTGATTAAATTTCATGTAAAGTGTTGGGAATTGAAAACAATTGATATAAAAAAAAATTTATCTGTGCTTAATACAATAATGTCTCATTTTGATTATTCTGTTAAATTTCAATCAGTTATTTTTAATATAATTTTACGTTATGAGAAAATTAAAAAAAAAAATAAATAAAAATAATTATTTCTTGCTCTATTTTTCAGTTTTCGTTTTTTTCTTATTTAATTTTTTCATATGCAAAATGAATAATTTCTCAGTATAACTTTTATCTATAAAATACAAATTAAGAAAATTAAAATGTTTGAGTGTTTGCACAACAATACCATTTTTAAATACATATTAAAAAATATATTAAGTTGTAAGTTTAGAGTTACGGAAATCTATAAAATTAGAGAAAATTTGTTAAGTTAAAGAAAAGTATACAAAAATAAATTTAATATAATTGAAAAAGGGGGGTGGTACGAAATCTTGCTAAATATTGTTATTTTTATGAGTTAGGAGCAATAAGAGCATCTCATTTTTGCGGAGCTGTAAACAATATTCCAAATGAATTAGTTTATAGGCGCTTACATCTAATGACAGCTGCATATTTTTGCCGCACCGTAAAATTGTCTAGAATATGTAATGTATAATGTATATAAAACATACATACATGTATGTTCATGTACATTCTAGATTCGGAATTAAGAAGGATTTTATAGTTGATTACAAAATTAGGCTGTTAAAAAAACAAAATTTAAAAATAAAATACGATAAAAAAAAATGTTTTAAAAAATTCGCGTACTAAAATTTTGAAATCTTGTGGTTGTTTTGATTTTATTTCATTTTTTTAATTTAATTGGGACCCCAAAAAATAAGATTTTAAAGAACAAGAAGTATAAAAATAAAAAAATATATCAAATTGAACAATAGAATAAATATTTTACAATTAGGTCATAATAGACAAAATTTATGAAATACGTGTAGTAAATGATGTAGTAAATGAAATAGTAAGGTTGTTGTACATAGACTATGCGTTAAACATATATTTCTTCTTCTCCTTCCAATACCCTATTTAGGGCGTAGTGATATTAACCATATATTTACTGCCGAAGTAAACTTCAAAATATACCATCAAGGCTGTTAATCAGAAGCTTCAAATAAATTTTGAAAATTTAGTGCTGCGAGAATTGAATCTAGAATAGTGTCAACAATTCTGTATTTCTAAATTCTGTTATTATACTGTTCTGTATTTGTAAATTTATTAAATTCTGGTTATGCACAATTCTAAGTTTTCTCAGTTAGAAACTTGTGAGTTTTTGTAAAAGAAAAGGTGGTATATTACGTAGATATCCGCGATTATGACTGTATAAACGTTTCACTTTATTTACATCTTATAGGGAAATCTTGTAATACTTTTTCTTGAAAATCTTGAATCAGAATCTTGTAAATCAAAATTTAGTTATTTAGAATTATAATATACCGGCCAATCCTTGAATATTTTTATTAGTCAGTTAGTGTTGTTATATAAGTCCTTGACATTTAAATTTGATAATTTTCATTTAAACTGTTGATTAATTTTTATTTTTGTCCTTCGTCAACTGTATGAAACTGCGTGTTTTTATGAAATCTTAAAGTATTTAAAACAAATACTACCAATGTACTTGGAAAGTAAATTTTTTTGTAGAAGGAGAAAAATGTAGAACATTTGTTTCAGGGATTTGTAATCAAATTTTATATATAGACCGTAATTTGTTTTTGGGTCAATCTTGATCTTTTTATTTTTCATTATTTTTTAGATCTGTTTAAATTATAACTATTTTTAAAATCTTATTACCTTTATTCATATCTACCTTATAATAAGTTTCGTATATCGTTAAAAATGTTAAGATGAAAATTTCATTTAATTTGGCATTTTAATATAGAATTGATATGATTAACTTATGATTAATGATAATTTATTTTCTTTAAAATTTTTAGAGAGTCATTTTAAAATTTAGATCATTTCAATTTTATTTTATTCCTTTCAATATTTTCATTATTATATATGTATATAATTTTTTTTAAAATTCTTCTTATTACTTTTGATTGACAAGATATTTGTAATAAATTACAATTTTATTTTTTTCTTCATATCTACTACTACTATACTACTACTACTACTACTACTACTACTACTAGAACTACTACTACTACTACTACTACTACTACTACTACTACTACTACTACTACTACTAGTACTATACTGCTACTTACTACTTTTACTACATAACATTTTTTTTTATTTTTTAGTTAGAAAATTCTTTTGTTATATACCTACTCATTGTCAGTTCAATTTAAAAATTCGAAGATTTTATATCGAAATGTTGAAAAACAACAAACAACAACAACAGTAATAAAATAAGAATAGGAACAGTTTCCAATAATATTGATGAAGAATCAAAAAAGAGCAAAAAAAAAATATTTTATTTTTTATTTAGCATCCCAAAGACCCAAATTCAATCTTCCGTGTCCGTATTTTCTTTTCTTTTCTCATCATCTTTAGATACTTATATATACATATATAAATAATCTATAGGATATAAAATAAAATTATAAAATATAATTGTTTAATATTCAACATACATACATACATATATGTATATAGAATATGTATAGGTATTTTATTATAACAATATATTGCCACCTTATTATAAAAGTGAAGCCCTTGTTATGAATTTATTTCCTTTTTAAATTACAGTTATACAGTTACATACTAACAGTATATGTACATATATCTATTTTAAGATAATATTGTTTATTATTAATATAGGGTGTTTTATAAATGAAATATTACGAAATATTATTGTCAATTAAGTCAAATTTAAGATTAAAGAGACGGAATTTTTTTCGATGATAAGATTTTTTGAATAAAGTTGACATATAGATCGTAATTTGAACTTTGAATATTTGAACTTTGAACTTTTTTTCTATTAAGTGAATTAATTAGTTAACATATTAGCAGTAATAAATTTTTTCAATTTTGTATTCTATAGAACCGAAAATAGACATTCACCATAAAGCTAGAAAAATATGAACTAAGTTTTTTAATTATCAAATTTATATGTATGTAACTATTTTTTGTACACCGTCAAACCTATTTTATATTTAAAAATTATTTAATTTTATACCTTATGGTTGTACTTTTCAACCTTAACTCTCAACAAGATTTTTCTATAAGTTTTTGATAAAATTTGTATAAAGTGTAGTGAAATTCTAAAAATTATTTAACATTGTAGTTATTTATTGAAAAGTCAAGCATAGTATTAAATTGACGAAACACTTCAATTAGATTTTTAATAGTCTTTTTTTTAAACCAACCAAAATAAACCAAAAATAAACCATAATAGCCTATAGTTTTATCAAAATGCATTTAACATAGATATATGTAAGATTCTTAAGCTTTAAAGTTAAATAAACCTTTAACCAGGAATGCACTGTATGGAGGAGATAGTAAATTTCTTTAAATATGAAGAAATCGTAGATCTTTTTGATGTACAAGACCTATTTTCACTCATTTTACGTCCGCCCGTAGTTAGAATAATAAAAAGGAATAACTATGTTTACATATGTATGTATCTATGTAGTAAACTAGCTCAAATGTTAGAAGAGCAATGGTTTCAATTCAAGCATAATAGATACCCTGTATTGTACTTGTACATATAATTAAATACACATATTGAGAGGAAAGACAAAAAATTTGAAAACAAGACAAAGTATAAATCTTATCTTCTTCCTTAGAAATATAAAAATAAAGAAGTTGTTCTCATCTTAATTTTGCTTTTGGACAAAAAAAAAAAAATTATTTATTTATTTATTTTTTTTTTGTTTTTTGTAATTTTTTATTAAAGCCGTTTGCATATAATTATTTTATAAACACAAGAATAAAAAAAAATCAAATTCTATACATATGTACATATATATGTATGTATATTGTAATAAATAATATGAAAATTGTACTATATTATGTAAATGGAATATTGTAAATATGTATGTGAGTATAATAATGTGTGTGCACTTAATAAGGCATTAGGTACATAATATCTTAAAAAAAACTTTCAATTATTTTAATATATGTGTATTATGTATGTGCTATTTCTATCTCTTTTCATTCATACAATAATGATGAATTAATAAACAATATTATGTATGTATGTAGTTATGTGTATATTTTGTTTATTGTAAACATAAATACAAAAGGCCAGTGCCCTTCGACACAGAAACTTATAATTTTTCTTTTAATTTTTTTTCTTTTTGTTGTTTTTTTTTTTTATTTTGTTTTTGTGATGCTCATTAAAATATTACGATATTACAAATATATTTTATTGATGATATAAAAAAAAAAAATCAAAAATATTAGAAAACAGTGATTCTCAAAATGCTTTGTTTAAAAATTTTGTTTTATATTTATTCATATGATTTGAATTGTTTTTTTTTTAATGTGTTATTTATAATAGGTGTGTGTACAATTAGCTGAATCATAAATTATAAAACGATATTTTGGCTAACATCTTTTGGGAACAATGGCATTTTTCAACTTTCTAATTGACGAAATTGGCCAATATGCAAGAATTTGAAATGGTTGCCCGCTAAACAAATGATAGAAATCTTGATTTTGTTGCCTACCCTGAAATCCTAGGAATTTAGGAAATTATCTATCTTTTGCACAAACAAATTTCATCAATAAAGCATGTTTTGTTTTTTCTTAAACTCGTTTTTGTTACTATTAAGAACGAATTGGAACAATTAGTTGTTATTTGTTAAAAGGGTTGTTGTATAATTTGTTGGAAAAGTATTAGTTGTAAATTATCTTATTTCATAAATAAGTTATGGAAACATGGTCATTATGCTAAATTGAAATTTGTGAAATAAGAAAGTAGGTCAAATTGAATTAGGCTAAATGGGAGTTTGGCATATAGATTTTACCAAGAGGACCGCTCCCCCTTGAAACCTTTGACTTTTGGTATCTTTGACTTTTTAGATGGACGTATATTAATTTAACAGGTTACATTAATTAAGGTAGAATGTAAACTAACGGTTTTTAAAAGCACACATTTCCAAAAGACAATACAAACTGTTTATAATTGTGACTTGCACAAAAATTTGAAAATTTCATTTAATAAGAAAAAACGTGAAAATAGGACTTTTCTGGAATTTTGAGGGTCGTAAGTCCGGAACCCTATATAACTAAGAAAAACCGTTAAAACATGTAAAAATATATTATTGAACCTGTAATTTTCATGTCTTGCCGAAGAAAAATTTTTGTTCCAGGTGTGCCAGGTGTTACAGGTGTCTAAAAATAGCAAATTTTGAATTTTTGAGGCGTAATAACTGTTAAACAGGGTGTGCTACCAAAACATTTTCTGAGCAAACTTATACTAATTCTAAAAGTTCTTGTCTCAAAATTTCAAGTTGCTATCTCAAAGAGTGTCGGAGTTATTAAAAAAATCATGCAAAATTTGATTTTCATATAATGATAAATTTAAATACTAAATTTAAAAACTACATATATATAATTTTGATATTTACTTATAAAGGTAAAAAAAATTCCTGTCGAATAGCGTTGAATTGAAGATTGAAAAAATATTAAGCAAAACCTGAAATATAAGCGTTTAAAAATAGGGCTTTTTCAAAGTTTGAGGGGCTGTAGTCCCCTTGATGGATGGGACTGCATGAAAAAGTTGTTCCACAAAATTAATTTTTTTCTAACCATGGTTAACATTGTTTTTCTCTATCTTTAAAGGTGAAGAAGTTTTGTAAACAGACGAACAAACGGACTGACAGAGTGAAACTAATAGGCACATTTTTTTCAAATTTTTTTTGGAAATGTGCTAAAAATGACTTAATATTATTGGTCAGTTTTAATAAAATCTGTTGGAAAGGCAAATGTGTAATAAAAAATGTATTATTTAATTACAAAAAAATCATAAGTGTTTTATAATATTTTCTGATCTGATCCATTAAATTTTGGCCACGTTTAGTAAATGCAAGGGAGACACTATTTTTGTTTGGCTCTTTATGGTTCTTTAATAAATAGATAGGTATTGTGATGAATGTTTGTTATAAGTTCTACAAAATAATTTACATATGAGTACTGTTAAGAGAAAGGACTACTCACAAAATATCTAAGCAGATAACAGTGAAAACAAAAGTTCTGCTAAGAACATTTTTGTAATATTTATGTTCCTTTGTACCGATTCAAGGTCTATGTTAGTGATTTAATATGAAAATAAAATGACAACTCAAAATCCGGATACTTATTAGATTTTTATCC
The DNA here is from genome assembly GCA_947095535.1 of Poecilobothrus nobilitatus. NCBI lineage: Eukaryota > Metazoa > Arthropoda > Insecta > Diptera > Dolichopodidae > Poecilobothrus > Poecilobothrus nobilitatus. The sequence continues at coordinate 263,683,566 of OX352774.1, read as the reverse complement.
AGGCTTCAAATATTTAGTTATGATATTTGTTACTAGTGACGTTTACATAGGTTTTTTAAATTTAATTTTGTTAGCCTATAGCTGTATATGCAAAATCTTATAAAATATCAAATATTTTAATTATAAAAATAATAAATAGTAAATTGATAAATAAATTTACATGGATAATATGTTTTGTTTGAATTTTGACATTCCGACTAAAAAGCTTTGCCGCTTTGCAAATTTAAAAACATTCAAATTGGTATACTTTTGAATTTTGATTATATCATGATATTAACCTGAATTAAGAGAATTCGGCTATTATTTTGTTTAAAACTTTTTTTTGTGAAAGTAACAGGGATGTTATAACAATGACTTTATTTATAATTTTAAACTTACAAAAACCATTAGATTTTCAAGACAAAGAAATCCTTAATCATTAAAAAATTAAACTAAAAAGTTCGACTTAAAAATTCGATTCGAATGATCAAAACCGCATAATTTGCAATCTTTTAATTTTACTTTGATAATAGGATATAGTGTAGAGATTATAGATCTTGTAGATCTGTCAAGACGTTCTTGAGGTCACGACATTTTCAAAATTTAAAATTTTATAAATTTTATAAAAATTAAGTAAAAATTTTTCTAAAATATTTAATAAAATCTGTGGTCTTCTGTATGACACTTTATATACTATTAAATTATACTCTATTTAAAGCAAGTAAATAAATTATTTTTATAATATTTGTCTATTAGTTTTATAATCATTAGAAGGTTAATAACTATAAATATTTATTTTAAGAAAATTATTCAACCGTTACTGTTATAAATAGTACAAAATTTTTCACCTTTATATCTTTATAATTATTTTTTGCTTTGATTTGGTTTTTGATCTTTTGTTAATGCCCTGCTAATTATGGGGTAAATTTAATTAATTAATTAAATTAAAATTTCAATTAAGTTATGTTTTATTTAATAATTTTATAACAACATTTTATTAATATAAGACCTTCAAAGTTAAAGTGTTAATGTTAAGCTAATATTTACATTAAATTCACACTTAAAATATTAACAATTTATTTTTTAATATTAATTAAATTTTATTTATATACTAGAGACACAATATGAATGACAAAAAAAAAAAAAAAATAATGTACATACTTATATAATTTGTACTTATTTTTCTATTTACAGAAATGGAAATAATTTTGAAACCGTTACATTATTTTCCATTATAATAAGTAATATAAATTTTATGTTTTTTCAGTTGTAATATTGTAAAAGTATATAAGATTATTTTAAAGGCATGTAAATGACTCTGCGACTTTTTGGTGTAAATTTATTGTGTTCCCTCTATTACTACGTGTTGTGAATTTTACTTCCATTCAAATACTTCTGTCAATTCTACTGACTCTAAGAAGGTAAAAATCTTTATATAGAGTTTAGTACTGTCACTTTATCTTCGGTAAAGCATGATGTGCTCTTAAGTGCATATATCTTGCTCTGAGTAAAGCTCCGTAGACTGTAAAAGTAAGCATTATAAATTTTTATTAAAAAAAACCGTAATCAAGTTAAATAACTTCAAAAAAATTGTATCTCATTTAGATCTTTGTTTTTAATAGATTTTGATAAATTAACGGTTAGAGACTTACACCATAACAACATTTATAAGTTGTGCAATTTTATTTCTAAAATTAAAATTTTTGTTGACCGAAGATCATAATAAAGATAATTTTTGATTAAATGGTAAGAAACAAAGTTATCAAATATATGGATTGGATTGGGTCCGAAATCCCAAAGTCAAAATCCCAAAATCAAAATCCCAAAAAAAAATAATCCCAAATTTCAAAATCCCAAGTTACAAAATCCGAAAAAAAAAAAATCCCAATGTTACAAAATCCCAAAAAAAAAAATCCCAATGTTACAAAATCTCAGAATTTCAGAATTTCGAATATATGTACATAATATATAAATATTCTGCAAACGACGTATAATTCTCATTATTTGTAACCAACTCTAATATTCCTTTTAATTATTTTTTTTGTATTTATATTTCAACAACAATGAACTTGAAATAGAATAACCCCCGCTAAACAAATTATTGAAATCCTGATTTTGTAACCAACTCTAAAATCTCTCCTAACTCAGAATCTCACATATAGATATATATAAATTTTCTGTAAAAGGCGTATAATCCAGATTTTGTAACCAACTATAAAATTCCTCCTAGATATTTTTTTATATTATATATTTTTAATAATAAAGTACTTCCAATAGTGGAATACTCTAATACGGATACGGCATACCTACTTTATACAAAAGTATTAAAAATAAAATATTTTTTTAATAGTGACTTTTTGTAATGCAAGATAAAAAAAACAAGCAAGATTCCTAGAATTCGAAATTGAAAGATATTGATTTTATAACGAACTAAAAATTGGGATTTTGCAATTTAGGATTTTAAAATTTGGGATTTTAAAATTTGGGATTTTGTAATTTGGAATTTTGAAATTTGGGTTTTTTTTCATTGGGATTTTGTCTTTTTTGGGATTTTGTATCATTGGGATTTTTTTTTTGGGAATTAGGTGGACTCCCTATGGATTTCATTAAATCCAGAAAAAAATACTGATTGGTATAATGCTATAAATCATTTCTTAATGCTATAAATTGCTTTCTCCTTTAAAAATAATCGCTGAGCGTTTGGTAATTATTACAGATTGTAATAAATGTTATTGAATAATACTCTTAATTTTATAGCTTTAGAATATAATTAATATTATCATTGAATTTTATTTATACCTAATTAATATTAATTTAGGTAACTCTGACTATCAGTCAACTTTAAACTATAGTTTGATTTGTGTGATAGACAATTTTGATTATCATTCATATTATATTTCTATCCCCCATTTGAAAAAGGCGACATTTTTAATAAAATTGGATATACTATACTATATTAACCATTTTATAGGTCTGTTTAAGCTCTTTTCAGTCTTCTTCTTTTTACTGTATGTCGCCAGAGTCCGGTGTCTAATCTAGGCCTTTTTTAAAAAGCAAAATAAAATAAACTGTTACAAAACAAAACAAATTTCATAGATAATTCAAATTAAAATTTATTTAAATTTCCTTTTATTTGTAAAACGGAATACACTTTTAAACAGTTTTGTTTTTTTGCATTTTTGCACAAAAAATTATATATAAATGACTTGGCAACTTTTGTAAAAGGCTAACAGAATTACACTTTAACCTTTAAATTTGACTTTAACTTTGTAATACTTTGTAAGATTTTTATTTTATTTTTTTTTTTAAAAATAAAACAGAAATTAAATATGATTGATTTTTCTGTATTTAAAAATATAGTTTACTCGTTTTTGACCGTAACTGTACATACATATATATTTTTTGTTGTTATTAAAATAAAAAAAAATAAAAATATAAAATTTATTTCATTTAATTATATAGTTAACAGGAGTTTATTCATCTGTTAAAATATTACCTCGTTTAATATTATAATGGATGATTTTTTGAACTTTTAAAAAATTTTAATTTATGGTCTGACTGAATTTTTCCGGATTAAAAAAAAAAAAAAAACAAAATAAACATTAAACAATATTCAATAATTTTTTAATTAATTTTTACATTTTTTCTTTTTTTTTTTTTTTTTGTTAAAATATTTTACAAAATTAAATTCTTTGAAAGAAAATAAAAAAAAAAAAAATACATTTTTTATTTACATACTTTTAATATTTATTTAATTGAAGATTGGGTTTGATTCATAGATATTTAAGGATTTTTTATTATTTAATTTTTAAATTTATTATATTTAATAATATGTATTATGTATGTATTGTTTATATTCGAGTATGCATTTCTTTTTTTTATTTTGAAGCATAAAATATGATGATTGATGAATTGATCCAAAAAAAAAAAAAAAAAAAAAATGCGCAATTTTTTTGTTTTTTTTTTTTTTTTTAAAAATAAATTGTACATTTTTAATTATTAATTTTATGTGCATTTTGGTTTTCCAAATAGGTATGCAGCATAAATTGATTTAATATTAATGATATTAATAAATATTTATAATTTGTGTTAATTAATAATACATACATTTTGTTTTGGTTTGTTTTTTTTTTTTTGTTTGTTTTGCATTTAAAATATGCAAATTATTTTGAAAATTTTAAAGAGGGGCATTTTTGATTTGAATTTTATGTATAAATAAGCTATTATAAATACTGTGTAGGTTAATGCACCAAAAGTCGTCTCTGAATAAACACAGTCAATTATCCAGAAAAAAAAAAAAAAAACAAAAAATTTAGACATTTTAAAAAGACAAATTGATAAATTAAGTTTTTTTTTTTTTTTAATTTTCTAATTTTGATTTTCTATAAATTAAAAAAAAGAAAAGATACTTATTTAATATATGTATCTAATATATGAAACTCGGGAGGTGATTGTTTTTTGTTGATTAATAATAGTTGTTAAAATGAATTATATGTTTTTCTGTATTTTGTATATAGTCAGATCTTGAATAATATCTAAAAAAAAATTAATCTAATAAGATGACTCTTATAAATCACAAAATACAACAGTTTAATAATTTCAATGATCATGCAAAGCGACTATAGGTAATTTAATTAAAGCTATGATTGCGTAATTTTCTAAGAAGCAAAAAAAAAAATTAAAAACAATCTTTTAATTTATTTTTTTTGAATAAGTTTTACTTTACCAGAAAATTTTACAGAAAGTCTATAGTATAACAAATTTAATGGTTAATGCAACGAATTTTCATTCTAGAGTTTAAACCAAACGGCTGGCTTAGTGAACAGCTTAGAAACATTAATAATTCCAGAATTTAAAGCTTATAATTATTCAAATATGAATAATAAATGACTTAGTGGATACGCTATGCTCCTTATTATAGGAGTGGTAAGGAAAAAATATAGATTAGTTATTAGGTATATAGGTTGATATAAGTTTTGTAATTTTAAGCTTTGAAATTTAAAAATTTTTTTATTAATTCTATTTATTAGAATTGAACCAATTTATTAAGATTTAAAAAAAAAAAACAAATAAAAAATCAAAAAAAGTAAAAATATTTTTAAAAGTTTTTAAAAGGTAAAAAAAAAAGAAGATTTTAAAGGAATTTTTTTATTCTTAAATATTTCGTTACTTTTGTCTCTTATACGATTATTTCTTTTCTTATTTTCAAAAAGAAATATACCTTGCCCGTACAATTCTAACTAGTTTTATTGGTTTTAAGTATGAAAGTTTTCCTAAGGATCATACAATTTTTGTTATTGTAATATTTAAGCTTTAAAATAAATATTAACGGTTTTTCCTCAATCGTTTTCTTCGTATAAAAAATAATTTCTTTAATTTATATTTTACTAGGGTTGATAAGATTTGGCAGATAGTATGATAATATACATACATATAACATATATATTTTTTTTCAAAATTCAAAATTCAAATTTTAAGGATTTTTAAATCAGAACTTGAAAATTTCTATTTTGCTTTTTGACTTTTTTGTATTTGATTCGAAAAGAAAAAAACAAAATTAAACATTAGAAATGAATTTCCTAAATGTGCATAACTACAATCACAACATTTATGAATATTCTTGCATAAAAGTATATTTAAATACATATTGTATGTTTTTTTTTTGTTCAAAAGTGTTTTAAAGTATTTCTTTAGAATATTAATTAGTTTTAACATCATTTTGTATTATTTATGAGTTATGACTGACCAACAATATAAGAAGGTTAAATAATTTAAATGGTTTGTCACTTCATTATTATTATGTAGGTGTTCTTAAATTATCAAGTCATAAAACAAAATTTATACGTACATACATATACGAATAAATATTTACAATCATAAATCATTTTTGTTTTACGATTAACAGAAATAATCGTTTAAATATTTTAGTGTCTAAAATCACATATATTTATTTTGTTTAATAGCTAATAATTTTAAGAAAACTATATATGAAATGTATATTAATGTTTTGGAGAATTTCGAAGAATTAGGTTAAATAATAAAATCCTTGAACTATATTTGTCAATAAACTTCTTAAAATTTATTTCAGTTTTTGCAGCAGATCAAAGTTATAGTTTACATAAAACACTCTATTTTTTTTTTTTTTTTTATTGCTGGCGGGAATCATTGAAATACATTGTATAGAAGAGTGGAATGAGCACGAATCGTTTATGAGTAAGTGGGATTTTAATCCACTATAAATACCATCTCCCTCTTTGAACCAAATAATAGATTGTATGAGCTTAGTACTAATGTCATGCTTAGTAAAAAGTTAAAATCAAAAATTCTTCAACAAAAGTTTTTTTATCTGCTTTACTTCTGTAATGTAGCTTTTATAATATCTTTTAATTTGAGTTTAACATTTAAAATATATAATTATTATAACAAAACATATTTCTGCTTTAAATCTGAACATTTTCTAGGTGTTAAGGACTTTTACAATTCGCGCATATTTTTTATTTTTGGTGATAAAAAAAACTTTCTATTTTTATTTTGATTCTTAACTTTTAACTAAAAAACAAAAATTATTGGAGCAGAAATTTCAAATATAGCAATTGTTATTAAATAAAAATGCACACCATTTCTAAATATAATTTCTTTGACAACAACATCTTCTTTAAAATTCAAAACAAAAATGTAAATATATACAGTTTCTGAAACACTGAATTCTTATTTGTTTTGCTTTTCTTTTCTCAAAAATTTCGCCTTCAAATATAGGCCTTTATTTTTTTTTTCGATGATATTAATCTTCATTCGATATTTTTTGCTTTCTGTTTTTTTTTTTTTTTTGTTTCTGTTGAATTTTATAACAAATACTTTTTGTTTTGTGTTTTTTTTTGTTGAATATCTTAAAGATACAAAAATACTAACATAGGTACATACCAAAAATTCATCTAAGATAACCTATTAAAATCTGAAAAGCGTGATGTAAATACACAAACGTACGTATACTTTTACAAACGTATATTTTATGTAGATACATATTATATAGAAACATTTTGAATTATTAAAAAAAAAAAAAAAATTTAAATTTTTTTATTTTGTAAATTTTTTGATGATTTTATTATACCTACAAATAGTCGATTATGCAAAACTTAAAATGATGCTAAAAATACCTTTTAAAAAAATAAAAACAGATCAATTCAATGATAACAAGTATTAACAACAACCGTACCAAAATCAAAAGACCGAAACTGAACGAAACCAAAGAAAAAAAATTCAACGAAATAAATCCATAACAAAAAAAAAAAAAAACAACAGAGAAAAAAAGCAAAGTTTTTCCTTATAACTGACATTTATACAGGTAAGACATGGGAGTCATTAAAGATCGCTGCTCTTCACAAAATAAAAAAGTAACTTTTTTGTTTATAAGTTTTTATTATTTTTTTTTTTTTTATAATAATAAACAGTTATTATCTGTCATTGGAACTTAAGTAATATGGTGTGGAATATTATAAATCAAAAGTTTTCAAATACGGTCATCTATAATGCAAAATAGTATGTTTATATCTATACATATTTGTGAAATTGTGATTATGTGTATATGGGGCTTTTTTTTTAATGTGTGAGAAAGAGAAAGAAAAACAAGTTATAAGACAAAAATATAAACCGAAATTAATTTATCAAAAAATGGCCAGATAAGGTGCAAAAAAATAAAAAAAAAAAAGAAATAATAAGACGTAAATACATATTTTACAGTTGGTCAAGTATAATATAGGATAAAAGTTTTATTTAAGTGGAAATTTTATTTTAAATTTTATTTTCAATGTTTTGGTTTCAGTCATAGTTTGTAATATGGATATATTAATTTATTTCGATCAAGGGGGAGGTGATTTAACTGTAGTTTTGACACCTTTCATTATAACGGTGTGACGCTACTTGTTTTTCTTCTAGATGAATTGCAAGAAAAAGAAAATTTGTAGCCTTGTTTTATATTTCTAGTATTAAAGCGAGATTTTGCAGTAAACTTTTAAAATAATTTAGTCCAGATTTGATACTGGGAAAAAAAAAAAACATTTTTATTCGGTTTTAAATTTTGTTGAGCTACCATTTGAGATTTGCTTAAAATTAATTGCAAATAGGTATACTTAAGTATATTTCATATAAATAATCAATTTCAATTGGCACCTTATAACTCACAATATGGAATTATGTAAATAAATGCAAGTACAATATTTAAAGAAAATTGTTATATATTGTAACTAAAATATTGAGAATTATATAGTGATATAAGTAATTTCTCATATTTGTATTTCTATATTAATTTTTTATTTATTGTGTATATTATTATTATATTTTATTTAACTAAGTATTTTTTTTTTATTTGCAGGTAAATATAAATTATTGATTTTATTGCTGACATAAATATTGTAAGTAAGGAAGAAGCAAATTCGTAATATATTATTGATTAGATTTGTTTGTTATATAATATATTTTAAATCTTTACAATTTTCTTATAATCAAGAATCAGTATTTTATGGATTATTTGAATAAGCACTAGCATTCATAAATTACGTACATAGTTATAGACATACACATACACAGACTACTTACCTTTCTGACAAATTGTTTTAGACTTATTTAACAATGGTTTTACAATTATTTTTATTTCTTTTTTGCTAATATATATATAATTAATGTTATAATTAATTAAATTCGGCTTTACCTTCTACCATAACAAATTTTAAACTCTGCTATCAACAAATTCATAATATATTTTAAACCCAGCTATAATAAGTTTACATATAAGCGTTGTTTTGTAAAAAAATAGTCAAGAATTGCCCAATAACAAATAATGCATGTATAGAGAATGATAAAAATTCAGTTATTTACGGAAAATTAAATTCATAATATGTAAAATTTTTTAAAAAAGCCCTTGCAAAAAAAAAAAAAAAATATAAACTTTTCTTTTTGTTGGTTTGCTGGATGATGGGGAGTAAATAACAATGAAAAATCATGTTGTTTGGTTGTTTACAGGTGAACTTAAACAAGCATGCCTTTTAGGTACATTAGGTACATAATATTTAGTTATATTCCAAGATACATAATATATATATGTATATATAATATATATATATATATATGTATCTTGGTAATGCAATATAATACAATATGATACTCGCATTTGTATTTAAGTTACTCTCTTTTACTTTAAATTTTTTTTTATATATGTTTCTTCTTCAACCGACCATTATTATAATCACTACTATAATACAAGTCCCACTACTCCTCTCTCTATATTCACCTTTTTCAAATAAGTATTTTTCTTATCTCCTTCTCTTTATCACTTGTCTATTTTTTTTTTTTTTTGTGTATTTTGTTAATTTTAAAAGAGAACACAGAATATAGAATAAAAGGTTGGAAAATATAATAATAATAATAATAGTGGAATACGAGGGGGGTATTTAATCGAATCGAATCAAAATGATTAATCGTTTAGTTTATCATATTCGCACAATAATTTATACCTAATGGTTAAGTTTCTTATGTTTTCTTTTTATGATTTCTTTCTTTTTCTATACTTAACTTTGTATGTATAACAATCTAAATGAAAATTATTGATTGATTTAACACAAAACACTTAGAAACGAATCAAAAAAAAAAAAAAAAATAAAAATAAAAACAAAACAAAAAAAAATATTGTAAATTTTAAATAGTATAAGGTTAAATAGGAGCTATGGATAATAAAGGTGATTAAAAAAAATAAATAAGAGCAGGGAACAAAAAAAAAAAAAAAAAAACGTGGTGAATTAATTATTTATTCGATTATTTTAATGATTTGATAATTAAATGATTTCAGCACAAATTATTTATTTCTTATGATATTATAATTTTTTTTTTTAATCTTAAATGATTTTAGTTTTTTTTTTTACTTGTATTTTTATTTCAAATTTTTTTTTTTTTTTTTAATTAATAATAATTATGGTGTATAATTTAAATAATGTATTGATAGTTATAAAATAAGTTCGTGGTGTTTTGTTTTTTTTTTTCTTTTCTTGTAATTTTAATAACCATAAAATTAAAAAGAATGAAAAAAAAAAATATTATTAATTATTTTTTTAAAATATTTTATGATGGGTTGAAAAATATTATGTATATGTTTGTTATATGTATAAAAAATATGTATGTGTCTTTAGAGAATTTCATTTTGATTTAGAGTTTTTTTATTTTAATAGGGAAGAACAATATTATATTAATACATACTCGGTAATAATAAAATTGGTATTTATTTGTATTAATATACAGGTTGGTTTGAAAATTTATTTATTTATTTATTCATCTACCGAGAGTTATTAACTCTTACAGATTAACAAAATTAAACTTATTACTATTTAAAAATTTATATAGTTCAATAAATACATTGCAACATTTTTAAATTTATTTCTATAGTTGACAAAAAAAATATCTAAATTATTATCATGCTCAAACAATTTATTCAAGCTGGTTGAGTATCTTGAAATCGGTTCATTCTTACCGTAATTTGTTCTGTGAAAAAGAGAATACAAAAATTAATGCAATCTCAATTGTCTTGAGGGTACTATCAAACCAAAGAGTTGTAATAGTCTAGCGGAATTAATATGCGATATCAGAATATCACGGGCAAACATCGCTTAAGCTAAAAATCTTCTGCAAATCTGTCTATCTACGCCTAATAACTTACATCTGACCTCATAAGAAGGCCGACCCGAGGACAAACAAAAGCTTTTTAGGGGCAAAACGAGTGGCATTCTTTTAAACCTTTTCAATACGCTCAATGAAAACACTGTAACAAGGATGCAATAAAGTAGATCGCTCCCGAAAATCAGTTAAATTTCGTTTTATAAAGCCTAGCATTTTATTAACCTTGGCAATTGTGTATTCAACATGACCCCTACATGATAAACCCTCATCAAGGTACACGCCCAAATCCCATACCTCATTTGTCGATTCAAAACAATATTATTAAATGAATATTCATAAAAAATGGAGCATAAATTCCTATGGTATGACAAGACTGTGCACTTAGAAAAGTTCAGTTCAAAACCGCTCCTGAAGCACCACCCATAAAAGTTATTCAAATCCCTGTTGCATATGTTCACAATCATTTACAAATGTTATTTTCGAAAATAATTTGGTATCGTCGGCGAAGAAAGAAAGAAACAAAGTTCAAACATAAAGGAAGATTAATTAAGAAAAGATTAAACAATGTCGGACCTAAATGAGATCCCTGGGGAACTCCAGATTTAGCTACAAAACTATATCATTCAAAATTATCAATTTTTACAAATTGAATCCTATTTATCAGGTAAGATCTTAGCCATGAAAGAAAATTTGAGTGAAAATCTAATTCTTCAAGCTTAGCTATATGAGAAGCTCATGATTAATTCTATCATAGATGTAGATAATTTAAAATGTATGTATATAATTATCATATTAGATAAATATTATTCCTGGATCTTCTACACAACACTTAAGTTTTTCATTTATTGTTTTCGATTATATTTTAATTTATGTTGGCGATATCGAACATTACCATTGTTTGGTAAAATGTTATATTCTTAATATAGTATTAACCTTATTATTACTAAGCAAAACAAAAAGCATTTTATTGGATAATTGTTTTTATTTAAATTGTTTACAAATAGGTATGGAAACTTTGTTACTGGTTTAACCTAAAAAACGTTGCACCTACTCTATAGGTCCAGTGAAATTTATGCGTAAAAGAATACGTATTCGTATATAAAAGTCGATAAAATTAACATATTATATTTTTTACAAAAATTAAAAAATAATTTCAGGTTTTTGAACATTCTTCGTTCAAACCCTTATAATTACTTGATTAATTTCGCTCAAAATTTTATATTGATTTTTATTTGACTATAATATGGAACCCAATAGAATTTTTAAAACAGCTTAAATTTAGTTAGGGTTCCTGTACGTTATAAGTGATGTGTTAACAATTTATTTCAAAAGAGAGAGTGATGGATCAAATATAAATCAATAAGCTATACTCTATACTTTTAAAGAAATACTGTCTATGTATGTTTTCTTGCCATATTTTTTTTTACTGTGATTAAGTTTGTTTTACTAAAGTACTTTTTAAAACTTTAATATTTGATTTTAATAATTCCGAGCTATTATTATAATTATGATTAAGATTCCTTACAAAACAAAAACTGTATACTATAAATAAAATTATTTAAATCTATCATTAACATTTAATGCCACTCTGTACTAGAATATCAGGAAATATTAAAGAAGAATATTTTTAATATTTAATGAATGCTTTTGAAATTTATTAATGAATCTTCAAAAATCTTGTTTAAAAAACCATAACATTAAAAATTAAACCAAAAAAAAAAAACAAAAAACCATAAATCGGGACAGTAATAATAAAATTGATTGAATACATACATATATGTTTATTAATAGTTTACATAATTATATAATTATTTATTTTATATTTATATCTATTGATTATTTTAAAAAATCTTTTGGGGAAAGAAAAATCATCTTAAAAATTTTCTTCGTTGAAATTGAAATTTTAAAGTTTTAATATTATGGGGAAACTTGAAAAAAATGAGGGTTATTAATTATTTGTTTTTATAGTGAAATTATAACATATAATCATAAAAAAATAAAAACTTAAACAAAAACATTAGAGTTTAATATATGTAATAATTAATTTTTATATAAATACATTTTAAGATTAATATTATTTGAATTTTTAATGAATCGAACTCCTATTAAGTACTATAGGTTTGAAAATTTTTGTTTATTTTTGATAAACAATGTAATATAGTAGTGTATTTTATATAAACAACCTATTCAAAATGAAGAGATTGTTTAATTTTTGAATTTCTTTAAGATTTTACATAAAAATTTTATGAAAGTTTTTTTTTTTTCATCCAATCATTTATGTTATATTTGAAGTTTTCCAAAAACTAATAGATAAGTAAAACTTTTAATGAAAATCTTGTTTCTTTGAAAGTCATGGTTGATGACAAGAATTAATTGAATTACTATATAGTTTATAATGATCCTTAATTTTTTTTTTATATAATTTATAATGCTTACACAATCCGTCTATTAATGCAATAACATAAATCAGAAAACTTAAAAAAGAAAATTTAAATGCGCCTGTTAAGATGTTAATCTGTTAAAGTCATGTTAAAATGTTAATCTGTTAATCTATTAAAGTCATGTTAGTCTCCAAAACATGTTAAACTGTTAAAGTTACAACCTATTTGTAAAACAACTATCGCTGATCAGGATCAGAAAAATATAGTCTAACCCATTTCAACAAATAAGAAAAAATTAAATATTACTACTGCGTTTATTCCTTTTTATATAACCTATATACATAATTCCTTAAATGGAGTCCCTATAATGGAATTTAAATAGAATTAATTTTTCAAATTATATTTTCTTTTTTTTTTTTCAAATTATTGACAGATGTAAATTTTCAAAAAAAATTTTTTTTTATATAATATACAAAATAATCATAATATTTAAATTAAATCAAAATTTTTTTTTTTTTTTTGGTAAAATATAAAATTTACCTGTATACATTTTGCACGTAAATTTATTTTTTGTTTAATTATTTTTGAATTATTTATTGTAATGAATCTTTAATAATGGATAATTTGATAACTGTCTGGGGCAAATTGTTTGAAAATTTTATAATATATTTATATATTTATATATAGATATATCCATAATATAGGAATTTACAGCTTAAACCATATATATATATATATAAATTGTACATTTGTTTGTATATACGTATATATGCAGTTGATTGGATATAAAACATCCTTTACAAACCTGTCATTTGGTCACCACACCGTCATTTAACACACAATAGTAGAAAATTAAGTTTTTTTTTAACAAATTTTGCATGTGAATAATATATACAAATTAATTTTTTATTTTATTTATTTTTGTTGCTTCGATTTTGTGGAAAAATGATGTACCAAACCAAACAAAAATAAAAAAAAACTTTTGAAATTCCTTAAATTTTACAAAATTACTTTCAATTTGGAGTTTTTTAGTTTTGGTTCTCGCATTAAAATTGTTTCATTTTATGATTTTTTGTTTTTTTTTTTTTGTTACATGCTGTAATTTAGTAATAGTTTTTGAATGAATTACTTATTAAAGTTTATAAATATTTTTTTCATTTTTTTTTTGTTTTTAGTGTGACCAATTGTATATTTGACATCTAAAAAAAAAAAATGTAAATAAGCGATAGTGTGAATTTTAAAGCAATTTGCCAAATTTTTTTTTTGACACATGCACTTTCGTTCTTTCAAAAATAAATAAATGTGGTTGTTCTAAAGTTTGGTTGTTTACACAAACAGTTTAGTTATTTCTATTATTGAACAATATTTTTAACTCCATGTGCTAGCTTCGGCTATTTTACTTAATTTTTCCCCATTTTTTTCTGTCATAGTGTAGGTCATCCTTATTATTATGTCTTGGCAATATAATAAAACAATAAATAATAAAGTTAACTGTTAAAAATTTTTGCGAAAAGTTTTTTTTTTTGTATTGTATTTTAATATTTGACCTTTACAATTTGTAAAATTAAATTTTGTGTTTGTTATCTAAATAATTTTGACATGGACAAACATGACATTTTGAGATTTTAATTAAACTCTTTATAGCAATATTAGATTTAAATTTTTGAAGATCTCAAAAAACCGTTAAAGATAAATTTGAAATTCTCAAACTGAAAGTATTTTACTTATTTTAATCTCTTTTCACATAAATTAGGTTAAAATGCATAAACAAAAATATATATAATCTGGCAACACTTTTTTTTATATTTACACCTTTTCAATTTTGGTTATCCTGAAAATGATATTATCCTATCAACAAAATGGCGTATTAATTTGGTTTTTTTTTTTTTAAAACATAACTATAAATTTATTTTTTTAAAAATATTTTTACCAACAAAAATACCGTTATACCGTTATTACAGAAAAAGTAACAGAGCAAACATTGTTATAGTTATTATATTTGTTTGTTCGTTTTTACTCATTGTTAAAATATATTTTGCAAAATTTTATTATTTTGCAGACTGAAAATATTTTTGGTATTTTAGTTATTTTAATTTTTTGTTTTTTTTTTTTTAATTTCTGAAGAACTTTTAATTAAAACAATGGTGTACGAGTAAGTTTTTTTTTTTGTGTTAAAATATTTTTTCATTTTTTAATGTACTTTTTTATTTAAGAATTAATTTATTTATAGCACATTTGTTTTTTTTTTTAAATTTTTCCTGTACAATATGATAATTTTTGTAGATGCATTTTACTCTATTACATTTATTTTATTTTCTTTTTTAACTACAAAATGGTTATGAAAAATCTAAAAAAATAATTTATATTTTTTGTTATTATATAGTTAAGTTATACGGTATTTTAAATAAATAATTACATTAATTAAATGAAAATTTCAACCAAACCGAGAGCATATTATGGTACAACAATAATGAGAAGTAAAAGAACAACAAAAATAAAAAAACGTAATATAAATTTACATAATATTGTTATGCATATTTATAGGCTTCATCATATGTGAAATTAATTTAATAAGAGTTAACGGTAAAATATTATTACCATTTGTTTTGTTTTCAAATTATATTTATAATTGACAGTTTTTTTGTTCTTATTTTTATATTACAAAAAATTTTTGGGCTACAATTTCGGTTGAATTTTTGCTTGCAAGACATATTATTGCTAATACATATTTTCAATCATTTGTATATTTTGTTAATAATGTCATACTTTAAATTATTTTTTCATTTCATTTAGTTCTTTTAAATTTTCTGTCTCCTGTAACAATATTTTGCTTGTGAGGCATAGGTTAAACATATTAAAAGCTTGAACTGGAATTTTATCTTTACAAAAATATAAAATAAAATTAAAATAATTAACCGTCTTCACGTAAAACTGCATCAAAAGAAAATAACTGAAAAATGCTACATTACATGGACGACCCCATGCTAAATATAAAGTGGAAAGTTAAAAAAATTACATATGACAGAAATGTTGATTGTTTTAGAAAATGTTTATTGGTATCTTATAAAAAATGTTAGTAAGTGGAATTTAAAAAATTATGCAATAGTAAATATTTAAAATATGCAATAGGGTTGATGTCTAGGATAAAATATCGATACACATTCTTTATACATGAAACAGCAACAATTTCTGTCAAAAAATTCTACCTAAGCCTTTGAAATTCCATCTAAACCTTCGATCCTATGATGCAATAGGCAGTTTGCACTTTTACATCATAGCTGCTGTAATATTTTTCTCCTCAACTGTCGATGTACAAACAAAATGTATGCAAATTATTTTGTTTCTATAACAATTCTCCTATAATTTTTTAATATTAAATATTGATGAAAATAAAAATTCATTTTTTAGACAGATTTCATTTAATTTTTTTTATCTTTTGTTTGTTATTTATTTATTTTTTTTTCGTCTTTATAAAGTGATTAAGTCTATGCGCTATTTTGCATATATTATTAAAAATATTATTATAACTATATAGAAAAAAAAACAACGAAAAATGAATGTGTGAATTATTTTATTCAGAGCTGAACAAGAATGAAAAGAAAAACAAAATATAATAAAAAACAAAAGCTTTTAAAATTCTTTACTAATTATAGTTAAAAAAAAAAAAAAAAATATATTTTGAATATTCATATTTTTCTTAATAATAGATACTATATAGATTAAGTTAATGGTATTTAAATTCTATATAGCATAGAATTTAGGATTTAGAATAAAAGAAATTGGATTTTAGTTATTAATTCGAAATAAAAAAGAAAAATACAATACCTATCTACATTGTTAAAAAGAGAATAGGATTGAAACACAATGTAAAAAATTTAGATATTAATAAAAATTAACTAATCCGATGATCAATAAACTTTAAAATGAAAAATATTTCAATTTTTAAAATATAAAATTACCATAAAATAAGTTAAAAAATATTTAAATAAAGTGTAAAGAAGGCAAAGATGATAAATATTTTAAAAAATTCCATTTTCCACTCTCAAACTTTTCTTTATTTTTCATTGCAGTGGTTGAAAATAGAGTTGGATACTATTTTTTAATTTAAATATGTGCTGCACTAATTTTTATGTGTTGGATACGAAATTTTAATTTATTCAATCTTATTTTTCAAACTCTTATTTTTTAAAATCTCTTCTCAACACTAACGTTTCTGTTAAATATTTTTATTCAAACATGGGAACAGGATGGGACCTGTCGCCTTCAATCCCTTGCTAAACAAATGATTGATACTATATACTAAGCAACTCTAAAACCCCTTCTAATTATATGTTTTACTCACATACTTCAACAATAAAAGGGGTAGCTCTCGGTAAAATCTATGATAAAATAATAATAGTGCAGATTGTAACAGTGTGACGACGTTTTCTTAATAAAACAAATATTTAATACAGTTTCCCTAAAAGAAAAGTAATTTTTTGGTATAATAAATACATTTTTTTGGGAAAAATGAGGCGGTACATCCCGTGCTTTTTGCAAAAAATAAGACTTTTTTGGACAAAAATAAGATATTATGGAATATAAAAAAATTTATGGAAAAAAAAAAATAAGATTTTTATAATTAAAATTAAAAATAATAAGATTTCATTACGATCCCACCTTTTTTATTTATAAATCTTATGATCTATTAATTGAAAATGTAATATCTACACTGTTTCAACTTTTAATTGCAGTAAAAAATTTTTCCAGCTATTTGAAATATTTTATCTTAGTTATTGTTGGTTTCCAACACCTTAACAATTTATAATGATTCTCAATAATTGGTTTTGTTACAAATATTTGTGTATTTTTTTGAGATACCCATTTGAAATTTGGCTTATGTGCATCTTTATAACACAAATTAACTAAATTGATATTCTATTTAGTTTTCAAAGTATAGACAGATAAAAAAAATTTTCAGATTTCATTCAAAAAATTCCATCATACCTTTATCAACTTTTATATTTCAATTTAAATGGAGTTTAAAACAAAAAAAAACATAAAACAATAAATAAAAAATAATAATTTAGGTTTAATCTTTATTTTATTATGCTTTTTAATTTTGAAATCGTATATAAAAAAAAAATAAAACATTATTAAAATTTATAATACATTAAAAACATTCTAATTTAAATATTCTGATAAACCTTAAGAACTGTTTTTTAATTGAAGGATCACTAAAATGTCAATATACAAAGTCTGATGATATAAGACACTAAAAAATTTAAATTTTAAAAATGTAGAAAAAATGACAACAATTTAAGATAATGTTATAATTTATAAATTAAAATTGGAATAAATGAAAAGAAAAAAAACTAAATATTTAAATAATTAAAAATAAATAAAAGAAATATTTGAAATACTGACAGTAAAGAGATAAAATTATTTAATAAATTGAAAATTTTATTAAGTGTTGAAATTGTTATGTCTCAAATTATTGATTCAAATGAAAATCATTTCATAAATAAAATAAAATAATAATTATGATTGGCATTTTCAAAATTTTTTAATTATTTTTAAATTATGCTGAAATAATGATCTCAAGTATAATTTATTTGATCTTAAAAAAAAAAAATAATTTTATGTATATGTTAAAGGAAATATTAAAATTAAATAACATTTAGGTCAAAGAGATCAAAATTTAAATGATTTATTGTGCAACTGATTTCAAATATATCAACTGCTAAGTTTATATTTTCAAAATTAATATTAAATTTTGTTGTATGGAATATGAATTTAAATTGTCATGGTAATAACGGAATAATAAAAGAATTTTAAACTTATAAAAAAAAAAAAATTAAAAATATTCATTCTACAGATTACAACTTTTCAAAAAGAATTCTTTCAGGTTCTTTTCCTTCTTACCTTCTAACTCTCTATTATAATCTTATTTCCATACAGTTTAAAAAGAACCAGTTCAGCTTCGTCTCCAACTTACCTTTCAAACTCTTACGTATCATCTTATTTCCATACAATTCAAAACGAACCTATTCAGGTTCATCTCGAACATATTATACCTTCTCACTGTTCTATATTATCCCATAAATTATTCATTAGATATTCATTAGTTTCATTTCCAACTTACCTTTCAATTTTCTCCTATAATCTTACTCCTATCCAATTCAAAATCAACCTGTTCAACTTCATCTCTAAATTACCTTCCAACTCTTTCCTATCATTTTATTTCCATCCAATTCAAAAAGAACCAGTTCAGCTTCGTCTCCAACTTACCTTTCAAACTCTTACGTATCATCTTATTTCCATACAATTCAAAACGAACCTATTCAGGTTCATCTCGAACATATTATACCTTCTCACTGTTCTATATTATCCCATAAATTATTCATTAGATATTCATTAGTTTCATTTCCAACTTACCTTTCAATTTTCTCCTATAATCTTACTCCTATCCAATTCAAAATCAACCTGTTCAACTTCATCTCTAAATTACCTTCCAACTCTTTCCTATCATTTTATTTCCATCCAATTCAAAAATAACCAGTTCAGCTTCGTCTCCAACTTACCTTTCAAACTCTTACGTATCATCTTATTTCCATACAATTCAAAACGAACCTATTCAGGTTCATCTCGAACATATTATACCTTCTCACTGTTCTATATTATCCCATAAATTATTCATTAGATTATGATATAAACATTTTGAAACAGAAGTTTTGAATTGATAACGACAATATCAAAACCTTTTAATAGAATGTATACTAAAAAATATAATTACGACTATATGAAATAAGCAAAAAAGGAGTCTGCCTTACAGTCTCTGGTTCTCAAACTTAGTCCGGATATTTATTTTGTACAGAAAATTATTCGCCACAATATTATTGCTATTACATTCGCGCAGACAAAAATGAGATTTAACAAACAAATGCTAGACATTTGAGTTTGACAGATCTTTTTAATATTTTAGCACTTTCGACAAATAACGAAGAATTATAATCAACTTCGCGAATGATGAAAGAGGAATAACTGACTTAGAAGAGACCAGCATGAACACTAGTGGTCGGAGAGGAGAATAAATATCGTGGATCAATCACTATATAATGGCTCGAATACATAAAACTAATCTTGAACTCAAATCTCACCTTTTCAAACAAAAACTACGCTTGAACCTGTATTTTTGTTTGAAAAAGTTAGGTTTAAGTTCAAGCTCAGTTTTATACATTCGACCCATTATGTATGATTAATCTTACATTGCAAGTCGAAAGCGTCGTAATATTTAACTTTATTATATAAAAATAATAAATTAACACCTGCAACTAAAATATTTAAAAAATTTATTAGTTGAAGTTAAGTATAAGTTTTGTTTCATAAATACATAAAATTGTATTTAAATTGGATTAATTGTTCCGAATTATACAGCGATGCAAAATCATAATATTTAATCTGTAAATGATGGACATTTAAAATCATTTTACTCAATAATTTACCAATCGATTTTCACTTGTTTTTTTAAATGATAAATATTTAGTTCAGCTATTTTACAATACCAATATTTTTCCAAATTTTTCGTATTTTCATTATTAATTTTTCATTTTCATAAAAAACCCATATGTAGAATATACATACATATGTATCATATAGTATAATCTATATCTATTATATATTCAAATAAGACGCTCTTTTTTTGTTCTTTTGTTTCCATTAAATTTTAATTTTTCCTTTTTTTTCTACATACATACATAAACAAAATTTTGAAATGATAGTTTGTAATTTTAGGATTTTTTATTTGAATAAACATGAAATGTAACATGTAAAATTTAAAAAAAATTTCAATAATACTACATAAATCAGGTATAGACATATTGAGTTTCCAATATTCAATAAATCAGGGGCATCTTCTAAAAGATAATAATAACCGTCTTTTTACAAAAAATATCGTTTGCAAAGACATTGTAAATTCATAAAGGCATTAATTATTGAAAATTGTATTTTTAAGTTTTAAATAAAATCATAAAAAAACTATTTACTGTTATAAAATCCAAAAAAATTTACTATTTACTATGATATAATCAAAAAAAAAATTGCTTATTTCGTTTTTGAACTCAAAATAGACATACGAATTAAAATCAAATATAATAAAACTCTTTAGAGGGCTACCAAATACTTATTAGTTAGAGTAAATTAAAAAAATTATAAATATTGGCTACTGATAATTGTGGTTATGGTTAACCACAGTTATTTATCAAACAACCTCAAATTTCGAGGTCAACGTATAAATAAGAAAAAAAACAATAGTAATACAAAAATCCTTTTGATAGTCCATATACATTTAATAGGGTAAATTTAAAAAATCCCGAATATCTGTTATTGACTGCGTCAATTGTAATTGCTTATTAAAACAGGAGCTTATCAAAATCTCCCGAATCAAAATCTGGAGGTTTTACAAATCTCGCGTTTCATAATCTTGCGTTTCAAAATCTCGTGTTTCAAAATCTCGTGTTGCAATATCTCGCGCTTTTTATAATTTTGTAGTTGAAATAGTATATATATGTAGGAAATATAATTAGAAGCGATTTTAAAGTTGGTTTCAATATAATTTTTTTAGTTTGAAGATTTGAAGGCGGCAGCCCCCACTATTTTAAAATGTTTTTTGGTGTTTTAATATTGAAATATGTATGCAAAAATATAATTCGGAGGGAAGAAGCGGCATCCCCACCATTTTAAAATGTTTTTTAATGTCTTAATATTGAAATATGTATGTAAAAACATAATTAGGAGCAATTTTGTAGTAGGTACAAAATCAGGATTGTACACCTTTTACAGAATATGTGTATATATGTATATGCGAGATTCTTAATTAGGAGGGATTTTAGGGTTGAATTCATAGGCGGGATTATGCGCTTTTTTCAGAATATTTATATATATGGATGTGTGAGATTCTAAATTAATAGGGAATTTAGAGTTGAATTCAAAATCAGGGTTGCCCTCTTTTCGTAGAAAATTAACCGAAAATTTGGAAAAAAAAAAACAAAATTTATTGCTTTTTAAAAAATTATTAGTCAATTTTTCAATTATACAATATTATATTTTATAATTTTTTTTCACTTTTATTAACATTTTTAAATATTGCCCAAAATTAAAATAAACTGATTATAATATCATGATTTTTTAAATCTTTATATAAACTTAAATCTCTAATATAATAATAAACTAAATAAGTATTTCATAATAAATTCAAATATTTTTTTATAACTGTAAGTTATAAGCTAATGACTTTAAATATTCAGTTATTTTTAATATATTTGTTTTATTTATTGTGTCTTTTTAAATAATTTGTTATTTTATATTTTTGAATTTTTATAAATTTTTTTTTTTATATATGTTTGTTCTCCCGATTTAAATTTATTTACCCGTACTTTAGCCGACAATAATTCTCCTGACAATTCATGAATTTATTTATATAATCCAATATGACTTCTGCCTATTACGGACTTTAAACGCCTGTGCCAGGCCTCCACATAGTTTTGCGTCCGTGTATAATTCAGTTTAACGGCATCAAAAACTGACCAAAATAAAATGCGTGATTTTGACACGCGAGATTTTGAAACACGACATTTTAAAACGCGAGATTTTGACACACGAGATTTTGTACCCAACCCTATTAAAACACCTCGAATTTCGAGGGTCGGGCGAATACTAGTAATAATAAAAAGACAAAAGTGATTGCATATAGAAGAAAAGAAAAAAATTAATAGAACCCAAAATTGCGGTGGTAGTTATAATTAGGTAAAAGGAAATTTTAAAATTTATTTAAAAAAAAGTTTTTTTTTTAATGAATTAAATGATATTTGAAATTCTTACTAAAGCATATGATCATGTTAATGACCGGTAATAAATATACAAAAGTTACACCTACCATTATACTATAAAAACGAAAATAAAAATAGAAAAAATATTCAAAAAGTTTTTAGTAATAATATGGCAACCGTTCAATCATTATCGTTACAATTTCTTAAATAAAAAAAAAATTTTAATTAAATTAACTTTTAGTTAAATAGAAACGGAATTGTTTAAAACAGATTTTTAAACAATCAGAATGTTGGCAAACAATCTTTTTAAAAATATTTACTTTTGTAGTAAAAAATATGGGAGTTGGCCAGGTTGGCTCTTAAATATTTCTAAGCATCTTGATTTTTTCGTTTTTTATTTTTTTTTCTGTACGTGTGGGTGTGAATTGTAGGCACTATCATATGTACGAACATTTTAAAAATTTACTTCTGCTAAATGATTTTAAATTGAAATTTATTTAAAATAAAAATAATGACAATGAAATGTTATTAGAAAACTGTAAGAAAATTTACACATTTTTGAATCACTCAATATGCACGTCTGTCATTCTTTTATGTTATGATAACGACTTTTTTCAATGAAACAAATCTTAAAATTTTACAAGAGGGATACACCGGATCACTAAAATTCTTCAAATTATTTAAAGTGTTTAAGGAATTATAATGAGCGTTTTATGATAACCTTGAAATTATTATTTGGTAGATTTATTTAATTTATATTTAATTAAATGGTTTCGATACTATTTGGCGCTTTCATTACGAAATTTACTCTATTATCTGATCTCACTAGTATTTATTTTATTAAAATTTTTAATTCAAACATAAAAGGTTACACAAAAACAAAAAATTAAGTCTACATAAAATGTCTATTAAAAAAATAAATAAAAATTATATTATATTTAATTGAAATAATTCCAAACAACAAAGATTTTCATGTTAAGTCCAATTTTTTTTTGTTTTTCTTTCAGTTTTATAAAAATCGGACAAAATATTCTCATTAGACCTATAATCATTCAGTCCCCTTTTTTATTAAATAAAAATCCCAATCAGTTGAATCACTCAATATGACAATATCAAATGCTTAATGCTATAAATTAACTCTTAAAAAAAAAAAAAAAATCAATTTAAAATGATCCCTCAATTTTAATTTCAGTTCAGTTCAGTTTAATTTTAAATAAAAGCGTTCTGGAATTTTGAATACCAAAAACCAAAAAAAAAAAAAAAAAATTTTTTTTTACTTAAGAAAAAGAGAAATTGATAAAAAAAATTATGGACAAAACAAAAGATAAATTAAATATGCCTTTATATATAATATTTCAATATATTTTAAAGATACTTTAGATTTATTTTTCTAACCTTTGACAGAATTCATATTGTGGGTGTTTAAAATTTCAGTATTAAACAATAAACAATTGAACTTCTGAATGAGCAACTAACAAACTAAACTAACCATTTTTCACACTACCTCTTTTCTTAATGGTATTTTCTTCAAAAAACAAAAATTTCTTCTTCTTTTTTTTTTTTTTTTTAATTCAAGAATCCATTAATTTAATGATCACTTCTTTTATATCTTTTCTTTACTATGAAATTAATTTTTTTTTTCTCAATGAATTCATTTTGTGTTTAGTTTTTTTTTTTTTTTGACTATTCCCAAAATGTTTGTTAGAAGAAAAAAAAAAAAAAAAATGTGTTCAACAAACAAAATACTCGAATATCATCATAAATTTTCGAAAGTTTAAGAATAATATCAACACCAACAACAATAAAAAAGTATATAAGCTGAAGAAAATAAAAAAATTAGGGAGAAAAACCTACAAATAAACAGAACAGTATAAAATTTATTGAACATAAAAAGAAAATCGTTAATACCATTTTGAAATCTTTGTTTACAGATGGTGGTGGTGGTGGTGGTGGTGATGGTAGTGTTGGTTGTAGTAATCTAATAAATATTAAAATTATATACATAATAATATATATATATTTGTTTTTTGTTTTGGTTTGGTTTAGGTTTATTCAGCTCATCGGATTTAATCTAATCTTTTCTTTCTTTCTTTTCTTGATTGGTTTCATTGTATATAGTTGGGATCGGTTCAATGAATGTTTCCTATTTCTTTTTACTTGGTTAAGTAAAGTTTCTAACAATTATAAATTTGTTTTTAAGTTTGAAAATTCAAAAAGTTAAAAGATCAAATAATAAACAACAAGAATTTAGTTTAAATCTAATATAATTCGTATCTTTTAATATATAAACTAAGAACTGTTATAGTAAGATACTATAAAATCGATAAACATCTTATAAATTTAAGATTAACAAAAACAAGAGAAGTACAACGCTATATATGTTAGAAATTTCAATGTCATTTCTTTGTAGATGGTGTAGCAGATGGTGTATTTTAAATACCCAATCAAGAACAATTGAAGATGGCTGGATTGTTTGAGAGTGGTAAGAGAGCTGTCCTCTACTTTGAGAAGCCATAGTCCCAATATTAGAAAACGAGAAAAACTTTTTTTTATATGTTATCTACCGCCACTATCCACCTTACTCAAATTAATTGCAAACAGTGCGTCGAATGCATAAAACTGAGTTAGAACTTAAACGTCACTTTTTTAAACAAAAATATGAATTCAAGCGTAGTTTTTTTTGTTTGGAAAAATTGAGATTTAAGTTATGCATTCGAGCCAGTAACTAATACTTTACAAAAACATTCAAGTTCAATTAAATTCGAAAGATCGCTAAATTTAATCAATTAAAACTGATTCAGATATAGTGAATCACGTAAAATAACGTTATGAATACGAAGCGGAAAATTTTAAAATAAATTTAACATTTGTACCATTTAAATTTAAAAATTTTAACATTAAAAAATCGAAAATTTCTCTTATAGCAGAACAGAACAACTAGATTTAATTATGTAAAAAAAAAAAAACTGTTTTTATTTTGTTTTTTTTTTCGAATAATTGGGGCACTTGAAATAAAGGGGAATATATATTTTCGATTGATTCACACCGTTAGTACACGCATTCATACAAGTGTGAAATAATGAGCATTTTCAGTACTTTATTTCTTTTACGTTTTTTGTTTTTTTTTTTTGTGTTTTTCTCTTTTCATTTTTGTTTGGTAAGTTTTAAAGTGTTGATTAATGTCGATATGTTATAAAACAACGGATGTTGTGGCTTAGGGTTTATAAACAAACCAAAAAAAAAAAAAAAAGAACAAAAAAAAAATTTAATAAAAATTAAGATCTTGTGTATAGAGCCTGGCAGCCTGTGAGAAAAAAAACATTCAATCATCGTACGCAATACGGGTTGCTTATAATAATTGGGAATTTGAGACATTTTCCGCTTTTAAAATGATCATCTGGATGGAGTGAAGCCCAATTAATGGTAAAGAATTAAGTTAAGGGATCATTTAAACGTAAATGTATATAGTATTATTTTATAAGGAGTGTAGTTTTATTCATATTTCAAGGTGAATTCAATACTTTCATTGATAAAAATAAATTTGCATTCATTTTTATGAGTAGATATTTTGTTACTAAATTAAAATCAATTACCAGTAATGGCAACTATTATGATAATGATTTATAATGTTATTAATATTAATAAAGGATGATGAAAAGTTAATTGGTGCTTCATCATTCAATATGAAATATCTGAAATTTCCTTCTACTGAAATTAGTGAGTCAACTTATTTAAAATACAGAATTTTCATCAATTCATTGAGAAGCAGTTTTTGTATGATGCTTACGATTACATTGCATATGTTTTAAGTTTTCTTTATGTTTTATACACTCATTTAAATTATTCTTTTTTTGTTAATTTTTGTTTAGGGTCAGTTTTACATAACTATTTATTTAAAATTATTTTATAAGCTCTTGTTTTAGACAATCTTTCAAATAAGTTAATGTAATCTACATTTAGTATACTTCGAATATATTTGTGAATATTTTAGATTATTTCGGTTAGTCATAGTTGTTTTTACTTTTTTCTTCAAAGTTAATTTTAATAAATAGTTTTTTCTAAGAATTTTAAATTTCCTAAGAATTTTAAATTTATACAATAAACTTATTTACATAAGTGATTATTTGAAATTTAATTAAGCTTAGTTTTATCCCTTGTTGTTAACGATCCAAAGTAATTCCTTCTACTTCAGAATGATGCACTTTTCAGTAATCAATCAAAGTTGTTAACTAAAACGTTCTAAATGATCCTATGGTAGTTAATTTTATTTTCCTTTAATTTCTTTTTTCTACTTCAAGGTTTTAATTGAAATTCTTCCAATCATCGCTTCCATTTTTAAATCTACTAATACTTTTAAGAGACAAGTTAAGTCATATTAAGAACGAAAATATATTTTAAAATTTTTATTAACGTAAATTATTCTGAGCAATGGTGCGTATTGCTTCACAAGCTTTGTAGTCGAAAGGTTTTGAATACGAAATCCAGTAAGATTATATTCGAGTAAATAATAAAACTATACAAAATTAATAATAGTATTATAGCCATATCCTATAACGAGAAAATGCATCTTATAAATAGAAAAACAAAAATAATAATAATAATAAATCCTTTTAACAAGGATCTTATGACAAAGGTTTATTCTATTATTGAATTGTTAGATGAGTAGTTGCGTTCAGTTGTTTTTTTGCTGTCAATAATTTTTTTTAACAATCATTTAATTTAAATCCAAATGATGTTTTTTTTTCCTTTATTAGGTCTGTTAAATGAGTTGTTCTAGAAGGATTTAAAATGTTCTAGAGCAGAAAAGTACTAGTGTACTTTAGGTGTAAAACACTATTCTTTTTTTGTCCAAAACTGTTCTTATGTTCAAGTTGTTTTTTCGCTTCTAGATTTTTTTTAGAACACTTTTCAATATTATATTCCATTGTTTATTTTCCGGTACAGGTTTTAAGGGATAATAACAGCGATTTTAATTAAAAACAAAAGCCGAAATATTTGTAACTAAAATCAAATATTAATATTTTGTCAACTTAAAATAGATATACTAGTAGAACAGAAAATTAAAAAAAGACCAACATTCATTAAATTTTCTATTAGAATGTTCTAAAATGTATGAAGTTTAATTATTTACGGTTCTAATCTGTTCTGTTCTGATCTAAATTTTGTTAAACAAACCTATTACCTCAATTAATTTTTATTTTTTTTAATGCATTTCTCTGCCACATAAATGTGGACATTCCTGTTCCGGCGTGGCTGTAAATGTCGTAAGGGGGTAATAAAAGTAAGCAATAACTTTTACGACGTGTGTTGGATTCGAATCAACACTCCCTCGATGTTTACAGCGTATTTTATACACTCTTATCGACTGGGCCACCGAGGCCCCCTCCGTTAATTTATATAAATAAAATTAAATGAAATTTTATAAACAGACAAACGAGCATAATACAACAAATTTAACTAAATTTTATGTATTGTATTATTATTATAGTAATTTTGTAAAGGAAGAATAGGTACTAATCAAATAGAAAAATAATTAGAAAACTTGATTCGGAAGAACTTGAAAAGAAATTCTTTTTTTTTTTTTTTATGATTTTTATTCCCTTCTTATTTTTTTAAATGCATTTTATGTTTTGTGATTACGATTAAAAATTTATTTCTTTCCCATTCTATAAACATTAAATTTTTGTTTTAGGAACTAGGAACTCTAAAGTGCACTCTATCATATTACGATCTGTTAATAGTTTGAAATCGGATTTGTTTAACAAAAAAAAAAAAAAAAATTCTTCGATCGATTCTTTTAAATTGCTATAGTTTTAAATCTTCGTTTATTTATAAGATTTGTGTTGTTTCCCCTTCAATATCCAATTTAAAAACATAATTTTTCTTCTTTAGTGTTATTGGAATAAAAAATCCATAAATTATTTTATTACATAAAAAAAATTGAGATTTAAGTTTTTTTTTTTTTTTTCTTGTTGAATTTTAGATTATAAACTAATCAGTATTTACAATGGTTTAAATTGTAGTTTTTCATAATAATCCAATATTATACGAGTGCTTGTTTTGTATTGAATCGAGGAAAATTTGTTTATACAATGGTGAATAGTCTATGACTTAAATCGTAGAACTTTAAAATGGGATAATGATTTAGTTGAATTCAATTTTTTTTTTACTACGTAAAACAATAGTAAACTTGTATTGCTCAGAATCTACAACAGTTTCATTCAATTTTTCTATATTACATTAACTAAATAATAATCTTCGTCTTAATCTTCTGATCTGATCTGATTTTTACTATATATATAGACATAATTTTTTGTCTTTCTGTGGATACGTGTGGATTCAGCCCAAATGGCTGAACGGAAATTTAATAAAATTACATATTTAAGATTTTGACGTAAATATCTCAAATTGAAATGCTTTTGATAGAAATACGTCAGTGACCATCAAGTGCCATACTTTATTAGGGTCATTTGTACATTTTTTACGGATATTTTGAAACAGAAAAATATTTTGAAAAAAGTTATTGAGGGAAAATTGTTACACAGAACGACAACTTTTTCATAAAACTCATTTTTGATCTGACAATCTTTTAGGTTCGTTCTCATTTTCATACGATTTTTCTTCCTCATTTTTACTAATACAAAATTTGTTTTGTGTCAAAAATTTTTTTTTTCAATTTTATAATTTTGTGTATGAATGTTACATATAATATAGATAATATAATATAAAACCTACAAATATACAGATAATATAGCTATAAATATGTTTCTATTACAAGTATGTATTTATATATCATTGCTATTCAGTGTCATTTATACCTCTTAAATAAATCTAATATAATCTAATGTAGCTGTTATATAATGTAAATATGAGTAAGAGCGTATGAAATACGCTGTAAACACTGAGGGAGTGTGGGTTCGAATCCCATACGTGTCGCAAGAGTTATTCCCCCCTACAACATTTACAGTCATGCCTGAAAAGGAAAGGCTGTGTAATTTTCTGTTCACATTTATGTAGCAGAGAAATGCAAAATGCAAACACTGCAAAAAAAAGAAAAATAATGAAAATAACCCTATCAATAAAAAAGCTATTAAGTTGTTCTGTTTCTGCGATCGGTTCTGTTCACAGCTGACTGTTTTGCTGTATTCGTTTAAAACAATGATTCTTGTATTATTTTTATTATTGTTTTTTATTATTATTGCGTTATTTTAAAAACCAAATTATGAATTGCGAAATTTCCTACATCTATTCTTGGTCCTTAGGTCCTTTTCTTTGTCCTTAGGAATATTTGGATCTTTTTCCAACTGTATCTTCTCTCGTGGGTTTATTAAAAAATATTGAAAATTGTACAGTTCTTTCATAAATTATAAATTTATAACCAAAAGCGCAATGCTATTTACTTAGTTCATGTACAGTTAGGTGAATTGCAAAACGCATATCTTTTAAATATCCTTTGGTAAAACGGACATTTACAACTTTCCATTTGGTATAATGAGACCCTTTAAACTCTTTGCAAAAACTATTTGGGAAGCATATATTTTGAAAATATTATATATATACTGGAAAGAGGTTATAACCCTGATTTTATAATCAACACTAAAATCCCTCCTAAGTCCTAACTAATTATGTTTTTAATAAAGCATGCTTTGTTTTTTAAATACTATTTTGTAAAAGATGTGTTTTCGAAATATCCCTTTTGTTAAAAGACTTTTGTGCGAAGTGATTTTTTGCTATAAGTTATTTTTGTCAAATAGTATTAGGCAAAATGTCTTTTTGATAAATGTATTTTAAACAAACTGGCATGTTTCTTTGAAAGGTAGAAAATTTTTCATTCTATTGTTTATCCAAATATCATGTAATCATTAATTTAAGCGGTAAAGTAGTAAAATCTAAGCAAGTATAAAAAAAAAATAAGAAACATGTTTATACAATTAGTTAAACTGCCATAATATATAAGAGTACCTAATTAGTCACTCAATAAAAAAATTAAATGAATTTTTATACATCTTTTTTGAATTGCATTATTGTTGTTGTCGTTATTCTTAACTGCATCTGTGCTTCTCTAAGGAGTGTTACTAATAATAATAAAATATTAAAAAAAAAAAAAAATAATTATATCCCTACCTACGAATTAAAACAAAAAAAAAAAAACAGAATCATAAAATTAAACCTATGAATAAGAGTTTTTAAATTTTAATACTTATAAATATTTTTTTTTCGTTTTTTGCCTTTTTCATACTTAACACTTGACATTTTAAGTGTTTGATTCATAAATGTTTAAGTTATTATCTATTTATAAAAGAAAAATATAAAATAAAAGAGCTTAACTTATTTTTTTTCCTTTAAAATTAGTTAAAAACCCTTGGGATACCTTTTAATACTATATATGAAAAATTTGAAATCTTTAGAAACGTTTGATTAGATGCTGTTTTTTTTTTTTATTAAACCGGTTCTATTCTACAGAAATGAATTAAAAAAAATGTTTTTTTGAAATAGAATTCGTAGCCTCATTAGAAGATTTTGTGAGGTTTTCTGTGATTTTTCAAATGACTTGAGATACTTATATTGTAACATTAGTTTGTTGTTGTTGTTTGATTTTTGTAAAATATACTAAAATTTATCATAAAATAATCAATAAAAGTTATTAATATTTTAATTTGTATTCATACAATTTAATTGTGAATGAAAAAAATTAAACATAAACTGTTCAAAATACCCGCTGATTTAGCTCTATTTAAAGAATTAAATTTCCCTTAAGGTTTATTTCAGATACATAAGGTTAGTGATATATTTTCAATATATGTACTTACGAAGTTAAGATTTCTGAAATGGCAACATGTCTTAGGAAGGTTATTTTAATATTCCATTAATATGCCATACAAATTTTTGTGTTGATTTTGATTCTTTAGTTAAAGAGGTCATCAGGACTCTGTAGTAAATAATGATAATATTATAAAAATACTAATAATTATGATAATAATACTAATAATAGTAACTGCTACAATGACAGTGGGATTGCCTTCAATTATTACCTCATGCAGGAAGGTCTTATATAATACTGCATATTGTATAAATGTTGATAGCTATCGTCACTGATAGCAAAATAGTATTAATAATTGTTCCCTTACAATCATATCCCCAATTCAATGTTTTCGCATCCTTGTCCTATTCTCTCCTTTCGCTACTCCCCATCCAATATACTGCGTAAACAGTTAGCGATTTCCTTTCATTGTATCCTCCTTTACCAGGAAGGTAGATTTAGTTAGTAAGAATCAGACACTAGCAGTGTATACTTGGTGTCTTTGGAAGATTCTCATCTCTTTTACGAAAAGAAAAGAAAAATTTATTCAAGCTTCTTCTAGTGTTCTGTACACTTAATAAATCCTTTGCAATCTTAATTAAATAAGACTTATTTTTACTATTACTAATATATATATTTTTTTGAACGAACGTGCTCCAGACTTTAAAATTTAAATATAGTATAAAAATCTTTCCTGTTGTTTTTTCAAGTTGAGAAACCTATAGTAGAAATAAAAAGAGATAATATAATAACTTTTTAAATCATTTGGGTTAAACAATAAATGGTAAAGAAATTCATTAAAAATTTATATGGGCCAAAAAATTAACTTATAATAAAGATTTTTAATTAAAATTAGAATTTCCTAAGGTACTCAAATAACTCTTAAAAGATCATTAAAAAACCAAAACTAAAAGTACATAATATAAATGCAAGTTAAAAGGAGAAAAAATCATAAAAAATTTTAATAATTTTATTTTAAAATTTTTACAATTCATTTCTAAATTTTGTTTTTCTACAGATAAATCAACAAAAATCTATAGATAAATCTTAATTTTAGTTTTTTATTTTAGGAAAAGATAAAACAAATTTTACATTTTTAATTATACCTCAATTTCTTAATTTAAAACTTTCATTTTGCAACTAAAGATATCTATATTTCATTTACAACTGTACTGATTATTAATTAAGATTAGATAGTATTGAAAAAGTTTTGTTTGAAAAGTGCAACCTTGTGCAACTGATTTCCAATGCAATTTAATTTGCTTGTTTGTATATATTATTTATGTTATTAGTAAAATCTTCTAATCGATTTTAATATTGTTCAAAAAAAGAAATTAAGGTAAATTTTTAATCTTAAATTAAATTGCAGGAAAGAAATTGTTTCTTTTCATATTTTCCATACGATATTCTAATATGAGATTTCGTATTAATGTGAGATTGGGCTAAGATTGAGTAAATTTTAATAGTAGCGAAATTTTATTTCATCGATCGATGTTTGATCCCTATAGCCATTCATCTATTTTAAATAAGATTTATTTTACTATTAAACTCCCGGTGTATAGGTAATGTACTTCCAGACAATTGTTTTCCAAAAAAAAAAAACCTTCGAAAATTTAAAAGTAATTTTCTCAATAACAGTTTTAGATGTTGTTCGATAATAGTTTTAGATGTTGTTTATACCTACATTCTACTTATATATAAACTTATACATACGTTCAAAAGTATAAAAATTTGCCATTACGCTTGTAATACCTTAAATAAACCGAGCTAGATTATTCTGAATTTATTAAACCATGTACATTCGTCTTCCCATCCGCACTATAATTCAAAAAATAAAGGAGCTAAAAAGTTTTATGGCAATAATATCTTTAAAATTTGGCTGTGCTGGTGTAATAGTTTCGAGTAGCTGCCCTACAAATTCTCTTTTTAAATAAAAGTAACTCAGTATCTATTCAAGCTAGACATCTGAAATTTTGCCTGAGATAATCAAGTTTTATGGAAATAGCTTAGGTATATTATGTTCATATAAGTTCGAGTTATATTCATCTTACAGTTGAGACAGTGTACTCTACACTGTCTTTCTAGTTTTTATTTGTAAAAAAAAAAAAATAAAATTAAAATATAAAAGATCTCGATGTAAAGTTTTTATTATTATATTTAGATTTCAGGGATTTATCCTTATAATTGCAATGTTTGAAAGAGTCCTTTCTTACCTTTAAATGAACCAATTCCTTTCAAATTTCAGAGACTTAAATCAAATATGAAAGAACACCATTGTACCAAATTTAAAGATCTTTGTTGGTTTTGGAGATAATCTCATTGACTGTGGGGCTCGTTCGGAATCTTCCAAAATACGAACTCATTGACTCAATCATCTGAAATTTCAGAGACATAAACACCATTGTACCAAATTTAAAGATTCTATCTTTGTTGGTTTTGGAGATAATCTCGTTTGCTCCGGAATCACTCGGAAGCGTCAAGAATCCAAATCCGTGGACCGATTTTGTACAGATTCGAGCTTAGCCTTCTCAAAGTAGCTTTACAAGTTTTTGAGTTATGCTGCGAATGGGCGGACGGACGGACAGACATCGTTAAATCGACTGAGGAGGTTATCCTGATTCAGAATATATTTACATGTCCATATCTAACTCGCTTCCTTTTGGTGGTTACAAATCCATACCAAAATTAACATACCCTGTACTTTAGGTGTAGCGTATAAAAAGAAAAAAAGAAAAATTATTCAATTCCTTAAAGTTCTATAAAAAAAAACTTTTCTTTTATTCATTTAAATTTAAAAAAATAAAAAAAAAATCAAATTTTATTTTATCAAAGTTGAAACAATTTTTTGTGTTCATACACTGATCAACACTTGAATTACTTGCTAATACACAACAAAGGTCTATTGAACTATGACGAATTGATGTTGTTTAGAATTTCATTTTTCTATATTTCAAATTGTATATTATGTATTTCTAAGAATAATGGATCACGAATTATAATCGTGAATAATTGAAAATAATTGATTGGTGCAATTGAAGTGAATCCTACAAATATCTTTTTAAAAAAATTCCGATTTTTTTTGTTTTTTTTTTGGTGGAATAAATAAGGAATTAGATTTGGGTTTATATTTGGATATTGTTTTAATAGTTCCTGGTGAGAAACGTTTTCATAAGTTTCAAAATAATTATCGATTAAAGTTAAAATAAATATTAAAAAAAAAAAAAAAATTATTTTTGTGGCATTATTGTCAAAAATAATGTTTTAAAAATTTTTGAATGGCAGTTAAATTAACATAAAATTAATTATAATTATATGTTATAAAATTTCATCCAGATTTATTAAAAATGGTGTCAAATTCATTTTAGTTTTTTAAACAATTCATTTTAATTCATATAGCTTTAAAAACCTGTTATCTATTAATTGATTACACCTATAGATCACGTATATTATGTATCTATAGTTTATTATTAACAAGAAGAAATTAAAAAATTCATCGAATCGATTTTATTTTGTTAATATAAAAAAAAAAAAAAAAAAAGTTGGAATGTATAGCATAATAATAACAAAAACTCAATTAAAATAATCAATCAAATTAACCAACGCATTTTTAATATTAATCTATGACCCTCATTCATTGTAAATTTCAAATTCTATAGTCTATACATAATGATGTAAATGATAACATAATAATTCTTCTCGTAGTGAAAAAATAAGTTTAATTTATAAAAGTCAAATTTGAATAATAAAAAACATGTAAAAATTATTATTATTTTTTTTTTTTTTTATACTTTCTGTGTCTAATAGTGATTTCTTAATCACCAACAAATCATCAAATATTTAAAATACAGTAAAAGAAATATTAAAAGATTAAAAATAAACGAAATTAAAATTATTTCACTAAAATATAATTTAAAATTCAAAATTTAACCTATGAATGACCTACGAATTAATTTTTAAAAGGGTTTCTAATCATTTACAATCAAAGATTAAAACACTAGAAAAACAAGACAGTATGTAAAATCAAAGGTATTGATAGGCGCACATTTTCAATAAGACTTAATATAAATAAATAACTAACATATAAATAAATAACATATGAAAAAATATGACGTCCTAAGAAAGAAAAAAAATCGTAAGCGCCAACAATCAATTTTCGAGATAAGGGTATATTTGACATCAGTAAAATATCTGTTAAAATATATGCTAAGCAAAAAAAAATCGGATATCTGGCTGCAAATGCATATAAATCTAACACATACTACGTCGTATTTACCAAATATAGCCTATTTACCAAATATAAAACTCGCAATACATTTACAATTCTTAATACATTTTTAATTTGATTCCTTTTAGTTAAGCTTTAATGGCTTAATAAATGTAATATTGCTTAACAAAAAAGTCGCATGTTCAAATTAACTATGATCGTTGATGTTTTGTCAATAGTAAGTTCAAAAAAAATTGTTTTTCCTTATTTACCTGATTTTTTTTCCAAAAATTTTAAAGTAATTAAATCTGGTGATGGCAGAATATAAAACACTAAAAGTTAAATTACTTAAAATTAAAAAAAAATGTAGAAACGACTTTCTTTCTTAGAACGCCATAATATTGAAGTATTAATTTTTATGTTCTTTGTAAAAATTGAAAAGATTGAAAAAGTATTAAGCCAAACTTCAGATAAAAACATTAAAAAATAGAGGTTTTTGCAACTTTGAAGATCTGTAGCTCTGTAGTGACTATAGGGCTACAAAAAAAAGCTTTTTCTTTAAAGTAATTGGCGCCTATTATTCCTTCAACGATGTAAAAGTTTTGCAAAAAGTCGGATGGTTGGACGGACAGAGTGAAACTAATATGCAAAATTAAAAAAAAAATTTTTTTACAATTGCTTTAAAGCTTTAATGTGCTTTAAAGCAAAAAAAAAAATATATAACATTTTATTCCAAAATGCAACTTACAGCCTCCGTAATCTTTGCACAAAAACAATCATAAATGGATCATAAATCATTAAAATATCTATAAGATTTTAATAAAATCAGTTGGTAGGCATAAAATACTTTTTTTTTGTTCAAATCTTTGCATATTATTAAAATATTATTTTGGTGACTTTAGAAGATAAATAAACGAAGAGAGAGAAAAAGAGAATAAAAAGGGGAGAAAGAGAGAAAAAATTAAATTTGATAAATTCTTTTCTATGTGATATGTGAAACTTAGTTTTGTTTACTTTTTTTTTGAGAAATCAAGACTAGGTTTAAATATAGAGGATTTTTGAAAAAATTTTTTGTGCGATAAAATTTTTTTTAAAAGCTCCATAATTTCGTTTAAATAAATTGACAAATTTCAACCATTTTTTTTTAATTAAATTTTTTTTTTTAAATAAAATCTTATTTTTATTTTTATATTAAAATTCTTGTGAAGCACACACAAGAATTGAGCAATGGAATAGTTAAGTATTTGACAGTGAGCTGGGCTTGATATTTGTTATATCTAATAATTGATTGACTGGTAACTGACATAATATTTTTAAATTGCAATATTATATCTACCTATACTTAAATTTCGATTGTATTAAATTTTTTTGTTCGAATAATCATATATGACATAATATTTCATTTAATTTTGTACTAAATTTATAAAATTATCAATTTGCCATCTTTTCGGATAATTTGTTAATTTGCAAAACTTAAACCATAAAATGCTAATGAGCATATTTGAATTAATTTGTGAATCAATAGTTTTTTCTTTTTTTTTTCTTAAGATAATTTTATTAAATTAAAAAAAAAAAAAATTCAGAAATCTGTTTTTCTGATTTTATTAATTTTTTTTTCTTTTAATTAATGAGGTATTATGAAAAAAAATAACAAAATAGCATCAAATTATATTTAACATAAGTTAAACTTAAAAAAAGGAGGGCGATTATTATTATTTTCATATGTAATTAATTAATTTTTGTAAAATTTTGAATATAAGTTAAATAATTTGAGGTTTTGAACTAAATTTTTCATTAACAATTTGAAATAGAAAAAAAAAAATGTTAATCAAATTAAAGGTCATTACTACTATGTGATAATAATATGTTTTATCGGATTGTATTAATAATTTGTTTAATTGTATAAATATCGAAGTAAAGCTTAAAGTTAGTATCAATTCACCGAAACAATTCATCAGAATTAAAACTGTTGGACAAAACAAAAATTAAATTAATTTTTTTTAATAAAATGGTAAATTTATAAAATAGCAAAAAGGATTAAAAGGATATTAAATAACATTTATTTACAGAAATTCGTTGTGGTTACTTTATTATTTGTAGCATCAGTTTGTGCAGATGTATCACATTTAGTTGGATCTGGATATCATTATGACCAACCACAACCAGCACTTCATGAACATCATCATGTTGAACCAGAAGCTATAGCACCAGCACCAGTACCAGGACCATCATATTTACCGCCTGCACCACCACCAGCACCAGCTCCTGCACCAGCTCCTTCATATTTACCACCAGCACCAAGCCACGAGGAAGTAGCTCCTGAAGTAATTGCTCCTCCACCAGCACCAGCTCCATCATATTTGCCACCTGCACCAGCTCCAGCACCGATTCCCGCTCCAGTACCTGCACCAGCTCCAGCCCCTTATCCATCTCACGAAGAACTTGCTCCAGCAGTAATTGCTCCACCACCACCAGCACCAGCTCCATCATATTTGCCACCTGCACCAGCTCCAGCACCAGCTCCGGCCCCTTACCCATCTCATGAAGAACTTGCTCCAGCAGTAATTGCACCACCACCACCACCAGCACCAGCTCCATCATACTTGCCACCTCCTCCAGCTCCAGCCCCAGCACCTGTACCTGCTCCAGAACCAGCACCGGCACCAGCACCTTACCCTTCCCATGAAGAAGTAATTCCACAAGTTATAGCCCCAGCTCCAGTATCATCAGGTTATCCATCTCATGAAGAAATTGCTCCAGCAGTAATTGCTCCACCACCAGCACCAGCTCCATCATATTTGCCTCCAGCCGTTCCAGCACCAATACCAGCTCCAGCCCCAGCTCCAGCACCTTACCCTTCCCATGAAGAAATTATTCCACAAGCTATAGCACCAGCTCCAGTATCATCAGGTTATCCATCCCATGAAGAAATTGTTCCACAAGCAGTTGTACCAACAGCCGGATCACAATATTTACCCCCAGCTGAATCAGCTCCAGAACCACTTTCACCAGTTCCACTCCCACCAGCTCCACTACCACCAGCATCTATTCAAGCACCAAGTCCAGTTGATGTTGCACCACAAGCTGAAGTAGAACCTGCACATGTTTTAGCTGATGATGGTTACCAATATAGAACAATCAAAAGATACAAATACAGATATAAATTATAGAAAGTATTAATGTGATTATTTACATATCTGTCGTAATTTTTTAAACGTTTTCATAAGCGTTTTTGTTGTTAATATCTCGTATTTTTATAATGTTTGTTATTTTGTTGTAGAATTTGTTAAAAAAAAATGACTGAAAAAATAAAATTATTTACCAAATAATTGAAAAAAAAAATATATAAAATAATTTTAAACCTGGAATATTATGAGAGGAGCGGACCTATATAAAATTTCTATAAATATCTAATTATTTAATTATTAATTTCAATATTTAATATTTTTTAATTAAATGTTAATCAGAATGAAAAATATTCAATTTTTTGAATCAGAATCAATTTTTCTATATAGCAATAGCATATACTTTTTCGAGTTAAATGATTTTTAAAAGTATAATTCGATTTTCATTCCAATAATTCGAATATGAAAATCATTAATTAAAAGCTTAAAAAGTAACAATAAATATATATTTTTGTTAAATATTAAACATTTGATTTTCTTTGGAATTAAAAATAAAATAAATTCTTAGAGTTGCCACTGAGGCAAAATCTTTACACTAAGACCTTGGAATTTTTCCAATGTTTTGAAGAGTTTTGTAGAGTTTTGAAGCGTTAAATTGAATTTTTACTTTTGTCGTTTTATCTTTACTGAAATAGATTTTAACAAAAACATTTAATATTTTTGACAGTCGATATATCATTGACAAAGCATAATGTTTAAAGTTTGACATTCGGTAGTTACCTATTATTTGCAGCATATTCGCAATTAAATGTTCCAAAGATTCAAAGATTCAAATGAAGTCAATAAAAAAAAAAACAAAAACTAAATTTCAGCTTTTCAAATTTTGGAAAGGACACATAAAAATGTAAACATAACAGTCGAGGTAATGACTAATTGTCAGAACTTACTATCTATCTCAATTTGATCATTTATATTTTCATATAAAAACAATTTTCTGTTTTTCTTTATTGGTGTTGGTTTTTTTTAAAGTGTACATCTGGTCATCAGATTTTTAAATAATTATAAGTATAAGAAATATTTCTTTTTAAAAGATATACGAGTAATATAAAATTCTATGTAAAAACCAGTATACTTTTAATACATATGCATACTAAAGGATTGAATTCCAATAAATCCTGATATTTACAAGAGGTTGAATGCTTTTCTGATAGTAAATAAAAAAAAAAAACACAAAAAAAAAATTTCTGTTAAGAAGGCATCGTTTGATTAAATTGAAAGTTCTATTCAAATATTTTGAAAGAAAATTTGTTTTTTTTTGTTGCTTTAAAAAGGATTCATTATAATCAAGTCAAAATTAATGCATGAATGCATCTATAGATGAATGTGCTGCCTGTTAAAATTTTAATATATGTATATGTGTATTTTGTATGCATTTAGATATATTCATAGGAAAAAATGTTTTACGTATGCACTTTATAAGGAGAAAATTTCATTAAATATGAATATGTTTCTATTTTTAAGAATAACTTCTTGAGAATTGATTATATGAGAAAGAAAGGGACAGGTATATATATATAGAGTTATTAAAAGATGTAAAACGAGGAAATAAGAAAAAAATATAATATTTATTTTAAAATTTCTTAAAAATATTATAATATAAAATTCTTAAGTTTTATTGAAGATTTTACTGAGATTGTTAAAAAAATAATGGGAAAATTATTTATTAAAATTATATACAGTCGAATCTGAATTTGATGGAATTCAAATTAATTTTTGCTAAATTAATGATTGTTAAATAAAATAAATTAAAATAAATTTAGCGTGCTTCAATTATAGATATATTGTTTAAAAATGATGTCAATCATCCAAAATTAACACATCTGCAATAAGATTTAGTAGCATCGTAATATGGGCTGGTTGCATGAAGCATTTGCATTGAAAGAGAAAAGAAAAACAAACCCTAAAACTCAAAGAAATGTTTTAATTAGTCTTATAAGATTAAAAGCCTTTAAAATTGCAAACCTTAAAATGAATTGTCTTACTCCGTTCATAATAATTGATGTAAGTTCCCTAGATTTTGTTCAAATGGAGTTTTATTGTATACAATTTTGACTGCAACTTTTTCTTTATTTTAATTTCTTTCAATTATAAAAACACTTTTTTGAATATATGAACCGATTTTAATCAAAAGACAATAAATTTATATTAAGCTCTTACATTTCTTTGTTATTACATGTAATGTAGATATTATATAAAAATTTATTTTGAAAATAATGTTTCTTGTTACTTTGGATTTATCTAAAAAGTTTAAAATTTAAAAATTAAATAGTTTTTCTTATTCTATGATTCTGAGTATTGAATATTAAGAGAATTATTTCGAAAACCGTTAGCAATAAACCTTTTCCCCTCTGGAACAATTTTCTATTTTTGTCGATCTTCATTATGTACAATTTCAAGAGAGATCATTGAGAGGCGGACACCCTGTATAAAGTATAAAGTAGTAAAGTAATTGTTTAACGATGAAAGTGAATATTTTGCAGCCGTTGAACAAAAAAGATGTTCGATAAAAACATGCAAAATATTAAAATAAACTGTAAAAGTACATAACATAAAATTACAAAACAGTTAAATGAAGCATAGCGTTTTATAAAATGGATTTTTTTTGGTTAATGACTTTTTGTTAAAATGTCCATTTTGTAGAATGTATTTTTCCGTTTATGTTTTTGTAAAAAAGTATACTTTTATTGTTTTTTCTTAAGGGAGGTGGGAATCTTTCAAAGACGCTAAGAATACTTCCTTGGTATAGTGTCAGACCTTAAGCCAGATCCAGCTTTAGCCAATATAATGGGATGAAATCCCTAACTGCTAACGCAGTATACTGACTAGGAAGTAGAGATAGGAGAGGAAAAGACGAAAATCAGAAAACATTGATATGGGAGTGAGACTGTAAGGGAACAGTGATTATTATTATCCGCTTATTACCTTTTATTATTACTATCAATGACGATAGCCAAAAGTGTTATAACATGCAGTAGAATATAATACCTTCCCGCATGACGTAATAATTGAAGGTAACCTCACTGCCACTGTAGCCATTATTATTATTACTATATAAAATTACTCAGGGATTTGAAAAGCTGGGCCTACGCCATGAGTGAGATTATAAAAAACTCTTTTGACGATACGTCAATTTGCAAAACGAATGTTATGATGTGTCGGTACACCGTTCCAAGCGAGCCATAGGTATTTCTATTAAAGGAATTTTTAAAACTAATACATGATTTAATAATATATATTTTTTTTTGCAGAAACTAATTTAAATAAAAAAATTCGAAAATATCTTTATAAAATTATTTTTAATTAAATATTAATTAAACTTGAGTAAAATTTTAAATTAAATCAATTATTATGGTAATTTGTATAATAAGATATTAAATGGTAAACTATAATATTTTTTTGATTTTACATCTTTTAATTAATATTTTATGGTCCTGACCACAATTAATGTTTAGAGTCTTTAAAAACATTATGAAAGATATTAGATTGTGGTTTTAGTAATAATGTTGTCTAAAAAATTATCTTTATTAGTTAATTGTTTTATATTCAATACAATGTTGTAACAAAATATCAAATGATGATTAAATGATTAAATCAAGAACGAAATCAAGAAACATATATTGCAAGAAAATCAAAACTCATAAACATTTAAGGGTAATATGGTAAATAATATGTAAATAATTAGTAAATATATAGGGTAATGATGTAAATTGTTGGTATAGATAAGATAATTGTTGGTAGATAAGTGATGATCAAATTGAGTAGTTGAAGCGGGAAAATGTGGTAATTATGTTGAAGTTTAATATCTATTGAATCTAAAGCAAATGTATAAAACGAATTAGAATGTATGAA
The DNA here is from genome assembly GCA_947095535.1 of Poecilobothrus nobilitatus. NCBI lineage: Eukaryota > Metazoa > Arthropoda > Insecta > Diptera > Dolichopodidae > Poecilobothrus > Poecilobothrus nobilitatus. The sequence continues at coordinate 263,640,703 of OX352774.1, read as the reverse complement.
AGTTAATAAATTGAAAAATTTGTAACTGTATTGCAACTGTATAAAATGAATTGAAACATATATAAAATAATAAATTCAAATTGTAACAAAAATAGATGTAAATATTAACAAAAAAATAAATAAAATACAGTCAAATAATATTTTGAAAAAATAATAAGATCAGACAGCTTATCAGCTACGGTCGTAAACAAATTAAATAGTTTAAACTTATATTTTATAATTGTATAATTTTATATTTTTTTGGAATAAAGAAAAAACAAAAAATCTAAAATCACGATCCTAATAACACTCTCAAATAAGGTTTAGGTTGGAGTAGGTTTAAGTTTCAACTAATGATGATTAAGACACATATAGAGTAATAAAAATAATACAGATTAATAAAATAAAAATAAAATTAATTCTTGTATAATATAATAGATGGCGAACAAATAAAAAAAAATTGTGTTTCACAGGCTTGTACTAACTGAAACCGAGTAATCAACGGTTTAGTGAAACCAATTATTTCAGATAGAAGTAATCCTGTTTGCTTGGAGTCTTAAAAAATAGGTTTAATAATGAATGAACTTTAATTTATTCACTTAATTGTATGATTTCGTTTAATTAAGGAGAGGTTTAGGAACTTACTGATAAACTGAACATCTTGGGTGTGGAGTGTAATCTAAATTTAAGTTCGCCCAACAATATTTTTGGTGTAATATGCAGCTAAGTGTTTGGCGTTCCTGTATATAGATCTAAAATTTTCTTCAGAACTTCTTAAAATCTACAAATTGTACATACGACCTACATAGTTCAAATTTTTAGATACTACAAATTATAGCATATTAAAATTCGTCTGTCACTCGAACATCAAGAATGCGGAAGCATCTTCCACATTATGTGTTCTCTAAAATTTGGAATGATTAGATTTTCAATTTATAAAGGTTTTAAGAGAATATCAACATTTTTGTTCATCACATTCCTATACAAATCCTGAACCTATTTTTTGATACTCAATAGCAGAAGCATTACAAATGTGGTTAAAGTTCCATACTTTGATAGAGACATCGTGCTCGTACTATTCTTATTTTTGGTAATTCCCGCTTATAATTTAAAAAAAACATATACAGCCTAAAGTAAAATTAAAAAACATGTTAAAAGAATAAAATAAAAGTTACGCAAATTTTGATCACTTTTCTTAAATTATAGATCAGAAAGTTATGTTTTACCAACAATTGGATTTGAAAAATTTTTGTATGAAAAATTTTATTCTAAGATTTTTTCTGTTACTTTTTTATTACTAACATACATATTATAATATATCTGTTTAAATTTAATAATTTAATTATTCATGCCCATACAACAACAATTATATTCAATTTTTTTATTGCATACATTAACACTTATTTTAAAGTTTTTAAAATAAATTTCCACTTGTTCCTATTAAAACAAAGTATAGAAGCAAAGAAAATGAGTTTTTTTTTTTGGTTTTTCTATAAAATATATAAAATTATGGAATTAATTATTGTTTTTCTTTCATTTTTTTTTTTTTTTTTTTTATTTATAAAACTTTATGCATATAAAAAGATAAAAAAAGAAATATTTTTCCTTTATTTTATTCTATTTTAGTATAAGTATCTTTAGATACAGCTTATTTGTTAAGAATTATGCATAAGTCAAAATTTTTACAAGGAATAAAAAAAAAAAAAAAATTTGCATAATATTTTAAAAATGTCATTTGTAAGCTTTTTTAATATTTTATTTAAAAACTCTTCTAAATGAGGGTATCTTAAGATATTTTTTTAGGTATATTATGTGCATTAGTATAACATAAACTTTAGGTCTATATTTCTTTTATGTTTTTTTGTTTTCTTCTTTTATTATTGTATGCGACTTCAACATTGAGTTTGTATGGATAATTTTATTTTTTTTTTGTTTTGTTTTTTAGTTATTTTTAGTTGTCTTTTGTTTTTTGTTTTTGAAAAAAGTTTAACTAAAATTCATATCCTCCTTCTTAGTAATAAAGTTTTATTAAAGAAAATATGTTAATATAATATAATCTTGAATGAATATAATATAATAATTAAGTACGAAAATAAAAACAAAAATATATAGATAGTATTATAAACATTACACATATATTTAAGAATTTTTACAATAGAAGCTATTATTTTTGTTTTAGGTCAAGGATTATAGTTTTGAGCTTAAATAATTTTTAATACTATTTTATTTGGATTATCATTATTAAACACAGATATTATTCTAAATATCTATATTGTACTCTTCATTTAAGTAAAATTTATTTGAAATAAAATAAGAAAGTTATAGTTGGCAAGAAATACTTTTTATTATATTGAGTTATGTAAGGTTTTCTTTAAAAATAAAAAGTTTTTTCTTTTTGCTCGAAACTAAAATTTAACTATAGAATGGTATATATATATATAGGTACATAAACTGAAAGGAACAAAATATTATAATGGTGTAGGTGACAAGGGGTGACTAGAAAAAATAAATAGTATAGTACCTAGTTTTAAGAAAAAAAAAAACAAAATTGTTTCTTTGGAAATAAGCTACTTGATTAACTATTATAATTGCGATGTTTAGGTATATGTTTTTTTTAGTATTTATTTTATATAAAAGGTATATTTTGTATAGATTATTCTTAATATATATTTACAAGTTTGTATATACATAAATATATATTTAAATAAATAATATTAATATTGTTAAAGTACTTATTTATGTATATTTTAAAGATTGAGGGTAGCGGCAAATACAAAAAAAAAAAAGAACGGTTTACAAAGTTAATGAAGGCATATATATAAATATATACATATATCTATATATATTTTATTTTATATATATATATATATATATATATATATATTTTAATATATCTATGACGCTACAGTATACAATAAATGTATTTTAATAATATATATTGTTATGTAGAGAATATGCCTATATACTAAGGTAAAATTTGTCTTTTGGGAAAACTCTAAAATTTTCCTTTTATATTTTCGTATAGCATGAAATAGTTGAGATATCACAAAAGAAAAAAAAAAAAATTAAAATAAATTATTTCATGTAAATCTTTTTTATATACTATTTAGGTTATATATAATATGTATATATTATATTTAAATATTAATGTTGGTATATAAAATGTAAAATATGTTATTTTATATTAATAAATAATAAGATATACCATAACAGTACATTTTTATATTTTAACATGTTGAAAAATATTTTTATGTATGATTTTTAACAATTAATTGCACTGATAAAAGAATTACCAGGTTTTTGTAAAATGCGATCCAGTTTTTTTTTGTTTTTGTTTAGAGGAACGGAAAACATCAAAAATCGCTCAAAAGAACTATATGAGGGCTTTCTGGATAGTGTTGGATTTTAACCAATCAAACCTCCAACTCTTATAAAACGATAATTTAGGATGGGTTTTTCGTAAAGTTTGGCTTAGGTGGTAAGGCCGTGTGAAAAATGCTTGCGAAATTTGGTATAATTTGGGTTATGAAGGATGAAGGGGAAAATTTGTAGAGCCGTTTTAATGAAAGATGCTAATGTTCTTCTTAAATTTCGTTATATCGTACATATAAGATAATCAAATTTTGAGAATACATGTGTTCATACAATGTGAATATGAACTTGTATGTGTTCCATACATGTTATGGAACACATACAAGGTTCCATAAACGCGACGTGTGTATAACAAACGAATTTTCGAATGGTGTGTTGTGCCATCTTGATATTTTCACAGTTTAGGGGTAGATATTTTTCGCACCCCTTGTTTCACGTTGAAAACTTTTGAATGGAGGCATTAATTGTGTTATTGGGTAGTCATTATTTGATGGTTAAAAAGGGGGAATTTTCTAAAATTTAATAATTTGTTAACTCTTTTTTCAAAAACTTTTTTTTTTTAACGGTTTTCTGTTTTTGTGTATATTTAATCAGTTTAAAATTTATTCTTGTTTGTTTCGTTGTATTCTATTGATTTCTAATCTCAATTTGCTATGCTTTCGAAATCTATTTCTTATTTTTTTAACATAGTGATACTTCTCACAATGAAAACTGTTGCTTATCTCATCAACAACAACTTGACTTTTTTATTTTAAATTAATTAATTACATTTTTTCTCTTCTACTACAGATAGCAGTTTCAGTACAGATTTTGCTTTTATTGAGCTTAGGAGTTACATTAAATTTTCTGAGTTTTTAAATAATTTCGTGTACTATATATAGATACTATAAGATAACAACAACTATTTAAGTATTGGGTTTTGCTATCCTAAATTGCAAGCTAACTTACCACTCATAAACGCGCTTTAATGTTTCTTCAAATTTAGTTGATATTTTTTTATGTATATTCAAAAAAATTCATCTTCAACAAGTTGCTTAAGATAATGAATTTAATTATTTAGAATTAATTAAGAGATTCAATTAGAATTTATTAATTTCTGCACTGGGTTTCATTTTTAACTAATTTTCTTAAGATAAATAGGGAAAACTTTTATTAATATTATGGTAACACTTCTAATTTAAAATTAAACTTTTTTTTTGTCTACATATTTGGAATAATCTGTACAAATATAAGTCCTATTTTATAATTTTTTTTTCCGAATCTCCCCCTTTTTTCCAGGAAGAAAACAAATGAATGTTAAAAAGAGAAAAAAAAATTAAAAAAAAAAAAAAAATGAAAATGTATTTAAACTCCTTCTATAATATGTATATTTGCAGGTATATATATATATATATATATATATATATGTATATTGTAGATATTTAAATGTATATTATAGTTAAAAACCATTAGTAACTTTTTGGTACATAATAGAGCCATAATTCATAAAATATTTTAAGGTCGTTTTATATTTTAAATGAGAGAAAAACAGAGCCCTTTAATGTAGACAAACTTGTACAAAAAAATGTTTTCTTTTTTTTGTTTGTTATGTTGTACTTTTTCTATATATATATATATTCATACTCTTTAAAAATTTAATGTAGTATCAGGACTTATTAAGTTTCAAGTTGCTTGAAGAACAACAGTAGCAACAACTATATAACAATATCAACAACAACAACAACGACAACAATATATATTAAGGGACATGAATATAATTTTTATGTTTTACAAGTGAATAGTGTATTACTACAGATTCAGGTAGAAAATATTACGAAAAAATATAAAAGATACAAAATATAAACAATTTTAAAGTGATATAAACGTATAGTGACTTACATAAATTTTCGTAAAAAAATTTTTATTAATTATTTTTGATTTGTTATATTCAATGTTAGTAACTGTCTGAGTTGAATAAAAATACATTTTAAGTATGTAACTTTTAATTGATTGGTCAAAACGTTATGATGTTTTCTCTAATTTATATTATTCAAACGCTAAGTTTCTTTAATTTAATAAAAGTGTTGTGTTAAATCAATATATGCTATATATTAAATTATGGTACCATATATACTATATATTAAGACACCCCATTTTATTAATTTTTAAAATGAAAAATTTTACGTTATTTCAATACATACCTTATAACTCACTTCTTAGAAAAAAAAATTGGTACTAACAATTTAATTTCAGTAATTCTTAATTAAAACGGCAACATTTGTAAACGGTAACCAGTAAATATCTAATACCTATATATTTAATTTGAATATACTTGCTCAAATTGTGAACATGTGTTTTTAACACGGTTCAACCTTTAAACAGTAATAAAAGAAAGATTTAATATAATGGAGATAATGTTCGTCACAGTATTTATATAAAATTTACACAAGTTAGACAAGACAAAAAAAAAAAAAAATAAAGAAAATTAAATAGAGGAAAAAAATATCTCATATTTATTAATAAACGCACATGTAAGTCATTTAATGTTCTTGTATATTACTTTGTTTATTTTTAAACAGAATATTTACTCAAGAAGTTTTGTTTAATTGCATTTCCTATATATGGTTAACTGATTGCTTAAACTTTAAGATATCACAGTATGTAAAAATGTTAAAACAAAAATATAAATTTAAATATATATATATATATATGCAATTTAAAATAAAAGTTTTGCATTATTTTGTAAATAAATAATGCTACGAATGAATTTTGTTACCTTTAACGACTTTGAAGGATAATTAAAGGATTTGATTAAAAATAATTTGTTAGATTACTTACGTTTATTGTTCATATGAATTATAATCAAGCATGTTTTTTTTTGTTTTTCAATTTAGTTAAAATAAAAATTAAACCTTTTGTATTATTTATTTTTAAAATCTTAGCAATTGTAGATTGTACAGATCTGGATTTCCTGGAGCCATGGCGGACATCCTTTTTATTCAGCCAATTATTTGTGGCGATATTATATCCCCTTAAATTCACGATCAAATTATATAAGATTTCAGGAAAATCTGAACAAATTGCGATCGCTGGAACTTTTTAATATTACACACCGTTCAGCAGATTACGGAAGGTTTGAATCTATATCGCAAATGCTAAAAGAGATTAACTAATTGTCTGAGGTTTTTCATACAAATGTTAATAAACTATGCCAGACTTGACGCGAGAATGAACATCGTTGGTGTTCAAAGCATGGATAACGTAAATGAATAATCGTAGTCAGTTTAACATCATATTACGAGTGGAAAGTATGATTCCTGTAGTATTTTGGTGTAGAAAAATTTAAATGAAATTATACTAGATTAGAATAAACTAGACTCAAATAAATTAATATCCCTAACATTAATTTTTATAAAACTAGTTGTTTATATGTTTAGACCTTGGTTTAATCGAGAAATCTTGGTGCATTTATTTAGTTTGCTCAAACTTTGGTTTGAGCAAGAGGCGGCTTAAGTTTCGTTTAAATCCGTAAATTAAATCATTTTACAAGTGCCTAACTCACTTTGATCTACTCTTGACATAGGTTTTACTTTTTTTTAAATAAAGAAGTAGAAATGAGGCAATTTAATATTATATGCTTCAGTGAGTTCAGTAGTGAGTTAAAGAACGAAACAACCCCTGTTATTATACTTTTGATATGTTAACGATACGTAAATTGCTCATTTGGTTCTAGCAAAAAAATATTATAATATGTTCTATTTGAATTTTTCCTATAGGTTATTTTGTAAAAATAAAAGTGTATACTGGTGAGACTGTCTTAAAAAGTTAAAAAAAAAAAAACGTTGCATTGAAAATAAATAAAAAGTAAAACTGTCATTCACTTCAGAGTTCAAACTCACGTTAATTTAAAATCTTATATAAGTTTTCATCAAAATTCTGTTGCAATGAAAAATCTTGTGGTCTATAATTTATATAATATTTGTTGTTTGTATGGATGTGGTTTTTATAATACTCTTCAATTTATAGATAAGTTTTTTGTAAGTGTTTATATAATGTGAGTACCTACATATATTAATAAGAATATGAACTTTATTTATTTTTATGTCTTCATATATAAATATATATTTATGTATATATATAGTTAAAATAAATGTAAATATGGTTATAACATATTTATATAATTTTTTCGTCAATTTAAAGATGAAATCAGCTATTCACTTGTCCCCATCTGCTTTTATATAAACAAACAAAAAAAAAAAAAAACAACAACAACAACAACAAAATTGTAATAAAAAGTTTTTGCGCTAGTTATTTATTTTTCTCAGTCAATTGCAAATTGCCTTTTGTTTATTGGGCATTAAAGTGGTTCCCCCTTTTCTTTTAATATTTTTTTAAGCTCATCTAAACAACAGCCACTATACACCAAATAACAGTCAAGGGTGCAAGCCAATCTATATATTGTATGATTATGACGTTTTCTTGAATGTTTGTTTAATTTTTCCATTATTTTTAAGAATTTTTTCTTTTTAGTTTTTTTTTGTTTTTGCCATAAAACATATTTTAAGATTACGTTATGTTCAGTTATTTTATGATATTTTTTTTTTTTGTATAAAAATATTCTAGGTATACAATATATATATAAATATCCTTATTATATAATAAACAAAAACAAAAAGCTAACAAATAACTGTAAGAAAATCTTTTATAAGAACTTTGAAACATTTTATGTATATATATATTTCTATACTAATTATATATGTATATGTATGTATATACAAATAGTGCTTCTATATAATAATCATCTTTCATTTGTAATACTATGTAGTTACTTTCTTTTCCTGTTCTAAAAATTTGTTTACAATAAATATATTACAAACAATTTATTTTCACTGCTTTATATTTATTTATTTATTTATTTTTTTTCTTTTTTTTTTTTTACAGGTAAGCTTCAATGAAAATGAATGAAAGATAATATCCAGACAGGATATATGAAACAAAAAAAAAACAAAAACAAAAATAAATATAAAAACTTACCACCATACAAAAGAAATGAACATGAATTGTATGTATTCTATTAATTTTATTTTACATACTTAATTTTATGTGTGTTAAGGTTACCAACTTTCAAAATTTAAAACAAAAAAAAAGTATGTTATATGTACTTTATTAATTTATAATTTATAATTATTTAATTTATTTTAATAATTATAACTAAAGTTTTGTAATTTATTTTTTTTGAAAAAGATATAAAAAGAGCAGTACTTCGAAATTAAAAAAAGCTTTTAAATGAACAAAATAACATTTTGACCAAAATTTGTTTTAAACGGGGGTGCCATATAATTATTCCAAATTTTTATTATCATTTTATTATTATATATACCATATAATCTAATTTTTGTAATATATCTGCAAATTCTGTATTTATGAAATCTTAGTAAAGTCGATTGGAGACAGAAACCATATTTGATTTTGACATTTACTCTTTTGAAGTTTATTAATTATTTATTTAAATAAAAAAACCTTCTTACAACAGACTAATTAAAAGTCAAGACAATAATTATTCATTATTCGAGTCCTTTATTCGGTACATTGGTGCTGACCACACTATATCAACAATACAAGTCATCCATTTTAATGTGTTTCATCCTGTTTGCATAAAATACAATTCATTTGTACTGTTTTTTTTTTATAAATGAATAATGGCACCTCTAATAATTGTAAAAATTTATTATTTATACATGGTATATAAATAAGCATTTACCTAAAGGAAATAGTTTTAAGTAAAAGAAAAAGGTATTTTTCGTCAATATTATTTAACAAAAAACTTTTTTTTTTTTTTTACAGTTATAAGAGTTGTAGAAATTTTCAAACAATATTATACTGTGTAATAGAGTTAATTTATCAAAAAAAAAAAAAAAAAAGTAATAACAAAATAAAAACAAAAAAATAAAAAAACTATTAAACAAGAGGAAAAAAAATTTAACTATATATTATTATACATACAAACACAAATTAAAATTTTCATATAAGAAAATAGAAGGTGAATATTTAATGAAATGGGAAACCTACTTTTTTGTTTTGTTGATAAGGCAATGACGATAAAACTGGAAGGAAAAGAGGGTGATAAAACAGTTTTGTACCTTAAAAAAAATTATTATTATTATTTTAAAAAGAAAATATAGGAAATATTAACATTTAAAGGGCTTTTTTTTTTTTATATTCGTTAAGTAATTTTATAGTAATAAAAAAATACTTTAAAAAACAAAAAAATAAAACAACAAACAATGAAGGTGGTGAAAAACAATGGGTGGTGAGAAAACCCTTAAATGATAATGATGTAGAGAAATAGAATAAAGAATAGAAATAGGAATAGGAATAGAATAAAAATTATAATATGAGTAATTTATTTTGTAGGGTGATAAATTTTCTTATCATAGACAGAGAAAATTTTTATTTAAACGTTTTTTATTTTTATTATTTTTTTTGTTTTTTTTTTTTTACTTTTTTGTTGAAGTACTACAAAACCATCGTCGTTATTTAGTACCTTAATTATTTGTAATTAAAAAAGAGGTCGTATTACATTATCATATATAATATATGTATGTATATATATATATCTATATATGGATAAATATATAAGGACATGCATATATCATTTAACATAACAAATTAAGGATTTCGATCAATCTCAGATTGAAAAGGAATTGAAAAGGTGGGGGAGATGTATAAAAAGTAGAAATAGGGCCCATCATGATATTGATACAATAATGTTTTTTTGTTTTTTTTGAATGTACTTTTATTTAATATTTGTGAGTATTTTTGTGTTCTACATTTTTTTTTTTCGAGTTAAGTAAAAGGATAGGAGAGTAAAGGAGAGAAGTTAAAATAAAATTTAGAATATGTTATGTTTTAAATGTGATTTTTTTTTTTTATTGTTATTGTGTTGTTGTTCATTTGATGTAATATGTATGTATGACCATATATTAAAAACAAAAAATACAATGATTTCGTGTTTAAATTACAGATAACAAAATTCTTTTCTATCATTTTTGAAGTTTTTTTTTTTTGTTGTATTCTTAGAAAAATATACTCGTAAACATGAAAAATAGATGTAAATAAAAAAAATGTTGACGGAAATAAATTACAAAGAAATTACAGACATTCAAATATTTAACATAAAAGAAAAAAAAAAAAACAAAAAAATTTGAAATAATTATTATAATTTTATTCAATGATTTAGTTGAAAACTTAATGGTGAATGATGAATATTAAATGAGATATAGTTTTAGAAAATTGATTTGTTTTGATTAGAAAAATTCTACAAATTATATAAAAATAAATAAAATCATTGATTTTAAATGAAAATAATTAAGTATTTAATTTGGGTTATGTAATAAGAAGTTTAATTTTGTTGATAGAAAATTTTTATTTGTTCAAAAATATATGAATTAAAATTTTTGAACTTAATAAAAGTAATAATGTAATAAACTATGAAAAAAAGCAAAGATATAAAATAAAAAGAAGACAGAATGCAAATCTAAACGTTTTCAAACGCATACATTTGCAAAAAGATAATTAAAACAGTTTAACTAAAACAAACTTGCACCAAAACTTTGTAAGTTTTCTTATAAAAAAATTTTCTTAGAAAGAAAAAATTATGAAAAATCAAGAGATACTTTCATTAATTTTAAACAAGCATCAATTTTTATGTCTTACAATTTTTTTTTTTAGTGGATTTCTCTGGCACTTAAATGTGAAAAGGAAATTACACAGCCTTTCATTTTTAGGCGTGGCTGTAAATGTCGTAAGGGGGAATAACTCTTACGACGTGTGTGGGATTCGAACCCTTTACTCCTTCTGTGTTTACAGAGTATTTTATACGCTCTTATTCACTAGGCCACCGAAACCCCTCTTACTATTGATAACTTAACAAAGTTACAATGGTCTAAAGAATAACAAATTTTTAATTTTTGACCCGTATTAATTGCTGTAAAGAAATGATGGTACAAAATATTTTTCTATGCCAATTCTAAAACGTTTTGGAAATATGAAGGAAGGAAAATCTTGCAAAATTATGTTTTCACATAACGGTGAATTTAAATATTAAATTGCCATGCACTTGTTGTTTGCCGATTTTAGATTGAAAAAATGTTAAACAGAAGCTGGTTTTTTTAAACTTTGGAGGACTATGGTACCGTAATGAGTCTGACTATATAAAATTAAGTTGTTTAAGAGATGTATCGATAATTAAAATTTCATTGTTCTATCTTAAACGGTGTAGAGAAGTTTTGTAAACAGGCAGATGGACAGTTTGGGCGGACGAACCGATAACGTTAATAAAGTTATTAAAATTTTTTTTGAAAAATCTGTTCAAAACGAATTCTAATTAGAAAATTAATATTTTGTCAGAAAAATTATGGATTTTTTTGTTTAGAAAACAATATTTTCAAAATATAAAAACGAAACTGCAAAACTCCTATAATAAAATTTTCCTTCTGAAAATGAATTTTGAGTACATTGAGTGATAAGTATCTTGTCCGTAATATTTTCATTTCAGCATTTTGAATATTGAAAGAATATTCTTAAAATTTAACAAAATTCAAATATTAAACATAATTATCAACGTTTGATATCAATATTTGATTTAAAATCTAAAATATCTTAAAATTAAAAAAAAAAAACAAAACATTTAATTTAAAAAAAAAATTATAATTGGATTTAAAAATTAATAAAAAGAATAAAAATTTAATAAGTATGCCATTTAGTATCCATAAATTTATTCTTTAGTTTTAGTACTTAATTATTAAAAAAGTTTGTTTTCCATATTTTCAATAAAAAAAAAAAAGAAAATAAATTCCATTTTTTTTTTTTTTTATAAAATTAATCCTAAAAATAAACCAACAAAACTGTTTTTAAACTGTATTCAGATTCAATCAATTAATTATTGAGAACTTTTACTCAATAAATTAATCAAGTAGAAAAACAGATTTAATTCATGTGATTTACTTCATTAACTCCTATAGAAAAAAAAAACTCAGTAAGTTTTCATAAAAAACATAAAAAATAAATATATGTATGTAGTAGTTTTTTTTTTTATTATTATAATTTTTTTTCAATAATTTTGTAACATTTTTTTTTTTTATTTTACAATCAGAGTTCTTAAAACTGGTGTATATATAAATATCCTTCCAATATATATAATCCGACTTTAGGAAAAATATTAATTTTGTTTTTCTTTCGTTTTATTCATTTGTGATTTTTCGTTTTAATTTGTTTTTTTGTTTTCATGTTTATTTTTCTTTGCTAATTTTTATAATGCTTCTAATATTTATTCAATATTTTTTTTTTTTTTCGAACAAAATTATTTATTTTTTTTTTTTTTTGTATGTTTTGTAACAGGATTTTCCAATTTTCAGCCAATTGAACTCCTTTCATATTATTCAATATTTTGTAATATTCTTTTTTTTTTGTTTTTGTTTTGTATGTGTAAGTAAAGTATATGTTGTGTGTATGTGAATATACATATATAATTAGATAATAAGAAAAAAATTAAGAAGGACTTCCGAACAAATTGCATTGTTTTAGCTTTTTTTTTTTATTCTCTAACAAACAACCACTGCTATGAATAAATATTCGGCTATAGCAAATAAAATGAATTTCTCTAATAATAACAGTGAAGTAGGTGTGAAGTTAGTCAGAATTAGACGGACTGCTATATTACCCATGACAACAATTGCCAGGTACAGCGTAGATTCGATTAGCTATATAATCTAATTTTTAGATTTATAAAATGATTGGTAATAAGATGAATGTAAAAATGTACAAATCAATAGAGGTGGCAGAAAAGTTAAAACTGGCCCTTATGAACCCTTATGAATTATAAAAAAAAAAAAAATAAGAAAGTAGGATATCTTTAAAAAATATTAAGAAATCTCAAAGTTCTCTTTGATACTCTGAACACATGTAAGATTCATCATAAATTCTCCTTTAATTTTTCTTCGGCCAATTTGTCATTGAGAAACTATCAAGAACTCATAATAGATGTTGTTTAATTGTTAAGTTTCGAACGGCCAACGCTATTTTTAAAGTTGATTTATGATTTACAACGTAAGCAGTTCTTTTACTACTTTTAATTACTTTAACAACTCTTATTTCGGATACTATATACTTGTTTTATACGATTATTCAGAACAAAAAAAAAAACATGGAAGGATACTAATATTACAAGTACTATCTACTTTTACATACATTTTCTGATTTTCCGATTCTATAGATATATCTATATATAGAAAAGTAAAAAAAAAAAAATTTATCCACATATGGTAAAAGACAAAAACAAAATTAAGTAATCTAACTAGTTAGTGTACTTATCATATAATCCTTCTTCCAATTATTTCACTTTTATTTTAAGCTATTATAAAAACGTCATTAATTTTATTTCAATGCAGGTGACTTCTGGATTTATGGATGTTCTTTCTATGTATATATATATATATTTTTTTTTTTTTTTGAAAAGGATATTTTTTGCTGCTCAGTCTCTCTGAATTTGCTAGATGTATTTTCTATTTAATTTTTGATTAAAGTCCATTTTGTTCTGCCAGAGAAAAAAAAAATAATAAAAAGTACTTAAAAACTTTTTTAAACATTAATGTAAGAGAGAAAGAGAGTTATAATAGGGATTTGAGGTGAAAAAAAAAAACATTAATCTTTCTATGCAATTTTGAGCACTTAACTTTTATCGATGTATGGAGATGCGCATATCAATTTTAATCAGGTGTTTGTGTATAAAAGTTCAATAAAACTTTTAACATCATCTCTATGTGTTTTAATTTTTGTATTATAAAATTTTCAAAGTGATGTTTTTTTTTTTTTCTTCATTTAATGTAAACTTGTTTTTTATTCGAATTGAAACTTGTTCAGTATATAAAGTGTAAAAAATTGTATGTGTTTTAAAGGTTGTATTTCAAATTAAAATAAAAATTTATTAGAAAAGTATACAAGTGAAAGAAAGTAAAGGATTTATTAAAAATTTATTCTTAAAAATCTGAATTAGTTCTTGAAACAATTTAAAATTTTGTTGAAAGATTATTAGATTATAGAAGGAATGGTGTTTATAGAATTGTATTTTGACTAACTCTTTTAAATCAAAATCAAGAGTGAGAATGTTATTAGGTGGAACTTGTATTGGAAAGTGTTCCGACCAAAAATATAGAATAAGTATGACATACAATTAAATTAGGAGTCATCTTAGTCAAAAGTGAATTATTCATATTTATTTTTTATTTATTTATTTATATTAATATTACAAATCATATAGGACAATGTAGTATTACTAAACCATAGGTTAATAAAGGCATTATAGGATGAGTACTATTATAATAATATTATTAGTTTTCTTTATTGTTTTAAGGGAGGTTCGAATCTTTCAAACATATCAAGACTAGCACTTTGATAGTGTTAAAGTTTTACTAACTAAACTGAACCACCCCCTTTTACATAATATAATGGGATACAATCCTAAACAGCCTACTTAGTATATTGTTTAAAGAGGTTAGGATAGGATAACAATGCAGAAACTTTGATTTGGTGGGTGCGACTTGAGAGAACAATGAATCCGCTCTTGATATTATTATTTTGCTAATAGCGAAGCAAAAACAAAAGTTACAATATACAGTAGTATATGACAGTTTGCTGCATCAGGTAAATGCGCTGCACTGAATACAGTTCTAGTGCAGCAGCAGCTATTGTTATTAGTATTGATAATATTTATATTATTATTATTTTACAATATGCGTTATAACAATATAAAATTACTAACTTATTTTTATATTATCTGACAGGAGAGTGAATCCAAAACTGTGTAATTCAATGGCTAGTAACGCCATCAGTAATATTTTTTTTATATTATATATTTATACTAGCAAGGGCTATGTTTAAAACATAATTATAAACAATTTTGGTATCTTTGTATAGAATTTGATCCCGGACTCTCTCGGTTAATAGACGACGTGCTTAATCACTCGGCTACCGAAGATCCTTTTGTTTTTTTTTTAATTGCCGCTTTATTATATCCATCAATATTATACAATTATTCTTAAATACACCCAAAATAGTATTAGTTAAGACCCTTTTTATGTAATAAATGTCCAGTATTACAATAAATTATTATGAGTTTACATACTATAGACTATTTTCTTTTAAGTGTGGAATATCCAATTTGCAGGACAATTTTTTTTTATTTATATCCTTTTTTTTTTTTTTGAATGATAACGCAGTTTTCGGTTGGTATCTACTTTTGAAGATATTATAAAACAATTCAATGAAACAAAAAGAAAATAAATTTTTTAAATATATTTTAATAATTATTTGAATGCAAAAGTAATATGTATTTTATATTATAATAGTATAGGTATATCATAATAAAACTTATGTAAATTATAATGCTCTAAAAAAAAAAAAAATTTTAATTTAAAGTTTTAAAACATAATACCTATAAAATGAAAATATTGTTTACAATGAAAATAAATGAAAAGAAAAATTTATTATTCTATTGAATTAATTTTTATGATTAATAAATCTTAAGAGATTTCAATTAATTTATTTCTATTAAAATTGAAATATATAATAAAAAAACTGATTTTTTACCCTATAATTATAGATATTAAGATATTTTTTTTTTTTTTAAATTTTATTTTAATTGCTCTAATTTTACACAATATTTTCTTATACACTTCAATTAATTCAAAGAATATAAATTCAGATTATAATATTTTTCAATATTTTATTTAAGATTGCATAAAATATGGTAAAAGAAATTTATTTTGCATTCTATATAAGGGGTTTATATTCAATTTTACAATAAATTCAAATTGAGAATGAAAAAAAACAAAAAAAAAAAACAGAAAAAATGAAGAAAAATTAGAAATAATACTCATAAGATAATCATTTCATTTGTACCATAGAGAATTATTTAAATTTATTTTTTTTTTTTTTTTTTTTTTTTGAGTAGATCTTAACTCTAAATTATTAAAATATCCCAAATCAAAATTAGCACATTTTTCTAGTAAAATGGCAAAAAAAAAAAGAAAAAAAGAAAAAATATAAATAAAAAGGATATGAACATGAAATTATTTTATTTAAATTTACAAAACCCTCTTTTATCATTAAATTATTACAATTATAGGACTACTGAGATTTTTCTTTTGTTTTTAATATGAGTTTACATACACAGAAATATTTAAAGTATATAATAATATATTCCTTGGTTTATTAATCCTTCTAAATTATAATAAATGGTTTTACATTATTATAAAATATATTTTACAATGGTGCAAAATGCAGTTGTAATATACTTGAATGACTTATTAAATTATTAAAAGTTCTTATTTTGATATTTAAATTTAACTATTTAAAGTAAAATTTCATGTTTCTTGTAATTTTTAAAATTCTGGATCTTATTTCAATTTGATTTCTTGTTGATTGTATTAATATTCACATCTGAAATAATCTCATGTAGCTATACTTAATAAAGAAATATTTTTAATTCGTAATTTCGAAAAATATCTTAAATTTATACTTTAGCGATTATAGTTCTTTTAAAATTTCTAATATACTTTATCTTAAATTGATATAAATGCACAAAAGTTAAGCTTAAGATGAATATTTTTAGAAACTATTCACGTGGACAAATATCTTAAGTAACTTAAACCACAATAATGTAAACAATCCCAACTTAATGCAAATCCTTTAAACATTTTTAACTTAACACTCATCATTGGGTGGGCGTCAAGTGCTCATTTCTACACAGTGAGAATTCCTAGGTGGTTTTAAACTGGATATGGAAATTCATTTGTTATGATAACTGCTAAAATATGAAACATGCTTCCATCTAACATGTTCCTCTCTGATAAAACTGATGTATTATACAATTTGCAACATTTCAAAAAGAACATGTTCAGTTTCGTCTTCAATTTACCTACCAACTCTTCTCTATATTCCTATTTTTCTCCAACACTTTCTGAAATCTACAATATTTTTATATACAGGAATCCTTTCCTAGATTTAAAATGCATTGTAAAAAATTTATTAATTATATAACAGTTATATAACAAAATCAAAATAATAGAGAATTGTACTTAAGATGAATTATCATTATTCATAAAATTCGTTCCAGAAAAGATAGAAGAACCGGATCCATATAGAAAAAAAGCATAATGACTAAAAACCTCAGTACTGTTTTCCGTTGACTAAAATGCATACAAGCTATTTCGAAACCATTTCGAAAAAGTTGAGTCAATTTGAAAATAAATATTCAATTTTAAACGTACCGTAATTCCAATTGACACCTCTGTTATTTATATGCAATATATCAAAATATTATTAAATCTACGTATTAACTTGTATATTATATGAACATATATGTGTATATATATATATATATTATGTATATAATTTATTTATGCATATATGTAAAGTATTTTCAATATAATTTGTTGGTACATATATTCGTATGCGTTATATTCGTATAACACATATAATTAAAATACTTCATTATTGTCTGTATGTCCAGTGGGATATTCTGTATTGTATTGTATGATTATAGTGTTATCATTATCAAATATTATGATATACTAATGATAATGATGATTACAATTATTTTCAACATTAACTTTTTATCATCAGAATTATCAATTTTCATCATTGATAACATTTTAAATTGAAGTAGATATATACATATACATATATAAAAAAACACAAAAAACAAAAAAACAATGTGGGGTAAGTAGGTAAAAGAGCCTGGTAAAAGTAAGCAATACAAAAAAAAAAAAAAAAATTAAAAACTGAGAGGAAGATTGAATCTGCATTGAGGAGTTTTCTTGTTTAAAAATTATGTACATCTGCAGTTAACAACCGCACCAATTTCACTATACTAAAAATTTTTAAAACTATTTACTACTAGATATATCCTTGCAATTTTCCATACATATACAATATATACATAAACAATATTTATAAATATTATATATACATAATATATATATATATAAATATTTTGTATATGAAAAGAATGGACAGTTAATAGATGTTTTAAAAATATAATAATATGTATATTGTATGTATATAGGTATTATAATGATATTCTGTGCCAGAGCAAAAAAAAAAATTTTTTTTTTTGTTGTGGTGCAATAAGGACAAAGCAGGACAATATTATAACAGTAGTTACTATAAAAATTAAATAAAAAAACAAAAAAAAAATTAATTTTTATATTTTTTTTTATCTTTCTGATGTACTGGATTTTATCATATAATATTTAACCTATTTTTTATTTTTTTTTTTATTTTTGTACTATGCTCCCCTTATGTCGTCTTCATTCGTTTACTCTGCTCTATTATTTTCTTCTCGGTTTTATATTTTATTTCTGTTTGAGTTAAATATTTAAATTTTCCATTTTCCCTAAGTTTTTCGCTTTTTAACATTCATTTTTTCTTTTTTACATTTAAAAATGTATATAAATTTACAATGTATATATATATGTATTTATATATACATAAATATAAATGTACAAAGTAAAATAATGCATAATAATATTTACCATATATAAAATATAAAAATGTTAGTAAATTTGTATGTAATTTTGCATTGTAGAAAATGGGCAAGGATATATGAAAGAAAAACAAAAAAAAAAATACGATTGATTCAAAATGTTAAATAGTTTTTTTTTTTATATTTTTTATACCTACATATATGTATGTTTGTATGATTATATTATTATAGGATAAAAATGCAAGGATATATAAGTTAATAAAAAAAAAAAAAAAATTATAACGGTGTACAAAATAAAAAAAAAAGTATCATTATTTTATATTCTATTATGGTTTAAAAAAAAAAAAAAAATTTTTTTTAAAACTCATGAGATTTTTGCTGTCTGAAGCAAAAGTTAACCTTAAGTTTTTTTTTTGTGTGTATGTATATGGTGTTTTTTTTGTTTTTGCTATCTTTTTAAAACTCATTTAATTTTTTTTTTTTTATTTATTTTTTATATTTTTTTAGATTTTGTTTTTTAAGTTTTTTTTCATTTTTTTTTTTTTTTTGGAATATTTTCTTATAAAAGAGTGCAAGGTAAGATGTTAAACGAAAAGAGCTATATGTGAATTATTTTAACTTTTATTTCAAAAAGGAAAAATTTCCGTTATTTTTTCCATACATATTATTTACTTACTTGAAAATACTATGTACATATATACAAACTTATATATCGAGTAAGTGGATGAAATGTAAATATATTCTTATACATTTGTACAAACATATATTTAATGTCCTTTCATTTTTATATGATTTAAAGTATTGTTAAGAATATTCTTATTTTTCGCTGAATAAGGACCTTAATAAGGTCCTTTATATTATAATAACACTGTATACAATATAAATTTATTATTTATATGTATATTTTATGTATACAATATATATATATATATATATATATATATACACATATATTTCAGTATATATTGTTGCATATTATTTTATATAATGAATGTTAGTATATGTACTTTTATTATATTTGAAGTAATTTTCACCTTTAGAATATATTTTTTTTTCTTTATTTTTTTGTAATTGTAAGAAGGATGCGATTTTTTTTGTTGATGATTTGTTTTTTTTTTTATAAATCTGTCTATTTATTAAAATTTGTCCGTCTGAAATTATTTATATGAAAATAAGTTTTATAAATTGATTGCATATTTTAAGTGTAAAAAGATTTATTTTAAATTTTATTGAAAAACAAGGTGTCCCAAAAATTTATAATTTTATTTGTTTTTTTTTTATAATAATTTTTAGTAGATGTTGTATTAATAAAAATGTCTTTTGAAAAAATTTAAGTTTAATTTAATTCAAAAGAATATTTTCTTTATAATGTTTGAAAAATACAAATAAATTTTGAAGAAAAATAAGCGACTTTCACAATTTAATCAGTTCCGCCACTTTTTGAAAGTCTTTTTGTTTTTTTTTTTTTTTAATACTATTTTTACTGTCATAATCGAGCCAGTGGTGTAGTGTCTAAAACACCAGGCTTTCAATCGAAATATCTCAGAATTAAATATAGGTGGGCCAAAAGGCTACAAAAATATAATATAGATTTTTCTTGTAATGTTAATAATTAATATTATATAAAAAATAAATAAATAATAATTCTTGTATTCGATAATAGATGTCGCAGAAAGAAAAAAAAAATATTTGCTTTTCATAGTCGTAAGATTCCATAAAATAGCTATAGCCGAGGAATCAACGACTTAGTTAAATTAGTGATTTGAGAAATTAACGCTAAGTATAATATGAATAGCGAATCAAAGTTCTAACGGTTTGTTACCGGTAAAGAGCAACCAAAAAGTTGTTTGTTATACATATATTATAACTTGAGTTTCTTTAATTATTATTTTAAAAGCTATTGTACAAGATTATGAAATACCTTTTTAAACTACTTGTATGCCATCTGTTTTTCGGTACTGAACTATTGTTATTTATTTGTTTATTTTGCTTTATATTGAATTTTTTTTATATATGATTTATATTTGTTTACTGTTATGAAATACAAATGCAAATATGAAATGCAAATTGACTACAGAACAATGTTTTAAACTTAAAACTTATTTATATGTTTTGGCATTTAGTTCTGTTAGAATTTGACCAATATATAATCCAATTATGGTTCAGTATACAAATTTTGTAAGATTGAGAAGTGTTTATGTTGTTGGGCGTTTTAGTTAATAAAGAAATTGACAATTTTTTTAACTAAAGAACTAAAAAAAATTTTTTTATTTTTATAACGGTAAAAAGTTTATATTTTGTACTTTCATATTTATCCTGTTTTAAAACTAAAGTTTTATGTATTATGTATAATTTTGTTTTGTGTATTCTTAGATATTTTTTATTTTTTTTTTTATATTTTGACACTAAGGTGACATTTGTAACATATTTTTAATTTTTAACAAAAGATACTTATGATTTTTTATTTTTTTTTTTTGTTAACAGTATTGTTTATTTTTTCTTTAGTTATTTATTTTCTTTATCACTTTGTTTTATTTTTTTTTTGTGTAATATAAAATCCTTTTGTATTTTATTTGACTTGTTGAATTGAAGATGTAAAAGAAAAAGAAGAGATTTTTGAATGAAGGTAAAAAAGTACCTTTTTTCTAATTTATAAATACATAAATTTGTATATTTGTATGTATGTACGAAGATATTTTTTTTTTTTTTTTTGATAAAGTATGTTTTGTTATTATGCACCAATTATGTTCAATGTATGCTCTAAAGTCTAAAGTGTGTTCTGTATATTTGCTTTTTTCTTTTATTATTAATAAATAATACAAAATTTTGTATGTATGTGCAGATGTGAAAATGGGGAATGATATCTTTAATGACCTATTTTATGAAAGAGAAAGTATAATAAAAAACAAAAACGAAAAAAATTGGATTTTTAGTGAGGGTGGAGAATTTATTGTCAATATTTTCATTTGTAAGTGACTTACAGTCCCATTTATCCATCCATCCATCTATCCTTCTATTCACTCATCCTTGATTTTCTATGTGCATTAGAAAAATAATAAGCAAAACAAAATAAAAAAAAAAAATTTAACAAAACAATGATTTGCGTTATTTGCATATAAGAAGAAAATTTTTGGAATAATGCACAGAATCTGTTTCTATTGTGTTGCCATAATAATGTTTTTGCTTTCGAAATGTATGATAAAAATGTTTATAGTAATAAGGTCATGTAATTCTTTAATTGGGATACAAATGAAAAATAGAAAAAAATAGAAAATTTGAAAATTAGTTATTAGAATAGTGTATAGTTTTTTGAAAAAGGATCAAATTATTGTACTTTGAAGAATAATAATAATTGAAAGTTCAATGTTTTTTTTTTTTTTAATATCTTCATTTAAAGCATTTTAATATCCTTAGTTTTGGGTATCAGTTTCAATGTGAATTGACATTTATCGAGTCAAGAGAGTCGACATTTATAATTACATCAGTTCTATTCTTCTTTCGGTAATATATGCAGTTATTTACTGAACCTTGAAAATTTGATCATTTTATGTCCTATTTATGGTTATAATTGTTGTAAAATTCTCATTATACTAAACGTCATTCGTTTTTTTTTTGTGTAAATTAAGAGATTGTATTCAATATTTTTAATAAATGTGTAATTTTGTTAAATAATGATTAGAAAAGTTGTTTTGTTATTTAAAATAAGGATATGCAAAAGATCCTTGCAAGTATTTTGAAAGTAATAATTTAATTGAGCAATTAATTGTTTTAAATTGTTTAGGTTTTGTAGAGATCGAAAATTAAATTAAGAAAAGAAAAGAAGTTTTAAGAGCTGATACTAAAAAAAGACAACATTAAACGATTAGATTAAACATTAAAAAGCTGCTTCTAAATATTTATATAAATAATTGAAGTATTGGCCGAAAATAACTGACCAAATTTTCAATAAGTTAAATCTTTCTGTTGTGTATTGAATTTTTTTCTTTTTTGGACCCTACCCTATCATTTTTTGTATTTTTCATCTAATGTGGTATACCCTGTACCCAAATTAAAATATCTTAAATTCTTTTTTCTATTTTTACTGTTGTAGTTCTAAGAAACAAGGAAGGAAAAAAAAAAAAACAATACAAAGTTATCACCTAAAAGCAAAAAAACAAAAACTAAACTTTTGTAATACATGTTATGTCCTAAATCTTTAATAACAAATAAAATAAAAAAAAAAATAATAACCTAAATATTTATTTATGTGCTATGTATGTAATATGTGAAACTTTTGTATCTGGATTCTAGGACATCTAAAAGTAAAACAAAAAACCATAACAATAATAAGAAAAAGTTGAAACAAAACTCATTTAATTTTCAAAGTCCAATCAAAAAACAAAAAAGAAAAACAAAAAAACTAAAATTAAAATCGAAAAGAGAGGACTATATGGAGGCATCTCCATTTTGTTTTTTTTTTTTTTAATAAATATTTAAAAATCTCTTACAACTTTAATATTCAGTTGTTAATTACTTTTATGCTACAACCAAAAAAAATAAAATGTTAAAAAAAAAAACAAGAAAAAAGTAACAGAACAGAATCTTTTTAGCTCTTATATGTACCGTTATTATTTTACTTAACCAGCACAGCAAAACAAAAACAAAAAAAAAAACAGACGCTTCATATACCAATTTTAGGAATTCAGGCATAAAAAGGAGTACCAAAAAAAAAAAAAAATTAATGGGTTAAAATACAATAGAGAGAATGAAACAAAAAAAAAAACCAAATTAGAATGAAAATGAGAAAAAAATAACAACAACAATAATAATGATAAAAAAAAAAAAATTTCAAAATGGAGAAAAAAAGAAGAATTTTATATCCTTGAAACATTGAAAACGCATTAACATAAATATGAATTTAAATTTTAATAAATGATGTGTATAAAAAAATAACAACAAAAACAACAGAACAACTAAAAAAAGAAAAAATTACAGCAATAACAAAACAAAAAAAAAAAAAGTAAAATTATGAAAAATAAAATAAAGGGTTTTTTGTTGTTGTTGTTGTTGCTGGATTGGTACGAGCTTTTCTTTTGTCTTTTCTCTTTGTATCTTTTTATACTTTTCTCTTGTTATTATTTTATAACTTTTACTAATAAAATTAAAGCAATATAATATAAAACAAAACAATACACGTACCATATATTGTATAAAATTATATATCTATAGTCATGATGATGGTGATGATGATGATGTTATGTCACATACTTACGCACATATGTAAAATTTAAAAATATACATAAATACAATTAGACATGAAAACTAAACTAACTGAAGAATGTACGCATTTATGGTATTGCACCCAAGGGTGCAAAAAATATTTTCTTTTTTTTTTTTTGATTTCGTTTTGTGTTTTTTTTTATTTTATTTTTGTTTTTATATATATTACACTTTTGCGTCTCATATAACATATATTATGTACATACATATATATATCTAGTATATACACATTATGTCACAAGGTATTTTGTTTCTAATGTCATTTTTGATATGTATGTACCTACATAATGTTATTATGTATACGTACGTACATATATGCTAATACTTATTTGTACAAATTTTTGCTAAATGTTACATTTTTACCTTTGATATATATATATATATATACATATGTACTTATACATAATATATTAAACGCATGTTTCAATAACGTAAAAAAACACGTAAAAAATATATTTTAATATGATGCAGATACACTTAGTGACGTAATATTAAATATACTTATACAATATTGATACAAGAATATAAAAAAATTTAGTTTAAGTTTTTTCCGGGTTTGTTTTTATTTTCATTGGCTAGATGTTAATTGAGTTTTATATTCCTATATATTTAAAAGCTACATATATACTCCCTTTGGTGCTTTTTCTGTGTCTTTTATTGCGTCGTATCAGTTTATTTTCTGTTTTAATTTTAATTCTTGTTTAAAGTTTTTTGTTTATTAAATATAAATTATCTGTTTTTTTGTATTTTTGAGACACAGAATCAAGATCGCAATTTTTTGACTGCAAATCAAAATTAAAATAAATTTCGTCATTTATAAAATAAATCAAAATTGAAAATCGAAAATTAAAAATTTTAATTAATTGCTCCGAATTTGGTGGCTGCAATTTAATAGTAGTTAATATTTTTTTGCTTTAGGTTTGTCTAAGCACTTCAAGAAATAAAAATCACTTATGATGTATGTTGTATGTACATATTAACATGTGGAATAAAGAGCCTGTACACTAATTAATTACAAATTAAATGCTGAAGTTGTACCTACAGCTATTCGACCTCGCTGCGCAAAGCTAATCAAATTTTTATAGAAGTTCTTACAGCAAAACTTGATAATCTTTCAGAAAATTTCAGATGTCTAGTCTTATTAGACTTTATATTTCCAAGGTATGGAAATATAAATTCCATAATTGTATGACAACTATACTTGAGATTGTTGAGATTGTTGACATAAAAGTTAATATTTACAGATACATATAGATATCATAAATATATAGATGATAATTTATTCTCATATAAAAAATTAAGTCTATTACACAGCTACACGAATTCGTCAGTTGAACTTGTTCAATTTCAATCATAAATCTGGCATACACATAGAACTTGATCGTGAACAAGGATACTTATACTTTTTTAAGTATATCTCGTCTCTTTTACATTGTCACAAACGTAATGGTAAATGTATTATATCCTTAGAACTTTCTTTGTACTGGTGTAATAATATATGGTAACTTGGAATTCATTTTTTTTATATTCTGCGCTCATTTAACCCTATTTTTGTAGTTATTATTCATTTTTACGATATATTTCTATTACTTTTTATTAAATAAATGAGACTAATAACAGTCTATTTGCAAAATACATACCTACATATATTATAAGAAAATATTTTGTCAAAAGAATAATTACCGTTTCATTAGCAACAACCGGATTTCAATTGAAAACCAAACCTTTTATGTAAATTTTTTTATTGCAGATTCCTTTTGTGTGGCGTATGATTTGAATCCTAAATATAACCGATTACTTTGGTGGGAGAAAATGTGGAGTTAAAGTTTTAGTGCTGCTAAATTTCAACACATTTTTAATGTTGTTAGTTAGTTGAAAAAATTTTCTTTTTTTATTTTGTGAACTTTAAAGTTTTTTTCTTTTTTTTTTAAACACCTTAAAAAATTATTGAATTACAGTTATTTTTAATGTTAGTATCTAATCCTTTTTTCGTTATGTTTTCGATGAGAATATTTTCTAAATTTTCTGCATAAAAAATAATTTTTTTAATAATTTTTTGTTTTTTTTTTTTGTAATTCAAATTCTTTTTTTTATTATCTTTTAAATTTTTGTTTATTTTTTTTATCTCTTTTTTTTTTATGACTTCATTTTATATTTTTAAAATAACATTATTTTGCAAAACAAAATGGATATCTTTTTGATTTGAGTAGCAATAAAATTGTAAATCTCAAATGGACTTTTTGGAATACTATAATTTTCAGTTTATTATTTTTTTTTTTCAATAAAAAAAAGTTAAATGTTTTATGTTAGTTTTTTTAAAAAGATTTATACTAAACTATTACAATATTTGGTTTTATTAAGAAAATATTATTTTCAAATTATAAAAAGGAAAGAAAAATTTGGTATATTGTACACAGAGGAAAATAAAGTATTTAAACATTTTGTTAGAATTTAAAAACTTTAATAGGCTTTCGGGCGCGAACAGGTTAATTAACCGGAACGCAATATAACCTATAACAATTACTGAATTCTATAGAATGCTCGTGTGAAATTTCATTGTAATCGGATCGGTGGTTTTTACGTGAATACTAGCAAACAAACAAACAAATAAATTTTCTACTTTGTACTTATATAAGATTTATTGAATAATTAATACAGTAATATAAATCCAAAGTTTTTTAAAAGTGATTTTTTCAAAATTCAAATATTATAAAGAATTCTAAAATTACGATTATAACTAGGTTTGCTATTTTTAGAAATGTAGTAGAAATGAATGATCTTAAGAAAATTCTGAAAAATCATTTAAATTTTAATTTTTTGTTAACGTTTTTGATTAACGCATCAGTAATCACAAGACTCTAGGTCCGTAGTGTTTCTTCAAAGCGTAAGAGATCGGAAGAGAACCTATCAAAGAAGAGAACCTCGGTCAAAGTTGGTTTTAACTTTTCCTAAATTTATTTGGGTGATCCTTATAACGCCACTCTGACGAAAAAAGCTTTAAAGACTACCCAGACTCATGCCAGAGATCCATTCATCTAAATTTTGGGGAAAAAAAATTACCGAGATATTTCCGTCGCTTCCTTGACAGACTAGAAGAGGTGAAAAGAAAGTACTCCACATTCTTTATCGAGTCAATTTCTCTGCAAAACTTACAGTTGAGATCTACATGCATTTCTAATCTTCTATCATGTCAACCGATAAGACAATTACCCGTAATAACACCAATCAATTGTATTATTGCCTGTCTAGAGAGAGAAAGTATGCATTTGGATCTTTTTAAACTCAGATCAGGCCAAAAGGCTCTGGTTGTACTGCAAGTTGCAAGTTGCTAGTCGCCACCGACTGCTGGTCAACTCAAAAAAATTTATTTCTCTTTAACTTTCCTCCTTCCGTTTCCTTTTTTACAATGTTCTTTATAAATCGAATTTGTTAATATCTATTTTTGATTTTTACCTTCAACTTTAGTTTTTAAGATTTTATAAATTAAAAAATTGCCTATTAGTGCTCTTTTTGTTAAAATTAATTTATTTTTAAATGATGACCTTTTTTGACGGTTAATTTAAATGTATAAATGCTGCTACTAATTCTTATTTTAAATAAACTTCTCGGATAGTTTTAATTAATTCCGTTTTTATTCTGAAGAAAACTGCAAATATATTTAATTTTCTTATTTTCCTTTAAAATTAACATAATTTATACGATGATTTTATAACTGATAAAATATTAAAATATATAACTGAACATATTTTACAATAATATTAAATGTAAAATATGTTCTGGATAATAAATTTTTTGTTCAGCTTCGTTTTAAATTCTTAAAATAGATGCTAATGAATAAATTTAATAATTGATTAACAACCTGTAATCAAAGTTGCTACATTTTAATTTAAAAGTATGCTTTAAAGAAAATGAAAACTCTTGAAAAATACCGTTTTCTTTTTATGGTATTGGTAACAATTATCTAATTTAAAATGGTTATATATTTGCGTTCGTTATTAAAGTATATAAGGTAATATAAATTGAAAGCGTTAAATAAAGAAAATTTTTAAAAACAAATCAAGAGCGCACTAAAATTTTTTTTATTATTTTTTTTTATTTTTTTTTGAAGTGCTAATAAACAAAAAGAAAAAAAAAAACGACAAACAAATGAAAAAGAAAAAGTGAGATATATAATATATTAGAATAGAACAGTAAGGAAGAACGGTAGAAATAACACATAAGAAATTATTGAACAAACAACAAATTGCTAATGACTTTTCCACTTTTCTTTCTTTTCTTCTTTTTGGAACTTTGTTGGTTCCTGTTTATTCTTTTTTTTATATTTCTGTTATTTTTTTTTTTTTGACTTTGTTCTTTTCATTTAAACAAGTTTGAAAGCAAAAGAAAAAAAAAAGTGTCATTAACATTGACTTGTTGTATTGCCATATCATTTTGTATTCATTCTAATATATAAAATTATGGCGATTCATTACCAGAATGTTACATTTCCTGTATATCAAGAATTTTTCCTTTCATTAACGATCCACAAAATAAACAAGGAGAACAAAAAAACAAACATGATAAAATTATTGTCGACACGCTGCCAAAAACCTGGAAAATACCTGTCCAGACTGGAGCCAATAAATTTAAAAATTTTTGAAAACAGTGTTTCTTAAATTTTTTTTAAAAATATTTTTTATTATTTTATATTTTAGTACTTTATATACTGGTTGGCTGACTTGATAATATCAAACTCATTAAAATAACCAGATTTTCGAGAAGGAACATTATTAATTTATTATATAATAGTTTTTTTTTTAAATGTATTTGTGGTAATTAATATCGTATTTACAAAGTATTTAATCGTATTTAAATTTTAATGAAAACCAACTCAACCTTTTTAAATCACATCTATCAAATAGACGTCAACTTGTTCGTATCAATTTTACTCTAAGTCAGGCTAAAATATTAGGAGAAGGAAAAGGAAGGGAAAGGTATTCCACAGGATTCTATCTTAGGCCCTGACCTATTTCAAATTTATATTAATGATATATGTCAATTAAACCTAAAAGGTACACTTCAACTATACGCGGATGATGATGTACTAAAATATGCTGAAAAACATAAATGTGACTTAGCAAGTACAATAAATCAGGATCTAGGAATAATTAAAATATTTTTAGAAAAACATCAACTTCTCTAAATGATAAAAAAATCAAAATACATAATACTATTTAATAATAAAAAATTCTAAAATTTTAGCATTTACTATGATAACGTCCTAATCGAAATTGTGAAAACTTTCAATTACATTGGTCTTGTACCTGTTTGCCAGTTAAAGTGGTGTGAACACATAGAATATGTTATATAAAAAATTGTCCCTACATCTTATTCTAAAAAGAATGCAAAACTATTTTTCAGAATGCAACCTTCTTATTTTCAAAAAAGAAATAAACAAATTTTTACTCAATCTAACTTAGTTAGTTACTAAATTAAAAGTTAACAAGTAGAAATTTCGTAATTATATTCTTGTATAGGATAAAATTGTACTGAAGTGAATTATCTCCTTTCCATAACCAATTTCAATTTTGAGGGGCTGTGAGTCCGGCACGCAATTAAGAAGAACTATTAACACACGTAAAAATATATTACTGCAGCTTTAGTTTTTATGTCTTGCTGATGAAAAATGTGTACAGGTGCGTAAGTTACAGGTATGTCTAAAAAATGGAAATTTTCAACTTTTGAGCGCTAATAGCTCTTAAACACGGGGTGGTATAAACATTTTTTCTATGGAATTCTAAAAGTTCTTTCTTGTCTCAAAATTTCAAGTCCCTATCTAAAAGCGTACCGGAGCTATGAAGGTAGAAAAATCAGACAAAATTTGCTTTTCACATAACGGTAAATTTAAATATTAAATTTAAAATAATTTTACAATTTTAATATTGGCTTACAAAGGTAAAATAAATTCTTGTCGAATGGCGTTTTCAGATTGAAAAATTGTTAAACAGGAGATGAGATACACGCATTTAGAAATAGGGCTTTTTCAAAGTTTGAGTGGCTGTAGCTCCGTAATGGAGAGGCTTACATAAAAAGTTGTTCTACAAAATTAATTTTTTTATAAGATCTACCGATGGTTAAAATCTTTTTTCTTTATCTTCAAGGGTGTAGAAGTTTTGTAAACAGACAGAAGAACGAACTGACAGAGTGAAATTAATCCACATTTTTTCAAAATTATTTTGGAAATGTACTAAAAATATGTATATGGAACATTCTTATAATTCAATTATCAGCTTCAATGGAACTCGTAATTAAGGTAATAATTAATCCTTGATGTAAATCTAAAGGACCACTCAGCTTATGCTATGTAGGTCTTAAACAATTTTATTTTAATTTTTTACTAATTAATTAAATGTAATTTTATATTAACAATAAAGAAGGAAAAAAATGTATGGAAAGTTTAAAACATCATAATATTTAATCTGTAAATGACAGACATTTAAAACCATTTTACTCAATGATTTACCAACCAACTTTCATTAAATGATAAATATTCAGTATAGCCATCTTACAAAATTAATATTTTTCCAAAATTTTCTAATTTTCATTAATAATTTTCCATTTTTATAAAAAACCCATGTAAGTATATACATATGTATCATATAATATGTATAATCTATACCTATATTATACATTTTTAAAAAAGACGGTCTTTGATTCCGTTAAATTTTTGTTTTATTTTTCTTTTCGATTAAAAATTTTAAAATATTGGTTGTATGGTAGGAGTAGGAATTTCACAATATAACTGATTATAAAGATTAAAATTTAAGTTTAGTGTTTAGTACAGTGGTAGAGTGTGGGGTTATTAATAGTTCCTTTTTGATTTTGCAAGTTCGATTCAGTTCTGTTTTTTTTTTGTTTTTTTTTTTTATATTTTAAACGAAATAAATTCTTACATATCATAATATCATAATAATATTTAATCTGTATAAAATAGATATTTAAAACCCTTTTACTCAATGATTTATCATCTTAGGCTTCTTATAATATATACATATATAATAGGTATATATTGAGTTTCCAATACTCAATAAATCAAGGGCAACTTCTAAAAGATAATAATAATCGTGTTTTTACAAAAAATATTATTTACAAAGAAATTTTAAATTCATAAAGGCTTTAATTATTGAAAATTGTATTTTTACATTTTAAATGAAATCATAAAGAAACTATACTGTATATATTGTATTGTAATTGCTAATTAAAACACCTCGAATTTCGAGGGGCGGGCGAATACTAGTTTATATTTAACTAGAAAATCCCCTGTGCAATTGCACAATTTCTATAGATTCAAAAACATTTACGGTATCATACGGACTCCCTTAATAAACTACCTAAAAATTTCATTTTTACATCAACACCATTAAAAAAATGTTGAAATCACTTACTTACTTGTAATAGAAAAAAAACATAAAACAAATCTAAACACATAAAATTAAAAATGTTAGGTACAGTTTATTAATTTTTTCTCGCCGTTTTTTCGTGGCGGTAATTTTTGACAGTTTTTTAATCATTGAGAAAAAATGGTCCAAGCTAAAAACACATTCAGGGTAAAAGTTCGTGCCGATATCTCAAAAATTGTTTGAAACACAATATGTATAAAGTGCACAATAAAAACCGGCGAAAAACCAACACCAACACATTTTTTTTTTTTGTTACATTTAAAACAATTCCAATAATCGAAATAATTTTAATACTTGTTAAAATTTTACTCTCTATTTTTCTTTAGTTTTAAAAAAAAAATTTTGTGTCGATGAAAAACAGTTGTTTTCGCTGCGAAATTACTTTAATTACCAAAACTACTTTCAAGTTTTTTGGTTTATTTTTTTTTGCTTGAAAAAAATTTGCTGAATTTATTTTATTTAAATGTACTTTAGAAGAGGTCTTTGGTATATTTAATAAAAGATTCATGTCTATGATAATGAAATTTCATAAATTTTCGGGGCCTTTGTTTTTGCGACGGTCGTTTTCGACAGCTTTTTAATTTAATGGTCTAATAATAAATTAGTACAAAATTATGAATCTATTGTGAGAGAAGGCTTCTAAAATGATATTTCTATGTTATTTTTTCTTTTTTTTTTAAGAAAAATATCCATTTCTATAATATTTAGTAAGTTTCTGACTTCTGCTATGAAATATAATTATTTAAGTCTGCCGAATTTTATATTAATAAAAAAATATTTTATGTTATACCAGTTCTGCCGAAAATTTACCTTAAAAATCTAAATTTTAACCTAAAAAAACAAAACTATTTTAAAGTATGTTACGAAGGTTTTACCAGCTTTTATACTAATGAAAACAAAATCAAGAATAAAATCGGCCTATTATTTTTTCTTACAAATATGAGGCTTACTATAAACTTTGCTCTTTTCACCTTCAAGCGTTTTAATTTTATTAAGAGTACCTATTTTTTTTTTCCAAAACAAAGATTGAAAACGCCAACAGAAGATTAATAATTTATTTTTAATTTACCTCTGCGACCAGTTCATAATGGACGTAGCGGTCAAATTTAAAAATTAAAAATTTGCTGAATTTATTTTGATTGAAAATGTCTTTTTTTAAGTATGTACTTTTCCTTTTTTGACTGTACTCACTTTTAATGAACGGTTTGTGTCTCTGGTAATACTTCTAGTGGAAAATTTGGTCACTCGTAATAATATTTACTAAATTTATTTATATTTTTAATGAACGGTTTGTGTCTCTTGATAATACTTTGAGTCAAAGATTTGTGTCTCTGGTAATAAAATTTTAAATTATTAAATAAATATACAGAAATATCATCATTGCCAGTTTAGTTTACATTCAGTGTGAGTGTTTTATTATAGATATAAAATATATTTTTTTACATGTTGGCAAGGTCTCGCCAACATCTTGTGTATTATCAGTATTATATTATAGATATCTTTTTCTTTACCTTTTTTATTTTCGTTACGTCCGTATCGTTACGTCTTATCTATGACAATTTCTTCGTTTTTAAGTATCACTCACGCTTAGAACTTATATATAACATTTCATCATATAATTCATTAGTCAGCACTTTTATATCTTTCCATATCCTTTATTAGAATGCTAAAATTCAGTTTCTTTTGTTAAATTCAACTTAACTCTACAGTATTTAACAGTTCAACCTTTAAATTAGTGGGTTTGTAAGAATTGTTAATTATTATTTTTATATCTTTTATAAATTGAAAATCACTGTGTTAAAAATTTTAAATTCCAGTGAGACCCAAGAAATATGTATGTACATATATAAATACAAATAACTTATGATTGAAAAAAATTAAAGAAAATAATTTTTTGTCAGTG
Source organism: Poecilobothrus nobilitatus (assembly GCA_947095535.1). NCBI lineage: Eukaryota > Metazoa > Arthropoda > Insecta > Diptera > Dolichopodidae > Poecilobothrus > Poecilobothrus nobilitatus. The sequence continues at coordinate 263,607,228 of OX352774.1, read as the reverse complement.
ATTGTTTGGTATTTTCTGTTCTTATGTGTACTAAAAAAGAAAAAAAGAAAAAAAGAAGTTCTTGGTCATCCCTCATTCAAATAAGTACATACAACATTTCTTATAACATGAAAGTAACTACAAACAAATAAAAAATAAAAAAAAAAATGTAATAACAAAATGTTGTTACAAATCTGTAATAATAACAGGTTTGCCGCAATTTTAGTTTTCTTTAATTCACCTGAACATTTATTACAAAAAAATGATGATGTCTGTGAAAATATTTATAATTTAAGTACATACATATAACATATTTTTATAACATAAATATATAAATATTATAATATATATAGAATAAGGTCATTATATATAATATATATATTGTTGGAAAAAGAATCTTGAATGGTCAAAATCTTGAATTTTTTCGTTTTTTAAACCTTTTTGGAACAAAATCTTAGAAAAAAATCTTGAATTTTATCTTGAAATTAAAATGTTTCTTTTATAGGATTTTTTTGAAAAATTGATGCAATACGTTTTGCTGATATCTGAATTATAAAAAGTTAAGGATTAAGGTTTAAAATTAAAGACACGATAAGTGCTTTGTTATTGAAATATAGGAGACTTAGGAAAAAAATAGGAGACTTTTTGGAGTTGGATTTCAATAATTTAATTAGCGAGAATGTAAGGAGGCGGCAGCTCCCACTGTTTTAAATCTGGAAATGTAACAAAATAATTAGGAGAAATTTTAGAGTTGGTTAGAAAATCGGGGTTTCAATAATTTAATTAGCGAGGCCTTGGAGATGGCAACCTCAACTATTTTGAATACTTTGTTGTGTATAACAGAATAACTATACGATGAGACATTTTAGAGTTGGTTTCAACATCAATTTTTTTAAACAAAGTATTTCAATTTAAGTTTTAAATTCTTTAAGATTTTGTCCCAAAAAGACTTTGATTTTACAATTTTTTGGGCCATTTTATACAGAAAATATTTTTTAGCTTTCAAAATTTTTTTTTTTTGATTTTGGTGTCGAAAATATCAGTTACTCCCTATATATATGTATACGATAAATTTATATATATATATATATATATATTATAATACATGATGACTGTATATGTATTTCTCTTTTATTGAGGAAAATCTAATGCAATAAACTTGGAAATTTATAATAAAAATATGTTTTATATTGCATAACGTTATTACACCGGACATGAACAAGTACGAGTATACTTTACGTCTTTAATAACTTATTTTCTTTTTTTTTTTTTTTTTTTTGATTTTATTTTAAATTATAAATTATTTATGTAAAGTTTATATTACTTTGAATAAGTGCATTTTAATTATTTTAAATTAATATATGTGAAAGGTTATGACTTTTTTTTATTACAAATTTTATTATTTATATAAATTTGATGGCAAAAAAATTTAAGTGTTAAACTTAATGTTAGAGTACACGTTTGGGCAGAATGTTGAATTCTCTGCTGTTTTTAATATTTAAAAGATTACAATATAGGGGAAATTGATCAATTTAATCGTTAATTTAATAAATTTTATTAATATCATTTTATTGCACTTTTTCCTTAATATTTTGCAGTCTATAAGGTATACCTGTTCTTAAGAGATAAATAAACGAATGATTTATTTGAAACCTTTAAACATATTCTTTTAAGTAGCAGTTTATTTTTTTACAGAAATTCATGTAGATTAGAAAAAAACGGGGAATATATTTTTGTACATTACACTTGTGCTGAAGCTTCGCGATTTTATTTTTATAACTGTATACATTTATAAGGGGTTCGGATTGTTACGCCACAGTGTCATTAAAATAACTCTGATTTTGTTTTGGAAAAAAGAAAAACATGTTTTATAAAATATAATGCAACATAATTGTTCTATGTACCAGTACCCTTATTAAAATGATTAAAATTGTATTCTCAAATAGGGGAAAAAAAAACAATTTATTAAAACTTTTGTAATGTAATGTAAAAGCAATGTGCATATTTCTCTTCCAGTGACTTGTTTTTTTTTTTTTTTTGTATTTTCTAATTACAGTGAATATTAATCATTCTCATCTTTTAATATATGTGCTAATTTCTTGCAAAGGAAATAAAAAAAAAAAAACGTTTTTTATAAAGTGAACTTAAATTTAAGCGAGTGTAATATAAATTGTGAACACGAAAGAAAACATGTTCATATATAATATTAAATATATTATATAAGTGTATATTTCTTAATATGAAAGAAAAAGAAAAAGATTAAAGGCTAAAAGGTCATTTTGAAACGTTCATTCATTCATTCATGTAATTTTATTTTTTTTTTTTTTTTTTTGGTCTTTGTCTGATCCTTATTTTTGTTTTTGTCGTTCCCTTGGTCTTGGCTATATAATATGGAATTTTTTATTTTTTTTTTTATTTTTTTCAAGTTTTCTTTTATTCTTTTATTTTTTTGAACATAAGGGTTCATAAAAAGTTCACTCTTTTCTTTTTTTTTTTTAACCATAATCGATATTTTTTTTTTGTTTTTTACAATTATTATGAAATCCCTATAAATCATAAAGGAATATAATTCCTTTAAGATAGTGACCAATATCTATCCAATTCAATTCAATCCAATTCAATTGAAGTCATTGTATATTGAATGGTATCATATAAAAAAAAAAAAAAAAAGAATTAAAAATCAAATTATTGAATTTCATTTATTTGTTTTTTATTTGTACTTTAGAATTAAATTTTTTTTTTTTTTAACATTCCTATATATGAACGGGTCGGTGTACCGGAAAAGTAAATTTTAGTAGAGAATGACTTTTTTTTTTTTTTTTTTTGAAATAAAAGACTTCTTAGAAGTTAATTTTATACTATAGTCTTTTGATAAAAAATCTTCCCCTAAAATTTTCAAATGTTTTGGTAAAAATATATTTAAAAAAATTTTTTTTTTAATATCTTAATTTTTTATCAAAATTTAATTATGATTATTTTCTGCAGTAAAATCAGTACAAAGTAGAATATAAAACAAATTTAAACCAAAATATATTTCAGACATGTCCAGAATTGGAACAATTTGAATAGCTTTTATAGAAATGTTCATGTTTACAGTTTGAAAAATAAAGTTGTTTTACTTTTATTATGGAAATATATAGGGAAGCCTTATTTGTACATAATAGGACAATAAAAATTGTGGTTTAATAGATTAAACTTAAGTTCATTTAATTTTGATCAATGTTTTACTGTTTTACAACTTCGACAGAATTAAATAACATTTAAATACATTTCGAATGTATTTATTACAAAAATTGAATTTTTAGCAGTATTTGAGGTATGCTGACACTTAAAAAAACTTTTCTTTTGGAAGTTGTTCATTACCGTTCACTATATATTCTACCAAAACTTTGTTTTCAATGTTTTTACTTATCAGTATAACTAGAATTAGACTTTTGTATGAAAAACAGCATGAATTTTCTATAAAAAACATTTAGTTATTTAGTTAAAATACATTGATTTAATGAACTATAGTCATTACTATTATAGATTTGTAATAGACTTATTATAGATCTGTAAGCGTGCTTAACTATAAGTATATATAAAATAATATCTCTAGATCAAAATTGTCATAAATATTCTTGTATTCATTTGTTTTTACTATCTTTGAAGGGTGAAGTATTGAGTAAAAAAAAAAGTAATTAAAATTAAATTTATTATGAAAATCTTTAATTTTAATACATTTAAATTAATCTGAATTTTTTTTTTTTAAATATCACGTGTACAATTTTATAAGATTTTGGCTCCCAATATATATAAGTCCTAAATTTTAAGATGCGAATATGAACATTTTATAAAAAAAAAGGACTATCATTAAAAGACACAAATTAGTTAGATACAAAGATTTATTTGTTTAAGAAAGTTTTTTTTTTTTTTTTTGAAAAGAAACCCTTAAATTCACTACCCAGATCTAATTTGTATGATTTTTCTAATCATATTGAATTAATTGTAATAAATTGTTATCAATTTATAGCAATTCGGACAAATTAATTTAAAAAAAAAAAAAAAAAAAAACAAAAAAATAATATCGACCCTAATTTATATGAACTAGTAAGCTATCAAACACATACATTTAATATTTAAATATATATATACATATATATACATATATAAATAGGTATAAATATAAATAAACGCATATAAACAAATAAATCACAATTCAAAAAGTTTTACGTATTTTTTAGTGGTTTGTTTTTGTGGAAAATTCAAAAGTCAGAAAATGAAAAATAATAAAAATAAAAAAAAATTAGTTTTTCTTGTCTCATACATCTTCATCTCAATTCTCTAGCTTATTCACCACTCTTTTCTTTTTTAACTAAAGTAATTTTTCACATGAATGAAGTTCTTAAAGAATTTAAAGAATTTATTGTTCTTTAACTAAAAAGAAATATAAAGGTTTTAATAATTTTTTATTTTTTTTATTTTTTTGGTTTTTTTTTTATTTTTTTATCCAATAAATATTATAGAAATTGTATTGTCGGAACCGCACCTTTTTATACCCTTTCAATCTTTAAGAGCAATAAAAAAAAAACAATAAAAATAAGAAAAGCAATTTTAATTTGATTGAGTTTTTTGTTTTTTTTTTTTAGAGAGGCAGTTTAAGGCTATTACTACTTATTTGGCTAAAAAAAAAAATTGATTCTTAATTGTACACTTAATAAAATTTGTTTATATCAAAATTAAATTAAAAAAACAGTTGTAGATGTACCTTAAACCTAAAATTTTCCACTCAAAATAATTTCAAAACAATAGAAACAGAGTAAATCAGTTTTTCTATTTTTTTCTTTTTTGAGGAGATTTTTATATACATATATTTGATATTTTCTGTATACTTTTTCACTAGAAATATGTTCTGACAACATAGTCAGCATAGCGTTTGAAATTTTCATGGGAAATTTTCAAGATATTTTTTTAAGTTTCAGAAGTAATTAATGGTGTGCTACCATTTTAATGTGATTATTTTTCAATAATTTTTAATTTAATTAAAATTTAAATTCCTGAGTCGATGAAATCTTTTAGAATTTTATTTGCTAATAATTTGTTAGCAAAGCGTTAAATAATTTATCTTAACTTTGATTAATATATCTGCGTTATAGGACGAATGTTATATTATTGAATCATTTAAATGGAGTTAATGACAGTATAGTGACAACATCACGCTTGTGTAATTTAGTGATAAAACAAATTTTGAAATCTGAATTATTCTTAAATTTTAAAAAATCAACAAGGAAGAATATAGTTGCCATTATCTACTCTAAAATATCCGTACGGTCCCTTTAAATACAATATAATACTATTTGCACCCGCACGAAAGCCGGTTTATATAATAATCATATAATCATATTATTTATCAAAATGCTGTTTTTTATATAGTATTTTATGTACTTGGTACCGACTATCGTAAGGCTATAAAGATACTGCAAAAAAAAAGTACATCATTAAATTAAAAATTTTTTTACGTAATAAAATTCAATTCAACCAAAACCAAAAAAGAAAACAATTTAATTTTTGTTGCTGTCATCATATTAATTTTAATAACTGTATTATTAATGCCGATATCGAAATATTACTGTATAATTACTTTAATCAGTCTATATTGTTAAAAAACAAAATCCTTTCAGATGTCTTAACTTTAATAATATGAAGAAAAAAAAAAAAAACAAAAAGTAAAAGAAAACAGAAAATAATGAATCTTAAAATAAGAAATCATATCATCCATCCTTTTTTTTTTTGTAATCATTCAAGTAAAATTTGATTTGGAGCTCTCAATTCTCTTTTGTTCCTCTTACAGGTCACTGTATATTGTATAAGTCTGCTGTTGTTTTTTTCTCTTTATTTGTTTTTGTTTTTCTTATTTTGTTTTGTTTGATTGTTTTCTTATTTTTTTTTTTTTTTTGTATAATATTAATGGAGGACAGTAGGAATCAAAACATAAAAATAAAATAACAAAAATGAAAGGCGAAAAACGAATTGCTTCTTTCATCAGAAATGAAACTGAAAAAGCTCATTTTGTGGTTACAGATGATCTCTTTTCTTTTTTCTTTTTTTTTTTCTTATTGCTTTTTACTGTTTTTTTATTTATTTGTGGTCTTTTAAATGTTAAGGTTGTACCTCAAATATTAGAAAAAAAAAAAAACAAATAAGTACAACAATATCATTCAAGTATTCATCACAATTTGAATTAAAGTTATATTCTGAAATTAAAGAAAGAGAAAAAAATTAAACAACAAAAACACAAAAAACGTAAAAAAAAAAAAAAACATGAAAAGGTGATCAATGTAATGTGATGAGAACTTTAAATTGAGAGATCAAATATTTGTTGTAGTTTGGCTGTTTTTTTTATTTTCGTTTTGTTTTTTTTTTTCTGTACAAAAAGAGAAAGAAATTTGTGAGATGAGGAGAGTTGTGTTGAATTTGATTAAAAGTTTATTTAATGGGCTCATGAACACTGTACATTTTCCCAAAAAGAAGAGCGAATTTTAAGACTTGAACATAAAATAAATTTCACATAATTTTTTTTAATACTTGGGTTGTATTGAAAATAATAAAAAAATAACGAGAAAAAAAATAAAGAAAAAAAAAAAAGGATATCGAAATTTTTAAATAAAATTATTAATTAATTATAAGAATTTTTTAAGTACAAAAAAAAAAAAAAAAAAAAATAACAAAATAAATAATAGGAATTAAATTATTTTTGAAAGAAATGCCAAGTATTTTATTAAACGAGTTTGGTGTTGTGTGTATTTTTTTTTTTTGCTTTATTTTTGCATTTGACTTTTATTTTATTTTTTTTTTTTGTCAAGGTTTCTACAAATAACAGATGCAAATAATTGCTATTCTTTTTTCTTGTTCTTTTGTATAATAAAGTGTCATCGTTGAGGGTTTTTGTCAATATTTTTTGTTTTGTGTTGTTTTATCAAGGACATTGAGTGGTTTTTTTTATTTTTCTTCTTTTGCTTTTAAAGGATAATAAGAAATTATCCTTGGAGTTCTTTAATTATATTAATTAAAAAGAAAAATGAAAAAAACAGATGCATAACATATATGGTAAGGGATGATAATAATTTTAAGATGTAGCAGTTGTTCTCGATGTGAGTAAGATAAAAGTAAATAAAACCCTGAAAATCCTGAAAATCCTAACAACAAAAAAAAAAAAAAATTTAAATTGTTTTAATTTCTTTAAAATACTCTTAAAGTTTTCATATGTCAATTTTATTGTAGATCAAAACAAAAAACAACATTATGAATTATTAAATTTAGTCTTGAAATATTTCTTCTTTAAATAAAAATTTAAACCTAACCTAAATAGTATTTCAAAAAAAGGAATGCCATTTAAATGTTTATTTTAATTATCGTATAATGTTGTTTAAAATTCAAAATATATATATATAAAGGAATTTTTGTATCTAAAAATGTATTTTGTTATACGAGTATGTATTAATGGAGTTAAATCAATCAAAACCATTTCTCATAACATCAAACTGCAGATAAATTTGGTGGGATATTTTGGAGAAAGATCTTAATGTTTTTCTTAAACTTTGGTATATTGTATACAAACGAATTATCAATTTAAGGGTATTCATAAGATAACATTGGAAGATTCCCACCTCTCTTAGGGGGAAAAAAAAAAGAAAAAACACATGGTTCCAATAACGCTATGGTCATATATCAAATGAATTTTTCTAGCTGTGTAACGCAAACAGTTCTACAGTAAAGGAATGATCCATGTTACTGTTTATAGAAATAAACTAAAAAAGTTTTGAACAGGCAAAATGATAATTTGCATTCATTACTTTAAATAAGAAGGAATAAGACATTATTAATTATATAATATATATAATAATATATAATGTACCCTGGCAATACCTCTGTATATAATATGTATCCTGGCAATTTTATCAGTTAATTAACCTATTTTTTTCATATCTTTTGAATAATTTTATGCGCTTTGTTTGTTTTACAAGGCTGCTAAAATTTACATAATATGCATAATTAAGTCATATTCAATTATGTTCACAAACTAAATCATCTGAAACACAAAACTTTTTCTGAAATATTAGCATATTCAGAACTCTATACCTATTAGTATCTTAAATCTCGAGAAATATCGTTGCTTTAAGGTAAAACAACAAAATATGCTGAAAATAATATGTAGAATATACAAATAATGGGGGTTTTCCTTAATTTGACACAAATCATTGATTTGAAAGTAAGAAAAAAAATCAGCTGTCTCCACCACAGGACCGACCGCCACTACACGAAAAGTACATTGCCAAAATTTATAGATTTATAATAATTTATATCAAAGCAAAATAACTTCTAAATAATTTAATAACATTTTGTTTTATTTAATAACAATAATAAGCAATGAAATCGAAAATATACATAATATGTGCATTCATTCATACATTCATTTACATTATTATGTAATGTACCTACATGATTTTTTGTTCATTCAAAAATATTAGAAGTAAAAAAAAATAAAAACTGTAAACAAATACAAAACAAACATAAGATTAATCTGCTAACAAAAATTTTACTGCTTGAATTTTATGTCATCAACAAAAGAATAAAATGCATAGATATAAGTACATATGTATGTATATAAAATTTTAGAGATATAAAAAAAAACAAAAAAAAATTGTTCATATAAATTCATATTGAGTATTATGTATGAAACTTTGGACTTAGAAAAAAAATTAAATAAAAGTTAAAGTTGGTCAGATCAAAAAATATTCTATGGCAAAGTTGTTGCTGTTTACTTGTGTAACAACTTTTTCTTAATAATTTTTCTCATAAAATTTTTCTGTTACGAAATATTCGTAAAAAACTTAAAAAGTACACTAGTAAACTACCACTTGCAGTTGTCTGATTTGCTCCAAAAGCTTATCAATTTGAGGAATTTACGTCAAAACCTTAAATATGAAATTGCAAAAAATTTCGCTCAGTCGTTTAAGCTATACACGTGCATACAGACATACCCACACACGCACCCACACACACAAATTCACACACCCACAGACAGACATCATGCTAAAAAATGTTTTACAGCCTTCTTTACACCGGAGTAGTGCACATTTGCCAAAATCTCGGGTACAAATTTTTAGTATGAAAACAATACCTACCTTATACATTAATGCATACGGTCGGTAATAATGATTCTATTAATGACTAAAACTATTGACGAAAACCTATTAAGAAAAAGTATAGCTGTTTTAACATTAGATATACTACAACCTGATACAATAATCAATTAACATTTAAAATAACAAAATAAAATTATATTTCCATATGTGATTTCCATATGTGATTTCTATAATACATTTTTCAAATTAAGTTTATATAAAAAAAAAAAATTTACAAGATGTTGAACTGAATAGGGAAAAATCAAAGTTTAAATTGAAGAAAGACAAAAAAGAAATAACATATAAATGAAAATTTACTACTTTAAGTTAAAAAAAAAAAAAAACAAAGACACTAAAATAAAATTGAAAAGGAAACTTACAACTCCTTCGAGGAGCCATTGAACTTTCTTGGGTAGAAAAAAGAAAATTTTAAAATGAAACTTTATTATATTGAAGTTTTAAAAAGAATTTACAAAAAAAAAATATCTTCAGTTTTTTTTTTTTATTTCATTTTCATTTTCGTTTTTCATCATACTTTCTTATTTTCCACATGAATAATATTTTCATTGGGAGAAGTATTTTTCTTTTTTTCGAAAAAAAATATTTTTTTTTCTTCCGCAGTTTATACATTATACTTTAAATTTGATGAAGAATATATATATATATATGTACCCATAAGTTCATATGTATACAGTTTTGAACAAATTTATTACAACGTTTATAATATTTATAAGAGGGGACATTTTTTATTATTAAATGTTTAATAAAATAAAAAGATAAAAAGAAAACTTATCCAAAGATTTGTCAGGCGGCGGTTTCTAATTTAATATTCTCCAGTCAAATGATTTTATTTAGTAATTGTAAAATGAATAGCCTATATAATTATTGAAACTAATTGACTATTGAAACTTTAACATATTTATACAGGGTGGTTCCCAGGTAAGTGTAATGTTATACGCCTTTGCATAGACCTTAATGAGTAAATTAAATTTCCATATAAAGTTAATATTCAGTGCTTAACAGTTTCTAAGATATAGGGATTTAAAGTACCTAAGCTTTTGTACTGAGCTTTGTAAACTATTTGTTTTTCTTATCTACGAACAATGTTACCCTCAAAATTTAAAAATGAAAAAAAAAATCTTAAAATTGTCTTTTAGCTACGCATATTTCGGAAACTGTTGAGCCCTGAACATTGGCTATACATATGAAAATTTAGCTATTAATTTAGGCCTATGCAACCTTTTATTTAAAATATTTTCCAATAATATATTTACTTTTAATTTTACATTTAACAGTTTTTTATAATTGTGTTCTTCATTCACATTAGTGAATTCCAGTATTTAGAGTGAATATAATTCTGTCTTTTGATTTTGAACGTTAATCTTAATTAGGAACTAGCCACGTATTTAACGAACTTTAAAATATGCAAATGATTTTTTTCGGAATAAAAGGAACCAAAGACTTATCAGTAAATATATAACAACTTTTATTAAAGCATATATCCGTCTAAAGATAAAATTTGTTCCCTATACTATACTATTAGATTGTATGTACGATACATACATTGTACGTGTATATAATAAGAAAAATTAAAAAAAAAAGGAAATAAAACTTACAAAATAGTTTTATAATATTTTTAAAATTCAGATTCACTCAGTGTTTTCATGACTATTTGCTTTTTGTTTTTTATTTTTTTCATTTTTCCTGAATCATATGTGAAAGCGTGGCTGGAAATTTTTTGTGGAAATATGCATGTGCATAATTTTTAAAATGTCTACAATGTTAATTTTTAACTTAAGAATTTTTCTGAAATATAAAAATGAAAACTTGTTATAATTCTTTTCAAAAATTTTCATTGTTTTTTGCATTTTTATGACATTTTTTGTTTTAGTTTTAACTTTTAAGACATTTTTCAATTTAAAAAACTAAATTTAAAAGTGAATTCACTTAAAAGTTACACCACATGAATTTTGTTTACATAAATTTAAAATTATATACATATATTAAAAAAAACAAAACAAAATGTATATTAATATTTTGATTTAAAACACTCAACTGTCTGAATATCAATTTATTTTTTAACTTAAAATTAAATACGTGTCCTATAGGTATAGTTAGTTTGTTTTGTTTAAAGGGGTAGGTGTGAATCATCGAAAAACACTGTAGATGAGTGGCGCAAATCCTCTATGAATGTTGCTTGAAATGAATGAAAATACCACCTCCCTTGACCAAACAATTAGGTTAGATGACCTTTAGTAGTCATCAAATGAAGTTGTGTTAGGGAACGAAAATTGATTTGAAGTTGGCAGGTATATCGTTAAGAAAATTGTTGGCAGGCATATTGTTAAAGTTAATTTTAAATCTTTGGACGTTGTATATGTAAACATCTCCAACTCTGCAGAAGCCGAATTATGCCATCTGGGAATTTAAATTAAGCAATCATAGGAAGGGATAGAAGAAGCTCTTCTTATCTTTGAAATCCTTTGAGAGGAGCAATCAAACTCGTAAGAACAAGAGCTCATTAAATTTAACTCTTATCATTAATTCTTATCATTATAACTAACTGAAAATTTTCAGGTTTAGCATATGTCCATATTGTCAGTGGTTTCCAAATAAATATCATAAAAAACTCAATAGTAAAGCTCAATAAAATTAAACAAAATTAACTATTCATAATATAAATTTGTGAAAAAGTAAAAAAAAAAAAATAAAAATCAAAATAATATGCTATAGTTCTTTTTTATATTAATTTTTATAACTCACAGAATATTTTCTTAAAGATTTATATAAGTAATATTTTGACTGACATGAAAATTTAAGATTAAGATTTACATAAAAATGCAATACAATTTTTTTATACAAAATTTCAAATTTAAAAATTAAATGGTGAATAAATCTTTTCTCAATTCTCATCATTAGAAATAATTGAAACTTTCATGTCTATAGACAATTTATTGCTCTGATAAGACAGAGATTTTTGAATTGTTGTCCTCCTTGGTACAGTCATGAATTAAAAAAACTAAGAAATAAAAAGAATAAAAGTTGGCGTAAACACCTTAAATCTAAAAATTGATTACAACAATTTCTTATAATTATTTAATGAATTCAAAAATTTATCTGATGAGCTTTGTCAAATATGTGTACGTAATATGTCCTTAAAGCTTAAACCAAAACCAAAAGAATTTTGGAAGTTTGTTAATGTGATTAATATTCAACCTTCATGAATTGCAATGGAAGCACAAGTAACGATACTTCAGTGATCAGTGAGTAATTTCTTGATTTTTTTTCCTTACCGTACTCTAACACCAGTTTTTGTGCGGATATAAACAATTTTGATCTTATAAATAACAAGTAATAAAAATAATCAAATTATTCAATATTTAGAAAAGTTTAATATAAACTATTCTTCTGGACCCCATAATATTCCAGAGAGTATTTAAAAAAAAATGTCAAATTCTTTTGCACTACTATTACCTATTCTTTTTAATACTTCCTTAAGCATAGGTATTTTTCCATACATTTGGAAGAAAACTTTTATTAGGCCTATTTTTAAGAAAGATAAAAAAAATGTTATAAATAATTATCGTCCGATTGCTAAATTGTCTACAATTCCTAAATTTTTTGGATTAATGACTTTTGATTTAATTTATTCAAATTGTTCTAACCTTATTTCTGAAACCTAGCATGGCTTTGTAAAACACAAATCTATTATAACCAAGCTAGTAGAAGCAACATCTGTATTTATAAATAATATGGAATCAGGTTTCCAAATTGATGTAATCTATATACTGACTTTAGCAAAGCGTCTGATGTTTTACCCCATAGTATCATTTTTCTAAATACATATGGTTTTCCTGACAGCTTTATTAAATGGATTGGTTCTTATCTAAAAGATAGAAACTACAGCGTAATATTTGTATTTTGGTTTCCAAAGCTTTCACGGCAAATTCAGGCGGCAAAATTCGTTTTTATTTAATCCACTTATGATGTTGCTTCCTTTATTAATCATAGTGATATTAAAGTGTATGCAGATGATATGAAAATTTTAAAAAAAATTACTTGTGTAGAAGATTCTAACTTACTGCAATCTGATCTTAATAATATTTTTGTGGTGCATCATAAATAATCTTCATCTGAATTTTACTAAATGTGCACAGGTGACTTTTTTATGCCATTCCAGTAATTTTAATTTCACTTATTCTCTTAACAATACCATCCTTGATTAGAGCTGATTCTATAAAAGATTTCAGTATTCTCTTTGATAGTAAACTAAACTTTAAAGCACATTACGAAACTAATATTCATAAAATCAAACTCAATGCTCGGATTTGTTAAACGGTGGGCTAAAGAATTTATGGATCCGTATATACTAAAATCTCTTTATAACAGTCTTGTTAGGTCTAACTTATAATACGCTAGCTAAATATTGCCCATTTCTATCAAATTCATGTAAATATAATTCAATCTATTCAAAAACATTTTCTACGTTTTTCCTTACGAAATTTACGTTGGCACGACCCCGTAATTTTACATTCCTATGAAAATAGATTAAATTTAATTCACTTAAGTACCCTAAAACTTAGGAGAGAGGTATCTGATATAGTTTTTCTAACTAAAATAGTAAATGGCAACATAATTTCACCTACAATTTCAAATAAAATTAATTTTAACACCAATTCCCGCCTCAATCAATCAAAAGACAATTTAAAACGTAAAATTTTCAATCAACTATCAAATTTGTAAAATTTTTTTTTCCAATTCTTTTCTTTTTTTATTTCAATCATGTAATGTGTAATTGTAATTGTATATGTAAATGTATTTGTAATTTTATTTAAATAATTTTAGCAGAAGTAAATTGAAAATTGTAACTTAATTTTAATCTTAAAAAATTTATTGTAAAAATGTTTAAGTTAAAAACATAGGTATTTTTATATTTGGGAAAAATTCCAGAGAGCTTCTCATAAAATTATTTTATACGTTTTAGCGCAATAAATAAAGATTCCTTAAGGCGAAGAATGTCCAGAAGCTTCGCAAATAAAATTCATTCTTTATATCGGAAATAGTACACACACATCTGGTGCTAAGAGTATACGCTAAAACAATAGAGAGAGTAGATACAGGAATGTCCGATTCTTTAGAAGCGGACTAGTTTGATATAAACGAGCGTCTCATAAAGTTGGGGCGCATAATAGCTCGTTAGGCCTAAGTGTAAGGATTATTGTCTATTCCTCCTACCAAACAACAGCAATAAAGCATTAACTTTTAAACATCATAATTGAATTTTTTTTTACTATTAAAGTTTGATCTTTAATACTTGGCATATTTTTTGTATTTATTAATTATTGTAGTCCTTCATTTTTTATAATCGATGTAAATTATATTGTTCTGACAGTTTACTAGCGCCTCTAAAATTCATTTAAAAACTTTATAAAACAATGGTGGTATGTTAAATTTTATCGCAAAAATATTTTCGGAATATTTGATGTCTTCTTGAAGATATGCTTTGACGAGCTTCTCAAATAGCTTTCACTTAAAAATTTTATTTAATTTCGTTAATACTTTTGAAAATAAATATAATAAAATCACATACATATTAATAAGATTCCAATAAAAATCGGATCTTTGTTAATCTTAATCAATCATAATATGTTTCAAAATACATTAACAGTTAATTTAAGTAATTTTAAAGGAAAATTTATTTTATAAGGTAATTTATTTAATGTTATACTTTAATTTTTCTTTAATCCTTGTGCAATTTCCTTATTTTATTTTTATACCAACCTCAATTTTATAACAAAACCACAAAGTTTTGTTTCTGTCTCTATGTAACATTTATTTTATTTTTGTTTTTTTTTTTTTTTTCAAAATTTTTTTTTTTACAAAATTGTTTATTTTGTTGTTGTCAGCGATTAAATGGTTTGTCGTTTTCAATAATAACAATAAGAAGTGTATTGTTTATGTAGTTGTGGTTCAATTTCAGTTCGAAAAAAGAAAAATCTAAAATATGTTACATATTTATATAAAATGAATTTTCTTGAGTTTTCTGTTTCTATTTTTTTTTTTTTTTTTTCTTATAAGTTTAATGTTTTTTAGTCATATTTCATGCGATTAATAAAAAAAGAAGAAAAAATTAAAGAAAATAAAAACTAAAAAATTGCAAACAAAAAAAACTTTGGCATAATGACATTTTCTTGCTTGCATGTTACAAAAAACTAAAAAAAAAAAATGAAGAAAATCGAATTTTTATAATTTCCTTTTGTTATTTTATAACTGTTCTTTTGTTTTCTATTACATGTTATTGTTGTGTGTTTTGTTGTTTCTTTTTTTAGTAAATCCTTTATAGGATTATTATTATTATTTTTTTTTTTTTGAAATTTATTTTTAGTGTTGGTGTTATTAAAATGCAATTTTTATTTGTTCATATCCATATTTCGAATGATTTATAGGTGTGTGTATTTATATATACATACACACATATGTGGTAAAAAGTAGTTAACAAAATAATAATGATTGAATGAATTAATAACCAAGTTAAAATAATATGTTATTGTTTTATACTTAAAATATAGGGTGTTTAAAAATTTTTAGTTTTAAATTTATTAAATTTATTTATTATCATTTTCTTTTTCTTGTTGATCTTAGAATATTAAAATTGATCTTAGGACTTAGAATGATAATAATTGTTATTTTATTACTCAAAGGACAACTACTCTTAAATACTTTTAATGATTTATTTCAGTTCTTTTCAAATTACTAAATATTCTGACTAAGTTACTAAGTTCAAATTATTATATATTTTGACTAAGTTACTTAAAAACAAGTAAATGTAACATTAAGTCAATGCAACCGACTTATTAATACCTTACACCTGAATAATTTGAATTAAATTAAAAATCCATAAGTTTTTTAGCAGCTGCTTCAACTTCTTCCCTTTTCTATTTTGTTGAACCCAAATTTCAGCAAGGTAGAAGAGGCTATACTTGACACCCTTGCAGAAAATTTCAAGTTTCTATCTTTATTAATTTCGAAGATATGTTTATTAGCCCTTGGGAGGCGTGTGTCAGGTACCCGAATTGCCACTCCAATTCAACAAATCCATCTCAGGGACATAAAGAAAACATGCCAGAACACCATTGTACTAAATTTAAAGGTTCAATCTTTGTTCGTTATGGAGATATACTCATTTGCTCTGGGGTCCGTTCGGAAGCTTCCAAACTTCGAACTCATGGACAAAATCCTCTCAAAAGTCTGAGACATAAAGAAAACATGAAAGAACACCAGTGTACCAAATTTAAAGGTTCTTACTTTGTTAGTTTTGAAGATAATCTCCTTTGCTCTGAGTCTCGCTCGAAAGCTTCTAAAATCTGAACCCATCCGCCAATTACTCTCAAATTTCAGAGACATAAATCAAACATGAAGCAACATCATTGTACCAAATTTAAAGGTCCAATCTTTGTTGGTTTTGGAGATAATCTCGTTTGCTCCGGAATCATTCGGAAGCTTTCAGAATCCGAATCCATAGA
Source organism: Poecilobothrus nobilitatus (assembly GCA_947095535.1). Lineage (NCBI taxonomy): Eukaryota > Metazoa > Arthropoda > Insecta > Diptera > Dolichopodidae > Poecilobothrus > Poecilobothrus nobilitatus. The sequence continues at coordinate 263,590,562 of OX352774.1, read as the reverse complement.
CCGATTTTGTCTAGATTCCTTTTTTAATTAGTAACCTACTATATAAATTTCATCAAGATAGCTTTACTAGTTTTTGAGTTACTTTTGAACGGACGGACTTCATAAACGAGGATTATAAAATTCTTCTTAGCAATAACAAAATTAATTTTTTTTAGATAAAAATGGTTTTGTTATTGCTAAGAAGCCTTGACTCACGTAGATCATAAAATGTGCATTGGAACAAAATATCATTGCTTTTATTCAAATTTAGAAGTAGTTGTTGATATTGTGTGTCTCTCAACCACATATAATTTTTTTTTTTTTTTGTATATAAGGCCAGTTAATTTTAGTGGTTTAAAATCTCACCTCTTTAAATTTTTATGTTTATGGTTACAAAAAAGAAAAATATTTTATTAACATCCTTTATACATATGTATATATTATGTAGTTTAAATATTATATAGAATGTTTTGGTGATTCCTCTTAAGTTACTATTTCGCAAGTGTACATGAAAGTACTTAAAGGTAATCCAGACAATATTTTTGTGTTTAATTTTTTTTGTTGTTGTTGTTATGACTTACATAATTTACCACCCTTTTTTTTTATTCATATATGAATTTTTGAGAAGGTTTCTTTGAATTGTCAACCTGTTATTATCATTTCGTGAACAATTGATATTTTTTATTGTAAGTGTACCGTTATTTTATTGTATTTTTAATGCTTGTTGGTCATTATTTAAAATTAAAATATGCATGTAAAATGTAGGCGGTTTATTTTTCAAAATGTAAATGAGTCCTTTTATGGTAGAACTTAAGTATAATATGATTGGGTTTTTAACTTTAAATATCAAAGAATATAAATTCATTGATATTTGCTTTTTAATATTTGTTTACGAATATTTTATGTTGTTTTTTTTTTTTTTTAATATCATTTATAAATAATTGTAGGTGTTTTATTTAAATATTGACAAAGAAAAAAAAAAAAAAATTGTCATATTAACACAAAATTTTGAATGTAATTATTATGATTAAAAATTTTAATTAGAATTAATTCGATTGTGGGCTGATTTAGGTTTCATTATCACTTTTCTATGTTATTAGAAATATCATAGGGCTTGTGGATAGATTATTGAACTTTGATAGATGATATATATATAGTGATACAGGGATATACATTTTGTAATTGATTAAAAAAATTATGTTATTTATTTGAATGTCCTTTTTACTTTTGATATCTCTGATATATATATTTTACTATTTTTAATGAAATATTTGACAAAAAAAAAAATACCGTTTAGGAATTTAATAAAAATTATTTTGAAAATAAAAAGTTCAATAATAAATTGAAAACAAGGTCAAAGTTAAAAAATTAAATTTTAATAGAGGTATTCAGGAAGTGGCGCAAATATTTGCTACGTTGAAAAAAAGCTATGAATTTTTGTATAATCTCATGAACGATCCCACCACTTTTTGAAGACTAATTTGCAATAATTCTAGAATATCTCTAATATACAATTTTTGATTTAAAAAATATATCTATACCTAAAATATCTTAGGATGCAATGCTCTGTCATCTATTTTTAATCAAATAGTTATAATAAAGTTTAATTGTCCAGTAAATGTTTAGAGCAGTATTGAAAGTGATTAGCGAAATAGAATCTGTTCTTAACAGTTCATTAGTAATCGGAATTTTTCACATGCCTCGGAAGGGCAATTTTCCTGACAGCTTGATATGTAAACATACCATTTAATTAACGCATTTAACTCGTCTGCAGAAATTATATTTAATAACTAAGTTTAACTATTGTTTTTTATTAATTATTAAGTTTTTTGTTTGTAAAACTATAACAAAAACAATAAATTTACTCCTTTTTGTTACTTTTATTACTTTTATAAAATTTTATTATCCTTCCGTTTAGTCAATACTATATATATTGTACTTTTATTATTGTTCAAAAATTATAAGATAAATGCAAATTATGTATGTATATATATTTTTTTTTTTTAGCAAGTAACCATTAAATATAAAAGTCTATAAGTTATTTTTTTACTTTATTTTAAACATACAAAGTAAATATTAACTATCAATAAAAAATTATAATATCAACTTTTGTTTATTACAATGATAATTTTTATTGAGATCCTGTTATATTGTTTACTATTATAATTTTAAATAAATTATTTTGAAAGGATTTTTTTTTTCGGGCTCATAAAATTTTTCTTCTTCAGTAAATACATATATTCATATAAAATAGAGTTGCCAAACCTTCTATAGCTATAGAACTTATATACGTACTTACCTTTTTTTTTGCTTCCAATAATATTGTCTCGACTTTCGTCTTTTTTTTCTAATTGATCGTTGGTTTCAGATATACTATAGGTATTAGTTACACATTGAGTCGTATTGGTGCTGATTTACACGTCTGTTAGAATATGAATGATTTTTGTTTTTATACTGCGACCATATTATTAGAATTATTTTTTGGCTTATTTTCTTCTCGAGTATCGCATATTTTATACACTTGGTTTAGGCTTGGTCATAGGATTAGTTCAAAAGTTCTTTTCATGAGTAAAAAATAACTTCAACTAGATACTACAGCAAATGGATACTAGGCTTGCTAGATGCTTTCAATAACTTTAGTTTAACTCTGTATCATCTATTTTATAAAACAGTTTTTAAAATTAAAATTCGTATACTCTTCCGTCCGAACTGTTTAACATATCGAAAGAAAAAAAGAGTCCATAGGTTCATCCAGGTTTAAAGGAACACTTGAATAAAATTTGTTTGTAAATGGCTGGACCGTATAGGAATGCGTATAGTAAACAAATCATCAAAAAAAAATTAAAAGTTATTTGAAAACCTCCTGTGCATCAATGGATTAATGTTTGTGTTTCGGCAACGAATTTGCATGAACAAATTTTGAAGTCAATCGGTCAAACCGTTTACGAACCGTTTAACCAAGAGACCTGTAAAAACGTTTTTCAACGGGTTATCAACGGCTAAAGCCATGTAACAAGGACAAAAAAACACGATTTTTGCCTTATATAATAGATAATTTCCAATATTTTAGATCTGGCAACACTATATTTATATAATATAATATTTATTCTTAACATTTCTTGTAACTTTTATATAGTTTTTCTTTTTTTTTTCTTAAAACAAAATGACTTCCTTCTTAACATACATAAATATATATACCAACATCTATACCTTAATACATAAGTTTATTCATACACATGATATTATAATATATAAAGTAAAACCATTAAAATCTTTTTGCGGTTATTCAACAAAAAAAAAAAAAATAAATAAAATAACAAAAAAAAAAAAATAACAGCAAAAAAATTATTAACAAAAAAAGTGAAAACAAATATCCTTATTACTATCATTTTAGTATTATTCTTGAAAAATAACTAACGGGAAAAAAACAAATAAGCAAAAAAAAAAAAAAAAATAACAAATTATTATTACTATTATTTAAATTTGGCATTTATATATAAATATATCAATATATATAAACTTATGTATTATTATATATAGTTTATATTGGTTTTTTGGTTTTTTTTTTTTTTACTAACTTATATCCTTATAATCCTTGTAGCCCAGATATACACATATTTATTCAACGATCAATAAACTTAAAAAGAAATTTAAAAAAAAAAAAAGTTAAGAAAACAGAAAAAAAAAAAAACAACTGAGAAAAAAGGTTTATAACTTTTTTATATAGTTCAGAAAATATTATAAAAGAAAAAAAAAACAACACTACCAAGTTTTTTTTTTGCAATTATAACAACAACAACAATCAATACAAGAAAATCCACAACAAAAAAAAAAAGAAAAAAAAATTTATGAGAGTCATCAATACATCAAATATTCTGTTTTGACGTCTTTCTTTTATTTTTGTTTTTTTTTAATTTTTTTTTTTTTTTCTGATTCCATTATAACCTCATGCAATTTCCATTCTTATTTTTGAAAGGATAATTTATGAAAACCTTGCTATTCTCTTCTATAAAAAAAAAAAAAAAGTAAAAAAAAAAAAAACAGAAAGAGAGAGAAAAAAAAATTAAGAACAAAAAACAATTTCCGATAAATTGAAAACATTTTTCAAAAATTTACTTATATAATAAAATATATGTATGAATGTATGTAAGCATATTAAGTAATAATTTATATGTGTTTAATATTATAATACTTTTGTAAGTGTATGTGACTGTGTGTTTTACTGTTCCTTAAAAAAAAAAAAAAAAAGAAAAGTTGTAAGTGTTTATTTAAACATAAATTTTTATTTTTATTTAAAAAATAATAAAAAAAAAAAAAAAAATTATTGGAATCGTGAATATCCATTTGCTGATAAAAATGAGTCCAGTTTTCTTTTTTATTTATTTATTTCTTATTTTTTAAGCGATGCGAGAACTACTAATCACATACACAAAAGTGGAAAAAAAAACGAAAAGAAAAAATCTATAGATTTTGCGGTTCAATACATTTATTTTTTTTTATTCTTTTTTTTTGTTTTTTTTTCTTTTTGTTATTTGTGGATTTGTGGAAAAGTGTACGGTAAACTGTTCATTCCGCAAAGTTATTTTTTAATAGTAATTGGAGGTTTTTTTTTTGCAAGTTTTTTTAAATTTGAATTTTAAATTAGTGGTGTAAAAAAAGTTCGATATTTTCGAATATATTATCTATTTATAATAAGTGGATCAATTTATTATATATAGTTTTTATTTTTTATTTTTTTATATATTAAGTCGTAATGTTAAATGTATCTTAATTATTAAGTTTACTGATTTGTACAAATTTAAATTATTAATGACAAAACCAAATCAAAATTTCATATCCTGATGGCTATAATTACGATTTTTAACTTTTTTTTTTCTTTCTTATACTACCGGGAATCTAAATTATTTGTTAATAAAAACAATTTTAGAATGGAAGGATATTAAATGGCATCATTTTAGTTGGGATTGTATAACCTTCGGATTTCTGGAATATCTAATGGGTATACCTAATATATAGGGTGGTATGTTAGGTATGGTTAGGTATGGTCAGGTATGTTTCTGGGTTTATTTTATGATGAAAATTGTTTTACAGAAATCTCCACAAATGTACAGTTATAGAATTGACACCATTTTAAAAATTTTGTAATTTTATTTTTTGGTAAATCAGTAAATTATTTTCGACAAAAGTTAACGGTAAGTATCATTTTTAATCCCTTTCGACCCACTGTTCTTCGCAAATAAGTTTTCGAAGTCAATAAATTCTTAAAAAATTTGTAAACATTTTTCAGGAAAATATAACTTTTTTCGAAAAAGTCACTCATTTTGTGCTTATTTTATTGTATATTTTACTAAAAATTCGTAGATTAATGTTTTAAATGTTCGATCGACAAAGTAATAAAAAAAATTAAAGTACCTATATTTAAATATAGAATTTTCGAAAGTAAATGTTTTTTTTTAATGAAATTACACAGCTTCTCCTGTGCAGGCGTGTCTGTAAATGTCGAAAGCGGGAATAACTCTTATGACGTCTGCGGGATTCGAACCCACACTAGCTCGGTGTATACAACGTATTTTTTACTCTCTTACCCACTAGGCCGCCGAGGCTTCGAAAGTAAAAATTAGATTTATTGTAAATTTTCTTAATTTTTTTTTCTCCACCAAAAGTCAAAGTCATAACAAAATAAATTAACCTTTCCTTTTCAGATCTGGTTGCGGTACATGTTTTAAATTATAATTATATTATTTATTTTGTTTACATTATATTATTCTATTTTATATAATATTTTAACCTGACTGGGGTTTGAAACTGAAATCTTCCGCTTGAAGTACCAGTGACTTACGAACTGCGATATTGGTCAGAATTTTTTTTGGAATTATCATTATTAAATATAAATTCTTTCGTACAATTTCATTTTTAGTGAAAGTTATTTGAGTCTTTTCATTTAAAAGATTCTGTATAGTTTCATATTTACCTAAAATTGTATAAGTGTTAGAAAAAAGTTCTTTAACCGTATGCAGAATTATGATACCAGGCATATTTTATATATCTTATTCCAAAGAAAAGTGATGCACATGTGCATAGTAATGTAATGAGTTGGTAATAAAGACAGAAATATCAGCTATTGTAACTGTACTTTTTATGTATTTTCCTTATATAATTTTCAAAAAAAGACATTTTTTATATATAAATAAAACATAAAAAAAAAAAAACATTGATAAAGGAATTTTAATTAAAATGTAATTTTCAAAGATCAGCATCATATCGCAACCATCTTTAGTTAGAATGAAAACGTACTCACCATTGTATTTGTCTTTCTTTTCAAACTTTTTTTTTAGTTGCTTGTACCTTTATCAGATTATAGTATTTCTAGTCTAAAGATTCAATCTTCTTCAAAAGTGATTTCGATTGCGTCAGTCACATTGTTATAGTTTGCCCTTCTGGTCTTTGCTTATAGTTTTTGTTAGAAGTGGCTTCTCTATTTTCAAATGCTTGAATGTTATTAACAAATATTTCATCATCCATTTTATAAATGCTGAATAATAATTGATAGCTCATTAAAAACTCAACTTCCAACTAGTATAGAAACTATAAAAATTAAGTGTTTCCGTGCTCGTATTTTTTAATTAGTAATCTGAATTTTTGTTGTTTTTTTTTATTTAAATAAGACCAATTCAATTGTTTGCTTCAAAAACCTTTAAAATGTTCCTCAAGTGTTGCAAATAAAATAATAGTAAAAAAATATTTTTTTTTTTATTTGATAACTAAACGAAATTAATTAAATATGAAAGACTCGATTAAAGTGATCTCAATATATCTGGTCATTTTGTAAAATAAGTGATTCTATTCAAATTTTGTAATACTTTCATTCAATTTTTATCTTACCTTTAATTAATTCCGATAACAATTTTTCTTTTACAGTTACTCAGTTACAGTTACAGTTACAGTTCTATCAAAACGATATTTAAAGTATTGCGACAAAAAAAAAACAAAAAATTACATTTTTGAAGTATTGAAACAAATCATGTGAAAAAAAAAATACATTTAAAAGTAAAAAAAAAAGAAAATACATTAAAAAACAGACATTTTTATAGTTTTCTGCTGACATTTTTTTTTTTATCATTTAAAAGTGTTTTTTTTTTTTTTCAAATCTGTGCTATGTACCATTATAGTATGGATCTTCTATTCGACTTGTTTTTTGGTTCAGTCTTTAATTACTTTAAAGTATATACTATAGATGAATTGAGTATTTTTTAAAATGAAAGTGTTACTAGTGCAGGACGAATTTGATCGCTTTTTTTTTTAAATTATGCAAATAAATAAAAGAGGAATTTTAACTCGATTATAAAGAAAATATCTAATATCTCACTTTTATAGTTATGTTTTCATTGGACCATGTTTTTACAAATAATGTTTAAGGATTTCAATTTTCAATTACTGATTGTTCTTTTTAATTTTTTATATAGTTTGATTTTTTTCAATATTTCTTGATTATTTTAAGGTTTTGATAATTACTTTTATCAATACTTTTTTTTTGCCTTCTCAGCTTCTTCTCAACAAAGGAAAGACTTTTAAGCTTTTTTTTTTTTTTTAAATAAATATACCTTATATAAATGTAATATGTAAACGAAATTTTTAACAATAGACTGAATTTAATGGTAAAAAAACAGCTGTTTAAATAAGGCTACCTTATTTTCTCAATTATTATGTAATACTCCCTTATACATATACATAATTTTTTATCCATTAAAAATCAATATCATGAGAATTTGATGATATTGAAACAACAGCTATATGACAGACAAAAACCAATTTCAAAAAACAAAAAAAAAAACATATTCTCAATACTTTGGCATTAAAAATGACATAAAACGAAATACTTACTGAAACAGCAAGAAAATAAATGTATTCTATTACTTTTTTCTTTTAAAAAATTTTCTTTTTTTTTTCTTTAAAAATAAAAAATGATTCCTTATATCCTTAAAAAATGATTCGAAGAATTTTCATGATTTAATTTTACATTTATCTATTTATAGGTTACAGGATAATTTCAGGCTGTTCTATGTCACAAAGTATCAGTTGTACGTACAGTAGTAGTATACTATAATAATCAAAGTATCTTTTTTTTTTTTTTTGAAGTTAGTTATTGGCCAGCTTTAGGACAGTAATAACATAAAATTGATTTTTAAATTTTCTGTGTAGCAAAAAAGAGAAAAAGAAAAATGTTACAAAATAAAAAAAAAAAAACAAGAAAATGGATGAATGCCATCATTAAAAAAAAAAAAGGAAAGAGAAAAAATCCTTACTGTTCATCAGTTAAGGCAAAGGACAGTATCGAAAGAAATTCAGAAATTTGACTTCAATTGCAGATTTTAATATATATTTTATGTACATTTACTTATAGATATTACATAAATTATTAAAATCTATTTTTGTAAAAATATTTGTTTGCCATTATAATATTTTTGTGTCGATAAAAGTTCTTGAAGCAAATATTACATATTTGTTGATGATTTATTTATTTATTTTAATATTACAAATTACATAGGATAATGCAATATTACTAAATCATTGGTTACTAAAGGCTATTATAGATTAAGCACTATATTGTTAATTTATATAGTAATATTATTTATTTTGTTTGGATATTATTATGTTATATGTACACTGTATATGTAGCAAGCGAAGAGAATTTGCTAAGAAAAACTTCTTTTTGAGTGATTTTACTCACAATTAAAAACATTTGCTGCCTGTGCAGAACTTGAACCTCAACTACTTCGGCTAGTAAGCCACATGTTTAACTACTAGGCCAGAGAGGCCCGCACGAGAATGTTAATTTTATTTATTTATTTATATCAATATTTCAAATCACATAGGATATTGGAATGTTACAAAACCATCGTGTACTAAAGCCATTATAGGTTGGACACTATTATTAAATTATATACTAATATTTTTTATTTTGTTTATATTATATATTTTATATTTACGCTATATTTGATAGCAAGGGAGATTTGTCTTAATTTTATTCTTATTCATTTTTAATGTGCCGGTAATTGCATACTTTTAGGTTAATACAAATTTTTAATTCTTTAGTTTACTGTCATTTTTTGTTTTTATTTTCTTATTTATTTTAATTTTTCTAAATAATTAATGAAAATTGCTACAAAAAAAATTTAATCTTAAATTGTTATTGTAATTAAAAAAATTTTAATTATGGAAGATTGATAAGAAATTACTTTAGTGTGACAGAAATTCCTTTAGGATATTTTAGAACAATATTCTTTATATGTAAATAAGATTATACGTAAAAACATGTTATATTTTAATGTTTTAATACTACCAATAACCCTTTGGCTAAATTATAATCCACTTATATCTAATTTATAAGAATGTCATAATTAAGATATAAATAAAATTTTATAATCTATAAATCCCACTTATTATAATGTCATTACAAACAACATTAGGATTACAACTGATGGTAACATATATTTGTTCTTACTAAATATAATTGAGTAAACGAAATTTTCTTTTTCTTTTTCTTGTTTCTATTATCTCAGACTAAAATCACATAATTTAAGATCGATATCTTTTATGCTTAAGTTATAATATTTTTTATTTTGCTTCCGGTTATTATAAGGTTTCTAATAGTTCCACACAATCAATTCGCATCACATTTTTTTTGGTCTTTAATGATATAACTGAACTTTATTATTTGAGTAGCTTATTTTTGATTTTTTTAATGGCAATATTTACCATCAAGTTTAAATTTTCTTGAAAGAAACTTTAGCAATTACAACTGCATAACGTATAAGATACAAAAATACAGAAAATAGAGAGAATCTTTTAGAAAATAACACAATGTGTTTGAATATAGTTACTAAGAATATTTTTTAGTTACTTACAATATGCAATTTTTTATTTATTTATTTATTATTTCTTGTCAAAAACCAAATAAAGCCAAGAGAAAAAGCCAAATGGAATACACTCAGTGCCGAGTGTAGCTATGCGTATACTCATATTGACCCATCTTTCAATAGTCAAGATGGGTAAGATTTGAATGGATTTTGATTAATCGGTACGCACCTAAATCATTTTTACTTTTCATACTAGCTTTTAAACTTTAAAGACTATCATATTATGCCATTATTAGTGTAAGAAAAATTTTATTGATGTTCAATTGAATTTTTGAATTTGAATTGTAGTAATTTAAAATAAATTAGTTTTAAATAATATGGCGAGCTTAATTAGTATAGTAAGTTAAAGGAAATATGGGTGTAGAATTGTATATACATATTTTAAAGATTATATTTACTAACTTTTTTTATTTTCAAGTTCTATTTGAATTTTTCAAACAATAATTGCAAAAAACCAAAAACCCAAAAAAAAAACAATATTTTATTTTACAAATTTTGGATAATATTTTTTCCCTCATTGTGTAAGGATGCATTTAATTTTACATTTTATGATACGTCTCTGACATTTCTTTTATATTTCGTTTTTATTTTTTCAATGTAAAATATGGAATGTTATAGTGTGACCTATTAAATATTAAGCCTGAATTCACTTTAATATAAAATATGTATGTAAAGTTGATTTTTTTTTAGTCTCTGTTTTAACAAAAAAAAAAAAAAAAATGAGAAAAAATCATTCCCACCACAAACATCCGGGTTGAATCAGTTCTAGCGACATAGTTTATATTTTTCGTTTTTATTCGAAATGCTTTTTTATTTTTTATTTTTTTTTTGTATTTTCCTCTGTGTAAATATATATATATAAAACCTATTTAAAACATACATTTTTTCTCTCATTTTATTAGTTCTATCTGTCTTTTTCTTTCTCACGTACACACATTTTTTTTCTCTAATTTTAAAAGCTTATATTAAGCCTTTAAGGTTTTTAATCTTTGAATCACTCAAACGAATTATTAAGAAAAACAAACGTACGGGGGAAAAAAATAAAATTAAAAGTCCTTTATTTTAAACTAAAAAAAAAAAAAAAAATTGTAGAGAAAATTTTGCAGTCAAATGTACGTTGCACTTATGATTGGACAAAAGAAAATATTTACGTAACTATGTACGTGTGTATGTGTGTATTTGACATAGAAAATTGAAAAATAAATAGAAAAAACCGCTTGTGTGCAAATTACACATTTGAATATATATTATTTAGTTATATATATGTATATAAATATGTATTATTATATACATGCGAACGTTTATATATGGATTGCAATAAATATAACATTAAATGATAAGAAAAAGTAGAAATTTTTATAGCTTTAAAATTTAAAAATGTGAAATTTAAAAATAAAGAAAAGAAATAATTCTGAATGATTTCGTCAATTATAGGATATGGTTTTTTTTTTAAATAAATATTCACAGTTATTTCCTGAAAAATTCATGAAAAGAATTCCAAGGAAAATTATCATTATTAGTTTGAAATAAAATTAAATAAATGAATTAGCGAAGTTCTTTGGGAACTGTTCCAAAAGGGACTATTCAATTTAAGTAAGGAAGGGTAATAATTAAAAAACAAATAATTTTTAGTATTAAAAGTAGTAAATTTTTGACAAGATTCCTATGACATAATTCAATTTCTGGTTATTTTGCAAGCTTATATGTAACGAACTTTAGAAATTTTAGTCAAAATAGTATAATAGTCATGATTCTTTTCAAGCATTTTATAAAAATCGTCCCAAACCGTATGAAAACCGTCAAACTTCTTCAATATTTATTACTACACTCTCCAACTTATCACAAAAATTTGACAAGATATTAAATACATGTTCAATCCTTTTTAGAATTCAATTTATTTTATCCTGTTTGAAATTTTAATAACTGCTGAAAGATTTGAAGATTATTTCATGAGTGACTTTCATTGTTAATTAATTTTAATTTATAATACCTATGTAAATTATGATTGCAGTTGAAAAGTGGTTTCAGATTTTTTTTTTTTTTTCAACGATTTGAAATATATTTACATTTTATAAACAAAGGATAAAAATTGTTATCCTTGTTTGTTTGTTTTTTTATTTTTCTCTTCGAATTTAAGTTTTTTATTCTCTTATATTTTCTTAATGGATTTTTTTTTTTTTGTATCATATATGTTCAGTGGTATCCTTATGCTTATTCTCAACTGTATCTTCATATAGTAAATATAGATATACATGAATAAGTACGTGTCATTCTATATAAATAAAATTGTACTGGCAGTTTTTTATAATTCAAAATGTTGCTTTTCTTCTCTAGTTTTATGTTTCTTTTTTTTGTTTTTTTTTTTTTCTTACACTTATGCACATTTCTGGTGTTTTTTTTTCTGTTGTTTTTGTAGTTGTGCTATTTGCTACTATTATGAATGGCTGACGCTGTAAAATGTTAATCAGGAAAGATAAAATGGAAAAAGAGAGAAAAGAAAAACAGGAAAAAAATAGGACTCAAATAAAAAGAAAAAAAAAAAAATGTTTATAAACGATTTGTATAGAATTTTTAAAGTCTACGTAAATATGGTAATTCAGAGTTTTTCAAAATGCACTTTTCTAAAATGAAAGCTAATCTCAAACTGGAGGTGAACAACAAAAGTATTTAAGATAATGGTATATGAAAAAGTATTTTGAGATCATGGAAAAATAAGAAAGTTTGTAAAAATACTAAAAAAGTCTGAAATTTAAATAAAAATAAAACAAGAGTTACCTATTATAAATATGATACTGTATGATGCCTACTCTCTTGATTAGACTGCAAATTTAAAAACTAATGTATAACTATTTGGGCCTTACTCAAGATATTACAAAGAAATTAAATTTTCAATGGGTGACTATAATTTTCCAAAAAATTAGAATCAGAAGGTAAAATAAATACAACGGATCTCAATGTCTAAAAGTTCAATCTGATTAACTAACTAAAACAGTAGACTAAAAAAAAAAGGTTTTTAAAAGATTATCATCTACTTTTAAATTTATTAAATTAAAGTTTAAATACATTTTTTGTTTAAAATATAATGTATACATTTTTAATAATAATTTGATTTTTTTTTTTGTAACCTTAGTATTTTCGATATGCAGATTAAATTTCTGTCTTTACAAATCTATTCTCATTTTTTCCTTTACTCTTTTAATGTATGGGGTCTAACTACTCTACTTTATCTTTTAAAATAAATTTTTTTATATGAAGACAACAATGACTGGAGATTATTTTCAAATAAATTTGTTTTGAAATTTTTACTCAGAATCCTTATTTTTTTTTTCTAACTGGTTCATACTTTCTTGACTTTATGCCCCCTGTAATATCGTAGGTGTAGATATATGATCTGCATTAAAAAAGATTTTTAAAACATTGAAATAAAATTAGGATAAGGGAAAGAGTGGTAATGAAGGATGGTGGTGGTATTCACTAAACGCGTTTAAGGAAAGCGTTATCAATGAAACTTTTAAGTGGAAAATTTTTATTTTACTTTTTTGTTTTTCCTTTTAATAAGTTTATATATATTTATGGTATAGGATTTTCTAGAATTGTTTCACTGTTTTGTGGTATCCGTGTAGGCTTATGTTTTTGTTTTTTTTTTTTTTTTTTTGTATGTTAGAAAATTATAAATTGCGATTTAATGGGATTTGTTGAATTTATTTTTTTTTTGTGTTACAGTTGTTTAAATTTTTTTTGTTAGTGTTAAAGTTGACAATTTTCCTATTTAAAACTTTTGATAAATTAAGAAAATTTTCACGATTTGCAATTTTCTATGTTAATTGGTAAAAATTTTCATTGTATGCACAAAATTTTTAAAATTATGCAAAAAAATAAAATGACAAAAAAATTATAAAATTATTCAAAAGTATTCAAAATTTGTGACTTAAACGAAAAATGGTAGTTTTTAGAGTGTAAATGTTGAAATGATAATCAAAAATATGGTAATTAGAAAATAAAACTGATATATAAAATGGTATAGTTATAGTGTGAAATTAAAAAGGACATTAATATTTGACTTTTAAATTAAAAGGTTATATTATAATCTACAAGATTGAAGTTTATTATGATAATGACTGTTTTTTTTTATTTTCTATTATTGGATCTAAAAATTTCTTCAACTGCTTATGTTAAATTTATTTTTTTTATTTAATTCATATCTTATTTTAGATAAACCTAAGAAAAAGTTTACAAAAACGGTTTCAGTGCCTAATTTTGAATTACTTAACATTAAAAAATATATTAATAATATTAAAAATATATATTTTTTATGTTAATTTATTGAGTTATACCATAATAATTTTCTTTTTTTGTTTTTGTTTTAGTACACAATATGTAATAAACGATTAATTTTTTTAGGTTTATCCATTTAAATGCCCCGTGGGATAGATTTTTACTAGCATGAAGTGATTTGTTATCTATTTTCTATTGTACTGTTTATTTGTTTTATATAATTGAGGTTTCTATGTAGATGTACTCCTAATTATTTGACTTCCGCTCTATTAGTTACTACTAGATTATTAGTACCTATGATTTTAAAAGATTTCCAGTCTTTCTTCATGTCATCGTTAAGATGCTTATATGTATATCTGAATTGTATATAGTTTCACACTTGTTAAGATTAATTTTAAATGCCCATACTTTGCAGTAATCTATAATTAAATAAAAGATTTTTTGTACATTCATTTGAATGCAATCTACATAGTTATTTGCAGAATATATTATTATATCATCTGCTTATGCTATAGAATAGTTTGATCATTTTACACCTTGCAGCATTTTTAGTAGGTCTGCAATATATAGTGAAAATAATACTAGGGAGTTTACTGCGGTTTGTTGAATTTCATTGTTTTTATTTATTTATTTATATTAATATTACATACATAAATGTAATGCAATATTATTGAACCATCGGCTGCTAAGGCCATTATAGGTTTTTATACTATTATTAAATTATATACTAATATTATTTATTTTGTTTATATTATATACTATATATTTACATTATATTTGGTCGTAAGGGGGTAAAGAAAAAAACACTTACGACCTGTGCAGGGATCGAACCCGCACTCCTTCGGTTAATACGCCACACGCCTACCCACTAGGCTACCGAAGCCCCTGAATTTCATTGGAAAGTTTACGTATTTTGGGCTCGATATCTGACTGCTGTGTTGTTATAACAAATTTATTCTCGCTAATCATACTTTGTATTAGGTTGACGAGCTGTAATGGAAATTTAAATTTATATAGTAGACCATCTAACCAGACCAAATTGAAAATTTTTCAAAGTCAATGAAACTGACATCAACACCTTCTTATTTGTTTATATGCCAGCATATGTCTGATTTTAATTTTGTGATTGCATGCAGAGTATAGTGCTTGAATCTAAACCCGAACTGGTTTTCAGGAAGTATGTTGCATTTGCTAATGTGGCTTGTGATTTTGTTATTTATTATAGATTCGTATATTTTGCTGATGCTTACTAATAGGCTTATTGGCCGATAATTAGATGGATTAGTAGGGTCTTTACCTGGCTTCTTTGAAAAACCTAGTCATGCTATTTTCCAAAGGAAGAAGGATATTTTTTAATATTAAATATTATATTTTGTCTAATAGTTTTTTTATTGCACACTTAATTGGCTGCTATGCTATTTAATTATATGTTTGTGCTTGTCATTTAAAAGGATATTTGTAACGTATATTTAATTCATTTTGCTTTGTGCAACAGGAGATTTTTGTTGAAATTCTTAAAAACTTTAATTAAAGTCTACTCTTGAACAAAATAAATGCCCCGTGGGGCAGTCAATTAATAAAAGAAAAAAATTATTTTCTGATAAAATTAAAAAAAAAAATTTTTAAAGTTTTATTAGATCTAATAAAAGTTAAGTAAAGTTTTTCTTTTTTATCAATAAGAAAAAAAACTATAACAATTTATTATTTCGTCTTCATTATTAAAATTTTGTAAAACTTTATTAATATTAAATTAAAAGTTTTTTAAACCAAGATTTTTTTGTTTTTGTCTTATTTTACTGTTACAGATATAAAATCAATTTTTTTTTTTCCTGCATTAATAAAGTTCCCATCTTATTTTTATATAAAATTTCTACTTTGAATTAATTCAATTTATTTTATGAATAAGCTGTCAAGTAGTAGTTTATATCTTTTTTTTTTAGATTTTTTGAAAAAACTTTAAATAATAATTGTTAATATTTTTTTTTTTAATCTACAGTACAAACATTTACTATGGTTACAATCTTTTTACTATGTTCTATGTGCTTTACTGGGACTCAGTTTTTAAGAGACTTTTCATAACTCCCAGAGTTATAACTTTCTTAGGGACTTGAAATCAACTTAAAAATCATCCCTAATTTTTTTTTTGATATACATATTACAACATTAAAGAATTTAAAAGAGTAGGGGCTGCCACCTTCAAACCCCTGTTAAACAAATGACATAAATTATGTTTTAATGCTTTATATTGTAAAATAAGTTATGGCTATTTCTCAAAGAATTTATGTCTCACTGTATTATATTTTTATGAGTCCATTTATATTACTAAGGGAGTTATGACTTAGGGAGTTACAACACGTAACCATTTATACTATAGTTATAATAGTCGATGGCAGTCGAATATCCATTCCTTTGTCATAGGTCATGTATATAACAGAACCCCATTTTAGATTTATTCTTCATAACATAATCTTCTCTTGCCGAAATAGTACAACAGTTTTAAAGGAGGTCCTCCATGGTCTAGTGGGTAAGAGCGTATAAAATATGCTGTAAACACCGAGAAAGTGTGGATTCGAATCCCAGACACGTGTTAATTTCCTCTTATGACATTTACAGTCACGCTTGAACAGGAAAGGCTGGGTAATTTCCTGTCCATATAATATGTGGCAGAGAAAAGCATTAACAAAAAAAAAAGGAATTAAAGGACCCCTAACTTATTGTTTGGTCAAGAACAGAGCTGATGTTCAGTGAGTGAAAGTCTCACACATTGATAGAGGATTTGTGCTCCTCTTCAGAGCCTTCGATCATTCCCACGTACCTTCGTATAAAAACTAAAAAAAAAATATTCTAATCGTTCAAAGCTTTCTGCCTTCCATGAAAAATATTTATTTTTATTAATTGTAAGCGCTTAGGGGTAGAGTATTTTTAAGTAGTCATTGAGTGAAACTATTTCAGGAATTTTGTTGCTTTAAGCAAGTTTAAACACTTTTTTTTTCGGTTTTTACTTAGAGAACTATGTATTCTAAGTTATGTAATAAGAGTTAAATCGGAATATTTTTTGTTAAAATTTCTTAACCAAAGATTTTTATTTAATATACTTATAAATAATTTTAAATTGCCTCTACTTCAAATTACTTAATTACTACAGAACTTTAATGATAATGATTTCTAATTAAAATTAATTATATTTTATTTGTAAACTTTTTAAATCCAATACAAAATGTTTCTTAACTACATAAACCCATCCTCTTTCAGCTTAATAGTTTTTTTTTTTCTTTTATTGGATAAAATATCCTTAAATTAATAAAAAAAAAAAAAATCCATTAAAAATGTTTTTTTTTTTATTTCGCCTTCCAAACATTTTTCTTAAAAATTGTTTTACTTTTAAATAAAATTAATAGCTGCAAAAACAAAAAAAAAAAAACTGATTGCATCGCATCTAATAGTAAGAGACAAATATCTATAAATATTTTTTTGTTAAAAGGATTGCATTCAATCCTAGACTAGAGGCTATAATAGTAACAGTAATAGTAGCAGATACTACAAAAAAAAAAAAAACACAAATTTCATCTCTGGAATGTCATTGTTTCAAGTTGCTTCTTTCAAGATAATTTATTTTAATAAGTTCATCAGAATTATTTTTTTATTCTCTTTTTTCCACCACTTTTTTTTTTTTTCGTAGTTTTTTTTAGTTTGACAGTAGATTTAAAAAGGAATTAAAAAGTTTTTTTTTTTTTTAAATTGAAACAAAAAAAAACGATCTAACATTTAACGAAGAGAAATGAATAAAAATTGTAATTTGAAAAAAAAAAAAAAAAAAAAAAAAAATATATATATATACATATATATATGTATTTTTATGTATATGTTTTAAAGTTGCATCCTGGTTCATTCAAATCAAATTCCATTACATTCTCCATTACATTTTGAGAATAGGCATTTAATTTTTTTTTTTTTTTGAGAATGGGTGAAATGAAGAATGTTATAGAATTAATTATTTAGAACAGTTTTTAGAACAAAAGAATTTGAATAGCCACTCTTGAAAAGTTGTCCAAAATTATCATTTATTTGATTAATCCTTTAAAAAAAAAAAATTTTCTTTTTTGTAAAAGTGATGTTTTGGACTAAATAATTAAGAATGATGAAAAATGAAAAAAATATTTAAATATAGTCGATTTTAAATAACGAAGTTTTAAATTAAATTCAATTTTATACAGAATACAGTTATTATATTTTATACTCAAATTTATTTTTACATAAGTCTTGTTTAATGTTTAAATATTTTTCCAACACACTATAATTTTTTTGTTTATAATTATTATTAAGAATTATAAGAGATAATTTGCTGGTGGCTCTGTGTACCAAAAAGAATGAGGTTAAAATATTTGCGGTTACCTTATATTCTTATTTGAATAATTTTATTAAAGTGGTGTCGTTGTGGACATACGATATTGGATGGTATATTTCTATTACTGTTGATCATATTACATTTGTAAATCTTGTATTAATTATACTGCAACAGAACATGACAGTTTTTGACCTGTGCAGGATTTGAACCTGCACTCTGTCAGTTAATAAGCCATGTGCTTAACCAGTAGGCCACCGAGGCCCCAGTTAAAAGTTAAAAAATTATCCTAATATGAAGGATCCTAAAATAAATTGCATATTTGTTGGGGTAACTTTGAAACATTTATTTTAACGTTACCTTTTTATATGTTTTGAGTGGGAAATTAATGTTTATAATTATTAAAATAATGGTATAAATTTTTAGATATTTTATTGAATTTTATTTGTGGTTAACGGTAAAATAATTTATAGAAAATATGAAAAACTGTCAGTTGTAGTAAAATCAGTTTGTTGTTTGTTACTTAATTTTTTTTGTTTTCCTAAGAGAGGTGGGAATCTTCCAAAGACATCAAGAATTACCCCTTGGTAGTGTCCGATTCTTATTGACTAAACCCACCTCCCCCTTTAGCCAATATAGTGGGATGAAACTCTTACCTGCGAAAGCAGTATATTGGCTAGGGAGTAGGGATAGGAAAGGATAGGAAAATGAATACGGAAACATCGGGAGTGGGACTGTAAGGAAACAATGAATCCTCCTATTATTATTATTTTGCTAACCTTGACTAAAGCCTAAAACAGTTACAACATGTAGTAGTAGTATATATATTACTACATGGGGTAATTATTGGAGGCAACCCCCACTGTCACTGTAGCGGCTGTTATTATTGGTATTAATATTCTTATTAATATTCTTATTATTTTAATACAGAGTCAGCGCCATCAGTGGATTACAGAGTGCAGCAGTATAACACCTTACTTGCATGATATAACCAAAGATGGCTCCACTGTAGCAGTTATTATTATTATTATTATTATTATTATTATACTTATTGTTATTATTACTATTATTATTATTATTATTATTAATATTATTATTATTACTAATATTAATTATACGATATACATTATTACGATATAAAACTACTACATATTTTTTATTTATGACCTGACCGGGGTTTGAACCAAGACTTTTCGATTGAAAGGTTGGCGACTTAACCACTGCGTCATGAGTCAGATATTAAATCAAAGTTTAATCAATCAGTGATTATTTGATTCTTCGGAATAAAGTTTATTTAAAATCATTTTTAAAAATTCTCATTATAGAAAATGTTATTGACTATATGTTGTATATTTATTTTTAAAACCTGTTGAAAGCTTGGTTAAATTAATTAATAAGAATTAAGTTTTAAAATGAAATACAATTTAAGTAAATTAAAAATATTATGTAATTTTAAGATTGACCAAAAATAAAAAATAAATATATATTTGATTTAAATTTTAAAACTACGTTGTGCAAGCCTTAAAATTTCATATTATATTAAATATATAGTACATTATTTTGAATTTTATTTTCATTGCGATTTCCATTTTTTTAATATCCGTAAGTACCTTTAACTTAAAACTGCTTTTTCTATTTTACAATCTAAAATTTTAAAGAAATTTGATGCCTTTTCAAGAGAAACTTAAATAATTTTTATGTCTTCAGAATAAAAGTAACAAAACGGGGAGAAAAAAAAATTTGAATTTTCTTTTACCATTTGCAGAAATTTTTTTTTTTATTTAAATTAAGTTATGTACTTAAGGAAAAAAAAAAATCTTCTCTCGACAAAAAATAAAATTTTTCTTCTTTTCTCATATTATGGAAACCATTAAAGAATTTTTTTTTTGTTTTGTTTTCTTATTTTTTTAAGTAAAGTTAAGTAAAAAGAATTAAGGTATATAAAAGATTAAAAATTATTTACACAAATTAAATAAATATATTTAATTTAGATTTTTTCTTAATAAATAGTAATTTTCTTTTAGTATATGTTTCTATTTTTCTTATTTTTTTTTTTTTAATTTTCTTTATTATTACAAGAACAACAAGAAAAATTATAAGAAAAAGGATCAAATATAAGGATTCTTACAAATATTTTAAGTTTTTTTTATTCAATGTTTTTTCTTTATTTTTTTATTCTTTTTTTTTGTTTTCGATGTAAAACTTTTTAAGAAAATTTTATTTTAAATTCTAATAGTAAGTAATTATATTTAATCTTACAAGTGGGAAGCCTTTGAAGTATTTTAGTTTTTTTTTATATAGATGTCTATATATGTATATATAAATATAATATTAAGGTGGGAGTTGTTAATAAAGAAAGTACAACAGGTAAAGAAAGACAGGGGCGAATTTCTTAGAAATATTTTCTTTGATGAAATTTTATCTTATCTTTATACTTTCAGAGATATTTTAACGTTCTAAAATTCAATCTTTAAAAATGTTTACTCTTTCTATTCATTCACCTGCTCCAATTAAAATTTTTCTTAATAATTGTCATATCTGGAATTAAATGAATAAAGAAAATGTATTTATAAAGATGATTTTAAATGATAGATTTAAAAAGTTTATTAACCCTCCAATATTTTGGTAATATAAAATAATTATTATATTTTAGGTATTGTGGTATAAAGCATCAAAAATTGAACAATAAATGTTAAATATTAAGAGAATGAATCTAAGATTTGTTATTATTAATTTTTAATTATGTTGAAACTTGTCCATCATGTAGAAAGATTTATTAGCACCACAAAATAAATAAATAATGGGTAAAATATTCTATGAAGAATTAATTATGTGAAAAAAAGAGTATGTGATTCATATTTAGGAATAATATTGAAAAGTTTATATCAATTCAAGTTAAATATCATTGTTAACAAGATTATCTGAAGATTTATTTCAATACAAAAGTTTTTAAACTAAGTTTTGCTTGTTTTGTTAAAGATACAATAACTTTTATTGTTATCTGTACTTGCTGATGTTCTCTTAATTTTGTATTTAGGAGTTATAAGTTTAATTTATAGTTTAATTTATTAAATTAATAACTTAATTTATTTAACTTATAAAACTTTTAAATTTCCCTATCAATTTGTGAAATTTTAGTAATTATTACCTAAAAGTATGCAATTTTCTTAGCAATTATTGTTTCAAAATTATTGTTTACGAGCATCGGTGGTCGGGTGGTGTATCAACAAGAAGAATGCTTATTCGATGCAATATTTTCAAAAACAACTAGAAATTTAAAAAAAGCATATCATATTTTAGAAGAAACTTGAAAATAAAATATTTCCTTTTTAATTAATTATTAAATTAATAATGAATGAGGTGGGTTAATAGTAGTTCCAAAATTGAATAAAAAAATCAAACAAAAATAGTTTGTAGGAAATTCATTTATAAAAGTTTTAATTTATTTTAAACCAATTATGATATTAAAGTATACATTAAGCTTTTGATGTTACTATAAAATATTCTTATTACAAGTTTTATCTAAGGATTTCAATTAACAAATGACAATATCATCTTATAATAATTTTCTTATCAAGTTTTAAATTATAAATGAAAAGTGAAGAATTTTTTTCTTAAAGTAACTAAAAATTTATTATTTAGAAATTTATATTATTTTATTTTGAAAAGATTTTCAACTTTCAATATTCTTACAATTTTAAAATATTTTTATAATATTTGTTTGCACAAAGAATGGTTTGACTTTTAATTAAAAGTTGTTTAAATTAAAAATTGTTAATTCGAGCATTATTTTTCTTAATATTTTCATAAATTTAAACAGATATGATTAAAAGAGTCTCTTTAGGGTTGTTCTGAAATGATTGTTTTCAAGAAAATATCGGAAGTCATAAAATACTAGGTGCAATTTAATTTTTTTTCATATTAAATTTGATTTCAGATTATTTTTCTAAATTATTGTTAAATTCCATATGGTAGTTTTTAAATAAATCCAAATAAAGCTAGCTGAAGTAGTCAAACTCAAACCAAAATATTAAAAATATTAAAGGTAGACAAAAAAGGAAAATGCTTATATCATATTTTCCAACTCAAATCACGTGCTTAAAGTTTACATATTGAAAGTGAACTAAAGTAAACATATACAACAAAAAAAGGTAATTTAAAGCACGAATTAATTAAAAAAAAAAAAAAAATTAAATATAAAAGTGATAAAAAAATCATTGAAAATTATTTTTGTGTTCAACCAAAAAAAAGATTTTTTTTTGTTTTAAATATTTGTTTTAAAAAAAAAATGTATTTTTCAATCCTAAATACATCTAATGCAGATATATTCGATGATTTTTAAAATTAATTTTGTTTTCATAGTTTGTGACATTCTTTTAATAAAAAATTAAAAAAAAAAAAATGGAAAAATAGATTACAAAATTGCAAAGAAAAACAATCAAATTTTCAACATTTCAATTTTTGTAAATAATTTTTTTTTTTGTTAGTATGTATTAATATTATATTTCTATCATAGGGAAAAGGATCAACTTTTCAGGGCATTATAAAAAACCGAAAAAAAAATGAAATTAATAAAAAAACTTTTACAAGTTCCTAAAAATAAAACAAAAAATATAACGAATAGTGAAAATTCCAAAAATGAAATCAAAAATAAAAAACAAAAAAACACAAAGAGACAAAAATATATTCAATGCAGACATTTTCTGACAATCAGACATAGAATATTCCAAATTTAGATTTTGATCGATTGGGATACTGAAGTATATATATATATATATATAGTATATATATAATTTTATATATTAACATATCTATATAAAAAATAAATAAATAAATAAATAAGAAAAAAAATAATAAGACAAAAAATAAAATAATTTTTTTGTACGCGACAAGTCCTCTTTTTCTATCTCTTTCTATCTATTTTTGTTATTTATTTTTTTTTCCGGTCTAAATAATTTTAAAATTGCCTATACAAAAACAAAATTACTTGATATTGCTTTTTTGTTTTTTTTTTTTGTTTTTTGTTGTAATTCGATGTCTGTTTCAATATTATTTCGTATATTGAAACTGAGTTTCTCTTTCTACGCTGTTTCTTTTGTTTTGCTCCTCTTCATCTTTTACTATTCATTCTTTGTTTTTTTTTTCGGTTGTTTTTGATAGAAATATAATTCATGAGATCCTTACCAAATATTACTTTTAAATTAAATTTTTTTTTTTGTAAAGGACTTTTAAGGATGTTTTTAAAACAAAACAAAAAAAAAAAGACAAACCTTTATCATTTTTTCTGATCTTTTTCAACATTTTTTTATTTTTGCTTTTTATTATTTTGTGCCTGGGTTTTGTTTTTTTTTTTTTGCTAATTTTTAAATCTTACAACTGAAAAAATGTAAAATTCACCATTTTTAAATTCAACATCCTCGACTACTATTTTATTCACCATTCAAGGAAAAAAAAAAAAATAACAAAAATAAAATGACAAAAAATAAACAAAAAAAAAAAAAAAACAATATTAAAAGAGAAAAGAGTGGGAGCGGACAAGAAATGTCAAAATTTGGAATAAATATATTTTGTAAAGAAATAATAATAATAACATAATATGACGCAAGGACATCATCATTTTTATAATCATCACTAGTATCAATATCATCAACATCACCGTCATCATCATCATCATCATATCATCAGTACGAATAATATCAGTATAATAATCATTTTGTTGTCTTTGGTAATAAAAATAATAAAAAAAAAAAAAAAAAAATACAACACCATCAACAACAAAAAAGACGTGGAATTAAGAGACAACGTAATGGTTTGAATAATTACAGGCGAAACACAGTAATACACTCTTTATGCTTCATAAAAGCGTTATCAAAGAACTGAATTGTTTTTAAGTGTATACATATATATTTGGGAGGCATAGAGAGAGAATGAGAGAGAAAGGCACGCAGAGCAAATCTTAAACAAAACAAAAAAAATTTATAAAGAAAAACAAAAAAAAAAAAATAATTTTTGGAAATAATATGAAAGAAAAAAAAAAAAATCAACGATGCGAATTAGATGGTTAAAGGAACTGTAAAAATATGTTAATTGGTTTTTTTTTTTTTTTTTAAAGAACAAAAATAATAACAACAGCAACAAAATGATGATGATAACAATGGCGGATGTCATTGGACAGATGATAATATTTATTTTTCTTGTTGTTGTTATTTTTGATGCGAAAATTTTTATTGCGTTTATTAAATTATTTTTTGTCTTATTCTACTGTTGATAGTTGTTGTTTTTGTTGTTCTTGTTTTTGTTTTTTTTTTTTGAATATTTTCTTAAAGAATCGGTGTTGTATTCAAATATCATGGACATACTATAAGAAAATATAAATAAATAGAAAGAGAAGGAAAAAAATTACAGGATATTAAAAGAGTCATATATTTTTCGTTTGATATCTTATTTGAAGTTTTTTTTTTTTGTTTTGTGTTTCGTGCGGAAGAAAAAAAGGCTGAGAAGTAAGGAAAATTAAAAGTCAAAATGATGATAGTGATAAAAAAAAAAAAACAAAAAAATGTTGAAAATAAAAATTAAAATGTTATTTAAGAAAAACAAAAAAAAAAAAACAAAATTACTGTGTCAATGAATTTTAAAGATAGTATACGTATTAATTTATGTGTAAAATTTAAAAAAGGACACTTTATCACAGTAAAGGTTCTTTTTGAGTTAAAAAAAAAAAAAAAATTGTTATAATAAACTGAATGATGTTAAATATGTGGTGTAAAATTAGAAAATGATTTTTAGATTGCACCAAAAAATTTTTCTTGCATAATTAAAATTTTTTTTTGATCTATTTAAAAATAATGTGAGTGTTAGACATTCTTTAATTAAACGCACCCACTTTATATTTGTGTAATTAAAAAACTTTATAACAGTTAATATGTTGATAATAAAATTATAGGATACTTTTTTTTATTAATTTAAGAAAAAGAAATTTTTTAAATATTTTGACTCAAATATTAAATATGAATTATGCTTTTTCTTTTTTTTTGTGTCTAGAGGATATTGTTTTTATTGGATTTATTTATTTTAATTTTTTTTAATGCATTTCTCTGCCACATAAATGTGGACAGGAAATTACACAGCCTTTCCTGTTCAGGCGTGCCTGTAAGTGTCGTAAGGGGGAATAACTTTTACGACGTGTGTGGGATTCGAACTCACACTCCCTCGATGTTTACAACGTATTTTATATGCTCTTACCTACTAGGTCACCGAGGCCCCCTATTAGGTTTATTCATTGTTATCGTACAGAAATTTGTGTTTTAATGTTTTATGTTTATGTTTAACATTGATTGATTAATTTAAAACCAAAAAATCTGTTCATATTTAAGTTAACACTAAGAGATTTGCAAAAAAACGACAAAAATAATTTTCTGAAGTTATCGGGCTCAAATTTCATCTGGGTCATATAGATTAATAAAAAATAAGCATATTATATATATATGTATATTTCATAATTAATATCATATCATACAATATAATAAAATACAATATAATAAAAAATAAATGGCGCACAAAATAAAATAATTCTTTTTATGAGGTCTTGTACAATAGCTACAGCTGATTAATTAACAGCTTAGGAAAACTAATGATTCCAGAAACTAAAGTTAAGTATAATATGAATAATAAGTGATTTTATGGATGCCCTATGCTCTTAATTTGTTAGACTTTCTTTATAAAATAGGCCAAAATCTATAATTTTCGATATAAAATAAGAAAAACTAGGCGAACATCTGAAAGGAAAATGGTCTTCCACTTTATAAGAAGTGGCTGACGTAATATAAACAAACAAAAAGAAAACATTGTCTGCTCGTTCAAAGTCTTTTATTTCATACGCCACAAGAAAATCAAACTACAAAAAAAAATATTATGTGTTCATCAACATTTTATAATACACGAGCATATAAATTCAATGGTCAGAGCATCATATGCATAGGAAAGCTAAAAAGTATCTTAGACTACATTTTATTTCTTTTTTTTTTACCAACAAAAGTTTTAAAACTCATTATCATATTGAAAATATTGAAGATTAAATAGGTATTGGCGTATCGCATATATATTATTTTTCTTATTTTATATAAAATTTTATATTCTTAATTAGTTGCTGATTTGAATTTTTCTTTTTTTCTTTTTAGGTGAGTCATTGGAGCTTCATTGAAAAACAAAAGTTTTAAGTACATTTTCATTTATTCTGTGGTAATTTTTTTTATATAAATTTTTTTTTTTTTTTTTTACAAAATATTCCCTTGTCTAATTAAAAAATAAGTTAAATAAAAGTGAGAAGTTGGGATGTTTATGGTGCGTAAAAATTAATTAAAAAAGATTCTTTTGTAATTTTTTCGAACTGCATGGGAATTAATTTTTTTTTTACAGACTTATAGCTTTGCCGCTTTGGGAAATAATTGAATTCAAATTAAATTATGTTTAAAAAAAAGTGGTAAAAATCTTGGTCCTTTGTAATAAGTCCTTTGTATATGACTTAAAATATTCTGACCTAAAATATGTTGAGCTTTTGTTGTAATTCTTCTCCATGTATTTTAATCTTGTCTAACTCTCTTATAATCTATTATTTCTAATATTTCTATATTATAAAAAATGCATAGGAATAAAAAAAAAACATTAAAGCATATCTTAAAAAAATTATGCTAGACACTAATAAAATTAAAAATATTTTTGTCAGACACATAAATATGCATTTCAGCTAATAAGGATTTAGTTACATTTTCTTTTAGAAAAAAAAAAATTTTCTGTTATTTTAAGTTCCCCCTGTTAAAACTTCCTCTAAATCTTAAATTAAGCGATATTTTACAGTTGAACCGAGCAGCCAAGGGGTTTTTGAAACTAATGATTTGACAAATTGAAACTTAGTCAAATATGAATAATAAGGACTTAGTGGATGCCTATGCATTTTATTCAAGTGGAAAGGAGAAAAAAAAAGAAGTTTTATTTAGGAAAAAAATTTAATATGGTTCTGTTTTCCGTTTTCATTTAAACAGAGTCTATTAAATTACAGAAATGTTTTAAATGGTTTTAATTAATAAAAAAAAAGCACTCTAAATATTTAATTAACTTGATCGGAACCTATGAAATTATTTTTTTTTTACCTTTTTTTAATAAATATTTAATTTGAAATATGTTAATGAATTTTAGTATGACCTATTCTAATTAAAGGATGTTTGCTAAAATTAACTATTCAAAGTAATGAAAGAAAAATTTCATGAAAATTCTCCAACTTTCTATTGAAATGTCGACAGGACAATTTCTTCAAGTTTTTGGTAAATTGTCAATTTCAAGTTTTTGGTAAATTGTCTGGTGTTTTTTGTTTTGTTAAATTCTAATCTAACAAAACTGGCACTCGATTTGGGACACAACTCAGGGATAGAGGTTTAGAAAATTTGGTGTTAAGGTGGATGAAGGGGAAAATTTGTTGTGGAAAATTTGAAGAAAGATGCTAATGGTTTTCTTAAAGACTTTTCGTACTCATATGAATTACCAACTTTAAGAAACACAAGCGTTTTAATAATTTAAAAAATTAAATTAAAAGCTGAGACTTTTAAAACTAGAATGTCCATAGATGGAACATGTTATCTATCAGAAAGAATATGTATCAGTATTTCAAAAAGAAAGAGATTGTAAAAATTTAAAAGTGTCATCGTTGAGAAACTATAAATAAGTGTCCGAATTCAATTTATTTCAATTCCAGGAATATTTACTAAACTTTTTGAAATGATGTGCTCTGTTATAATTTGAAAATCGTAATTCCAAATTTTTCTTTTTATTACAAAAACA
The DNA here is from genome assembly GCA_947095535.1 of Poecilobothrus nobilitatus. NCBI lineage: Eukaryota > Metazoa > Arthropoda > Insecta > Diptera > Dolichopodidae > Poecilobothrus > Poecilobothrus nobilitatus. The sequence continues at coordinate 263,562,218 of OX352774.1, read as the reverse complement.
AAGAACTACTGTTATCCTATTTACTGTAATCATTTTTCTTTTAAATGGCATATTTAGAATATAAACCCTGATAAAAATAGGAAATTATTAGTTTTCTTAAACATTTTTAATGATTCTTAAGGGTTAGAAATTAAGAATTCGTTTTCTTATGAAAATTAAAAATAATGAAAAAAAAAAAATACAAACAGAAGAAAGAACCAAAAAAAAAAAAAATTAAAAGTAGGTATACTATAAGTGATTATCCTTTATCTGCATACTACGATTTAAATTTGTTATTCCCTTAATTTTACACAAATTATGCATGAGAATATTCAAGTGGAAGAAAAAAAAAAACAAATTTTCATTTTTTATAGGAAGTTTTCAGTTTCAAAATTATTAAGGAATAAAAAAAATGTAAATGTTAAAGAAACATTGAAAAAACCACGAAAAAAACTATTATAGCAAGTTATAAAAAAAGGATCCATTCGTTTACCATTTACATATTTTCTTGAAACAATTTTCTGTTTTTGTTTTTGTGTCTGTGTTAAGCAGAATACAAGGCCTTAAGTTTTTAGTTTTTTTTTTTTTGGATACATGGACACAGGTAAAAAAAAAAAATCTTACAGCGAAAAAAAAAGAACCGCAGATCAAAAAAAAGAAGGAATAAGAAACCACAGTTTTAATTTTAATACGAAAGTTTGTTTTTTTTTAAAAAAAAACATTTTTGAAATAAATTTTGTTTAGAAGAGCATAAAAGAAAATGAAAAATATTATGTAGTTAGTTAAAGTGGTTGGCCTACAAAGCATAGTATTGCCATTTTACTGACAAATAGGGTTAAAGTCAAAGAATTTCCTTCATTTTTCTAGTTATGGTTTTTTTTTTTCTTCTCCCTTTTGGTAAGTTGTAAAAACACAAATGTGAACTTCGCTAAAATAAATTATGTTAAAACATTATAAAAATATTTTTGTTGAAGGTCCTGTAAAAGTTTTAAACATTTAAATAGGGATTTGTCTTAATTTATAACTACATATAATGCTCATTTCATTTAAACAAAGAAGATTAGTGTAGTTGTCTTCTAAAAAAAAAAAAAAAAAAAAAGAATGTGCAATTATGGACAAGTTTATTTTTTCCGTATGAACTATGTTCAAGGGTATAATAAATTTGCCATTACGTTTGTGACACCTTAAAGGAGTCGAGCTAGATATAGTGTCAAAGGTATGGATCGGATTCTATGGATTCTGAGTCGATTAAGCCATGTACGTTCGTCCGTCCGCACGATAACTCAAAAAATAAAGGAGCTAGGGGGCTGAAATTTTTTTACGTCACTTTTAAAAAATTGTTAGTTTTGCTATCCAACATTTTCGGTCGGCGGGTTCGAGTAACTGCCATACAACTTCTATCTTTATATAGAAATAACTCAGTATCTATTCAAGCTAGGTTTCTGAAAATTTGCAAATGATGATCAAGTTTTATGGCAACCATTTCTGTAAAAATTTGGTTGTGGTGGTGCGGCGGGTTCGGATAGCTGCCATACAACTTCTCCATTTAAATGAGAATAATTCAGTGTTTATTGAAGCTAGGAATCTGAAATTTAGAAAAGAGGTGTCGAGTTACATGCCAACAACTTTTGTAAAATTTGGTTGGTATAGAGCAGACGATTCAGACTTCTTGCATCTTTTGGAACTTAATGAAGCTAGCCGTCTGAAATCTTGCAAATGATGATCAAGTTTTATGGCAACAACTTTTGCAAAATTTGGTTGTGCTGGTGCGATGGGTTCGGGTAGCTGCCATACAACTTATCCGTTTAAATGAGAATAACTCAGTGTCCATTGAAGCTAGGAACCTGAAATTTAGTAAAGAGGTGTCGAGTTACAGGCCAACAACTTTTGTAAAATTTGGTTGGTCTAGAGCAGCCGGTTCAGGCTGCTTGCACATCTTGGAACTTAATGAAGCTAAGCGTCTGAAATCTTGCAAATGATAATCAAGTTTTATGGCAACAACTTTTGCAAAATTTGGTTGTGCTGGTGCAACACATTCGGATAGCTGCCTTACAACTTCTCTTTTTAAATGAAAATAACTCAGTGTCCGTCCGCACGATAACTCAAAAAATAAAGGAGCTAGAGGCTGAAATTTTTTTTACATCACTTTTATGCTATTTAATTTCAGCATTTTCGGCCGCCGGGTTCGAGTAGCTGCTATACAACTTCATTCTTTAAATGGAAATAACCCAGTGTCTATTCAATCTAGGTATCTGAAATTTTGCAAATGATGATCGAGTTTTATGGCAACAACTTCTGTAAAATTTGGTTGTGATGATATGACAGGTTTGGATAGTTGCCATACAACTTCTCTTTTTAAATGAAAATAACTCAGTGTCAATCGAAGCTAGCTATCTGAAATTTAGTGAAAAAGTGTCGAGTTGCATTCCAAAAACTTTTGTAAAATTTGATTGGTCTAAAGTAGTCGGTTCAGGCTTCTTGCATATCTTGGAACTTAATGAAGCTAGGCGCAATAGATTCGGGTAGCTGTCATACAACTCCACAATTTACATAAATATATCTCTGTAGTTCGGTACTAAAACATCTGAATGTTTTTAAAAGATGATCAAGTTTTATAGAAACAGGATATATTACGTTCATACGGGTATCCCAGAGTTGACACAGTCTATTCTACTGCACTATACTGCATTATATTGTTTCATATTATTATGATTCTTATCTGCTGGTCTATCCTATATTAAATATTTGCTTGTAAATTGCATGTTTTAAATTTTCAGTTTTTTCAATTGTTCACAAAAAAATTCGTTAACTTCTTAAATATTTTTTTTGTATTCCTTTCCCACTTCTATCAGTATCATAAGGCATTCACTCGGTTCCTTTTTAAGCATTATTTTCGCTAAGCCGTTGAAAAACCAAAAAAAAAAATTTAAAGGTATACTACTAACTGATTATCCTTTATCTGCACTTTACTACGATTTGAATTTTCGTTATTTCCTTAATTTTACATAAATAATGTATGAGCTTATTTTCTTTTTTTCCCTTTCCTAGTTTTTCTATTTTTTCCCTATTTTTTTTTGGTTGAGATCCGACCAAGAGCTCGGGTAGTTCTCGAATACCGAACTTTTTGATCTCCACAATTTTCATAAAAATTTTTCAAAAGTTCTACATCGTTTGAAGTAGAGCCATGAAATTTTAACTCGTGATAGATATCATAAAAATTTTAATTTTATGGAACAACTTTTGTCTGTAGTCCAGAAAACCCTTACACAGCTACAGCCTTACACAGCTTACAGACCATCCATCCCTTACATAGCTCCAGCTCGTCAAAGCGCAAAAAAGTGCTATATTTAAATTTGATAACACAAGTTCTATAAGGTATATCTTGAATATGAAAACGTCATATGATAACTGCTTTTATTAGCTTTACAAATATATACTTTTGCCATACGGTGTGTTAATTTACCGTTATGCAAAATTGAATTATTGCAAAATTCCTGATCCCTTCTATCTTCTAAACAGTTTAAGTGAGAAAATCTTGAAATTTGGAGAGGTGTTCGATTTTTGCAAATAAGTATGAATCATTCCAGAAAATATTTTTCTAGCGCCTCCCGTTTAGGATCTACAAGGAATGAAAAAATGAAAATTTCCTATTTTTTAACACCTGTAACTTTAACATCTTTCCAAATTTTTTTGAAGTAATAAAGTAATATACAAAAATGAAAGCTCCAACATTATATTTTTATTTCCGTAAACAACTCTTCTCAATAGTGCAGCATTACTTAAAAATTGACGAAAGTATGAGTTGATATTTTTCAATTTTTCTAACAAATTTTTTTAAAGATTTTTTGAATTTTTTGTTTTTGTTTTTGCGTATATATATATAGTATTCGTATACACACTTATATATTATGTTTATTTACATATCGTATATGTCGCTGATGAATGAACGATATATAATAAGAATATTGATATATATATGTACTCGTATAGCGGCGTATACATATTTTGTTATATTTATAAGAAATTATTCTATGAATGAAATATTTTTAAATAAATATATTTATTTATTTATTTTTTTATATTCAGGTACCGTGGTACATAAATGTGCCAGGTAGCTATAACCCCTGTTTCCTGGTAGGAATGTGGGGTGTACGTGATATAATGATATATAAAGTATTTACATATTGCGATATATGAATATTTTTTTTTTTATATTATAATTATTGTACCCAGCCGGGAATCGTCTCGGGTTCGATTTTCCTTTATGAATGAGAACCGGTTCGTAAACCACTGCACTAATGGCTGGATATAAATATATTGCTAGGTATGCCGATATATAATAATAATATTATTTATCTTATTTATTTTATTTTTGAATATTTATGAATACATTATACATATATATTTATTTGCTATTTTGTAGTAAGTAAGTATTAATTAATAAACATTTGCTGCTTAGTGTTAAATGGTACTATTTGACACATATCTGAAAAAGTTTTGGAAGAATCATATATAAAACAATTGTTCCAGAAATTATAAATCTTACAAATTATTTTAAAATAATGAAAAATTAAAAATATAATAATATTATAAGCAGAGTGGTAGACATAATAACGGTTTCGTACAGGTATTTAAGAGTTGACATGGGCAATTTAATTCTTCCTTATTTTTTGTTTTCATATCCTACTTTTTATTTGTATTCTATTTATTGAGTAGTCTTCACTGGGATTTGAATGTTTCTTAAATTATTTTACATTTTTTTTTTCGAACTTTATAAAAAAATAATCGTGCTTTTTCATTAACTTATATTTGGGTATGTTTATCAACAATTCAATGTTACACGTGACGACATTGGCTTTATAAATAGTACAGAAAAGTGCAAATTATGACTACTTACATTATTTATTATGCAAATTATTTCAATTTATTTTTTTAAAATATTTTATATGATTTTTTTTTTGAAACTTTTATTAAAACGTAAACCGGCTGCGTTGCTTTAATTTTTAGAAAACTCAAAACAATTAATTTTTGTATTATCTTAGTGTATACTTTTTGAAAGAATGCAAAATATGGCCAATGATATTTTGAAAAATTATATCTATGTATGATCTGCACGTTTCGAAAAAAAAACACGACTATTGTTAACACAAATCTTAAAAAATATTTAAGTCAGTCAGTTAATTCTAATTTTATTATTTTTTTTTTTTGTTTTTCATTAAATTTTATGATGACTTTTTTCATTAAAACTTCATCTAAACCAAAAAAAATAAAAACTATAAAAAAAGTTATAATTAATAATAATAAAAAAAAATAAATAAATAAATTTAGGCCAAAAAAAAAAAAAAAACAAAAATAATATAAACAAATATTATAAAATCCACTTTTTATGCGTACGGTTGTCTGCAATATATACACAATATTGGATAATAATGTAAACATCCTTGATAAACACAAAGCGATTATATTTTCCACGGAAAACGCACAATTCTATACTAATAAACATATGTATACATACATACATTCAAAAATGTATATATGTATAGTATGTACTCGGACGAATAGAGATGAGATAAAATGCTTCTGTAAGACTTAATTTTCCGGACTTAATTTATGAATATAATATGTATGTTGTCTGTTTTTATGACATAAAAAGAAAAAAATAAAAGAAAATAAAAAACTGAAAAACAAAATGAACAAATAACGAAATAAAAAAGAGCTAACCATATGCGACAGGATAATATCTTATAAATATACAGTAAAAATGTGTTGGGTTAAAATCTGCAAAAATAATAAAAAAATTTTGTATACGAAAATGTATATTATGTACTTATAATATTTATAATATGAATCTAAAGTACAGTTGAAGTAGACAAATTATTTATAGTAAAGGTAAGAAAAAATGGAAAGCAAAATGAAAAGGTAAAACTGACAAAAGGAAACTCCTGCTTAGTTGTTAGTAATATGAATCTTTTTTTACATTCTCTCTTGGTCAAATAGTATAATAGTACTAAAGGCCATTGTAATTTATTGTTTGATCTAAAAGAGAAGTGGTCTTTATCGGGTTAAAATCCTAAATGTTGATAGAGAAATCAAACTCCAACCACTCCTCTTAAGTCTTTTTCAATGATTTCCATCTGCCTCCATAAAAAATATATAAACAAACATAAATAACGAATGAAAAAACATTAATTAATTCATCTTGGTATAAGTGGTCAGCAATCACATCATAGTTCATAAACATCTCATTGTCCCAAAGATAAAATTAATTGTTTGTGAAACACTTGTTGCCTGGATTGCTAGTTTAACATATTTAAATATAAATTTAATGCTTTTTCTCTCAGTGTTATTTAAAAATATAAAAGTCTCGAATAGATTATATTTGTTAGATGTTTTTAAATACTGATTCAATGAAATATATACATAAATTCGAGCTCATTTAACTTGGTTCTTAATCTCATACCTTTGGTAGAATCTACTACGTATTTACAATTATTAAAATATGCATTGCGTTTTTGAATTTTCAAATATTTTTTTTTACAAACTTGAATTAGTACATTGTATGCATATCCCACGGAACATTGTCCGATCGGCAGACATGTCAGAAAGCTCGGACATCCCTCATATGATTTTTGCAGAAGCTGCAAAAATGAAGAGGAAGAGTAATTGATCTTTCATCTGCTGTGTTAATGCCCGGCTCTTGTTCTAAACAAAAGAAAGTTTCTCAGGAAATTCTTCTTAAATAATATTTTCGATCTATCGAAGGTGTACTTAACATGTTTACAGCGCTTTGTAAGAAGGTCCCAATGGTTTAATTTGGAGGAACACTGATTCAAGGTATCACAATGGGTCTAAACTGATATAAGTGTGCATCTGCAGCTCCCAATTAGCTACCTATCTATATTGATTCAAATATAATTTTGGTGTGTGATATTTTGTATAGAGACTTATATTTTAATTGTTTTGCCAAAAGTTTAAGGCCTTAAGTTGCTGAACCATTATTAATGGGACCTCAGCTTTTATTAATGGCTTTTTGATTTTCCATATTTTTATTTTAGACACAAACACACCGAAAGTAGAAATATGTACTAATTAGCATATACTAAAAACGAAAAAAACAAAACAATGTTTTCTTGATAAAATTATCATTCATTTGACTTTGGTTTTATTATTTTAAACTCTACTGTAGTTAAGTTTAAAACAAAACTAATAAAAAAAAAAATTAAAATAAAACTAAAGTATAAAACTATAATAGAAGAAAAGATAACATTCAGGTTAGAAATAAAACAAAAGAATAGTGCGTATAAAATGCAGCATTCTAGAATCCTGTCAATGAGGATCAGTTTGTGGATAAAATAAAATGTTTTTAATTTTTTTTTTTTTTTGTTTTTTTATGTTTCATTTTTTATATGATATATTCGGATATCTTAGGTACGTACTACATAAACATAAATATGAATCGTTAGCCACTTGAATGTTACATACATTACACTTTACGTTTTTATTCGCAAATTATTTTGCATAATAAATAGATGTAAGTTTTATGTTGAGGAAGAAAAACTATAAAGGGATATAAGATATAATTTTTTTTTTTTATATTTTTATTATTTGTTATTTTATTTTAGTTGGTTTTTTTTTTGTTTTTTTTTTTTTTTTTTTGTTGTTTGTTAATAAAGTTATTCAAAAACTGAATACAAAGTACAAAAAAGAAGTTAACCTCATTGTCTAATGAAAACAGAGTAATAAAAAAAAAATAAAAATTGGTTCAAGTGGGAAGGAGAGAATTAAGGAATTTGTTTCAGATCCTTAAATACATATGTACATATTATATGCATAAAGAAAAATTTATAAAGGTAATTTTAAGAATGATAAGAGTAACGGTAAGAACGATATCAGTAACAAAATATATTATAAGGACTATATGGACTAATTGAATTAAAGTGAGGACTCTCCATATAAATAAAGAAATATCAAAATGATAATTTAAGAAAATTTTTTTCAAAAATAAAAAATTTACACTTTTAATTTTCTGACATATTATGATTGGTTTAAATATAATAGAAAGGGGAGGGGAATTAAATATATATTTTTCAAAAATCTTTGTAATATTGATTAAAACTTTAGGTATTAAATTTAAAAATGGTTATGTACTTCAACAACTTTGTCTTTATATATATATATCAAAAAACAAGTAATTGCTATTTTTGTTATGTGTGAGTTTATCTACGTGAAATTTATGATCGAAAACAGATTATTGCAATTATTGTCGATTTTTAAAATTTGAATCTTTTTGATGAAATATTTTCAATTCCGATAGTTCAATATTTACCTTGTGAAAACTTAGTATTTTTTAAAAAATTTTTATGTACCTACCAGTTACCATATTAGAATCAAAAGATTTTTAAGGCATATATATGGAAACCTTCAGTTCTTTTATAATTGCTCGAAGTGGTTTCTCAAATTACGCACAATATAAGATACAAATATATATAGAAACTAGAAATCTATAACTTATACAAATCCATTTTTTCTTCAACTTTCTTAAGCTTTTATAAAAGGAGTACAGTATGATATTATAGAGTTCCTTTTTCCTGCCTATTATTTAATTATTATTTAATAAAAAACGTATAGTCTTGTATATTTTTTTAATTTATCGTACAAAAATGTCTTTTGATGATTTTCACCTATATTTCAATATACAAAAAATTGTAAAAAAGAAAAAATTATACAATTTTTCTGCAACAATATAAAACCTTCATTTGTATAATATATACTACATTGAACCAATAACCCTAGTCTTAGTGCCACTCAACAAAAAAAAAAAAAAAACAAAAAAATTAGTTTCAGTAATGTTAAAATTATGTATTTATTTACAAAAGGAAAAAAAAATAATATGGATTAAAAACAAAAAAAAAAAAATAAATAGAACAGTGTACCGAGATATAAATATAGTCAGGGCTCTAGAATGAATATTATACTTAATTTAAATTATTTAAAATCAAAAGACAAACATAAAATATAGTCCAAAGAATTAATATTTATTTTGTATTTTTTTTTTTTTTTTGTTTTAAACAATCCAATGATTGTTTCAAAAACCAAAAAAACAAAAAAAAAGGGGAAAATTTCTTGGTTATGCATTAATTTCTGCATTGTGTAACATTCAAATTGGATAATTTTTGCTTTTCATTCATTCCATCTTTTGTTTCAATAATTCGGGATAAAATTTTATAACAAAAGACTACTCATAAAATTTTAATTAGCTGATTCCCATTTTTTTTTTTTTTATATAACTCCTGTTTCTTCTGGTAGATTTTCATTTTCATTTTATTTTTATTTTTTTTTTTTTTTGACTTGCATTTCAAATGAATTTTTATTTCTCTGGACGATGTCGTTATTAACATTGTGTTTTCTTCTACATTTTTGTTTTATCCTTCTGTTTTGTTTCTTTTTTTTTGTTTATTTTTTTTATTTTTTTTTTATTTTGCAGAATAAATTTTAACAATAATTACTCAGGGTTTTAAATAAGAATATCTTTATTCGAATTGTTAAATTATAATTAGTTATTTAAGAGAAAAACCAAAAACAAACAAAAAAAAAAAAAAAAATAGCGAGGGAAGACTGGAACTGGTCAGCTGTACTAATTCTGTCAGATATATTTTTATTATTATCCTGGCATTTAAATATTTGTTAAATTTATTGTTTTAATATTATAAATTTTTTTTTGTTTTTTTAGCAATTCGGTCAGTCAGTATTTTTCATTTAATTTATGGAATATTTTATTTCTTTGGTCAATTTTTGAAAAAAAAAAAAAAAAAACATAGAATCATTTTGTAATGTTTGATAGAAATTTTTTTAAAAATTATTAGAGAATATATTATTTAAATATTGTTACTATTTGATGAGAAAGAAACGTTATCAATGATCCATTAAACCATCTTTAATGGACTTTTTGCAATGGTCATCGTTCTCTTTCGTATACTTAAACCTATCAATGATCTTATCTTATCTTTCTTATCAAATTATCAACTTTTATTATTCTTAATTTTTAGACCATTAGTAATCCTTCAAATTTCTATGAATTTCATAAGAGTCATTTTACATTTGTTTAATAAATTTAGAATTTAGAAGTTTTACAACGAACTTTCAATTGAGATGAACTGAAGAAACTGAACAAGAACTGAAGAAAAAAAAAAAATTAATCCACCATATTTCATTTTGCTCCTCAACATTTATGGAAAAAGTGAATTAAAATTTATTTTCTGGAATTTAAAAAAAAAAAAAAAATTTTATTAGAAAAGTTTATTAGAATTTAACCGCATATAATTTGTTCAAATTTTTATTAGGGTATTTTTCAGTTTTTTACACTGTAATCAGCCGTCGATTGCCTTTTTAATTGTCCGGTTAACACATCTAACTTTGTTTTTCTGTTTCATTTCATTTCGCCAAAATTAATTTTCTTATTTTAACGTATTTTTACAAGACTCTTATGCTACAAAAGTTTTAGAGATTGTAACAATAGTTTTGTTTGCAGTAGTTAGATTATTTTAGTTTAATCGGTCGAATGGTTTAGGTAGAAGAACAAATAATTTAAAATTATTTCCGGATAGGCTCTTAGACCTATCCGTAAAGGCCTAACGTCAGTGCTGATAAAGGGCCAAAACGTTAAATCAAGATCAGAAAAAAACACTTTGTACCGGAACAGCTGTGAATGAAACTAAATAAAAATTTATCACTTAATCCATCTAAGATCATAAACTTCAAATGTAAATAAAAATTGCAGTCGGGTCGAAATGGATTAATGTACTGTAACAAAATACATTTCCGTCACTATTTTCTTCACCATGTAAGAAACACATAACATAACAGTAAATTGTAAACTGAATCGATCAAGTCAGAATAACATACAAAAAATTTGAACGGGCTCTCGAGTCAGAACTGGTTAATGGATCACAATACAATATAGCTTATAATATTTCCGGATTGCATAGAATGCCCTGTGAAATTTGACTGTAACCGAATCGATAGTTTTTCCGTTAATTTTAGAGACAAAAAATTTAAGAAACTTTCTTCTTTAAATTATTAAGAATTAAAATTTAAGCTAATAATTAAGAATTAAAATTAGGCTTCAATTTAAGAATTAAATTATATTTTACTGAATATCCTTCAGTGCATTAAAAGATTTTTTTCGTTACATTTATTTGAAATAAACATAAGTTTTTTTTTAATTTATAATTTTTTCTTTTTATTTTTTCATTTAATTACATAAAAATTTAATTTAATTTTATTTAGCAGATTATTAATTTGTACTTAAATGATATTTTTAGATTTTTTTTAGATTAGATTTAAAAATAAGCTTTATTCATTACTTAAATTATATTCATTATACATTCATTTTAAAGATTAAAAGGAAAAACAAGAAAGAAATTCATTATTTCAAATTACTTAAAACTAGTGAATAAGAATATGGCATTATATACTTCATAATAAGAAGCAGTGTTTAATGCCGGAAAAAACATTAATGCTATTTTTTCTGTTGTGGGGTGAGAAAAAATAAATAAAAAAGTGCAAAAACAAAAGAAAAAAAAAAACAAATTTATATCTATAACCATTTTAAAAGGAGAGAACAGATATTATGCTAAGCATAGTTAAAAAAAAAAAAAAATAAGCAACAGTTTCAGTATTTATATATATGTACATAGAAAAAAATTTTTAAATTAAAGGTGATAGCAAACTCTCGATTTCGCCGTGATCAAAACTTAGAAGTCAAAATTTTACTTTATTTATTTGCATTTCTAAGCAATCGTATTGATTCTGGTAGCCTATTAAACAAACGAACAGCCACCACGTCAAAAAGGTTACGATAACTTGTAGTTTGGAAAGCTGGAATATTAACAAAAAATCCCTGATTAGAACGCAAAGAATATACATTAGAAATTCTGCTATTTAGATATCCACCTCTAGTAAAGAAGATTTTTAGCACTTTCTAGTAATATAGCTGTCTAGCAGGAAGAATTTTCAAAAAACCTAAATAATTCCATACTATTAAAAAATCTATTTCTGTTGCACATATTTCTTATAATACATTTTTGTAAAATTAGAAGCGCTACCACCCCAACAGCTAACGCCGTACTGTAACTTAGAATAAAAAATATCATAGTAAAACATTTTAAGTACGTTTAGTGAACATAAGTTTTTAAGGTGATAAAAATTCCTTAGTGTGCAACGTAAGTATGATTTTAGCGTGATGGAATGTTGTGACCAACTAAGATTTTTATCGATGATTATACCAAGATATCTAAAATTATCAACTTTTTCAATACTAAAACAGCCAAAGCTGCAGGAAATGGCAGCATTAAAAGTAACGCCTTGTCCATTCATGAAAAAGTCCCAATTAGTCCCATGAAAAACAAAATCTATATCATATATATATTTTATTTTTAATACCTAAATAAATGTTTTTAAATGACAAAAAAAAAAAAAAAAAAAAAAATAGATTTGTTTTTTAAATACTTTATTTAAATATTATAAAAATACATTATTATTTGAATTTTATTGAATTGTATGTTAAATTTAATTGTGTTTTTAAGTCATGATAAAATAAAATAAAATATTAAAAAGATTAGAGAGAAAATTAGAGATAATTAAATTTGCATACATTGTAAAAATATTTATTTTCGAATTTATTTAGTGAGATTAAATTATTAGGTTTCCCATTAAGTATATGTTTGTGATTCCATCTAACTCTCTTCATCTTTTTCTAATCTAATTGATTGTTTTAGCTTCCAATCATTTTAAAGATTTTTTTCAGGTGTTTTCAGGTGTTTTTATTTGTTTTTGTAGTTATTATTCTTATTCTTAGTATTATTTTTACTTTGAGGAATCCTTTTGTATAATTCTCACTTTGCTATTGAATGTTCTGCATAATATTTTTTTACTATTGTCCTTATTGTCATTGGTATTTGTCTGAATTTTTCCCATAATTTAATGTACGCCTGCCGTTTATTTAATTTATCAGATGTTTGTTTGTTAGTTTTTCTATACTAATAAAGTATTTTTGAAGATTTTTATTTTTGTATTTTTATGATAAGCATAGTTTAATGATTTCATTTTAAATTTATTTAATTGTTATGGTTAAATTTTTAGGCATTATAAACTATAGTCAGTCAGTTTTGTATTACTCTATTAATTTTGTATTATTAAGGTAAGTTGAATCTGTAATCGAAATAAAATTTTGTTCAAAATGGATCCAATTCAATTTATTTCTCCTTTTTTTTTTTTTTGGAAAAATAAAAATCTAATAGATTTATTTTTTTGTTTTTTAAGATTTTTTCTTATGTCCTTTTTTTGTTTTTTCTAGTTCCCATTTTATTTTATTTAAAATAAATATAATAATATTTATATTTAGTTTTAGAACCTTTTAAATATGTTATTTGTATTAACATAATATATTATAATATATATATATGTAAAATAAAGAGTATATATTATATAATATACATATTATATAAAAAGATAAGAAAAAATATTTTAGTTTTTTTTTTCTTTTTCTGAAGACTCCATTAAGTAATTTTTCTAACTGGAGTGTATATGTATGTAATTTTACATATATAAATGTATAAATATTATATATATATATATATATATATATATCATATTATATAATGTTATTGAATTTTGTCATCTTCAATAATATTTTTTTAATACTATTTATTGTCAAATTCTATTTGGATTTTATTTTATTTTTCTTTGTATATATATATATATATATACATATATAAACAAATATATAGTTGATATATATACATACATTGTGTAAAATATAAGAAAAATAAAGAAAAAACTATCGTGTTTTTATTCTTTTTATAAAGAACCACAAAGGTTTTTTTTCTTTTGTTTTTTTTTTGTTTTTTTTTGAAAACATTTTGACCAAATAAAAAAAAAAAAAAAACTTAAAAAGAAAATTTCTTTGAAAAACAGAAAAATTCTGGACATAGAAAATAAGATCTTTTATATATGTCCAAATATATATATACATAATATGTTTGTAGATAAAGTAAACATTAAAAAATGTGTTTGCAGTATAGTATTTTTTTTTTTAAGTCAGGTGGCGTCTAAAAAGATTGTGTTCAAAGAAACTCTAAAATATTTCTACTAATACCTATAATCTACCTAATCATCTCTGCTTTTATTATTGAAAACAAGACAAAAACCTGGGTATTTAATCTTTAAAAGAACTGGAGAATATAGTGCTTTGCTGGTAAGACTAATCGGACAAAATTTATTTTAAAATAATGTTAACGTTTAAATAGGAGTATTAGTGTTTTATACACAATATCTTGTAAACAACTGAAAGTAATTTAATATTAAGGACACTTTTCAGTTTTTTATTCTATGCAAAAGGACATCATCTCTTCGAAATTCAATGCAATATATACTCAAAAATTGGTTTAATTTATAATATTGTAAATCTCTGGCTTAGTTGGTTCAATTTTGAAAATCTAATTTAATTTTTCTTCTACATTCCTATCCTTTTAAAAATATACAACTTCCATAAATTTCTTCTATTGCCCTCAGTTTTTGTAATTTTACTTTGTCCAATGATATCCTATATATTCATTTTATTTCTTTGGAAATTTTCTCCAAACCTTCTTTTTTCATGGTGTACACTATACTTCTTTGTGTCTTACAGTTTCTATTAAATAGGAAGTCTTCTTCATAATATAGTCTGTCTTGTCTGACTAATGTGTGGGGTAATAAAGTAGATTTTTATGCCTAGCAGTTTTTAGTTATCTTTAAAATAAAATAAACTTTATTAATTTTCATATTCAAAATACAACAGAAAATTACTTCAGATTTGAATTAGAAAACTGCGAATTATTTAAAAAAAAAAAAAAAAATTAATATCATTCACTTATGCCACCTACTGTTAACAGCTGTTAATAAAAATTTTCCTTTGTATGTCTTGAGTCGAAAAATTAAATCAAATAAATTTTAGTGAAGAAAAGTTTTATTTTTGTATTTTGAAAACAAACAATAATAAAATTTGTTGAAATTCATATTTTATCAGAGAAATCTGGACATTTCTTAGATTCTTACTCAT
This sequence comes from Poecilobothrus nobilitatus, assembly GCA_947095535.1. NCBI lineage: Eukaryota > Metazoa > Arthropoda > Insecta > Diptera > Dolichopodidae > Poecilobothrus > Poecilobothrus nobilitatus. The sequence continues at coordinate 263,547,142 of OX352774.1, read as the reverse complement.
TTTTCAAAAAAAAAAAAAATATGTAGTTTTCCTTTTTAGTTGATTACTGTGTGATAGTTTAAATTTTATTGATTTGTTTATGCATTCATTTAGCCAATACTTACTTATAAGTATTCATATTTATATATTTTCACATATACATTTAGATGTGTGTGAGTGAAATAAATTTAAAAGTCATTGTCTGTTGATTTCTGATATTATTTATTTTCAAATAGATCAAATTATTTGAAGTCATAACTTTTGAATAGAAAAGGGACAAGAAACAAAAAAAAAATGAATAAAAAAAAATTTTTTTTTTTTTTTAATTGATATTCGAATGAATCCTGTAAAATTACATTAAGAAATTTTCTACCTTAAAAACAGGAAATCATTACAGATGAATTTTCTGCATCCTTAAATCATAAAGTATTTCATTTTGATTTATTTCAAATTAAAGTATGTTGATTGATGTGAAGTGTATTTTAATTTGAATGTAGTGTATACATATATATATAGATCATAGATTCGGTGTATATATTTTAAAATAAATGAAGGTAAGAATAATTATAAAAGTTACAATTGTCAGATAATTTGTAGAATTAAATATTATAATTATTGTATTTAATATCAAAAGGAAGAAGAGTGCAGCAGAGTAGACTGTGTCAACTATGAGATACCCGTATGAATGTAATATACCCTGTTTCTATAAAACTTGACTATCTTTTAAAAATTTTCAGATGTTTTAGTACCGATGTTAACTACCGAGATATATTTATGTAAATTGTAGAGTGGTATGACAGCTACCCGAATCTATTGCACTAACATAACCAAATTTTACAGAAGTTATTGCCCTAAAACTTGATTATCTTTTGTAAGATTTTAGACGCTTAGCTTTATAAAGTTCCAAGAGATGCAAGAATCTTGAACCTACTGCTCTAGTCAATTCGATATCTTTTCATATTTCAGATACCTAGCTTTAATAGACTTGGAGTTATTTTTATTTAAAAAGAGTAGTAGTATGGCAGCCATCCGAACTCGGCGGCCGAAAATACTGGATTTAAATAGCGAAACTAACAATTTTCCAAAAGTGACGAAAAAAAAATTTCAGCCTCCTAGGACCCTTATTATACCCTACACCTGAAGTATAGGGTATATTAACTTTGGTATGGTGTTTGTAACCACCAAAAGGAAGCGAGTTAGGTATAGACATGTATATATATTCTGAATCAGGATCACCGCCGGAGTCGATTTAGCGATGTCCGTCCGTCCGTCCGTCCGTCCGTACGCACGATAACTCAAAAAATAATGATGCTATCTTGATGAAATTTATATAGTAGGTTACTAATTACGAAAGAAAGGCTAAGTTCGAATCTGGACAAAATCCGTCCATGGGTTCGGATTCTGGAAGCTTCCGAATGATTCCGGGCTTTTGGAGATAATCTCCGCAAACGAGATTTCTCCAAAAGCAACAAAGATAGAACCTTCAAATTTTGTACAATGATGTTTCTTCCCGTTCGATTTATGTCTCTGAAATTTAAGAGGATTTGGTCCATGGGTTTGGGTTTTGGAAGCTTCCGAACGAGCACCAGAGCAAATGAGATTATTTCCAAAACCAACAAAGATAGAACCTTCAAATTTTGTACAATGATGTTCCTTCCCGTTCGATTTATGTCTCTGAAATTTAAGAGGATTTGGTCCATGGGTTTGGATTTGGAAGCTTCCGAACGAGCCCCAGAGCAAATGAGATTATCTCCAAAACCAATAAAGATATAACCTTTACTTTTGGCAGAATGGCGTTCTTTCATGTATGATTTAGGCCTCTGAAATTTAAGAGGATTTGGTCCATGGGTTTGGATTTGGAAGCTTCCGAACGAGCACCAGAGCAAATGAGATTATCTCCAAAACCAACAAAGATATAACCTTTAAATTTGGCAGGGTGGTGTTCTTTCATGTTTTATTTAAGTCTCTGAAATGTGAGAAGATTTGGTCCATGGGTTCGGGTTTTGGAAACTTCCGAACGAGCCCCAGAGCAAATGAGATTATCTCCAAAACCAATAAAGATATAACCTTTACTTTTGGCATAATGGTGTTCTTTCATGTATGATTTAGGCCTCTGAAATTTGAGAGGATTTGGTCCTTGGGTTCGGATTTTGAAAGCTTCCGAACGAGCCTCAGAGCAAATGATATTATCTCCAAATGCAACAAAGATATAACCTTTAAATTTGGCAGAATGGTGTTCCTTCATGTTTGATTTATGTTTCTGAAATTTGTGAGGATTTGGTCAATGGGTTCAAATCTTGGAAGCTTCCGGACGAGCCCCAGAGTAAACGAGTATATCTCCACAACCAACAAAGATAGAACTTTTATTTTTAGTACAAAGGTGTTCTGTTATGTTTCCTTTTCTGTAAAATTCGAAACTGACATTTGAAAGAATTTGAACCATGGGTTCGTATTTTGGAAACTTCCGGACGAGCACAAGAGCAACGAGCATATCTCCAAAACCAACAAAAGTAGAACCTTTAAATTTAATAGAATGGTGTTCTGGCAAGTTTTCTTTATGTTCCTGAGATGGATTCGATGAATTGGGGTGGCAATTCGGGTAGCTGACACAAACATCCCAAGGACTACCAATCTTCGAAAATAATTAAGATAGAAACTTAAAATTTTATACAAGGGTGTCAAGCATATCCCAAGCGAATGCCTCTTTTACGTTCTTGAAATTCGAGTTGAATAAGACAGAAAAGGGAAGAAGTTCAAGCAGCTGCCAAAAACACTTATGGATTTTTAATTTAATTCGAATTATTCAGGTGTAGGGTATTAATAAGTCGGTTGCATCGACTTACTGTTACATTTACTTGTTTTTTTTGAGTTATTTTGCGGACGTACGGACGGTCGTACATGTCTTAATCGGCTCAGAATTCGATTCTGAGCCGATCCATATCTTTGACACTATATCTAGCTTGACTCCTTTAAGGTGTCGCAAACGTAATGGCAAATTTATTATCCCCTTGAACATAGTTCATACAGTAGAGGTTTTTGATGAGATTTTATTTTGATTTAATTTTGTTTTTTTTTTAACAGCATGAAAATGGCAGGAAAATTGTAACTTTTCGAATAGATCAAAATATATGATACAGATTCAGAAAAGTTAAATTAAGGAAAGAGTCTATATTAATATTTTTGGTTTAATAGTTTTAAACTCTATATTTTTTATTTAAATTATTTTAAGGGATCTTAATTGTAAATATTCATGAAGAAAATATATTCTTGTCTTCATCTCGGGATATTTTCGGTTTATAGTGATATAATTAATTTTTTTTCACATGCGACTTCTTTAAGAAGCATAGCGCATCCTCTAAGTTATTTATTATTATTCATATTTGACTAAGCTTCAGTCTTGAGAATCATTAATTCGAATAAGCCGTTGATTATTCGACTGCAGTGTAATAAAAATTAATGCTAAGAATTTATTATGTGCTAGGAATCCTTTGTGATGTCAATTAAAATTCTAATACTTTTTATATTTTCAATATAATTGAAATTGTGTTAATCAAATGTACTCAAAATTTTAACAGTTTTTTTAAATTTGAAATTTCTTATTTTTTTAGGACATTTCTAAATTCATTTTTTTTTTTTAAGACTCTGTTTGATATTTTCCTTTATAACATTACATAATACAAAGATCTATTTAATGACACTAATGCAAACTTATATTTGTGTATATGTAATATCTTAAGAAAATTGTTAATTTTTATATCAACATAATATATAGGTATACATATATGTATATAAATATATATGAATATATTTTTGTTTATTCTTTTTACTGTATAAAACTAATATAAAAAAAAAAAAACTTGTCCTCAACATCATATTATTATATTTTGAGGGACCACATGTGTGTTTTTATATCCTGATGGATATTTTAGTAAGTTTTTTTCCTTTTTTGGTTTTTTTAATTTTTATTTTTTTTTTCCACTTCTTTATATAAAACAAAATAAATTTCAAGCGTTAAGAAGAAAATGAAAACAAAAAAAAAAAAAAAAAATTATTCTATTAAACTTTTGCTATCAATCTTAACAATTATGATGGCAACGTGTGGATATACAGATATAGGGTCTAAGTTTAATACAAAGAAATTATTTTTCTTAACAGTCGAATATTAAATTACAAGAATATTTCAAATATATTTGTGGTTTTACCTATTTGTTATGTTGTCAAAGGTGAATTTAATATTTGAAAGAAACAGTGATGTACAAAGTGTTAAAAACAAAGAGAAGAGAGTTTTCTTTTTGATACCTACTCTTTAGTTTTCTGTCTTTTTGTTTTAAATTGCCGAGATAATTTAATTGTTAGTTTCGTTTTTGTCACGTGCTGGAAGAGGAAGAGCTTGATTATAAAAATAAATCAGTCTACTTTTAAGCGTTTATCGTTCATTTTTTTGAAACTCGTATTTATAAAGAATGATTTTTTTGGTTTTTAAGATAATTCTTATAATATGGATATTTTATTGGTCACAATTCCATTTATTGAAGATAGACTGTATATGTTTCATATAATGTCAGATAAATATGTATGTAAAATATAAAATAAGTATTCATATACATAATATATACGTATAACGTATATATAGTTTATATATAGTTTCATATTTTTTTTTAAATGAAAATGTTATAAAAGCGCATATTTCATATGCAATTAATGTAATAAATTCGTCCTGAAATTATTTTATATTTAAACGGTGTTGTCTTAGTTGTTGTTTCTTTTAAAAGGGAAAAAAAGGAAAAAAAGGAATAGAAAGACAGAAAAAAAGAAAAGTTTTTCATAATATGTTTTTTTTTTAGTGTAATTATAGGTATTTAATAGTTTTTTATTTTCTTTTGTTTTATTATCTTTATGTTATTATTGTTTTTTTTTTTTTTTTGTTTTATTTCTTACAGTTTTATTAATTTATTTATATTTTATTTTGATAATAATTTTTATTTTTTTTCTTTATTTTGTTTTATTAATAATTATATGGTATAATATTTTCTTTTAATATTTCAAACTAAGTTACAATGTTGTTTTTAATAAAAATTATTAAGGAAAAGTTTTGTACAATATCGTTAGACATGGCAGGAGATTTTTAAAGGCTGCTACATTGAATTTTAATTTGAAAAGTATTTATATTTTTTAGACTTTAATAAGACTTTTTATAAAATTAATAAATAAAATTTTAATTTTTAAAATTTTGGTTAAAGATTTTCAGAATAAGAGTTTGTTTTTCAAAAATTCCAGTTGCTAGAATTAGAAGTGTTTTTAATAGATTTTTAGCAGACAATCGATTTTTTCTAAAATATTATATTATTTTATAAAAAGTCATAATTTTAATTGCAGTGAAGAATTGAATTCTTTTTTAAATCACTTATTTGAAAATACTTAGAATTAGGAGTATGTAAATATTCAAAAATTAGAATGGTACGCCAATACTTAAACTGTACTTGCTCGTATAAAAGATATTTATTAATTAAAATCTACTAAACCTGTTAACTTATAGTTATCAATTAGATTTTTACGTTTTCATTCATTTTTTTTTTGATAAAGACGAATAAAGTCAAAATGTGTGAAAAATTGACTTCAAGTTAAAAAAAATAAAAGATTACTAACCTTACTCTTAACTTTTTAGAAATAATACTTTACAAAACTTATCTTGAAAACTTGTTCTAAAATTTTATTCAACAGTTTAACATAATAACAAAAACAATAAAAAAAGGGTTAAAATATTTACTAAAAAAAAACTAAAGATATTCGTTTCCTTATTTTATTTATACTATTGCTAATTAATTTTCAAATAAGAATACAAGCTTTTTTAAATTATAGATTCTTTCATTTAACATATGCATATAACATGCTATTTTTCCCTTATTTAAACAATTGTCTCAGATTAAAATATTTTCTACTATAGATTTTATGGTCCAGTAAGATTTCTAAGCATATTTTCTCTAGTTTTTATTATGCATAATTTATCTAAATAGAATATAAAGCCAAAGGTTTTTAAAAACGCACATTTTCCAAAGGACAATAAAAAAATTTTACAATATTGTAATTTTTACTAAAATTTTTGAATTTTCTATATAAGAAATTGTGAAAAATCAGGAGACACTTTCTTCAATTTTAAAAAATCTTTATATAATTTTATCTTTATATAAATAAGATAATATCTGTTAACACTTATAAAACTGTAATATTGAAAGAAATGTATAGGTGCCTAAGTAACAGATATTAAATAGAAAATTTTCATTAATCATAATCATTTTTCAGTAATTATAAAACATCTTTCTTCTCTTAAAATTTTAAGATTCTATCTAAAAGCTTTTCGAAGTTATGAAGGAAGGCAAAATGCTTTTTATTTTAATAAAACGATCAAATTAAATCCTAATAAAATGTACTTTTGTTTGGCGTTTTTATATTGCAAGAATGTTAGGGAAAACCAGACCTGAGATATACACATTTAAAAATAGAGGTTTTTTCGAACTTTGAAATATTGTAGCTTCGTATAATGGCTACATAATTTGTTGTTTTTTAAAAAAAACCTAACAATAGTTAAAATTTCATTGGTCTATCTAAAACAATGTTGAAGTTTTGTAAATAATCGGACAGAAAGAGTGAAACTTGGCTTTATAGTTTTTGAAACATTTACTAAAAATAAAATGTTTTATGTAAATGATGAGTAAATATAACAAATAATAAAAACTATCTTAATTTAATCTATATATATACTATTTATTTTATTTGCCAGAGCATCAATAACAATCGCTATATATAAAATTTACTAAAATATAAATACACAATGAATAGGTTATACATCCAAATACACTCAACTGTTTAAAGAAATAGAGCTTAGCATATGGAAAAATATATTGCATAATTTAAGGGGTAAAAAAAAAAAAAAACTTTTATAAAGTTTATTCCTAATTGTATTAGAAATTTTTTTGGTATATTTAAGCTCTTATTGTATATTAAATAAATTTTAAAGTTAGTTGATAAAATTTATTTTGTTTTCCGGGTACCGGATACATAAATTTTTCATTTCAATATGTTATTCTTATAATAGGTACATAATATGATATTATATCGGTATGTAAATAATAATATTTTCTTTTGTTTTTTCTTTTTTTTTCTGTTTCTAAAAAATGTAAATATTTTTCTATATTATAATGATAATGAAAAATAAAATACAATCCATCTAGTAAAAAATAATATGTATTATATTTTACTTTTCTTAAGTTTCTAAAGGATATTATATATATATATATATATATATATTTACCTCCTATACTCTTGAGTTTTTATAAATTGGTGTATATTTGAATATTTTGTATATTTTGTAAAAAAAAAAAAAAAACGAACATTATAATCATTGTGAAATGCATCCTTATATTATATATTTGCACATATGTCTGTATAAAAGGGGGGTTTTTTGGTCGTTTAATAACGGAATGTCATAAAAGCAAAGTAAAGAATATCAAGTTAAAGAAATATTTATTTTACATTTTATATATTTTTTAAGTGTTATACTTGAGATGTTTTTTGTCCAAATTCATGTTTTTTTTTTTTATTTTTTTTATTTTAATATTTTATTTTCTAAAGCAATATTTAAATTCCATTTAAATGAGTGTTTATATGTATATATATATATATATAGAAACACTTATCCCCATAGTAACATATGTGTATAGTATTAAATAAATGTAATATTTAAATAAAAAATATAAAAAACTGAAAGCATTAAATCTGTAAGTCATGTATTTTTTTGATGTTCGAAAGATTAAATTGCCAGACTTTGGATATATTTGTAAATATATGAATATAGAATTTAAAAAAAACAAAATTAAAATTTACAATGTGATAAAGACTAACCAATTCAAAAATTTATGTTTAAATATTAAACATTTGTATGAATTTTGTCTTTTGATTTATTTGTTTTTAATTCTTGAAACAGAAAGTACAAATTTGGATAAATTCATGTATTTTCCACAAAAAAAATTAATGTATATCCTAAATTTAAATTTAACATAATTTTATAGTACTTACTTTAATTTCACAAAAAAAAAAAAGAAAAAAAAAAAGATGCTAAAAGATGCAGAAAGATGCTAAAAGCAAAACATATCATTTACTTATTTATTTCAAAGTTATTTATATTTAATTTTGCTTTTTATTGAAAATTTTCATTTTCTAAAAGTTTAGCTAAAGACACGCATAAGTTTTAAGTATTTTCTTGTTGTTTTCTTAAAAATTGTTTTTTTTTTTTTTTGTGTTTCCTTTTTTTTTTTGGAAAGGAAATTGCAATGAATTCAATGACTAAATATATTAAAATTTTTCCTTAAATACGTTCTCAATTTGTCATTCTATTGATGATAAGTTTTCCTTTTAACTAAAATTACTATGTACATATACATATATATATATAAATAACTTGCATATCAAAATAGGTATTCGTGTATATATTATGTATTTAATACAGTGACTGACAAATATAACGAATATTATGTAGAATATATAATTGGAAAAGGATATAATTAATCTGGACTTTTTTTCTACCACTGGTACACCTCAGTGTTAAATGAATTAAGACCTTTGTAAAGAATTATTAAAAATTAAAAATCATAAAATCATGTCGATTGTAGGTTAGACAAGACTTACTTATTTTAAAAAACATTAAACCAAAGTGTTATCTTTTTATAGTACATTCTCGCATAAATCAGAATTTAAGCAGGCAGGCAGCTTTCATAGATTAGCAGACATTAGCTTTCATAGATTAGCAGGATAGAAGCAGACAGCGGCTTTTCTTTTACTAAAATGTCTAGAAGCCTAACGTTATTTTGAACTTAAATATAAATATGAAAATTAAACACAAAAGATACTAAAAATATTTAATATGAATATTCTGATTCTATTGTTTATTAAAGAAGGTTACCGAAGAAATGGAGAATGTCTTTAATATGTTTAAATAAATATAAAATATTAAATATATTGATAGGACATTTATAAGTAGAAATAAGGACAAATATAAGTAGAACATTTAAAGTTTTCTTGAATATAACACTTTAAGAAATAAGTTTTTTAATATTCTAGAAGAAATCCTTACATTCTATTAAGAGATAATATAAAAGAAATGGTCATAAAGCTGACCTAAAACTCAAAACTTACTTTTTTAAGTAAAATCTTATTTTTGTTTAAATTTTGTAAGCTCTAGTTGTGATCTTTGCTAAAAAAAAAAGTGAGATTTGAGTTTATGCGCTCGATCCATTTCTTTTATGCATTCGACCCAAGGTCAGTGACGTAGTGTCCTAGAATAAATAACAAAATAATCAAATAGGGATTTTCTCATTTTAAATATTACCCTTATATTCTTATTTCTATAAAATAATAACATGTTCCAAATTAAAAAATTATTTTTCAAAATTTTGTAAATCACTGTGCATAGTGAATGTGAACGTACTCTGACGTATTGTTATTATATTTATTATAAATTTTTCGAAAATTTTGTTGTTTTTATTATTAATGTTTACTGTGTTTAAATTTTTTCCAAAATTTGTTAAAGTTTATTTTTCTTTTTTGTTTTTCTATTACAAAAAAAAAACGAAAAAGAAAAAAATAAAACAAATTTGCATTATTTTCTGAAAATCACTTCTTAAAAGAAAATTTTATTTATTGAGCGTTTGTTGTGGTGAACCACATACTATGAAATCCCATTTTTCAAGGAACTTTTCATTTTAGTGATTATTTATGCACTCAAAATGACTTATGTTTATATTTACTTAAATTATTTTATATATAATATATATATAAGTATATACATATATATTTAAATATATATTACATGACTTTATTTAAGAATAAATTTATTTATTTAGAAGATTTTATAAGATTTTTGTTATTTTTTGTTTTATTCGTTTCTTGTTTTTTTTTTTTTTTTTTGTTAGAGTTGTTGAGATTTTGTTGGCATCAGGACAAGATTTTCAATGAGATTTTTAGTAACTTGACAAAAAAAAACAAAAAAAAACGAAAGAAGACAAAAATAAAATATAGTCGGATATAAGAGACGGATGCAGTCTTTATGTAAAAGACATGGTGTAGGTTTTAGTTTTAAAATTTTATTTTTTCCTTAATTTCTTTTTTTTTTTGTTTTTGAAAAATTTTATCATATTAAAATGGATTTTTAAATCAATAGAATTACATACATAAATATTTTCTTTTATTTTCTCTTTTTTTGTTGATTTTATTTTACAAAAAAAAAAAAAAAAATATATATCAAATATTTTTAAGGAATTATGAGGAATTTGATTTGTTGACTTTTTTGAAAAATTTGTTAAATTTTAATCGATTTTAATCTCAAAAGATTTTTACCTTGAACTGTTTTTTTTTTTTTTTTTTTTTTTTTAATCTTTAGATAAATATAATTTTATTTTATTGTCAATCATTGAAAAATATTCTTTTGAAAATTAATTAAAAATTAAATTGTATTTATTTAAAATAAAATTTAAATTTGAAAATACTTATATAGCGACCACATATAAATATACAAAAGTATACAAAAATAAAGAAAATAAACCACAAATTGACATTAATGTCAAGAAGTTCATTTAATTTAGTTATAAATTTATTTATTTTTGATATTTATATTATATAATAATATAAAATGTATTAAATTTAAGATTAAAATTTTAATTTACTTAAAAGAAAATAAATAAAATTTTATATTAAATAAAATAAAAATTGAAAAATCGATATTGAATTATTGTGGCTATTAATGAAGAGCCATTGTAAATTAATATTTTTATTTTATTGAATAGTTTATTATTAAATAAATTAAAAATAATCCTTTTTTATATTGTAATTATAATTTAAATATAAATATAATTTAGTTGCAATAAAATTATTGAATTCAGATATCAATTGAAATGTAAATAAGTTTTTAAATATAAAATAGTATTTTGATAATAGGACGCAGTGATGACCAGTTCAGTTTATTAAGAAAAAATCGAAAACAAAATGATATATTTTGGAAGTTTTATTTATTGGATTGCAGAAATTCGAATCAGGTAATCAGAATTCAATAGAATTTAATAGTTTACATGATCGCTATACGCTAGATTAGAATGCAATTTGATTTTGTTAAGTGGCGGTAAGATACACTTTAATAAAAGTTATTACTTGTAACCGTTACCGTAGATCTGCATACGTCGAAAAATATGTCAACTTATGTTTTCTCTATAATTGGTAATATGTACAATATAGTAAAGTTTAAAAAGAAAAGTAACATCTTTCTGTATAATGTCCCTTTAAATTTTTCTAACACCTGAATTTCTACAAAAATCCTTTCCGTATTCTTATGCCTTAAACTAAACTGTATATTTTCAATAAAGGTTCCAATTTAAAGTTTAGTTTAAAAAAGGTTGGTTTTTGTTGGTTTAAGTCCAATACTATCTAGAAGAATCGTATGCAATTCTTTTAGGTAGTTTTCCATCTAATCTCATACAAAGAAAAACCTAGACATTTAGATTTCTAAATTTCTTTTCGCAAGAATCTTTCCCACATCTTTATCTCATAAACTAAACTGTACATTTGTATTAAAGGTGTCGAACCAAAAAATTTAGTTAAAAAATGGGCAAATTTTTGATTTGTTAAAATTATCCGGAAGAATTAATCAATACTATCCGAAAGAATTAAGGACTGAATCAACTTTGAGTGTTTCACCGACACTGTTCAAGTTTTTCACTGTTCCTCGTAAAAAATTGTTAATTGTTAAGTCACGATGGCTTCAAGATATTCTTATTACTTACTTGTAAAGGAAAATATATGAAGGTAAGAATGAATATTTTGTATTTTTCGGCATCTTTTGAATAATATTGACGTACTTACATCTGTAGATCAGTAATTGTAAATAGAATAAGATATTGATAACAGAACATCAACAATTAAATCAAATCGAATCATCGAAAATCTGAATAAGATATATGAATCTTAAAATAAAATTGATTAGCTTGTAAAAAATTTCGACATTTAATTTGAATATTTGATACCTTGAGTATTAATATAAATTTCAAAATTTCAAAGAAATACAAATCAAATGTTTAATTGATTAGGTATAGTAATAAATTTAATTTTCAAATTTTCGAAAATAAATTTTGAAAAAATGGTTGAATTATTTAAATTGATACATAAGTGATATTTTATTAATTTTATGACAATTTTTTTTTTTTTGTTAAACCAATTTGAAGAAATTTATTTTCATAAATAAGAGACTGACAACAAAAAGAAGTCATCATTAGTCAGTTTACTCTCAGGAATAGTTGATATTACACATATAATATGTGTATATATATGTATTGTATATATATTACATGATTTGATATTCATAACATGTCCTATGTATAACACTAAACAATTTAAAACTAACTCTTAGGACATCTTTTAAATTCAATTGAATTGAAGAAGTAGGTGGGTACTTGGGTACATTCATTATATCTCGTATTCAAAATAAAATTATCTTACAATAATATTCAAGATACATCCATCTATTTTTAAATATGTATACGTATATATGTACATAAAATTAAATAAAATGCAATGAAAAATCAAATAGCAACTTAAATTTTATTTCGAAGAATATAACGGTACTTTTCTTTTTTATTTTAGTATTACAAAAAAAAAAAAAAAAAAAAACTATAAAAAAAAAGGATAATTTTATTACAAAATACTTATCAGGATCAACTCATCAATTACAGTTGGTAGTAAAGCAGTATAAAAAACTAGGTCATGTATTATTTTTGTAATGCATAGAGTAAAGAAATCAGTCAGAGTTAGTCAATCAGATGAAAATGAAAAAAAGAAAACAAAAAAAAAATATATATATATTTTATATATTTTTTTTTATTTTTTAAGCACAAGCAAACAATAAATTAATGACAATGTAATAGTGTATGTACTGATCGAATTATATCCATATTTTATATTCTTTTTCTGAAAATTATTTCAAGTGTTTGGAATTACTTAAATTTTCATTCTTTGTTTTTTTTTCAATATTTTTTTTGTTTTTTTTCTTTTTGTGCTTCTCTGAACCACGAAGATTTTATAATGACTCTTTGTGTTTGTTTTTTTTTTTTTATATTTGTTTAACAAAAAAAAAAAAAAAACTATTAAAAAAATCTAATGAATTTTCATTGGGCAAATTTGTAAGAAAAATTCTTTTCATCATCATTAATTTATTACATAAGTAAATACATTTACAGTTGGTGACAAATAATTGGTAATAAAAATTAATAAAAAAATTATAAGAGAAAAAAAAAACTTGAGAATAATGAAAAATGTGTATGAGATCTTTAATGCTAAGGTTGTATATCTAATTAAAAGACAAATTAAGATATTTTGGTTATTAAAACATGACGAATTAATGGAAGGAAAAATTACAATTGAGGAAATTTTTAAAATCACACTGACGATTGAAATTTTTAATAGCAAAAAAGGTCAAAACTCAAAATAGGGAGGATAGGATAAAACTTTAGTTGACTTTTAGTGCCGAATAAGTAATTAAGTATAATGACTACAAAATTGTTAAATTGGAAAGTGATTTTGAAATTTGGGGTTTGATATTTTGAGCAAAAGAAATATAATAGAAATTATGATACTAAAAATATATTGATATGTAAAGGTGTAAAATATGTTAAAAATATTCAATACCGATATACAATATAAGACTATGACGGATTAGGAATACGGTTCGAATTTTTACCTTGTAGTTAAATAAAAATTTAACTTTCAAGTTTCAAGAATTTAAGTTTCATAGTTGATTATTGTGGGGGTGCTGAAAGTTATCATACTAACTCATACCTCCTGATCTTTGATAAATATTTATAATATCCTATAAGAGTACTTTGGATACGAGTTATGTTTTTTGCTGTTGAAGAGGATTTAAGAAGTTTTAATAATATAATAAATAATGAATGACAATATATTGTTTCGATAATTAAATGTTGCTTTAATGAATGGTCTAATGCACAATTAATTTACTTTTTTTTCTATAAGATTTTTCTTCTTTAATTTAAAATAAATATTATGTAAAAACGAGAAAGAATACTCTTACTCTCTTAGATACCCGTACGAACCGTTAGTATGTTCACAGCCTGTCACTCTTACAATATTATTTTTTTAATATTTTAGTATTTTAAAATAATTTGGGTGAATTTTATACTTTCTAGAACTATGGATTGTACATATATTCAAACTATATGTTTATATGTACATTCTTCAAAAGCAGATTCTAACCTTCCACATAACGATTATCAATCCAAAACTTGTTCAAATATTCTATAGTACCATTAAAGAATAGCGGTAAATGTATATTAAATTTACTTAGTACAAAATAATAAATATAATTTTAAATATTATATTATATTATATTTAAATATTCCATTGACAGAATAATTTCTTATAAGTACAATAAAATACATATATGTATGTAAATACGGCGCTATATAATATACATTTATACTCTTATCATTCATTCATCAGTGACATATACGATACGATATTATATAAGTATGTATATCAATATCATATAAATAAAAATTCTACAAGCAACCGTTATGTTATTTACAGTTTTTTTGTACTACGCATTATATCCTCAACAATTTCAAATTATCGAGTAAAACAAAATGCAAAAAATTCGTTAAAGAAATTTGTTAGAAAATTTGAAAAAATCAAGTAACACTTTCGTCAATTATAAAGTAACCCTACATTATTAAAAAAAGTTGTTAACAGAAATAAGAGTATAATGTTGAAGCTTTAACTTTTGTATATTATTTAAAAAAAATTTTAACAGGTGTTCAAGTTACAGGTGTTTAAAAATAGGAAATTTTCAGTTTTTGACCCCTTACAGCTTCTAAACGGGGGATGATGCAAAAAAAAATTTCATACTTATTTTCAAAGATCTAACTTCTGTCAAAATTTCAAGATTCCAACTTAAACCGTTTAGAAGATAGAAGGGTTAAAGGATTTTGCAAAATTTGAGTTTTGCATAACGGTAAATTAAGACACCGTATGCCAGAAGTATATATTTATGGTATATATACTTTTAAAGCTAATAAAAGCAGTAATCGTGTGGTGTTTTCAAAATGAAGATATACCTTATACAACTTGTGCTATAATAATTTAAATATAGAGCTTTTTTGAACCTTTGGGAAGCTGTAGCTCCATAACGGGTGGGGCTACAAAAAAAAGTTATTAAAAATAAAATTAATATTTTTATAAGATCTATGAGCACTTAAGGTTTCATAGCTCTATTTCAAAAAAAATGAGGGGATCTAAAAGTTTGGTGTTCGAGAGCTACCCGAAGTTTTGGTTAGAACTCGACAAAAAAAACAGGGAACCTACAAATTGCTGCCAGAATATTTTGTGTAAATTGCAAGATTCTAGCTTTCTTAGTTTTCGAGTTAGCGTGCTCACGGACGGACGGACATGGCTCAATCGACTTAGAATTTTTTTCTGATCCGATCCATACCTTTGAAGGTATATCTAGCTCGCTTATTTCGAGGTATTACAAACGGAGGAGTAATTTTATTATACACGATACTTATCGTACGGGTATAAAGAAGAAAAAAAAATCAAATTATTGTCCGTAACTCTTTGCAAGTTTTCATTATTTTGCATTATGCAAATGCAAGCATGTATCGAAAGAAAAATTATATTTAAGAATATATATTTGAATGTGTTTTGAAGTTAAATTTTTATTTTTAATGATATCTTTTTTCAAGAGTTTTTGTTTCATTAATACTTTTCAAGTTGCAGGGAATGGTACGAAGATAACAGAGAGAGGGTGAAAAAGTATGGTAAATTAATTTTGTTTTCAAGCTAAAACGAAAAGAAAAATTTTTTTTTTTTTATTTTCCACATAACAATAGAAGTTGATGATGTGATGTGAATTTCGTTAAAGTATTAAAAAAAAAAAAAAATTAAAGAAAAGTACTGAAGAATAAAAGAGATAAATATATATTATAATAAAAGCATACATATGGTGTATAATATACATAATTTTTTTTTCTTTTTCTATTTTCATTATTCGTTAATTCACACGCATATTTCTTGATTGGATGCATTGTGATTTTGCATGAAATTCACTTTAATAGCATCCCATTCTATACTTTTTCCACTTTTGTGGTTCGTATACAAGTATAAAGAAAAACTTGTGTGTGATCTCACACTTTTTAAATATGAAGTATGTGATTACCATTTTATAACTAAATTGCATTTTATATTCTTCATGTTTTCTTCCTTAACATCATCATCGTCATCATCATCATCATCATTATCAATAAAATGATCATAATCAATATCAACTATTTCAAGGGGTAAAAAAAAAAATTTTAAAAAGGTGTGCTTTGTATATATGTTTACATATGTATATGAGAGTGTAAGTGCATTTATAATGTGAAATTTAATTTATATAACATGGATTTTATTTTAATGCACGTTGTATTAAATATAAATATAAATATTTTTTTTTTAAAAAGAAATAACAATTTAACAAGATTTGTAATAAGAAATGAAAATAATGACTATACACAGTTTATAATGGATTAGTTTAAATAATTTTGAAAAATAGTTTGTATAGAAAAAAAAGAATTGAATATATGCTTTTGGTTACTTTTGTAGTAAAATTATGGTTTGGTTAATAAAGGATTAAAATTAAATTAAATGTTTTAAATTAACTAAACATTAACTAAAATTCCGTAACTAAAATTTTTTTTGTAGTAAAGTTTAAAATTAAAAATAATTAAAGATTTTGGAATTTTCTAAAAGTATGAATCTTTAACTGAAGATTTGATGGTCAAATCTTATTTTCTAAGGAAGGTATGTTTTTTTTTCCTGAGGAAGGTGGAAATCTTTCAAAAATACGACGATTATCCACTTGGTAGTGTTAGATTTTTACGGACTAAACTCACCTTGCCTTTTAGATAAAATAATGGAACGAAATTACCCACAAGAAATGGAATTCTTAACTACCCACACAATATAATATGTGGGTAGTTAAGAGAGTGAATAGGTATGTGAAAACTTTGAATTGGAGAATGGGAATATAATATGATAATAATGATTTAGTCTATTATTATCACTATTTTGCTAACAGTAACGAAGCTTTTCTACAGTTATAACATGCCGTAAAATATAACATCTTCCTGCATGACGTAATGCGTAAAATTAGCTCCTCTTGCCACTATATTATTATTATTATTACGATATTAAATTAAAATTACTATACTTATTTATTTTTATATGATCTGACCCGCGTTTTATTCCAAGATCCTTTGATTGAAAGACCAATGACTTAACAACTGTTCACTACGCCATGAGTCACATTATAAAAAAAAACTTGATGTAAGAGTTATATATTCACTCTCATGTTTTTTGAAAAGGATCAATTCAAAGTTGATCAAATCATATAAAACATTGAACTATATCTTCCAATAAATTGTTAATAATAAATAGACAGTTAACAGTAAATGCTGTAGAAAATTAAATAAAACAATATATTTTTAGCACATTCCCAAAAAAATTTTGAAAAAAATGTGCTTATTAGTTTCACTCTGTCCGTCCGTCTGTCTGGCTGTCTGTCTGCTTACAAAACTTCTACACTGTTAAAGATAGAGAAAACAAACCATGGGTAGGTCTCATAGAAAAAATAATTTTTGTGAAACTTACAGTTAAAAAATTAAAATCACATTGACTTTTCATTCTCTTTATCAATTATGAATCTAAATAAGGGATTAGTTGAAAAATGTTAATGCTTTGGGTAATTAAGTAGAAATAATTAGAAGTAATTAAGAAGTTGTACAATAGAAAAGAAGCTTAGGGGAAATTAAGATACATACTTAAGACACACTTTTGTTTTGTAAGACACCGTTTGAAAAAAGCAAGAGCTCTGGTACAGAATGAAAATCAAAAATATTTTTTTAATAAAAATTAACCATTTGTTACATCGGTAAGAGTATTGGCTTTTTATTTAGTCCTATATAATACATATCTACATATATTATAAAAATACAACTTTTCGAATGTACTGCCATTTCTTTTTGCCTATTCTTTTGTTCTAATTATAAAGTGTTTAAAAATTTTAATTTAAAAATAATTTTTTTTCGATTTTCAAAATGTTTTACAGTAATAACTTTGTTAAACTTGTAAAATTAAATGATATTCATTTTTTATTTTCCATAACCATAATGGAATATTTAAATTTTTAAAGAAAAAAATAAAAACAAAAACAAAATGTAAAGAAATTAAAAGAAAAATATGAAAAAAATAATTATAATTCTTTAATTTCACTAGCCACTTAATCAGGATAATCTAATTTCTTTTCTGAAAATTAGTATTTAAAAGAAAAGAACAGAAATCTTAAAAAAATTTATTCTACCACATGAATAAATTAAATATAAAAATTCAAAAATAAAAAAAAAATCAAATAAAAAAAAAAGAGAAAATATTTTTTTTTTATTTTTTATAATTTCATTTTTTTTTTATCGTGTCAAAATTTCATAACCATTTAATTTTAAAAAGTTCAAATGAAACTGAAAAATAAAAAGGAAAACAGAAAAAGAAAATCTAATTCTTGTTTTTTGTTTTTTCTTTTTTTCTATTCTTGAAGTTTTGACATTTAAATTTTCCTAATTTAGAATCATATTTAAAATATGAAGTAAATTTCACCATATCTGGAACACTTCTAGAACATTACTTGATTTTCCTTAAGGTATAAAAGTACAACAAAAAAGAAAAAAAAAAGAGAAATTTTTGAATATTTACTGATTTAAAAACAGTTTTTAAAGGATAATAAAGATGAATACATATATTATATTACTTTTGTGTGTATGTATGTAATTAACTTAAGAAAAAAAAAAAAAAAAAAACAGCAAAGAAAAACTTTTAAACATCTGACCACATAATCCATAAAAAAAAATTATTCACTTTCCATTTGTTTTGGAAAATGGAACGAAAAATTTTCCTTATTATGCATAAGTTTGTTAGTCCTCAACTTTGTTTTTCTTCTTAAATCACCTGCATTCAAATTTTTTCTTTTTTTTTTTTTTTTTGGATTTGTGATTAAGATAAAAATTCAATATGTTTGTTTGTATACATTCAATATTCATGTTTATACATTTAGTTGATTTCATAGCATATTATGCTAATTTTGGAATAATTTTACTGTACATAACAGCTTTTGAGATTGAACAAATTAAAAAAATTGATTTGATACTTTTTTACCGATTTTAGGTATCTTTTTGTGACAAGGAAATCACACAGTTTTTCCTTTCTAGATGTATCTGTAAGTGTCGTAAGGAAACTTATTCTTATGACTTATCTGAGATTTAAAACCGCGCTCTTTCGGTGTTTATAGCGTATTTTATATCATCTGACTCATGAGGCTACCGATTCCCCAATTAGATAACTTTTTGAAATAATTTAATTAATACGCCGAAGGAATCTTGGAACTAACTGAATGCGAATGGTGTATAATGCAATTTTTGTTTTTTCTTTAGTCTCCGTGACTATTTTAAGTTGCTTTGATCATGTTATTTATTTAAATGGTTTGACTTCAATATTTAATTTTAATTGAATTTCATAATTTAAAAGATAAATTAAATCTTAGGTTTAATTTTTCAGATACCTTTATCACGAAACATATTCCTAAAACTAAATCCTTAAATATAAAAGTCTAAATTTGACTTATCCTTATTGTCCTTATTGTGATAAACATACTTTTATAAGATATCCTTGAATTTTAAATCTAAATTGAATTTTTAAATCTAATATCCTTGAATTTTGAAATCTGATTTTATAAGATAGTAAATGCCGCACAAATAGAAGTATTTATTTGCATTTAATAGTCTTGTACAATAGTTATACCGCCAATGAATCAACAGAGTGAAATTAATGATTCTAGAAACTGAAGCTATGTCAAATACGAATAATAAAAAATGTGAAACAAATATTGCTCGTATTGAGGAGTGTTAAGTTATATTTCAATACAGAGGTTTTGATCCTAATGAATCAAAATTTTTTTAAACTGTTTTTGTTTATTTTTAAATATGCCGTTTAGTCTCTGGTTCTTATTTAATTAAATAGTTAATTCTGACATCTTTATTGAGGTCTTTACTGACGTCTTTCAGAGTGTATTGGCAAATAACAGAGATTTAAACAAAATTCATTGTACAATAATTGTGATAGAAAAAATTAGAGCCACGGATAATTTAAAGTAGTTTCAAAATTATGGATTTTGGCAGAACAACTCAAAGTCTAAAGTTTTTAACATTAGCGGTTATAAATAAAGCAATACCTAAGATATAATTAAACAAAAATCTGTTCATTATTTTTTGAATAAACAACAATTAGAAGTTTTTTTTGGGAAAAAATAAATTGAACTAATTTGAAACTTTTTTTGTTATTAATTTTATGAATAACTGCAACATTGTTAAAATTTCCTTAACATAAAAACTACGTCCTTTTTTTTTCTTTTAATATATTCATAAAATAAAATTTTCTTTATTTGTTTTTATATACTCATAAGGAAATGCACAATTTAATTAAAATTAATATATTTATATAGTATATACATATATATATATAAGAATTTAAATTTTATAAATAGGAAGTCATAGAATACAATTAAATTTGCAAGAATTTAGGAAATGAAAATCACTTAATAAAATCTTTATCCATCTAACATATTTGTGTGTTTTTCTGTTTTTTGTTTTTATTTTTACTTTATCTTCACTGATACACTATTGTGCCAAAAAACCCGATTACCTGATATTAAAAATATTTTATTTTTTTAATAAAACAAAAAATTTCAGAAAATATTATTTTTTTGCATACCACTGTATCGGTTTTTTTTTTTTTTTTTGAAAACAGAAATAAGTTTTATAATAAAATGCATATATATATATATATCAGAAGAAATTTTAAATAGTATTTTGTGCATTTGTATATCTGTTTGTATACGTTTACATATGTAATTTTACATTTATTTAAGAAAATATTTATATATATGTATGTATATACATATATAGCTTTTTATAATTCATTTATAGTTAAAAAGAAATTTTTTGGGCCAAAAATTATACGACTTTTAAATCTGATTACTTTACAAAACGAAGAAAAAATAAAGAAAAAAGAGAAAAACAAAAAGAGAAAACCAAATATAAGAAATCAAAAAGAGAAAAGAAGAAAACTACTAAAATTTTCTGCTGTTGAAGCATAGCTTTCATCAACACTCTATTTTTTATTTGTTATCTTCTCTTTTCTTTTAGGTTTTTATTTTTATTTCTCTTCATTAACATAAAACCATAAAATCGTCTTGAATGAAAACCACTACCATTTCCTGAAAAAAATTAAACAAAGACTACTGACTGCAATTTTTTTTTTTTTTTTTCTGTTATTTTTATATTCTTTTTATTCGTCCTTGTTATTTTTATTATTTGTGTTGTTTTGTTTTCTTTTGTTTTTTTTTTTGTACTGTTTTATTATTAAATTTGAATTCTTAATCATGTTTAATATGCAATTAACCTACAATTTTTATAATTGATAAGGAGGGATCGAAGAGAATGAAAAAGAGATAAAAATCATTACTTTCTCGTAAAAAAAGTATTGTAATAGTTACAAAAAAAAAGTAATTCTAATGAATTTTAAATGTTTAAGAAGTTTCTCAAAACTGAAATTTTAATTTATTTGGATTATGTTAAAATTGAATAGAAAAAAATTACAGTGCAAAGGAAAATTTGGAGAGTAAAAAAAAATATGAAATATAAAATTTTAGAACTGGATTTAACAATACTATACTAAAAGATATGTTCCTCATTTACGTAGCTTTGTCAGCTTCGAATTAAAAAAATTTCGAAACTCGATACAGTTGAAATTTGAAACGTTGTCGGGAAAACGATATTGTGGTGAATTTTTGATATGCCTTTTAATTCTGTACAACCAAACTGATTAAGATCAAAACAATTGCAGGCCATTACTCGTTAAAGATGGGACGTAAATGGATTGGAAAATTTAATCTTTTTAGAATTCACAATTTTAAAGTTAAAGTACATTTTTATTAAAATTATCTTTCAAATTTGCATCATATAATTTTGTTGGACATAAAATACTTCCATTCCTTCCATTTTATAATATAATCTTTCATTTGTTTCCACCGCACTAATTAATTCTTATACTGCTGGGCATGTTAGATGCTCTGAAAAAATAAGAGATTTGGAATACATGGAAAAGTAAAAAGGAGAACAAATTTTATTGTAAGATTTAAAGAGATATAAAACG
The DNA here is from genome assembly GCA_947095535.1 of Poecilobothrus nobilitatus. Taxonomy (NCBI): domain Eukaryota; kingdom Metazoa; phylum Arthropoda; class Insecta; order Diptera; family Dolichopodidae; genus Poecilobothrus; species Poecilobothrus nobilitatus. The sequence goes on along the minus strand of OX352774.1, from coordinate 263,524,816 downwards.
TTTTTTTTTTTTTTTTCGTTTTTTGTAATAGCACTATTTATAAGTAGATATGTATGTAAGTATGTATGTATTTGGTTGTGAAAGGGTAGGAATTTAGAAAAAAATAAAGTTAAAATTTTGTTCATTTCTTTTATTTAGATATTGAAGTATTTTTTGTAGTGTGAGGAAATCAGTAATAATACACTTCTTTTCATATTTCTTTTGTGATTTTTATACAGTATTTAAAAGTGTTTAATAAATAATAAAAAATATTTGTCCAAAGAATTCCATTTGAATCACGTACCTAATATGTACCATTTTCTTTTAAAAAGTATTTTTGAAATAAAGTTTATCATAAGAGATTTATTGAGTGTCAAAATTTTATATCCAATTTTATAGTAAGTAGTACATATTTTATATATTAAGATTATTCAGAAAGTAAAATATTACGAGTGTTTAATATTGGGTCCAATCACCTTAATTTTTTTAAGAATTTCAAAAAAAAATTTCTTTTTTCCAACAAAAAAAAAAAAAAATTATATTAATTCAGATGAGGAAAGAATTTTAAATTAAAAAGGTCTATATGCCCCAAGAAAATTAAAAATCTAATAGACAAAAAGAAATCCTTTATTGATTAAGCATTTCAAATGTATGCGAATTAGAACGCAATGTAAGATTAATCATGCAGACTATGGGTTTTATTCATGCTAGAGTAAAATTTGGCTCTTGGTGTTATTTTATTAATACTGGTAAGATTGTCGTAGTCTATAGTGAGTGAAAACTTATACCGATCTCAAATTGTTTGGAATTTCTCCATATCTTATTTATTTCCATATAAAACAGGAAATAATAATATCACCGCGAGAAATTTGCTGAACAATTAGGATATAGCTCAAGCAGGATTGCATAAAGTGAAACAAAGAAATTTTTTGACTGATTTATCACAATAAGGAAGCCTATATCAAGATAAGTCTTACATAAGTAATGAAGAAATGTTCCGTGATATATGAATTTTCTCATTTTGTTATTATTTCTAGAAAAAAAAAAACTGCACTTATCTATTAAGCACAATTTTTATTTAAATTTTAACATATCATATATCTTATAATTTACAGTAAAACAGTTGTATAATATTTTCTTTTAAAGTGTTAATTGAAAATTTTAACTAATTATATGATTGCTACTTTAGAAACAATCTTAACTTCATAAATGCTTTTAATAATTTAATGTTTTTTTTAACTTTATGAAAGTACACATTACATTACACATTATGAAAGTTTACAAAATTAAACAGAATTAGCTTATCGTTCAAAATGCTATAATTTTTTCCTCATAATAAAAACGATTTTTCTTTTTTCTATTCAATTCCTTAAGTATCAATTTATATATATATTACGTCAAATTGTGTTCGATTTCTAAACATTTCGATTCTTTGAAGAAAGTTTTTTTTTTTTTTTTTTTTTAAATTTATTATCAATAAATCTACAAAAGTGATGTTTCAAAAAAGTGGTAAAGTTGTTCAGTTTTCTTACCACTTTTTCTTGCCACTTTTCTGGTTTCTTTTTAACTCTATCATCCTTAAGGATACAAATAAAAAAAAAACAACAACCTTATATTTAAGTTGCCTTTATTATTGTTATCTTGATAGTATATCGAACAATGACTTAACGAACTAATGAATGATGTCTTATAAGAACAACCACAGCAATCAACCTCATTTTTTATTTTACTTGTTTTTTGTTTTTTTTTTTTTTATTCATTTTCTTTTGTGTCTATTTAAATCCTAGTGTCTCTTCTTTATGACTAAAAATCCATTAACCCAGCCATGTTTATTATTTTATAGTTTTCCATCCTCCAAAAAAAAAAAAAAAAAACAAAAATACTGAGAAAAAAATTGAAATTTCTACAAACAAAAAAAGGGATTATAATAAATTTTCAATCAGGTTCTTTTGGATCTGAGGTTGGAGACAAAAACGGTGTAAAAGGATGTTTGTATATCTCTTTGTAAAAATTTGTATTCAAAAATAAATAGTAAAGTGATTATCTGCTATTAAATATTTGTTGTTGTACTTTTTTTGTTTCTGTTGTTACTAATATTGTTATTGTTGTTGTTCTGTAATTTGTTTTAGTTTTCTTTTTTTTTTTTTTTTTGTTTTTTTGGTTAGAAGTTTTTTGAAATGAAAAATATGAGAGAATTATTTGGCGAAACCGAATCTTTTATGTAATTTTTCCATAATTTAGTTTACTTTTGTTTTTTGTTTTTAATTTTTTTTTTTTTTTTTTGTCTATAATTTTTAATGACATTTGTGGTTACCATTAAAGGATTAACTTTTAAATTTTTGTGGTTTTATATATGTATAATAAAATACAAGAACAACTTTTAATGTGTGTTCTTTTTATACATGTATTTTGTTTGTATTTTTTTTTATATATATATATATTAAAAGTTATATTTTACATACAAAAATTCTTGCATATCAGAAATTCATAGTTTTTAAAACATTTAAACTTTTTTCTTTTTGTTGTACGGTTTTTTTTTTTTTTTTTTTTGGACAGAATAAGAAAATTTAAATTGAATTTTAATGATATTTTTAAACAAAAAAAAAAAAAAAAAAACCGATTTTAAATTACTTTATAAAAAATAAATTTTGCGTTATTTATCTATCCATGTGGATACTGAAAAGTTATTGTCTCTCTTATTAGATAATGATCAAACTTGAATAGTAATCTGTAATAATATACATTTTTAATTGTGTTTTTTGTTTTTTTTTTTTGTGTGAAAAATAATAATATTAATAAATCTACTAAAGATGTAAAACTTCATTTAACCTAATATAATATTTTAGTTCGATAAGAAAGAAAATTTGATTGTTCAACACATTTCAAAATAGTGCCTACATATATTTTAAAGGCTTAACATTTTTTTTTTATTAAAAAAGGTAAATAATTTGTTTGTTTAATTTATAATATTATCAACTAATTGAAATTTTGATATTATTTCTAAATTGTTTCGTTTCTTTTTAAAAAATCTTGAAGTTCTTACAAAAATATCCTATTTTTATTTATTAATTCAATTTTAACTTTTTTCAATTAAATAAAGTAAAGCATGTAAAATTGAATCATAAAATGAATATTTTGTGTTAAATGTTTGAAAGATTATGATTTATTATCAAGTTTTCCACAAAATGTCATCGAAAACAAAAGTTATAATGTAATCAGCCTAAATGTATGCAATATAAAAAAAATGTATAATAATATTATATGTCGAGAAAGTGCTGATTCAAATCCTTTTGTTTAATTTATAAAATTCTGCTAACTTAAATTTTTATATAATATAAAAATATTTTTTGTTCTCATAATTATTTTCATATGCTCTTTTTTTTTAAGAGATTCCACAAAAATAAGTGCACACCATTAGTGGACTTAAGTTGAACTATTATAATATATTTTTGACCATAGTGTTGTGGATAAAATTACCATTAAATAACTGATTATATATATATAGAGCTTTACCATATCAAAAATTAAACACAATTTATTTTTTTTTTTTAAACTTTTAGAAGCATATTAAATAAAAATATAAAAAAAACTATATAACAAAATCAAAACTTTAATTCTTTTAAAAAAAAAAAAACAAAAAAAAAAATATTTTTTTTGAATAATAGAACGATTAGGAAAAATTAAAATATTTAACTTATAATTTTTCTTTTTTAAATTCAATTATAATTTATTTAAATATTAGAAACTTTAACTAAAATAAATTAAAATTATTCAGAAAAAAATTAAATAATAAAATAATCGGATTAAAAATAAATGCAAAAAACTAAAAATTATTTTTAATATTATTCATTTATTTTAGATAAATGAATTTTATTATTTGATTTAAAGTTAAATTAAGGTGAAATTTATTTTAAATATATTTAATTAGTTAATCTAATTTTAAAATATTATTATTAGTTTATATTAATATATAATATCTAATAATATAATTTTTAAAAATTATAATACAAATTTTTGAGTTATTCGTTTAAATTAAAAAAAATTTATTGAATATTGAACCAGAATAATAATGTTTGAGGTGATAATATTGTGTGGTTTTTATTCTTTAATAGATTTAAACTATTTAGAACTAGAATCAATGCAAATTGATATTATAAATATTATTTTTGGTTTGTAATGTGAATTCAATAACTAAAGATTAAATGATAATATGATGTTAAGCATTTGTTAGTCATTAACTTTATTTAGAATTCTTCTAGTATTTACATTTCACATTATGTGATTTTATGTCGTTATTACACCTTAAGTAATTTTATTCTCAGGTAGAGAGATTTCATACTCTTTAATTTTTCTTTTTTCTTCTCTATGTTTTTTAATTTGGTCCTCCATTTAATTTTTCTTTGTGACGTAGCGATAAACTTAACCACGTACGTTATATTTTTTATGACAGTTTTTTTTCTTTTAAAAGATTAGCTATAAATTAATTGGCTAGAAAAATAATTGAATTTTTTTTTTCAAATTACTTTTAATGGCAAGAAATCGATCCCTAATAAATTTGTTTATGGTTATTTTTACATAAAGAATATAAGATAGATCATAAATGGTTATATAACATACAAATTTGCTGTTTTTGTTTTTTTTTTTTTACTTATACATGTAAAAGTCAAAATAAAAATTATGTTGAAAACTCTGCACTTGGTTGGAACATAACGATTGTACAATTTATAATTTGAAAAATGAAAAAAAGAACTTTTATAAAATTGCATTAAAAAAGTTTTTCTTTTATGACATCCTGAACTACAAGAGGATTAATAATTAAAAAAAAAAAACAAAAAGAAAGAAAAAAAGAGCAAAATAAATAAAATTTCAAAAAGATTATATTGAAATTTTAAATCCATTATTTTTTGTCACATACAAAAATGTATTTTACAGAAAATAGTTTTAAAAATTTGCTTTTTAAATTCACTGTGTTCTTTCATTCGTCTATTAACAAATTTAGCTCTAACATCGTTTACAACCTCAACTTCCTCTGACCAGGCAGTACATTAGTACTAAAGGTCGTATAATCTATTGTTTGGTCAAAAACGGGAGGTGGTGTTTAATGGGTTAAAGTCCCATATACTCATGGAGGACTTGTGATCGTTTTCACTCCTCTATAGTGTCTTTCGATGATTCCCATTACCCTCGCAAAAAAAAAAAAAATTATATAAATTTTAGCTTTAGGTACTAATATAGATCTCATTAAAAAAAGCAATCTTGAAGTAGAACTTGAAGACGTATCGAAATTTTAATTCGTTTAATCTTATTTGTTAAGTTAAGTTTCATTATTTTAATATCTTATTTTTCAAAATTTTATTTTCTAAAAATCTTATTTTTGTCAAATGATGTTTTTTTTTTCTCAAAAATCTTAAATTTGCTTAAAAAATTGTGTTTCTTTTTCTTCACAATTTTAATTTGAGTTTCTCTATCATTTATTGTAAGGTTTTGGTTAGCTGTGTTTTGTAGCTGCCGAACCCTCACTTTTAACTGCTTGAATGTTGAAATATAAATTAGGAGAATTGTATAGTTGGTTGTAAAATTAGGGCAATACGTTTTTTTTTTTGAGTATATGCATATTTAGGTACATAATATTTGTATCTTTGTATGCATGCAATTGACGGAAAATTTAAAAAAAAAATAAAACAGCACAAAAAAATCAAGATTTTGAAAAAATATGATTAAAAAATAATAAGATTTTCACGGTGTAGATCCGAATAACTTTCTAAGGTGGCTTGACTGTTCGAAAAGGTCATACAGTTAAATTATCTTATTTTAATTTAAAAAAAAAATCAAATAAAAAAATCTTATAATTATTTAAATTCACCAATCGGAAAAGTCTAGTATATGTTTTACATAATCACTTTAAAAATGTGCACTTTTAAACACTTATAGTTTTTTTGTAGTACTTTGTTATATTTATCTTAGAATTGTATTTGCATACAACATATTATGAAATATAATATGTTTTATTTTAACTAAAGGTAAATTTTAATATGTTTTCATAATTTATATCATAAAGTTAATTTTAAAATTAATTATCGGTTTGTTAAAAAAAAATCACGGTTTCGATTTTATTTGGCATTTTAAAAGATTTTCTTTTGGAATTACATTCAATTCTGTAGAATTGAAATAAATAAAAAAATTAAAATAAAATAATTTTCATTAAATTAAATTATTTTTTAAATTTAAACTTGATTTAAGAATAAGTGTAATAACACATGAACATTTATTTTATTTTTATTGGTCTGAAATTCAAAGCGGTTACGAAAATATTTCTATTTTCCCTTTTCTTCTTTTGGCTATAGAAGTTTTGGAAAATCTAATTCCAAAAATAGAATTTTATTGTTACAATCATAAAATTGAGTAATCCATGTATTTGTTTACCTTTCTATTCTTATATAAGATGCGTAATCATATTCTATACTTCCGAATGTATTTATCTTAATAAAAAAAAACGTCTAATAATGTACATTTGACTTTATTAGATTGTCTTAGAACATTTTGGAATATTTTTTGTTTCTTCTCACTTTTGTGAAATGTTTTTGAGTTGCTATATGGCAATGAGGTGCAAGAGCCTTTTTGAATTGAACTAGGATTTTATTTTCAACATCTACAGTATTATAAAGCCAACAGCAGCTATATAGTGTTGAAGTCGAAACATATTTCATAAATGATTTCGATTGTTAATACTTTTCACCTATTAGTAAATATTGGTTTTTATTCTATTTTATACAACGTATCCGGCTTTTCAAAATGATCTGAATAGAACTTAAAATTGTTCTAAAAATAAATAATTTACTCATGCAATGGTACTTAGAACAATTTTTTACGTTATCAATTGAAAATACGTATACTTTTTTTTCTTAAACATTCCTTTAAGAAGAGTTTTTTATTTTGCGGTTTTCTTTTCTGAATATTTAAAACTAAAAGATAAAAAATCTATCAATAAAAAAAAAAGAAATTTAAGAAATTTTAATTTTAAATTTATTATGGATTTTTATGTTAAAATGTTTCATATTTTTTTTTTTTTTGCTTCTCTTAGTGGTTAATAGCATTTTTTGAATGCAATAATCCTTTTGAAATATGATTACGAGTATATATAATATGTATGTATATATTTTTAATAATATGAGTCTTAAATCACTTTGATTTCAATTTTATTGGTTAAATCAGAAATAATAAAATATTTAAAAAATCAGGAACTTTTAAATAACCCTAAAGGACATATTTTCATTATTTTAATATTTTTTTTTTATTTTATTTGATGTTTTAAATTTTTTGTTAATCGAACATTGGCAGCTTAATTTTTAAAAAGTATTTTGAAAAAAAAAAAAAATTAAATTGTTTGTTAAATATTTGCAAAAAAAAAAATAAAAATCGCCTTGAATTTATTTTAAATCAGAATTTATGTTAGGTACTTCAAATATTTTCTAAACGAATTTGCATTTACTTGGGGCCTCGGTGGCCTAGTGGATAAGAGGGTATAAAATGCGCTGTAAACACCGAGGAAGTGTGGGCTCGAATCCCACATACGTCGTAAGAGATATTTCCCCTTACGACGTTTACAGCTGGAAAGGCTGTTCCTGTCTACATTTATGTGGCAGAGAACTTTTTTATTTAAATATCATTTGGACTGGTAAAATGGAGTAAATGTTGACAGCGCTAAAATGTGTTAAATCCTGATTTTTCTTCACAATAAATTCAACTTTTGAAAATTTAAAATATTAGATTTTTTTTCACTTTTTCTTCCATATTCATTAGAAATAATGAATTTAATTAAGTAGATATAAAATTCCTTATTTTTTTTACTACGAAATTATGAATCAAAATTGTTAGCACTTTTTTGAAACGATGAACCAATGTTAACATGTTTTAACTTTTTTACGAAATATTTAAATAGGTTAAATAGGTTTATAGGGTGCCATGAAATATAGTCCGAAAAACTAAGATCAAAGTAGCTCTATTTCTTTTTAAAGGCGGTAATAAGATCGAGGTGGCGATTTGTTTTAAATTTCGGTATTTTTAGCGCTTTGACGGTAAAATAAAGTTGAAACGGTATTATTTTTGTTTTTTAAATATGTATTATGTTTATTATATATTCTTCGTTAGTTTGTATTCAAAAACTGTTGATTGTTCGGTTCATTTTAGAAAGTTTCTTTTTCATTTGTCAAAAACACATTTCTGACAACAACTTGTAATAAAGCCCAAATATTTTATATAGTTTCCTTTCCGCCTAAAGCCTAAAAATAATTAAGATAAATCATTATAAATATCTAGTTGTTAAAATATGTATGTTCGAAAAATAGTTTGAAGAGTTTTTATAATTTATTATAAGGTATAAATACATCTGCGCTTTTTCCAGGATATTTTATATATATTATTATAGGAGATTCTGAATTAGGATGGATTTTATAGTTAGGTTACCAAATAAGGGTGCAAATAATTTGTTTAGGAGGATGGTGTTCCCTATTTTAAGAATATATTTTAATAACAAGAATAATTCAGTTTTGTTAAGGAGTATTAAAAAAAGTGTTATTGGGCGCAGTACTTACTAGTAAATATGTTACTTTAAAACGATTTCTTTTTTTTTTTGAATAAAAATAAAATTCTACGTTATTCTGTTTTTATTTCGCCATTATTTCTGTTTCAAAACGGTAATATGTCAAAATTTGAAAAGAAAACGTTCCATGACATCCAAATTGCATAAAAAGAGCGTTTGAATGCGCTACAAATACACATAAAGTTTGTTAATGCATTGTAAAACCGATGTTTCGCGTCTAAATGCAATGTAAATGTAATACAATTTAGAACAACTTTTTCGCCGGTTAAATAACAATTAAAATTCACTATCAAATTGTCAAAGATAAATTAAAAGTGTCCAGAAAATTTTAGATGCAAACATTTTAAACAAACGCACATCGTACGCGGTGTACAAATTGTCATAATTCAATTTGGATCATAATACTTTACATCGGACGCTTTTTTTGATGTTGCAATTTTGATGTCGCGGGTTATTTTTGATTTTGGGCATTTTTGCTGGACACTGTTTTAGCAGTATGGTTATACTATTACATGTGCAATTAAATGACATTACAATGTTAAAATTTTAATTGTACATTACAGAATTACCTTGCTTTTAATCATTACAATAGTTGTAATTGGAATATAAATAAATTTCGAACAAATAATTAAAACAAATTATAGATTTATCTTTAAATTATTTTTTAAGTATGAAAATATTGTAGCAAGTTTCTCTAAGAATAATAAATTTTATTAACATTTTTTTTTTTATTATAAATTACAATTATTGTAAAGTATGTATCTTATATGTATAAAAAAAATTTAAGATTTAGTATTGGCATTTAATATATTCTATAATACATTATTAATAAAATTTATAAATTTTCTCTTCATGAGTATAAAAATTTAATTTTTTTTTTTATAAGATTTCGAAAATTTATGGAAAATAAAAAAATTAACATTTCCTTCACTTTATCATAGGTTTCTATTAAAGATGACAATTTTCACCCTAACGATACCTTTTTTTTCTTTTTATTTTTCAACATGACGTTCATAAATTTTCTTTTGATACCAGAAGTCAATTATTGTTAATTTTCTATTTTTTATATATATATATATATAACCGTATGTATATATATATATATATATAATGTTCAATCATTTATCTATTGATGAAATAATGGGTATAAAATTATGACTAACTACCTGTTTTGGTATTATAATAATGATGGGGAAAAAAAAATTGTTCATTTAATAGACTTTTGTTATTATATGTTACCTGAATTTTTTAGATTGCTTCATTCTTTTCTTTTATGTAAAATAAATTGTAAGTAAAATAATATAAAATGTATTGATTTAGGTATATAGTGTTAGTTTAAATTTTTCATAAACCGTAACTTTTCAATTCTTCAATTCATATTTAAAAAAAAAAAAAAACAAAATTAAGGAAAATTAAAAAAAAAAATTGAATAAAGGGAATGAAATTTTTTGGTACCTCACCTTAAGATGATTCAAAAAAAAAAAACTGTAAAAATGTGTTTTCTAATCTTGTAAAGCCTAAAAAAGAAAAACCGGATCTTCGATTTGTTAAAAAAATAATCAATAAAAAAAACACAATATTGAAACAATCTTTTTATTTGATTTTCTTTTTTTTTTTTTTTCAAAATTTAAATTGATTCAATCAAATTTCAATATTTCAAAAGTAAGCAAATAATTTTGTTCGAACATTTAGACTAATTCGAATTATGAATGTATACGGATATGCCGTCAAAATAATTTAACCTAATAATACTTCAATATTATTAGGTTAAATTATTTTGAGTAAAATACCAGTTAATCGGTTGTAATTTTCAATCTAGATCTCTTTAAATCTTTTCTTTATATATATATAATGTAGAACTTAAAAATTGTTGGTAGTTTGGTATTGTCTTAAGCACCGATTTAAACACTTGGTTAATATAACCGTACAAAAAGAAAAACCTTCATTAGAGAAAAGAGAAATGCACTATAGAGGTATTTACAAATAACTTATAGTATATAAATTTCAGCGCCCTATTGCATCAATCACTTATCACTAATAATAATCAACTAATCATTTTTTTTTTGATAAGTTTTTCTTGTACACAAAACCATATTTGGTAATAACTTAATAAAGTTGTGATTAGTAAACAACACTTACTTATACAAAAAACAAAAATAGTTATTTGATTATTGGTTGATGCAATAAGGTCCTGATCATCTTTTATAAACTGGTTATCTTGTTGATAGTGACTAGAAAAAAAGACAAAAAGATGAATTTCTAACATAATGTAACTTGAAGTTTAAACTAGACTAAATGTTTTTCATAATATCCAGAATTATTTTAAATTTATTAAACCTGTATTTTGTATTACCTGTACTATTTTCTATCAGAAGAATTTATTAAAACTTAAATTTGTCCTATTGTTCAATTAAAATCGTGTCAGATAACATTCTAAAGAAATTTTTTATTATTTTTCTGTATGAAATTGAAATCAGAATAAAAAATTGTTATAATAAATTTCTTGTGAAAAAAATTTATTAAAAAACAAAAACATCAAACATGGAAAATTATTGTTTCTTTGAACATTATTTTAATTAGTGTAGTTTTTTTTTTTACTGTTTTTTAATTTTTTTTTTTATTGTTGAACTAAAGATATACAGTAACAATTAATTTTGTTAAATATTCATTAACCAATAATAAAAAAAAAAAACAAAAAAAAAGGACGAAAGAAAAACGAAACAGCCAACCCCTTATAAAATTCATTGTCTATTAATATTATGACACTTTTTTTATTTACATTCTTTTTTCCAGTACATATAACGATAATGTTAAATTTAATACTCACATATACATATAGACACATAACATTTCCATTATCTTTTATTAAAATGGAATTTTATTTTTTTTTTTTTTAAATTACTCTGCGTTTACATATTGAATCAAATTTATTTCAATCCTGGAGATTTTTTTTCTTAAATAAATTCTGTAGTAAAAAAAAAAATTTTGTTTGTATGTCTACAGTCTACATTTTTTCATAATTTGAAGATGAAAATCCTGTAATAGGAAGTATCTAATAAATTATACAGAAGTTAATAGAGTATGGATCAAAACAAGGTTAATAACAATGGTCAGATTTATCTGTAACGGTTCACGATATGAACTATTCAGGTAGAATCTACTTTCCAAAATTCAAAATTTATGCATTTTGTGAATTTTATTAAAATCGGAGATTTATTTTTATTAAAAGAGGAGGTTCACATTTTCATTTATTTGTATACCTAATTAGATCGTTAGACGCAGTTCTACGTTCCTTTTTAGTATATATGTGTTTATAAGAAAAATGTAAGATAACACTTAATATATTGTTACACATGCATATATATTTCAATAAAGGCAATAAAGATCAGAAACCAAAAAAAAAAAAAGAAAAATCTAGGAAATTTAGTATAATATATAAACAAATTTTTCGCCATTTTTTTTTTTACAGTTATTATTTGAATTCCTGACCCAATCAAAACAAATTTAATTTCCATATATCCTATTTTTTTTTAAGTATTGTATGTAAATATTACTTTTAAGATATTTTCTAATTTATACTTTATTTGGTTTTGTTCCTTTTTATATTACACTGTTACATAATATATTTATTGTATATAGCTAAGATACATATTCTTAGACTATGTAATATGATATATAATAATATGTATGATGATTTTTTTATTAAAATTTTTATAATGAATTGAAATGTTATATGTTAAAAAATTAAAAGTTAATTTTTTTTTTTCTTAATGCATCAATACAAAGTACTGGATCTGGATGGTATGATTTATGATCAATAAAGTACATTTTATTTTATTCATATATTATAGCCTCTATCAAATTTTTTTTATTTTATTTTTTTTTTTTTTATATCATATTTATATGGATGGGGTATTCTTCTTTAGTCTCCCGCTCTTTGAAAGCAAATTATTTTTTTTTTCTCTCTGTTTGTGTCGAAACAGATTTTAATAATATGTTCCGCCGCCATTACCGCGATATTTGAACACTTTTGTGAACATATTAAAAATTTCATTATTTCCGCCTAGAAGAGAATGAAAAAAAAAAAGGAAAAAGAGAAAATAAAATTTAACAAAAAAAAAAAAATTAAAGAAAGAGTACATTATACAACACAAACAACAAAAAAAAAAAAAAGAAGAGTATAGAAAATAACACATAATTCTGGTACTCGTTAATTGTAGGGTTTTTATGGTTGTTTTTTCTTTTTTTTTTCCAATATAAAGTGATTGATTGATTGGGTTTTCATTAAATAATAGGAAATCGGATGTTATAAATTAAATAAATTGTTAATGTATGTTTATATATATATATTTATATGTATATATATATAAATAAAAAAAAATACAAAAATTAAAAGAAAAACATTGAAATTTATTTAATAAAGAGAAATTTATGTACACAAACTTCACTTTATATTTTTATTTTATTATTATTTATATTTTTTTTTTATGTTTTTTATTTTGTCTTTTTTTTTTTTTTGTTGAACATTATTGCCCTTTTAAAAATTCTTTAAAACATGGATAATTTTCATGGATGATGATACTTTTAGATATTTTCCTGAAGTAAATTGATTAATGATAATTTATTTTTGTCAACAGATGCAATTTAAAAGCAAATGTATATGGGTGGGAAAAGAAACACTATTTTTATTTACAAAAAAAAAATCAGATAAATAATTATAAAAATGCATTAAAGTTTTAAATTTTTAAATTATCTATCAATGCCACTTGATCTTCACCTTTTTGATGGTGAATTTAAGAAATTTCTTGAAGGTTTTATTTATAACATCAGTTTCAAATTTAAAATTCTTACACTAATCTTTTTTGTTTTACTTTAGCTTTTATTAAGATTTTCTTCAGTAGGCATAAAGTATAGATTAAAAAAAATTATACCCATCATTTGGAGTTTTCATGGAAAGAATTTTATATAGTTTAGTTTATTGTTTAAAACAACATCAAGTGATACCATATTTATAGTTGCAAAAATCAATCAATTTTAATTATATACTCACTTTGTATACCGCATCTTCAAACAATTTTCAAAACCTACAAAAATCAACACCCGATTTAAACTTAAATTACCTATAACATTAATAATAATTTAATACTGAACAAGGTTATGACTATACCATTGGAAAATATTGAAAGAAAATCTTGAAAAGATATTAATTAATACCAGTTAAATAAATAGCCGCGAATTTCTTTTGCATATAAATGCTAAATAATATAACAAAGTTAGCCATAAAAAATCTCAAAACTGAGTTTTAAAAAAAAAACAATCAATAAAAATCTTTAGTTTTAAAAAAATGATTTTTTTTTTTTTTATTTGTAATTAGTTTTATAAATGCATACTATAATTATAACAATGAACATGTGACATGTCATCTACAAATAAAAATCATAAATTTATTCACTCAAAATTAGAATGGACACTTTCTCAAACTGTAGTAATTATCCTTGCTAATAAATTTCATAGTATTGTCAAAAAACGAAAAGAAAAGGAAAAATATAAAATCCCATGATAAATCACAAAAAAAAAAAAAAAAGAACAACAAAGGAGTATGTAAAACCAAATGTTTTTAATAGGACACATGTTCAAGAAAAAAAAAAATTTAGAATTGTGACTGCTTTTGCATCAAAATTTGAATTTTTTTTTTAAATTTTTTATGAAAAAAGAATCTTGTATAATTAAAAAACGCTTTTAACACAATATGTAAAAAAATAATGTTGGAGCTTTAATTTTTCATTAAATTGAAATACGAAATTAATAAAAATTATAATTCTTATATTAATTTATAAAGCTTAAAAAAAAATCTGCAATTTGACATCTTTAGATTCAAAACACGTTAAATATGATATATAAAAATATTTGAAAATAGGACGTTTTCAACTTAAAGGGGCTGTAGTTCCGACATGGGTGCAGCTACACAAAAAAGTCGATTGCATTGTTATATTTTAAACAGTGTAAACAACAGTGTATGTTTTGTAAATAAACGGATATACAAACCGTCAAACGGTCAGACAAATTGAGTGACTTCAAAAGACAGACATTTTCTGGGCAACTTTGAACTATTAGCCATGCTTATTCCCCTGCGTAAAATACTGAAAACTAAAGGAAATATTATACATATTTTGTACTAAATGTGGGTATGGAATTGTTTAAATATATATCCTCTATACTTACCAACTCTTATAGGATTATTTAAATTGCAATAAAACTAACTAAAAATATAGTGATTTTAAGCAGTATTTCCACTCTTCTTTATTAACTTTAATCCACTTTTCGAGATACTCTTTTTTCCTTTATTTTTCCTTTCTTTAATCGAACTCCTATCCTTGATGTCTATTCGTTTAATTGAAATAGAGTTCCTTCAAGCAATTGATTTTTAATTGTTAACTGGTGAATTAAATCGATCCTTAAAACAAAATATCTGTGCACCGCAACTGAGATACAATTTTAATTTAAATAGTAGTTAAGGAGCTGATTTTTTTCTTAACAAGATTACCATACTGCATGAATACCTATAGAATAAAATTTAAGAAGCAAAAATGAATAAAAATTTCATATAAATTTTCCGTATTGTAAAATGGTTTTTTTTTTTTTTTTTTTTTTATATATCTTTCCTTTTCCTGCTTTTTTTTTGTTATTGTTTTTCCTTCTGTTTTATTTTTTTTTTTACCGAAATTCAGAGACAAATTTTTATTTTATTTTTTGTTTTTCAGAAACGAATGAAAATAAATAAAAGAGGACCTTAAAAGTATCCTCTTATTAAAAATACAAAAGTCTTTGTTCGAATTCTCATGTTGTAGTTATAAGTTTAAAATTAAAAAAAAAGATCAAAAAATAGAAAAATAAAAAAGGAAACTGGAGAAAAAGAAGCGGATAAACATAAAAAAAACAACACAAAAAAAAACAATACAAAAACAAAAAATGGAAATGAAAATAAATAAATTTCATTTTTGTATATCACCATAAACAAAAGAAAAACTAAAGAAAAAAAACAAAACAAAAAACAATAATAAAGAATTTAAATACATCAAAAGAAAACTGAATGTCCTTCGTAGACAGGAGCAGTAAATGAAAATTTTGTGGGCCACTAATTTCATTAACTTTAACATTCATTAAATAGTTATTTTTGTGCAAATTTTGATTTTGAATTCATGCTAGCACATAACAGGAATACCATGTTATGTTACTGTTCCGACTTGAATTGGAGTTGATACTTTTTTTTTGACCGTGACAATTTTTTCATTAACGTTGCTCACCATTTTTTATTTGTTATGTTTTTTAAACGTTATCCAAGTATTAAAATGTATTTTTTTGCAGTTGTGGTTCGATAGAATTGAATAAAAGAAATATTACAGAAGAATTAAATTGGCACGAAATTTAGTTAGAAACCGATAATGATTTGTTTAGAATTACCGCAAACAGTAATAGAAGTCAGTGTTAACTGAAGAAAACAACTGTATATGATATTTTTACGGTAAATGTCGTTATTATTCTTTGTATATTGTAAATTTCTTAAATTAGTAACCTAAGGTTTTTTTATTAGTATAATAAATTTTGAAATGAATAGATATGAAAATGATCGAAAAACATTAGAATAATGGAAGAGATGTTACAGAGGCGGTGCGCATTATACATGTTAGTTTAACATCTGATTGTTTTAAATAATACGTGTACAATATAACCAAATTTATATCTATATAACATTTATATCACAAAAAAATACATAAATATTTATATGCATGTATATATATATATATATATATATATATATATTTTGTATACATATTATATAGTGTAACATTATACTGTGACACTGAGTCTAAAATTGTTTTGAGATGAATTTTTGAAAGATAAATGACCAATAAAAAAGCTGAAAAACGAAATGAATAAATTAAATACAAAAGTCCAAAAAAAAAAAAAAATAAATTAAAGTAGAATATAAAATTTATATATTTTAGGTGTAATTATAGGATACCAAAAAAAAAAAATTAAAAAATAACTATACTAAACTAAGTTTAACTACCTATGATTAGAAACTCTTACTTCAAATAAAATAATTTTAAACTTGTTACATTTTCAAAAGATAATGGTTGATTTTTATGCATATAATTCAATAAATAGTAGCTAAAATAATAATAAATAAGTTTTAAGTACAAATTGTATTATGATTATAGCTCTTAAAATATGTATTTTAGAACATATTATAATTATGGTAGAATTGTTATAGCAAATACTGAGCACAAGTTCAATCAATAAATTCTTATTAGTTGTTAATGGCAAGTACTTCATAATTATTATTGGATTTGCTATTGTGCATCTATTTTAAACTTCCCCGTAAATTTCGTATGGAGGAATTATTCTTACGACGTGTGTGCGATTCGTTCACACACTCAATCGCTTGTTACTCTTACCCACTAACCCACGGAGGTCCATATTCAAAAAATTATTTTCTTATTTTAGGAATAATACCTTCTTAATAAGGTATCACTCCCAATACTCACAATTTGAATTGTCTCAATAATTAAAAAAAAAAATATGTAGAAAAAAAAATACTGATCAGCTTAAAGTTAATTTTTTAGTTAAAATTTGTTTCAAGTAATAAAAAAAAAAAACGAAAAATTAATCGGAACCAAAACCAAAAGTAAGTTTGTAATCTTTAAAAGACTATCTATTAATTCATGATTCTTGGCGTGTTTTTGATTCTTAGTTTTTTTTTTTTCACTTTATGCCAAACTTGACTCAATCGATTTAAAAAAAAACCACAATTACACAGAATCAAAACTCAATTATTAACATACAAGGATTCATTTGTTTTTCTCTCTCCATATTAACTAAAATTAATTACAAAGAAAACGCAATGGTATCGAATAATTAATTATTAGTAACTGTAGCATCAGTAATCATTTCATTTTACATATCACAGTTCACAATCAATTTACATTTTATATTTTCTATGTTAATTAAAGAATATCTTCCATAACTAAATAACTATACATAGCCAATATTTGAGGTTTAAAATGCATTGTGGTGCATTTTATTTATTTATTTTATGATACTAGAAATTACATAAGAATTATGGAATGTTATTGAGTCATTCATTAGTTAGGTCTAAATATAGGTTGAATACTATTATAAAATTATATTGATTACTTTTGAAATGTTTAATGGTGGTAAGTAGAATTTGGCAATTGTAAAATTACATTTTTTCTTATACATACTTAAATACACTTGCAATCTGTACAGAATTTGAGTTTGTATCTCCTCTGATAATGCTCTAGATGATTAAGAATTCAATTCCTGAGGCATCTATCACAAAATTTTATTTACCCATATATATATATTTATACATAAATATATGTGCTTAGTTTTATACATATATGCAAATTTTTATTTTATTTATTTTGCATATATTTAGGCGTTCTATATGTTACAAGAATTATGGAAATTTCAAATTTAATTTAAAATTTAAAAAGCTAAATATTTTATTTTTTTAAAATTAAATATTTAACAAAGTTTGTGTTATATGGCGAACATTGTTTTCTTTTTGTTCCAAATAATTTATTTAATTTTTGTTTTTTTTTTTTGGAACGGTATTTTCTGACAGGATAAATGAGCTGACTCAAATGAAACAAAAAATACATATTTAAGGTGCATTGGACAATAGAAAATATTACAAAAAATTAATCTTACATGTAATAAATTTATATATATATATATATATAATATATATATAATAAAATAGTACCAATATATTATATAAAATTTTATGTAATAAATATACAAGATATTTTTTTTCAATGTATTATAGTGTTTTTTTTGTTTTTTTTTTTTTTATTAAATTCAAAATTTAATTAAAAAGTGCCAAAAAAGTGTCATATTTTTAAGCACAATGATACTGAATTAAATTCTAATTATTCATAAAATTTTTGTTAAATTTTATCAAATTTTGAATTGTTTCCAATTTTTTTTTTTTTTTTGAATTATTTAAAAATTAAATTCTGAAAAATTATTCATTTTAGACAACTGTTTGAAAATTATATAAAAAAGTTGGTTATAAAACAAAAATAGTCGTTTATAAATTTATAAAAACGCGATAAATTACTACCTATTTTGATTTTTTTGGTAGCAGAAATACCTATGAAAAAAATAAAATATATGAATCTGGTGAGGTGTCATGAAGCCATAGGTGATTCTTTATGATCCTTTTAAATGAGTCATTAAGCTATATTCCCAATATGTCTTTATGAATCATTTGAATGGGTTATAAAGTCATATTTTTTATAAAAAATGTTGTTATTATGATTTTATAATTAATTTTTAAAACAATCGGAGTAAAATACCTTGTTGTTAAAATATGCATGTAAAAACATAATTAATTATTTTTGACTTGGTTACAAAATATTGATTACAATAATTTGTTTAACATTGATTTTTGGGGAGTAAGCCCTACTAATTAAATGTTTTCTAGTTAAGATATGTCTGTAGGAAATGTGGGAGCATTTTATATTTGGTTACAAAATCAGGGTATGCGTTTTTTTCAAAATGTTACAAAAAGGTTACAAAAATGGGTTCCAATAATTAGTTTTGTGAATTGTTTAATTCTTCCCACAATATTAAATTCTTTTCTATTATAATACCTATAAAAAAAATAATTAGCAAGGATTTTAGAGTTGATTCCTTTTAAAATATGTAGTTTTAATGAAATTAAACATCATAACACCATATTTCCAATACATTATATAATATTAATATGAATGGGTCATAAAGGCATAATCGTGAAATATGGTTTTATGAATTATTAGTTTATAATAATCCACCTAAGAATCTATATATCAATAAATATAAAAAATCTAGATTAAAGCAATTGATATGGCTTAAAAATTTTTATTTAATCTTTTGAACTATTACTAGCAAAATAATTTAGATTTGGGCGCTTTTCAAATATTAGTATCTTAAATAGAGATTTTCAAAAAATGAGTATATATGTATATAGAAAAAGTTAATTAAAAATTATCTGGGTTAAGAGAATCATACCAGTATTGAACTGCTGAGAAAATGGCCGAAAAATAATATTCCAATTTATCAGAAGCAAAAGAGTTAACTAAAACTTCAAAGTAAAAATGGTAATGGAAGAAAGCTGTCGCAGAATTATTTTAATCCGATAATAGTTTTGACATTTTTTATCCTTTTTAAATTTCTGTAATTGGATGGAAGATATAGAAAAGAAAATTAAATAACAAGAAGGATTATTTTAATTTAGTTTCACACTTTAAAATTACACTTACATACACGTTTACACATTACACACTTTAGTCTTTTTAGTTTGTAAAATTTTAACAAAAAAAATTTAAGATTATTAAATAAATATTATTTTATAGAATCCAGTTTAATTTATTTTAATACAATTGAATTTAAAATAATTTAATAAAATTATAACCATTATTTAAATCTCTCTTTAATAAAATAAAATAATGAGAAATTAATAGCACATAATTTTATGGGACTATACAAATTTTGGAATTATAAAAATTCCTTTACAATTTTGACATATTTTTAATCCGATTTAATTCTAATTCATATTAATGAAATATAACCCCACAATTGGTATGCAATGCATTTCCTATAATTACAATAAAGTTCTCTTATATTTTAATCCTTTTTAATAACTGTATCATCTTATAAATATTATATTTAATAGGGATGAGAACTTGTATTTGTTATTTTTAAATGGCAAAAACGTGTAATTTAATAAAAAGAACAACCAAAAAAACAAGCTAGAAAGTAAACCAACGGTTTTCAAAAGCGCACATTTCCAAAACACAATACAAACAGTTTAGAATTGTGACTTGTACAAAATTTGAAAATTTAAAAAAAAAAATTTAAGAAATTTATGTCTTGCACATATATTCAAACTATATGTTTATACATTCTTCAAAAGCAGATTTTAACCTTCCACATAACGATTATCAATCAAAACTTTCTCAAATATTCTATAGTACCATTTAATACTAAGCGGTAAATGTATATTAAATTACAAAATAGTAAATATGTATATGTATGTATGTAAATACGGCGCTATATAATATACATCTATACTCTTATCATTCATTCATCAGTGACATACACGATATGTAAATAAACATGATATTATATAAGTATGTATATATATCAATATCATATAAATAAAATTCTTCAAGCAACCGTTATGTTGTTTATTTATTTACATTTTTTTGTACTACGCATTGTATCCTCAACAATTTCAAATTATCGAGTAAAACAAAATGCAAAAAATTCGGTAAAGAAATTTGTTAGAAAATTTGAAAAAATCAAGTAACACTTTCGTCAATTATGAAGTAACCCTATAAAAAAAAGTTGTTAACAGAAATAAGAGTATAATGTTGAAGCTTTAATTTTATGTATTACTTCAAAAAAATGTTAACAGGTGTTCAAGTTACAGGTGTTTAAAAATAAGAAATTTTCAGTTTTTGATCCCTTACAGCTCCTAAACGGGGGGTGATACAAAAAAAATTTCTGAAATGACTCATACTTATTTTCAATAATCTTACTTCTGTCAAAATTCAAGTTTCCAACTTAAACCGTTTAGAAAATAGAAGGGTTAAAGGATTTTGCAATAATTCAGTTTCACATAACGGTAAATTAAGACACCGTATAGCACAAGTATATATTTATTATATACATGTTTGTAAAGCTCATAATAGCACCTATCGCATGTTTGTAAAGCTCATAATAGCACCACCTAATATCATGTTTATTTACATATCGTATATGTCACTGATGAATGAATGATAAGAGTATATACATATATGTATTTTATTGTACTTATAAGAAATTATTCTATGAATGGAAATATTTTTAAAGAAATATTGCAATGTTTGGATACTTATAACAATATAAATATGCTATGTGCGTATTAATATAATATAATATTTAAAATTATATTTACTATTTTGTAATTTAATATACATTTACCGCTTAGTATTAAATGGTACTATAGAATATTTGAAAAAGTTTTGGATTGATAATCGTTATGTGGAAGGTTAGAATCTGCTTTTCAAGAATGTACATATAAACATATAGTTTGAATATATGTACAACCCATAGTTCTAGAAATTATAAAATTCACCCAAATTATTTTAAAATACTAAAATATTAAAAAAAATAATATTGTAAGCAGAGTGACAGGCTATGCACATACTAACGGGTCGTACGGGTATCTAAGAGTTGACAAAGGCAACTGTATGCTTCCTCGTTTTAATATTGCTTTAAGTAGATAATATAATTTTCAGTCTTCTGGCGGTTTTAAATTGCAAAAGTATTACTCAGAGCCTGAGATATACACATCTGAAAATGGAGCTTTTTCGCAATTTCGAAGAGCTGTAACTCTGAAACCCCACATAACTAAAATAAATCTTTAACACACGTTAAAATATATTACCGTAGCTTTAATTTTTATATCTTTCTGAAGTAAATGTGTACAGGTGTTTAAAAATAGCAAATTTTCAATTTTTGATCCCTAATAGCTCATAACCAGGGGTGGCCCAAAAAAAATTTTTTAACCAAACTTATACTAATTTTAAAAGTTCTTTTTTGCCTCAAAATTTCAAGCCTGTATCTAAAAGCTATGAGGTATGAAAGTAGAAAAATCATGAAAAATTTGGTTTTCACATAACGGTAAATTTAAATACTAAATTTAAAAAAATTGTATAATTTTCATATTAATTTACAAAGCTAAAAAAATACCTGTGGCATAACGCTTAAGCAGAACATAAGATATATGCATTTAAAAATAGGGCATTTTCAAAGTTTGAGGGGCTGTGGCTCCGTAATGGAAGGAGCTACATGAAAAAGTTGTTCCACAAAATTATTTTTTTTATGAGACCTAACCATGGTTAAAAATATTTTTCTGAATCTTCAACGGTGTAGCAGTTTTGAAAACAGACAGACGGACGGACAGAGTGAAATTAATAAGTACATTTTTTCATAATTTTTTTAGAAATGTGCTAAAAACGAAATCCGAAACTCATAACTAATTTATATCGCCTGAAAATAGGTTTTAAAAATACGGAAACTTTAAGTCGATTTTTCTACCATTTCCCGTTGTTTTTTCACGATTTTAAGCTTATTTTGATATAATTTTTGCTTCTTCAGTAAAAACTGAATATTTTCCTTCAGAATAGGAATTTGGCCAAAAAATATAGTTTTTGTGTAGGGGACAATATTTCTAAATATAAAAACGAAATCCGAAAGTCATAACTAATTTATATCGCCTGAAAATGGATTTTGAAAATACCGAATCTTTAAATCGATTTTTCTACCATTTCCCGTTGTTTTTTGCTGATTTTAAGCTTATTTTGATATCATTTTTGCTTCTTCAGTAAAAACTGAATATTTTCCTTCAGAATAGGAATTTTGACCTAAAAATATAGTTTTTGTGTAGGGGACAATATTTCTAAATATAAAAACGAAATCCGAAAGTCATAACTAATTTATATCGCCTGAAAATGGATTTTGAAAATACCGAATCTTTAAATCGATTTTTCTACCATTTCCTGTTGTTTTTTCCTGATTTTAAGTTTATTTTGATATCATTTTTGCTTCTTCAGTAAAAACTGAATATTTTCCTTCAGAATAGGAATTTTGACCAAAAAATATAGTTTTTGTGTAGGGGACAATATTTCTAAATATAAAAACGAAATCCGAAAGTCATAACTAATGTATATCGCCTGAAAATGGATTTTGAAAATACCGAATCTTTAAATCGATTTTTCTACCATTTCCCGTTGTTTTTTCACGATTTTAAGCTTATTTTGATATCATTTTTGATTCTTCAGTAAAAACTGAATATTTTCCTTCAGAATAAAAATTTTGACCAAAAAATAGAGTTTTTGTGTAGGGAACGATATTTCTAAATATAAAAACGAAATCCAAAAGTCATAACTAATGTATATCGCCTGAAAATGGATTTTGAAAATACGGAATCTTTAAATCGATTTTTCTACCATTTCCCGTTGTTTTTTCCTGATTTTAAGCTTATTTTGATATCATTTTTGCTTCTTCAGTAAAAACTGAATATTTTTCTTCAGAATAGGAATTTTGACCAAAAAATAGAGTTTTTGTGTAGGGGACAATATTTCTAAATATAAAAACGAAATCCGAAAGTCATAACTAATTTATATCGCCTGAAAATGGATTTTGAAAATACCGAATCTTTAAATCGATTTTTCTACCATTTCCCGTTGTTTTTTCACGATTTTAAGCTTAGTTTGATATCATTTTTGCTTCTTCAGTAAAAACTGAATATTTTCCTTCACAATAGGAATTTTGACCAAAAATATAGTTTTTGTGTACGGGACAATATTTCTAAATATAAAAACGAAATCCGAAAGTCATAACTAATTTATATCGCCTGAAAATGGATTTTGAAAATACGGAATCTTTAAATCGATTTTTCTACCATTTCCCGTTGTTTTTTCCTGATTTTAAGCTTATTTTGATATCATTTTTGCTTCTTCAGTAAAAGCTGAATATTTTCCTTCAGAATAGGAATTTTGACCAAAAAATATAGTTTTTGTGTACGGGACAATATTTCTAAATATAAAAACGAAATCCGAAAGTCATAACTAATTTATATCGCCTGAAAATGGATTTTGAAAATAATTAATCTTTAAATCGATTTTTCTACCATTTCCCGTTGTTTTTTCCTGATTTTAAGCTTATTTTGAAATCATTTTTGCTTCGTCAGTAAAAACTTTTAGGAATTTCAGAATAGGAATTTTAGGAAAACAGAATAGGAATTTCGACCAAAAAATAGAGTTTTTGTGTAGGGAACGATATTTCTAAATATAAAAACGAAATCCGAAAGTCATAACTAATGTATATCGCCTGAAAATGGATTTTGAAAATACGGAATCTTTAAATCGATTTTTCGACCATTTCCCGTTGTTTTTTCATAATTTTAAGCTTATTTTGATATCATTTTTGCTTCTTCAGTAAAAACTGAATATTTTCCTTCAGAATAGGAATTTTGACCAAAAAATATAGTTTTTGTGTACGGGACAATATTTCTAAATATAAAAACGAAATCCAAAAGTCATAACTAATTTGTATCGCCTGAAAATGGATTTTGAAAATACCAGATCTTTAAATCGATTTTTCTACCATTTCCCGTTGTTTTTTCCTGATTTTAAGCTTATTTTGAAATCATTTTTGCTTCGTCAGTAAAAACTGAATATTTCCCTTCAGAATAGGAATTTTGACCAAAAAATATAGTTTTTGTGTACGGGACAATATTTCTAAATATAAAAACGAAATCCAAAAGTCATAACTAATGTATATCGCCTGAAAATGGATTTTGAAAATACGGAATCTTTAAATCGATTTTTCTACCATTTCCCGTTGTTTTTTCATAATTTTAAGCTTATTTTGATATCATTTTTGCTTCTTCAGTAAAAACTGAATATTTTCCTTCAGAATAGGAATTTTGACCAAAAAATATAGTTTTTGTGTACGGGACAATATTTCTAAATATAAAAACGAAATCCAAAAGTCATAACTAATGTATATCGCCTGAAAATGGATTTTGAAAATACGGAATCTTTAAATCGATTTTTCTACCATTTCCCGTTGTTTTTTCATAATTTTAAGCTTATTTTGATATCATTTTTGCTTCTTCAGTAAAAACTGAATATTTTCCTTCAGAATAGGAATTTTGACCAAAACATATAGTTTTTGTGTAGGGGACAATATTTCTGAATATAAAAACGAAATCCGAAAGTCATAACTAATTTATATCGCCTGAAAATGGATTTTGAAAATACCGAATCTTTAAATCGATTTTTCTACCATTTCCCGTTGTTTTTTCCTGATTTTAAGCTTATTTTGATATCATTTTTGCTTCTTCAGTAAAAACAGAATATTTTCCTTCAGAATAGGAATTTTGACCAAAAAATATAGTTTTTGTGTAGGGGACAATATTTCTAAATATAAAAACGAAATCCAAAAGTCATAACTAATTCATATCGCCTGAAAATGGATTTTGAAAATACCGAATCTTTAAATTGATTTTTCTACCATTTGCCGTTGTTTTTGCTGATTTTAAGCTTATTTTGATATCATTTTTGCTTCTTCAATAAAAACTGAATATTTTCCTTCAGAATAGGAATTTTTACCAAAAAATATAGTTTTTGTGTAGGGGACAATATTTCTAAATATAAAAACGAAATCCGAAAGTCATAACTAATTTATATCGCCTGAAAATGGATTTTGAAAATACCTAATCTTTAAATCGATTTTTCTACCATTTCCCGTTGTTTTTTCCTGTTTTTAATCTTATTTTGATATCATTTTTGCTTCTTCAGTAAAAACAGAATATTTTCCTTCAGAATATAAATTTTGACCAAAAAATATAGTTTTTGTGTAGGGGACAATATTTCTAAATATAAAAACGAAATCCGAAAGTCATAACTAATGTATATCGCCTGAAAATGGATTTTGAAAATACGGAATCTTTAAATCGATTTTTCTACCATTTCCCGTTGGTTTTTCTTGATTTTTAGCTTATTTTGATATCATTTTTGCTTCTTCAGTAGAAACTGAATATTTTCCTTCAGAATAGGAATTTTGACCAAAAAATAGAGTTTTTGTGTAGGGAACGATATTTCTAAATATAAAAACGAAATCCAAAAGTCATAACTAATGTATATCGCCTGAAAATGGATTATGAAAATACGGAATCTTTAAATCGATTTTTCTACCATTTCCCGTTGTTTTTTCCTGATTTTAAGCTTATTTTGATATCATTTTTGCTTCTTCAGTAAAAACTGAATATTTTCCTTCAGAATAGGAATTTTGACCAAAAATATAGTTTTTGTGTAGGGGACAATATTTCTAAATATAAAAACGAAATCTTAAAGTCATAACTAATGTATATCGCCTGAAAATGGATTATGAAAATACGGAATCTTTAAATCGATTTTTCTACCATTTCCCGTTGTTTTTTCCTGATTTTAAGCTTATTTTGATATCATTTTTGCTTCTTCAGTAAAAACTGAATATTTTCCTTCAGAATAGGAATTTTGACCAAAAATATAGTTTTTGTGTAGGGGACAATATTTCTAAATATAAAAACGAAATCTTAAAGTCATAACTAATGTATATCGCCTGAAAATGGATTATGAAAATACGGAATCTTTAAATCGATTTTTCTACCATTTCCCGTTGTTTTTTCATAATTTTAAGGTTATTTTGATATCATTTTTGCTTTTTCAGTAAAAACTGAATATTTTCCTTCAGAATAGGAATTTTGACCAAAAAATATAGTTTTTGTGTACGGGACAATATTTCTAAATATAAAAACGAAATCCAAAAGTCATAACTAATGTATATCGCCTGAAAATGGATTATGAAAATACGGAATCTTTAAATCGATTTTTCTACCATTTCCCGTTGTTTTTTCATAATTTTAAGGTTATTTTGATATCATTTTTGCTTTTTCAGTAAAAACTGAATATTTTCCTTCAGAATAGGAATTTTGACCAAAAAATATAGTTTTTGTGTACGGGACAATATTTCTAAATATAAAAACGAAATCCAAAAGTCATAACTAATGTATATCGCCTGAAAATGGATTTTGAAAATACCGAATCTTTAAATCGATTTTTCTACCATTTCCCGTTGTTTTTTCCTGATTTTAAGCTTATTTTGATATCATTTTTGCTTCTTCAGTAAAAACTGAATATTTTCCTTCAGAATAGGAATTTTGACCAAAAAATAGAGTTTTTGTGTAGGGGACAATATTTCTAAATATATAAACGAAATCCGAAAGTCATAACTAATGTATATCGCCTGAAAATGGATTTTGAAAATACCGAATCTTTAAATCGATTTTTCTACCATTTCCCGTTGTTTTTTCACGATTTTAAGCTTATTTTGATATCATTTTTGCTTCTTCAGTAAAAACTGAATATTTTCCTTCAGAATAGGAATTTTGAGCAAAAAATATAGTTTTTGTGTAGGGGACAATATTTCTAAATATGAAAACGAAATCCGAAAGTCATAACTAATTTATATCGCCTGAAAATGGATTTTGAAAATACGGAATCGTTAAATCGATTTTTCTACCATTTCCCGTTGTTTTTTCCTGTTTTTAAGCTTATTTTGATATCATTTTTGCTTCTTCAGTAAAAACTGAATATTTTCCTTCAGAATAGGAATTTTGACCAAAAAATAGAGTTTTTGTGTAGGGAACGATATTTCTAAATATAGGAATTTTGACCAAAAAATATTGTTTTTGTGTAGGGGACAATATTTCTAAATATAAAAACGAAATCCGAAAGTCATAACTAATTTATATCGCCTGAAAATGGATTTTGAAAATACCTAATCTTTAAATCGAGTTTTCTACCATTTCCCGTTGTTTTTTCCTGATTTTAAGCTTATTTTGATATCATTTTTGCTTCTTCAGTAAAAACTGAATATTTTCCTTCAGAATAGGAATTTTGACCAAAAAATATTGTTTTTGTGTAGGGGACAATATTTCTAAATATAAAAACGAAATCCGAAAGTCGAAACAGATCTATATCGCCTGAAAATGGATTTTGAAAATACGGAATCTTTAAATCGATTTTTCTACCATTTCCCGTTGTTTTTTCCTGATTTTAAGCTTATTTTGATATCATTTTTGCTTCTTCAGTAAAAACTGAATATTTTCCTTCAGAATAGGAATTTTGACCAAAAAATAGAGTTTTTGTGTAGGGGACAATATTTCTAAATATAAAAACGAAATCCAAAAGTCATAACTAATGTATATCGCCTGAAAATGGATTTTGAAAATACCGAATCTTTAAATCGATTTTTCTACCATTTTCCGTTGTTTTTTCCTGATTTTAAGCTTATTTTGATATCATTTTTGATTCTTCAGTAAAAACTGAATATTTTCCTTCAGAATAGGAATTTTGACCAAAAAATATAGTTTTTTTGTAGGGGACAATATTTCTAAATATAAAAACGAAATCCGAAAGTCATAACAGATCTATATCGCCTGAAAATGGATTTTGAAAATACGGAATCTTTAAATCGATTCTTGTACCATTCCCGTTGTTTTTTCACGATTTTAAGCTTATTTTGATATCATTTTTGCTTCTTCAGTAAAAACTGAATATTTTCCTTCAGAATGGGAATTTTGACCAAAAAATATTGTTTTTGTGTAGGGGACAATATTTCTAAATATAAAAACGAAATCCGAAAGTCATAACTAATTTATATCGCCTGAAAATGGATTTTGAAAATACCGAATCTTTAAATCGATTTTTCTACCATTTCCCGTTGTTTTTTCCTGATTTTAAGCTTATTTTGATATCATTTTTGCTTCTTCAGTAAAAACTGAATATTTTCCTTCAAAGTAGGAATTTTGACCAAAAAATATTGTTTTTTTGTAGGGGACAATATTTCTAAATATAAAAACGAAATCCGAAAGTCATAACTAATGTATATCGCCTGAAAATGGATTTTGAAAATACCGAATCTTTAAATCGATTTTTCTACCATTTCCCGTTGTTTTTCCACGATTTTAAGCTTATTTTGATATCATTTTTGCTTCTTCAGTAAAAACTGAATATTTTCCTTCAGAATAGGAATTTTGACCAAAAAATAGAGTTTTTGTGTAGGGGACAATATTTCTAAATATAAAAACGAAATCCGAAAGTCATAACTAATTTATATAGCCTGAAAATGGATTTTGAAAATACGGAATCTTTAAATCGATTTTTCTACCATTTCCCGTTGTTTTTTCCTGATTTTAAGCTTATTTTGATATCATTTTTGCTTCTTCAGTAAAAACTGAATATTTTCCTTCAGAATAGGAATTTTGACCAAAAAATATAGTTTTTGTGTAGGGGACAATATTTCTAAATATAAAAACGAAATCCGAAAGTCATAACTAATTTATATCGCCTGAAAATGGATTTTGAAAATACGGAATCTTTAAATCGATTTTTCTACCATTTCCCGTTGTTTTTTCCTGATTTTAAGCTTATTTTGATATCATTTTTGATTCTTCAGTAAAAACTGAATATTTTCCTTCAGAATAGAAATTTTGACCAAAAAATATAGTTTTTGTGTAGGGGACAATATTTCTAAATATAAAAACGAAATCCGAAAGTCATAACAGATCTATATCGCCTGAAAATGGATTTTGAAAATACGGAATCTTTAAATCGATTTTTGTACCATTTCCCGTTGTTTTTTCACGATTTTAAGCTTATTTTGATATCATTTTTGCTTCTTCAGTAAAAACTGAATATTTTCCTTCAGAATGGGAATTTTGACCAAAAAATATTGTTTTTGTGTAGGGGACAATATTTCTAAATATAAAAACGAAATCCGAAAGTCATAACTAATTTATATCGCCTGAAAATGGATTTTGAAAATACCGAATCTTTAAATCGATTTTTCTACCATTTCCCGTTGTTTTATCCTGATTTTAAGCTTATTTTGATATCATTTTTGCTTCTTCAGTAAAAACTGAATATTTTCCTTCAAAGTAGGAATTTTGACCAAAAAATATTGTTTTTTTGTAGGGGACAATATTTCTAAATATAAAAACGAAATCCGAAAGTCATAACTAATGTATATCGCCTGAAAATGGATTTTGAAAATACCGAATCTTTAAATCGATTTTTCTACCATTTCCCGTTGTTTTTCCACGATTTTAAGCTTATTTTGATATCATTTTTGCTTCTTCAGTAAAAACTAAATATTTTCCTTCAGAATAGGAATTTTGACCAAAAAATATTGTTTTTGTGTAGGGGACAATATTTCTAAATATAAAAACGAAATCCGAAAGTCATAACTAATGTATATCGCCTGAAAATGGATTTTGAAAATACGGAATCTTTAAATCGATTTTTCTACCATTTCCCGTTGTTTTTTCCTGATTTTAAGCTTATTTTGATATCATTTTTGCTTCTTCAGTAAAAACTGAATATTTTCCTTCAGAATAGGAATTTTGACCAAAAAATAGAGTTTTTGTGTAGGGGACAATATTTCTAAATATAAAAACGAAATCCGAAAGTCATAACTAATGTATATTGCCTGAAAATGGATTTTGAAAATACGGAATCTTTAAATCGATTTTTGTACCATTTCCCGTTGTTTTTTCACGATTTTAAGCTTATTTTGATATCATTTTTGCTTTTTCAGTAAAAACTGAATATTTTCCTTTAGAATAGGAATTTTGACCAAAAAATATTGTTTTTGTGTAGGGGACAATATTTCTAAATATAAAAACGAAATTCGAAAGTCATAACTAATTTATATCGCCTGAAAATGGATTTTGAAAATACCGAATCTTTAAATCGATTTTTCTACCATTTCCCGTTGTTTTTTCCTGATTTTAAGCTTATTTTGATATCATTTTTACTTCTTCAGTAAAAACTGAATATTTGCCTTCAGAATAGGAATTTTGACCAAAAAATATTGTTTTTGTGTAGGGGACAATATTTCTAAATATAAAAACGAAATCCGAAAGTCATAACTAATGTATATCGCCTGAAAATGGATTTTGAAAATACCGAATCTTTAAATCGATTTTTCTACCATTTCCCGTTGTTTTTCCACGATTTTAAGCTTATTTTGATATCATTTTTGCTTCTTCAGTAAAAACTGAATATTTTCCTTCAGAATAGGAATTTTGACCAAAAAATAGAGTTTTTGTGTAGGGAACGATATTTCTAAATATAAAAACGAAATCCAAAAGTCATAACTAATGTATATCGCCAGAAAATGGATTTTGAAAATACCGAATCTTTAAATCGATTTTTCTACCATTTCCCTTTGTTTTTTTCTGATTTTAAGCTTATTTTGATATCATTTTTGCTTCTTCAGTAAAAACTGAATATTTTCCATCAGAATAGCAATTTTTAACAAAAAATATAGTTTTTGTATAGGGGACAATATTTCTAAATATAAAAACGAAATCCGAAAGTCATAGCTAATGTATATCGCTTGAAAATGGATTTTGAAAATAAGGAATCTTTAAATCGATTTTTCT
This sequence comes from Poecilobothrus nobilitatus, assembly GCA_947095535.1. Lineage (NCBI taxonomy): Eukaryota > Metazoa > Arthropoda > Insecta > Diptera > Dolichopodidae > Poecilobothrus > Poecilobothrus nobilitatus. The sequence goes on along the minus strand of OX352774.1, from coordinate 263,493,122 downwards.
ACCATTTCCCGTTGTTTTTTCCTGATTTTAAGCTTATTTTGATATCATTTTTGCTTCTTCAGCAAAAACTGTATATTTTCCTTCAGAATAGGAATTTTGACCAAAAAATATAGTTTTTGTGTAGGGGACAATATTTCTAAATATAAAAACGAAATCCGAAAGTCATAACTAATGTATATCGCCTGAAAATGGATTTTGAAAATACCGAATCTTTAAATCGATTTTTCTACCATTTCCCGTTGTTTTTTCACGATTTTAAGCCTATTTTGATATCATTTTTGCTTCTTCAGTAAAAACTGAATATTTTCCTTCAGAATAGGAATTTTGACCGAAAAATATAGTTTTTGTGTAGGGAACGATATTTCTAAATATAAAAACGAAATCCAAAAGTCATAACTAATGTATATCGCCAGAAAATGGATTTTGAAAATACCGAATCTTTAAATCGATTTTTCTACCATTTCCCGTTGTTTTTTCCTGATTTTAAGCTTATTTTGATATCATTTTTGATTCTTCAGTAAAAACTGAATATTTTCCTTCAGAATAGGAATTTTGACCAAAAAATATAATTTTTGTATAGGGGACAATATTTCTAAATATAAAACCGAAATCCGAAAGTCATAACTAATTTATATCGCCTGAAAATGGATTTTGAAAATACCTAATTTTTAAATCGATTTTTCTACCATTTCGCGTTGTTTTTTCCTGATTTTAAGCTTATTTTGATATCAATTTTGCTTCTTCAGTAAAAACTGAATATTTTCCTTCAGAATAGGAATTTTGACCAAAAAATATAGTTTTTGTGTAGGGGACAATATTTCTAAATATAAAAACGAAATCCGAAAGTCATAACAGATCTATATCGCCTGAAAATGGATTTTGAAAATACGGAATCTTTAAATCGATTTTTCTACCATTTCCCGTTGTTTTTTCACGATTTTAAGCTTATTTTAATATCATTTTTGCTTCTTCAGTAAAAACTGAATATTTTCCTTCAGAATAGGAATTTTGACCAAAAAATATAATTTTTGTGTAGGGGACAATATTTCTAAATATAACAACGAAATCCGAAAGTCATAGCTAATGTATATCGCCTGAAAATGGATTTTGAAAATAAGGAATCTTTAAATCGATTTTTCTACCATTTCCCGTTGTCTTTTCACGATTTTAAGTTTATTTTAATATCATTTTTGCTTCTTCAGCAAAAACTGAATATTTTCCTTCAGAATAGGAATTTTGGCCAAAAAATATAGTTTTTGTGTAGGGGACAATATTTCTAAATAAAAAAACGAAATCCGAAAGTCATAACTAATTTATATCGCCTGAAAATGGATTTTGAAAATACGGAATCTTTAAATCGATTTTTGTACCATTTCCCGTTGTTTTTTCACGATTTTAAGCTTATTTTGATATAATTTTTGCTTCTTCAGTAAAAACTGAATATTTTCCTTCAGAATAGGAATTTTGACCAAAAAATATAGTTTTTGTGTAGGGGACAATATTTCTAAATATAAAAACGAAATCCGAAAGTCATAACAGATCTATATCGCCTGAAAATGGATTTTGAAAATACGGAATCTTTAAATCGATTTTTCTACCATTTCCCGTTGTTTTTTCTCGATTTTAAGCTTATTTTAATATCATTTTTGCTTCTTCAGTAAAAACTGAATATTTTCCTTCAGAATAGGAATTTTGACCAAAAAATATAGTTTTTGTGTAGGGGACAATATTTCTAAATATAAAAACGAAATCCGAAAGTCATAACTAATTTATATCGCCTGAAAATGGATTTTGAAAATACCGAATCTTTAAATCGATTTTTCTACCATTTCCCGTTGTTTTTTCCTGATTTTAAGCTTATTTTGATATCATTTTTGCTTCTTCAGTAAAAACTGAATATTTTCCTTCAGAATAGGAATTTTGACCAAAAAATATAGTTTTTGTGTAGGGGACAATATTTCTAAATATAAAAACGAAATCCGAAAGTCATAGCTAATGTATATCGCCTGAAAATGGATTTTGAAAATAAGGAATCCCGTCGATAAATCGATTTTTCTACCATTTCCCGTTGTTTTTTCACGATTTTAAGCTTATTTTGATATCATTTTTGCTTCTTCAGTAAAAACTGAATATTTTCCTTCAGAATAGGAATTTTGACCAAAAAATGTAGTTTTTGTGTAGGGGACAATATTTCTAAATATAAAAACGAAATCCGAAAGTCATAGCTAATGTATATCGCCTGAAAATGGATTTTGAAAATAAGGAATCCCGTCGATAAATCGATTTTTCTACCATTTCCCGTTGTTTCTTCACGATTTTAAGCTTATTTTGATATCATTTTTGCTTCTTCAGTAAAAACTGAATATTTTCCTTCAGAATAGGAATTTTGACCAAAAAATATAGTTTTTGTGTAGGGGACAATATTTCTAAATATAAAAACGAAATCCGAAAGTCATAACTAATTTATATCGCCTGAAAATGGATTTTGAAAATACCGAATCTTTAAATCGATTTTTCTACCATTTCCCGTTGTTTTTTCCTGATTTTAAGCTTATTTTGATATCATTTTTGCTTCTTCAGTAAAAACTGAATATTTTCCTTCAGAATAGGAATTTTGACCAAAAAATATAGTTTTTGTGTAGGGGACAATATTTCTAAATATAAAAACGAAATCCGAAAGTCATAGCTAATGTATATCGCCTGAAAATGGATTTTGAAAATAAGGAATCCCGTCGATAAATCGATTTTTCTACCATTTCCCGTTGTTTCTTCACGATTTTAAGCTTATTTTGATATCATTTTTGCTTCTTCAGTAAAAACTGAATATTTTCCTTCAGAATAGGAATTTTGACCAAAAAATATAGTTTTTGTGTAGGGGACAATATTTCTAAATATAAAAGCGAAATCCGAAAGTCATAACTAATTTATATCGCCTGAAAATGGATTTTGATAATACCGAATCTTTAAATCGATTTTTCTACCATTTCCCGTTGTTTTTTCCTGATTTTAAGCTTATTTTGATATCATTTTAGCTTCTTCAGTAAAAACTGAATATTTTCCTTCAGAATAGAAATTTTGACCAAAAAATATAGTTTTGTATAGGGGACAATATTTCTAAATATAAAAACGAAATCCGAAAGTCATAACTAATTTATATCGCCTGAAAATGGATTTTGAAAATACCGAATCTTTAAATCGATTTTTCTAACATTTCCCGTTGTTTTTTCACGATTTTAAGCTTATTTTGATATCATTTTTGCTTCTTCAGTAAAAACTGAATATTTTCCTTCAGAATAGAAATTTTGACCAAAAAATATAGTTTTGTATAGGGGACAATATTTCTAAATATAAAAACGAAATTCGAAAGTCATAACTAAGTTATATCGCCTGAAAATGGATTTTGAAAATACCGAATCTTTAAATCGATTTTTCTACCATTTCCCGTTGTTTTTTCACGATTTTAAGCTTATTTTAATATTATTTTTGCTTCTTCAGTAAAAACTGAATATTTTCCTTTAGAATAGGAATTTTGACCAAAAAATATAGTTTTTGTGTAGGGGACAATATTTCTAAATATAAAAACGAAATCCGAAAGTCATAACTAATTTATATCGCCTGAAAATGGATTTTGAAAATACCGAATCTTTAAATCGATTTTTCTACCATTTCCCGTTGTTTTTTCCTGATTTTAAGCTTATTTTGATATCATTTTTGCTTCTTCAGTAAAAACTGAATATTTTCCTTCAGAATAGGAATTTTGACCAAAAAATATAGTTTTTGTGTAGGGGACAATATTTCTAAATATAAAAACGAAATCCGAAAGTCATAGCTAATGTATATCGCCTGAAAATGGATTTTGAAAATAAGGAATCTTTAAATCGATTTTTGTACCATTTCCTGTTGTTTTTTCACGATTTTAAGCTTATTTTGATATCATTTTTGCTTCTTCAGTAAAAACTGAATATTTTCCTTCAGAATAGCAATTTTGAGCAAAAAATATAGTTTTTGTGTAGGGGACAATATTTCTAAATATAAAAACGAAATCCGAAAGTCATAACTAATTTATATCGCCTGAAAATGGATTTTGAAAATAAGGAATCTTTAAATCGATTTTTCTACCATTTCCCGTTGTTTTTTCACGATTTTAAGCTTATTTTGATATCATTTTGCTTCTTCAGTAAAAACTGAATATTTTCCTTCAGAATAGGAATTTTGACCAAAAAATGTAGTTTTTGTGTGGGGGACAATATTTCTAAATATAAAAACGAAATCCGAAAGTCATAGCTAATGTATATCGCCTGAAAATGGATTTTGAAAATAAGGAATCTTTAAATCGATTTTTCTACCATTTCCCGTTGTTTTTTCACGATTTTAAGCTTATTTTGATATCATTTTTGCTTCTTCAGTAAAAACTGAATATTTTCCTTCAGAATAGGAATTTTGACCAAAAAATATAGTTTTTGTGTAGGGGACAATATTTCTAAATATAAAAACGAAATCCGAAAGTCATAACTAATTTATATCGCCTCAATATGGATTTTGAAAATACGGAATCTTTAAATCGATTTTTGTACCATTTCCCGTTGTTTTTTCACGATTTTAAGCTTATTTTGATATCATTTTTGCTTCTTCAGTAAAAACTGAATATTTTCCTTCAGAATAGGAATTTTGACCAAAAAATGTAGTTTTTGTGTAGGGGACAATATTTCTAAATATAAAAACGAAATCCGAAAGTCATAGCTAATGTATATCGCCTGAAAATGGATTTTGAAAATAAGGAATCCCGTCGATAAATCGATTTTTCTACCATTTCCCGTTGTTTCTTCACGATTTTAAGCTTATTTTGATATCATTTTTGCTTCTTCAGTAAAAACTGAATATTTTCCTTCAGAATAGGAATTTTGACCAAAAAATATAGTTTTTGTGTAGGGGACAATATTTCTAAATATAAAAACGAAATCCGAAAGTCATAACTAATTTATATCGCCTGAAAATGGATTTTGAAAATACCGAATCTTTAAATCGATTTTTCTACCATTTCCCGTTGTTTTTTCCTGATTTTAAGCTTATTTTGATATCATTTTTGCTTCTTCAGTAAAAACTGAATATTTTCCTTCAGAATAGGAATTTTGACCAAAAAATATAGTTTTTGTGTAGGGGACAATATTTCTAAATATAAAAACGAAATCCGAAAGTCATAGCTAATGTATATCGCCTGAAAATGGATTTTGAAAATAAGGAATCCCGTCGATAAATCGATTTTTCTACCATTTCCCGTTGTTTCTTCACGATTTTAAGCTTATTTTGATATCATTTTTGCTTCTTCAGTAAAAACTGAATATTTTCCTTCAGAATAGGAATTTTGACCAAAAAATATAGTTTTTGTGTAGGGGACAATATTTCTAAATATAAAAGCGAAATCCGAAAGTCATAACTAATTTATATCGCCTGAAAATGGATTTTGATAATACCGAATCTTTAAATCGATTTTTCTACCATTTCCCGTTGTTTTTTCCTGATTTTAAGCTTATTTTGATATCATTTTAGCTTCTTCAGTAAAAACTGAATATTTTCCTTCAGAATAGAAATTTTGACCAAAAAATATAGTTTTGTATAGGGGACAATATTTCTAAATATAAAAACGAAATCCGAAAGTCATAACTAATTTATATCGCCTGAAAATGGATTTTGAAAATACCGAATCTTTAAATCGATTTTTCTAACATTTCCCGTTGTTTTTTCACGATTTTAAGCTTATTTTGATATCATTTTTGCTTCTTCAGTAAAAACTGAATATTTTCCTTCAGAATAGAAATTTTGACCAAAAAATATAGTTTTTGTATAGGGGACAATATTTCTAAATATAAAAACGAAATCCGAAAGTCATAACTAATTTATATCGCCTGAAAATGGATTTTGAAAATACCGAATCTTTAAATCGATTTTTCTACCATTTCCCGTTGTTTTTTCACGATCTTAAGCTTATTTTAATATTATTTTTGCTTCTTCAGTAAAAACTGAATATTTTCCTTTAGAATAGGAATTTTGACCAAAAAATATAGTTTTTGTGTAGGGGACAATATTTCTAAATATAAAAACGAAATCCGAAAGTCATAACTAATTTATATCGCCTGAAAATGGATTTTGAAAATACCGAATCTTAAAATCGATTTTTCTACCATTTCCCGTTGTTTTTTCCTGATTTTAAGCTTATTTTGATATCATTTTTGCTTCTTCAGTAAAAACTGAATATTTTCCTTCAGAATAGGAATTTTGACCAAAAAATATAGTTTTTGTGTAGGGGACAATATTTCTAAATATAAAAACGAAATCCGAAAGTCATAACTAATTTATATCGCCTGAAAATGGATTTTGAAAATAAGGAATCTTTAAATCGATTTTTCTACCAGTTCCCGTTGTTTTTTCACGATTTTAAGCTTATTTTGATATCATTTTGCTTCTTCAGTAAAAACTGAATATTTTCCTTCAGAATAGGAATTTTGACCAAAAAATGTAGTTTTTGTGTGGGGGACAATATTTCTAAATATAAAAACGAAATCCGAAAGTCATAGCTAATGTATATCGCCTGAAAATGGATTTTGAAAATAAGGAATCTTTAAATCGATTTTTCTACCATTTCCCGTTGTTTTTTCCTGATTTTAAGCTTATTTTGATATCATTTTTGCTTCTTCAGTAAAAACTGAATATTTTCCTTCAGAATAGGAATTTTGACCAAAAAATATAGTTTTTGTGTAGGGGACAATATTTCTAAATATAAAAGCGAAATCCGAAAGTCATAACTAATTTATATCGCCTGAAAATGGATTTTGATAATACCGAATCTTTAAATCGATTTTTCTACCATTTCCCGTTGTTTTTTCCTGATTTTAAGCTTATTTTGATATCATTTTTGCTTCTTCAGTAAAAACTGAATATTTTCCTTCAGAATAGGAATTTTGACCACAAAATATAGTTTTTGTGTAGGGGACAATATTTCTAAATATAAAAAAGAAATCCGAAAGTCATAACTAATTTATATCGCCTGAAAATGGATTTTGAAAATACCGAATCTTTAAATCGATTTTTCTACCATTTCCCGTTGTTTTTTCACGATTTTAAGCTTATTTTGATATCATTTTTGCTTCTTCAGTAAAAACTGAATATTTTGCTTCAGAATAGGAATTTTGACCAAAAAATATAGTTTTTGTGTAGGGGACAATATTTCTAAATATAAAAACGAAATCCGAAAGTCATAACTAATTTATATCGCCTGAAAATGGATTTTGAAAATACCGAATCTTTAAATCGATTTTTCTACCATTTCCCGTTGTTTTTTCCTGATTTTAAGCTTATTTTGATATCATTTTTGCTTCTTCAGTAAAAACTGAATATTTTCCTTCAGAATAGAAATTTTGATCAAAAAATATAGTTTTTGTATAGGGGACAATATTTCTAAATATAAAAACGAAATCCGAAAGTCATAACTAATTTATATCGCCTGAAAATGGATTTTGAAAATACCGAATCTTTAAATCGATTTTTCTACCATTTCCCGTTTTTTTTTCACGATTTTAAGCTTATTTTGATATCATTTTTGCTTCTTCAGTAAAAACTGAATATTTTCCTTCAGAATAGAAATTTTGACCAAAAAATATAGTTTTTGTATAGGGGACAATATTTCTAAATATAAAAACGAAATCCGAAAGTCATAACTAATTTATATCGCCTGAAAATGGATTTTGAAAATACCGAATCTTTAAATCGATTTTTCTACCATTTCCCGTTGTTTTTTCCTGATTTTAAGCTTATTTTGATATCATTTTTGCTTCTTCAGTAAAAACTGAATATTTTCCTTCAGAATAGCAATTTTGACCAAAAAATATAGTTTTTGTGTAGGGGACAATATTTCTAAATATAAAAACGAAATCCGAAAGTCATAACTAATTTATATCGCCTGAAAATGGATTTTGAAAATACCGAATCTTTAAATCGATTTTTCTACCATTTCCCGTTGTTTTTTCCTGATTTTAAGCTTATTTTGATATCATTTTTGCTTCTTCAGTAAAAACTGAATATTTTCCTTCAGAATAGGAATTTTGACCAAAAAAATATAGTTTCTGTGTAGGGGACAATATTTCTAAATATAAAAACGAAATCCGAAAGTCATAGCTAATGTATATCGCCTGAAAATTGATTTTGAAAATAAGGAATCTTTAAATCGATTTTTGTACCATTTCCTGTTGTTTTTTCACGATTTTAAGCTTATTTTGATATCATTTTTGCTTCTTCAGTAAAAACTGAATATTTTCCTTCAGAATAGGAATTTTGACCAAAAAATATAGTTTTTGTGTAGGGGACAATATTTCTAAATATAAAAACGAAATCCGAAAGTCATAACTAATTTATATTGCCTGAAAATGGATTTTGAAAATAAGGAATCTTTAAATCGATTTTTCTACCATTTCCCGTTGTTTTTTCCTGATTTTAAGCTTATTTTGATATCATTTTAGCTTCTTCAGTAAAAACTGAATATTTTCCTTCAGAATAGGAATTTTGACCAAAAAATATAGTTTTTGTGTAGGGGACAATATTTCTAAATATAAAAGCGAAATCCGAAAGTCATAACTAATTTATATCGCCTGAAAATGGATTTTGATAATACCGAATCTTTAAATCGATTTTTCTACCATTTCCCGTTGTTTTTTCCTGATTTTAAGCTTATTTTGATATCAGTTTTGCTTCTTCAGTAAAAACTGAATATTTTCCTTCAGAATAGGAATTTTGACCAAAAAATATAGTTTTTGTGTAGGGGACAATATTTCTAAATATAAAAACGAAATCCGAAAGTCATAGCTAATGTATATAGCCTGAAAATGGATTATGAAAATAATTAATCTTTAAATCGATTTTTCTACCATTTCCCGTTGTTTTTTCACGATTTTAAGCTTATTTTGATATCATTTTTGCTTCTTCAGTAAAAACTGAATATTTTGCTTCAGAATAGGAATTTTGACCAAAAAATATAGTTTTTGTGTAGGGGACAATATTTCTAAATATAAAAACGAAATCCGAAAGTCATAACTAATTTATATCGCCTGACAATGGATTTTGAAAATACCGAATCTTTAAATCGATTTTTCTACCATTTCCCGTTGTTTTTTCCTGATTTTAAGCTTATTTTGATATCAGTTTTGCTTCTTCAGTAAAAACTGAATATTTTCCTTCAGAATAGGAATTTTGACCAAAAAATATAGTTTTTGTGTAGGGGACAATATTTCTAAATATAAAAACGAAATCCGAAAGTCATAGCTAATGTATATAGCCTGAAAATGGATTTTGAAAATAATTAATCTTTAAATCGATTTTTCTACCATTTCCCGTTGTTTTTTCACGATTTTAAGCTTATTTTGATATCATTTTTGCTTCTTCAGTAAAAACTGAATATTTTCCTTCAGAATAGGAATTTTGACCAAAAAATATAGTTTTTGTGTAGGAGACAATATTTCTAAATATAAAAGCGAAATCCGAAAGTCATAACTAATTTATATCGCCTGAAAATGGATTTTGATAATACCGAATCTTTAAATCGATTTTTCTACCATTTCCCGTTGTTTTTTCCTGATTTTAAGCTTATTTTGATATCATTTTAGCTTCTTCAGTAAAAACTGAATATTTTCCTTCAGAATAGAAATTTTGACCAAAAAATATAGTTTTTGTATAGGGGACAATATTTCTAAATATAAAAACGAAATCCGAAAGTCATAACTAATTTATATCGCCTGAAAATTGATTTTGAAAATACCGAATCTTTAAATCGATTTTTCTACCATTTCCCGTTGTTTTTTCCTGATTTTAAGCTTATTTTGATATCATTTTTGCTTCTTCAGTAAAAACTGAAAATTTTCCTTTAGAATAGGAATTTTGACCAAAAAATATAGTTTTTGTGTAGGGGACAATATTTCTAAATATAAAAACGAAATCCGAAAGTCATAACTAATGTATATCGCCTGAAAATGTATTTTGAAAATAAGGAATCTTTAAATCGATTTTTCTACCATTTCCCGTTGTTTTTTCACGATTTTAAGCTTATTTTGATATCATTTTTGCTTCTTCAGTAAAAACTGAATATTTTCCTTCAGAATAGAAATTTTGACCAAAAAATATACTTTTTGTATAGGGGACAATATTTCTAAATATAAAAACGAAATCCGAAAGTCATAACTAATTTATATCGCCTGAAAATGGATTTTGAAAATACCGAATCTTTAAATCGATTTTTCTACCATTTCCCGTTGTTTTTTCACGATTTTAAGCTTATTTTGATATCATTTTTGCTTCTTCAGTAAAAACTGAATATTTTCCTTCAGAATAGAAATTTTGACCAAAAAATATAGTTTTTGTATAGGGGACAATATTTCTAAATATAAAAACGAAATCCGAAAGTCATAACTAATTTATATCGCCTGAAAATGGATTTTGAAAATACCGAATCTTTAAATCGATTTTTCTACCATTTCCCGTTGTTTTTTCACAATTTTAAGCTTATTTTGATATCATTTTTGCTTCTTCAGTAAAAACTGAATATTTTCCTTCAGAACAGGAATTTTGACCAAAAAATATAGTTTTTGTGTACGGGACAATATTTCTAAATATAAAAACGAAATCCGAAAGTCATAGCTGATGTATATCACCTGAAAATGGATTTTGAAAATAAGGAATCTTTAAATCGATTTTGCTACCATTTCCCGTTGTTTTTTCACGATTTTAAGTTTATTTTGATATCATTTTTGCTTCTTCAGTAAAAACTGAATATTTTCCTTCAGAATAGAAATTTTGACCAAAAAATATAGTTTTTGTGTAGGGGACAATATTTCTAAATATAAAAACGAAATCCGAAAGTCATAACTAATTTATATCGCCTGAAAATGGATTTTGAAAATACCGAATCTTTAAATCGATTTTTCTACCATTTCCCGTTGTTTTTTCCTGATTTTAAGCTTATTTTGATATCATTTTTGCTTCTTCAGTAAAAACTGAATATTTTCCTTCAGAACAGGAATTTTGACCTAAAAATATAGTTTTTGTGTACGGGACAATATTTCTAAATATAAAAACGAAATCCGAAAGTCATAACTAATTTATATCGCCTGAAAATGAATTTTGAAAATACCGAATCTTTAAATCGATTTTTCTACCATTTCCCGTTGTTTTTTCCTAATTTTAAGCTTATTTTGATATCATTTTTGCTTCTTCAGTAAAAACTGAATATTTTCCTTCAGAATAGGAATTTTGACCAAAAAATATAGTTTTTGTGTAGGGGACAATATTTCTAAATATAAAAACGAAATCCGAAAGTCATAGCTAATGTATATCGCCTGAAAATGGATTTTGAAAATAAGGAATCTTTAAATCGATTTTTGTACCATTTCCCGTTGTTTTTTCACGATTTTAAGCTTATTTTGATATCATTGTTGCTTCTTCAGTAAAAACTGAATATTTTCCTTCAGAATAGGAATTTTGACCAAAAAATATAGTTTTTGTGTACGGGACAATATTTCTAAATATAAAAACGAAATCCGAAAGTTATAACTAATTTATATCGCCTGTAAATGGATTTTGAAAATAAGGAATCTTTAAATCGATTTTTCTACCATTTCCCGGTGTTTTTTCACGATTTTAAGCTTATTTTGATATCATTTTTGCTTCTTCAGTAAAAACTGAATATTTTGCTTCAGAATAGGAATTTTGACCAAAAAATATAGTTTTTGTGTAGGGGACAATATTTCTAAATATAAAAACGAAATCCGAAAGTCATAACTAATTTATATCGCCTGAAAATGGATTTTGGAAATACCGAATCTTTAAATCGATTTTTCTACCATTTCCCGTTGTTTTTTCCTGATTTTAAGCTTATTTTGATATCATTTTAGCTTCTTCAGTAAAAACTGAATATTTTCCTTCAGAATAGGAATTTTGACCAAAAAATATAGTTTTTGTGTAGGGGACAATATTTCTAAATATAAAAGCGAAATCCGAAAGTCATAACTAATTTATATCGCCTGAAAATGGATTTTGATAATAAGGAATCTTTAAATCGATTTTTCTACCATTTCCCGTTGTTTTTTCCTGATTTTAAGCTTATTTTGATATCATTTTTGCTTCTTCAGTAAAAACTGAATATTTTCCTTCAGAATAGGAATTTTGACCACAAAATATAGTTTTTGTGTAGGGGACAATATTTCTAAATATAAAAAAGAAATCCGAAAGTCATAACTAATTTATATCGCCTGAAAATGGATTTTGAAAATAAGGAATCTTTAAATCGATTTTTCTACCATTTCCCGTTGTTTTTTCCTGATTTTAAGCTTATTTTGATATCATTTTAGCTTCTTCAGTAAAAACTGAATATTTTCCTTCAGAATAGGAATTTTGACCAAAAAATATAGTTTTTGTGTAGGGGACAATATTTCTAAATATAAAAGCGAAATCCGAAAGTCATAACTAATTTATATCGCCTGAAAATGGATTTTGATAATACCGAATCTTTAAATCGATTTTTCTACCATTTCCCGTTGTTTTTTCCTGATTTTAAGCTTATTTTGATATCATTTTTGCTTCTTCAGTAAAAACTGAATATTTTCCTTCAGAATAGGAATTTTGACCACAAAATATAGTTTTTGTGTAGGGGACAATATTTCTAAATATAAAAACGAAATCCGAAAGTCATAACTAATTTATATCGCCTGAAAATGGATTTTGAAAATACGGAATCTTTAAATCGATTTTTCTACCATTTCCCGTTGTTTTTTCCTGATTTTAAGCTTATTTTGATATCATTTTTGCTTCTTCAGTAAAAACTGAATATTTTCCTTCAGAATAGGAATTTTGACCAAAAAATAGAGTTTTTGTGTAGGGAACGATATTTCTAAATATAGGAATTTTGACCAAAAAATATTGTTTTTGTGTAGGGGACAATATTTCAAAATATAAAAACGAAATCCGAAAGTCATAACTAATTTATATCGCCTGAAAATGGATTTTGAAAATACCTAATCTTTAAATCGATTTTTCTACCATTTCCCGTTGTTTTTTCACGATTTTAAGCTTGTTTTGATATCATTTTTGCTTCTTCAGTAAAAACTGAATATTTTACTTCAGAATAGGAATTTTGACCAAAAAATATTGTTTTTGTGTAGGGGACAATATTTCTAAATATAAAAACGAAATCCGAAAGTCATAACTAATGTATATCGCCTGAAAATGGATTTTGAAAATACCGAATCTTTAAATCGATTTTTCTACCATTTCCCGTTGTTTTTTCCTGATTTTAAGCTTATTTTGATATCATTTTTGCTTCTTCAGTAAAAACTGAATATTTTCCTTCAGAATAGGAATTTTGACCAAAACATATTGTTTTTGTGTAGGGGACAATATTTCTAAATATAAAAACGAAATCCGAAAGTCATAACTAATTGATATCGCCTGAAAATGGATTTTGAAAATACCTAATCTTTAAATCGATTTTTCTACCATTTCCCGTTGTTTTTTCCTGATTTTAAGCTTATTTTGATATCATTTTTGCTTCTTCAGTAAAAACTGAATATTTTCCTTCAGAATAGGAATTTTGACCAAAAAATATTGTTTTTGTGTAGGGGACAATATTTCTAAATATAAAAACGAAATCCGAAAGTCATAACTAATGTATATCGCCGGAAAATGGATTTTGAAAATACGGAATCTTCAAATCGATTTTTCTACCATTTCCCGTTGTTTTTTCCTGATTTAAACTTATTTTGATATCATTTTTGCTTCTTCAGTAAAAACTGAATATTTTCCTTCAGAATAGGAATTTTGACCAAAAAATATAGTTTTTGTGTAGGGGACAATATTTCTAAATATAAAAACGAAATCCGAAAGTCATAACTAATGTATATCGTCTGAAAATGGATTTTGAAAATACCGAATCTTTAAATCGATTTTTCTACCATTTCCCGTTGTTTTTTCACGATTTTAAGCCTATTTTGATATCATTTTAGCTTCTTCAGTAAAAACTGAATATTTTCCTTCAGAATAGGAATTTTGACCAAAAAATAGAGTTTTTGTGTAGGGAACGATATTTCTAAATATAAAAACGAAATCCAAAAGTCATAACTAATGTATATCACCTGAAAATGGATTTTGAAAATACCGAATCTTTAAATCGATTTTTCTACCATTTCCCGTTGTTTTTTCCTGATTTTAAGCTTATTTTGATATCATTTTTGATTCTTCAGTAAAAACTGAATATTTTCCTTCAGAATAGGAATTTTGACCAAAAAATATAGTTTTTGTGTAGGGGACAATATTTCTAAATATAAAAACGAAATCCGAAAGTCATAACTAATTTATATCGCCTGAAAATGGATTTTGAAAATACGGAATCTTTAAATCGATTTTTGTACCATTTCCCGTTGTTTTTTCACGATTTTAAGCTTATTTTGATATCATTTTTGCTTCTTCAGTAAAAACTGAATATTTTCCTTCAGAATGGGAATTTTGACCAAAAAATATTGTTTTTGTGTAGGGGACAATATTTCTAAATATAAAAACGAAATCCGAAAGTCATAACTAATTTATATCGCCTGAAAATGGATTTTGAAAATACGGAATCTTTAAATCGATTTTTGTACCATTTCCAGTTGTTTTTTCACGATTTTAAGCTTATTTTGATATCATTTTTGCTTCTTCAGTAAAAACTGAATATTTTGCTTCAGAATAGGAATTTTGACCAAAAAATATAGTTTTAGTGTAGGGGACAATATTTCTAAATATAAAAACGAAATCCGAAAGTCATAACTAATTTATATCGCCTGAAAATGGATTTTGGAAATACCGAATCTTTAAATCGATTTTTCTACCATTTCCCGTTGTTTTTTCCTAATTTTAAGCTTATTTTGATATCATTTCTTCAGTAAAAACTGAATATTTTCCTTCAGAATAGGAATTTTGACCAAAAAATGTAGTTTTTGTGTAGGGGACAATATTTCTAAATATAAAAACGAAATCCGAAAGTCATAGCTAATGTATATCGCCTGAAAATGGATTTTGAAAATAAGGAATCTTTAAATCGATTTTTCTACCATTTCCCGTTGTTTTTTCCTGATTTTAAGCTTATTTTGATATCATTTTTGCTTCTTCAGTAAAAACTGAATATTTTCCTTCAGAATAGGAATTTTGACCAAAAAATATAGTTTTTGTGTAGGGGACAATATTTCTAAATATAAAAGCGAAATCCGAAAGTCATAACTAATTTATATCGCCTGAAAATGGATTTTGATAATACGGAATCTTTAAATCGATTTTTCTACCATTTCCCGTTGTTTTTTCCTGATTTTAAGCTTATTTTGATATCATTTTTGCTTCTTCAGTAAAAACTGAATATTTTCCTTCAGAATAGGAATTTTGACCAAAAAATAGAGTTTTTGTGTAGGGAACGATATTTCTAAATATAAAAACGAAATCCAAAAGTCATAACTAATGTATATCGCCAGAAAATGGATTTTGAAAATACCAAATCTTTAAATCGATTTTTCTACCATTTCCCTTTGTTTTTTCCTGATTTTAAGCTTATTTTGATATCATTTTTGCTTCTTCAGTAAAAACTGAATATTTTCCTTCAGAATAGGAATTTTGACCAAAAAATATAGTTTTTGTGTAGGGGACAATATTTCTAAATATAAAAACGAAATCCGAAAGTCATAACTAATTTATATCGCCTGAAAATGGATTTTGAAAATACCGAATCTTTAAATCGATTTTTCTACCATTTCCCGTTGTTTTTTGCTGATTTTAAGCTTATTTTGATATCATTTTTGATTCTTCAGTAAAAACTGAATATTTTCCTTCAGAATAGAAATTTTGACCAAAAAATATAGTTTTTGTGTAGGAGACAATATTTCTAAATATAAAAACGAAATCCGAAAGTCATAACTAATGTATATCGCCTGAAAATGGATTTTGAAAATAAGGAATTTTTAAATCGATTTTTCTACCATTTCCCGTTGTTTTTTCCTGATTTTAAGCTTATTTTGATATCATTTTTGCTTCTTCAGTAAAAACTGAATATTTTCCATCAGAATAGGAATTTTGACCAAAAAATATAGTTTTTGTATAGGGGACAATATTTCTAAATATAAAAAACGAAATCCGAAAGTCATAACTAATTTATATCGCCTGAAAATGGATTTTGAAAATACCGAATCTTTAAATCGATTTTCTTACCATTTCCCGTTGTTTTTTGCTGATTTTAAGCTTATTTTGATATCATTTTTGATTCTTCAGTAAAAACTGAATATTTTCCATCAGAATAGGAATTTTGACCAAAAAATATAGTTTTTGTGTAGGGGACAATATTTCTAAATATAAAAAACGAAATCCGAAAGTCATAACTAATTTATATCGCCTGAAAATGGATTTTGAAAATAAGGAATTTTTAAATCGATTTTTCTACCATTTCCCGTTGTTTTTTCCTGATTTTAAGCTTATTTTGATATCATTTTTGCTTCTTCAGTAAAAACTGAATATTTTCCTTCAGAATAGGAATTTTGACCAAAAAATATAGTTTTTGTGTAGGGGACAATATTTCTAAATATAAAAACGAAATCCGAAAGTCATAACTAATTTATATCGCCTGAAAATGGATTTTGAAAATACCGAATCTTTAAATCGATTTTTCTACCATTTCCCGTTGTTTTTTGCTGATTTTAAGCTTATTTTGATATCATTTTTGATTCTTCAGTAAAAACTGAATATTTTCCTTCAGAATAGAAATTTTGACCAAAAAATATAGTTTTTGTGTAGGAGACAATATTTCTAAATATAAAAACGAAATCCGAAAGTCATAACTAATGTATATCGCCTGAAAATGGATTTTGAAAATACCGAATCTTTAAATCGATTTTTCTACCATTTCCCGTTGTTTTTCCACGATTTTAAACTTATTTTGATATCATTTTTGCTTCTTCAGTAAAAACTGAATATTTTCCTTCAGAATAGGAATTTTGACCAAAAAATATTGTTTTTGTGTAGGGGACAATATTTCTAAATATAAAAACGAAATCCGAAAGTCATAACTAATGTATATCGCCTGAAAATGGATTTTGAAAATACGGAATCTTTAAATCGATTTTTCTACCATTTCCCGTTGTTTTTTGCTGATTTTAAGCTTATTTTGATATCATTTTTGCTTCTTCAGTAAAAACTGAATATTTTCCTTCAGAATAGAAATTTTGACCAAAAAATATTGTTTTTGTGTAGGGGACAATATTTCTAAATATAAAAACGAAATCCGAAAGTCATAACTAATGTATATTGCCTGAATATGGATTTTGAAAATACGGAATCTTTAAATCGATTTTTCTACCATTTCCCGTTGTTTTTTCCTGATTTTAAGCTTATTTTGATATCATTTTTGCTTCTTCAGTAAAACTGAATATTTTCCTTCAGAATAGGAATTTTGACCAAAAAATATAGTTTTTGTGTAGGGGACAATATTTCTAAATATAAAAACGAAATCCGAAAGTCATAACTAATGTATATCGCCTAAAAAAGGAATTTTGAAAATACCGAATCTTTAAATCGATTTTTCTACCATTTCCCGTTGTTTTTCCACGATTTTAAGCTTATTTTGATATGATTTTTGCTTCTTCAGTAAAAACTGAATATTTTCCTTAAGAATAGGAATTTTGACCGAAAAATATAGTTTTTGTGTAGGGAACGATATTTCTAAATATAAAAACGAAATCCAAATGTCATAACTAATGTATATCGCCAGAAAATGGATTTTGAAAATACCGAATCTTTAAATCGATTTTTCTACCATTTCCCGTTGTTTTTTCGTGATTTTAAGCTTATTTTGATATCATTTTTGCTTCTTCAGTAAAAACTGAATATTTTGCTTCAGAATAGGAATTTTGACCAAAAAATATAGTTTTTGTGTAGGGGACAATATTTCTATATATAAAAACGAAATCCGAAAGTCATAACTAATTTTTATCGCCTGAAAATGGATTTTGAAAATACCGAATCTTTAAATCGATTTTTCTACCATTTCCCGTTGTTTTTTCCTGATTTTAAGCTTATTTTGATATCAGTTTTGCTTCTTCAGTAAAAACTGAATATTTTCCTTCAGAATAGGAATTTTGACCAAAAAATATAGTTTTTGTGTAGGGGACAATATTTCTAAATATAAAAACGAAATCCGAAAGTCATAGCTAATGTATATCGCCTGAAAATGGATTTTGAAAATAAGGAATCTTTAAATCGATTTTTCTACCATTTCCCGTTGTTTTTTCACGTTTTTAAGCTTATTTTGATATCATTTTTGCTTCTTCAGTAAAAACTGAATATTTTCCTTCAGAATAGGAATTTTGACCAAAAAATATAGTTTTTGTGTAGGGAACGATATTTCTAAATATAAAAACGAACTCCGAAAGTCATAACTAATTTCTATCGCCTGAAAATGGATTTTGAAAATACCTAATCTTTAAATCGATTTTTCTACCATTTCGCGTTGTTTTTTCCTGATTTTAAGCTTATTTTGATATCAATTTTGCTTCTTCAGTAAAAACTGAATATTTTCCTTCAGAATAGGAATTTTGACCAAAAAATATAGTTTTTGTGTAGGGGACAATATTTCTAAATATAAAAACGAAATCCGAAAGTCATAACTAATGTATATCGCCTGAAAATGGATTTTGAAAATCCGGAATCTTTAAATCGATTTTTGTACCATTTCCCGTTGTTTTTTCACGATTTTAAGCTTATTTTGATATCATTTTTGCTTCTTCAGTAAAAACTGAATATTTTCCTTCAGAATAGGAATTTTGACCAAAAACGAGGAAGAATACAGTTGCCTTTGTCAACTCTTAGATACCCGTACGAACCGTTAGTATGTTCACAGCCTGTCACTCTGCTCACAATATTATTTTTTTAATATTTTAGTATTTTAAAATAATTTGGGTGAATTTTATAATTTCTAGAACTATGGGTTCTACATATATTCAAACTATATGTTTATATGTACATTCTTCAAAAGCAGATTCTAACCTTTCACATAACGATTATCAATCCAAAACTTTTTCAAATATTCTATAGTACCATTTAATACTAAGCGGTAAATGCATATTAAATTTACTTAGTACAAAACAGTAAATATAGTTTTAAATATTATATTATATTATATTTAAATATTCCATTGACAGAATAATTTCTTATAAGTACAATAAAATACATATATGTATGTAAATACGGCGCTATATAATATACATTTATACTCTTATCATTCATTCATCAGTGACATATACGATACGATATTATATAAGTATGTATATCAATATCATATAAATAAAAATTCTACAAGCAACCGTTATGTTATTTACAGTTTTTTTGTACTACGCATTATATCCTCAACAATTTCAAATTATCGAGTAAAACAAAATGCAAAAAATTTGTTGAAGAAATTTGTTAGAAAATTTGAAAAAATCAAGTAACACTTTCGTCAATTATAAAGTAACCCTAAATTATTAAAAAAAGTTGTTAATAGAAATAAGAATATAATGTTGAAGCTTTAATTTTTATGTATCACTTTAAAAAAATTTTAACAGGTGTTCAAGTTACAGGTGTTTAAAAATTGGAAATTTTCAGTTTTTGACCCCTTACAGCTCCTAAACGGGGGGTGATACAAAAAAAATTTCTGAAATGACTCATACTTATTTTCAAAGATCTTACTTCTGTCAAAATTGCAAGTTTTCAACTTAAACCGTTTAGAAGATAGAAGGGTTGAAGGATTTTGCAAAATTTGAGTTTCACATAACGGTAAATTAAGACACCGTATGCCACAAATATATATTTATTGTATATATACTTTTAAAGCTAATAAAAGTAGTAATCGTTTGGCGTTTTCAAAATGAAGATATACCTTATACAACTTGTGCTATAACAATTTAAATATTGAGCTTTTTTGAACCTTTGGGGAGCTGTAGCTCCGTAACGGGTGGGGCTACAAAAAAAAGTTATTAAAAATAAAATTAATATTTTTGTGAGATCTATCAGTGGTTAAAATTTCATAGCTCTATTGCAAAAAAAATGTCGGGATCTAAAAGTTAGGTGTTCGAGAGCTACCCTAAGGCTTGGTCCAAACTCAACCAAAAAAAATAGGGAACCTACAAATTACTCCCAGAATATTTTGTGTAAATTTCAAGATTCTAGCTTTCTTAGTTTTTGAGTTAGCGTGCTGACGGACGGACGGACGGACGGACATGGCTCAAAAGTCTTAGAATTTTTTTCTGATCCGATCCATACCTTTGAAGGTATATCTAGCTCGCTTATTTCGAGGTGTTACAAACGGAGGAGTAATTTTATTATACCCGATCCTATCGTACGGGTATAAATATAGTTTTTGTGTAGGGGACAATATTTCTAAATATAAAAACGAAATCCGAAAGTCATAACAGAGCTGTATCGCCTGAAAATGGATTTTGAAAATACGGAATCTTTAAATCGATTTTTCTACCATTTCCCGTTGTTTTTTCACGATTTTAAGCTTATTTTAATATTATTTTTGCTTCTTCAGTAAAAACATATATTTTCCTTCAGAATAGGAATTTTGATCAAAAAATATAGTTTTTGTGTAGGGGACAATATTTCTAAATATAAAAACGAAATCCGAAAGTCATAACTAATTTATATCGCCTGAAAATGGATTTTGAAAATACCGAATCTTTAAATCGATTTTTCTACCATTTCCCGTTGTTTTTTCCTGATTTTAAGCTTATTTTGATATCATTTTTGCTTCTTCAGTAAAAACTGAATATTTTCCTTCAGAATAGGAATTTTGACCAAAAAATATAGTTTTTGTGTAGGGGACAATATTTCTAAATATAAAAACGAAATCCGAAAGTCATAACTAATGTATATCGCCTGAAAATGGATTTTGAAAATAAGGAATCTTTAAATCGATTTTTCTACCATTTCCCGTTGTTTTTTCACGATTTTAAGCTAATTTTGATATCATTTTTGCTTCTTCAGTAAAAACTGAATATTTTCCTTCAGAATAGGAATTTTGACCAAAAAATATAGTTTTTGTGTAGGGGACAATATTTCTAAATATAAAAGCGAAATCCGAAAGTCATAACTAATTTATATCGCCTGAAAATGGATTTTGATAATACCGAATCTTTAAATCGATTTTTCTACCATTTCCCGTTGTTTTTTCCTGATTTTAAGCTTATTTTGATATCATTTTAGCTTCTTCAGTAAAAACTGAATATTTTCCTTCAGAATAGGAATTTTGACCAAAAAATATAGTTTTTGTGTAGGGGACAATATTTCTAAATATAAAAACGAAATCCGAAAGTCATAGCTGATGTATATCACCTGAAAATGGATTTTGAAAATAAGGAATCTTTAAATCGATTTTTCTACCATTTCCCGTTGTTTTTTCACGATTTTAAGCTTATTTTGATATCATTTTTGCTTCTTCAGTAAAAACTGAATATTTTCCTTCAGAATAGGAATTTTGACCAAAAAATATAGTTTTTGTATAGGGGACAATATTTCTAAATATAAAAACGAAATCCGAAAGTCATAGCTAATGTATATCACCTGAAAATGGATTTTGAAAATAAGGAATCTTTAAATCGATTTTTCTACCATTTCCCGTTGTTTTTTCACGATTTTAAGCTTATTTTGATATCATTTTTGCTTCTTCAGTAAAAACTGAATATTTTCCTTCAGAATAGAAATTTTGACCAAAAAATATAGTTTTTGTATAGGGGACAATATTTCTAAATATAAAAACGAAATCCGAAAGTCAAAATATAGTTTTTGTATAGGGGACAATATTTCTAAATATAAAAACGAAATCCGAAAGTCATAGCTAATGTATATCGCCTGAAAATGGATTTTGAAAATAAGGAATCTTTAAATCGATTTTTCTACCATTTCCCGTTGTTTTTTCACGATTTTAAGTTAATTTTAATATCATTTTTGCTTCTTCAGTAAAAACTGAATATTTTCCTTCAGAATAGAAATTTTGACCAAAAAATATAGTTTTTGTATAGGGGACAATATTTCTAAATATAAAAACGAAATCCGAAAGTCATAACCAATTTATATCGCCTGAAAATGGATTTTGAAAATACCGAATCTTTAAATCGATTTTTCTACCATTTCCCGTTGTTTTTTCCTGATTTTAAGCTTATTTTGATATCATTTTTGCTTCTTCAGTAAAAACTGAATATTTTCCTTCAGAATAGGAATTTTGACCAAAAAATATAGTTTTTGTGTAGGGGACAATATTTCTAAATATAAAAACGAAATCCGAAAGTCATAACTAATTTATATCGCCTGAAAATGGATTTTGAAAATACCGAATCTTTAAATCGATTTTTCTACCATTTCCCGTTGTTTTTTCCTGATTTTAAGCTTATTTTGATATCATTTTTGCTTCTTCAGTAAAAACTGAATATTTTCCTTCAGAATAGGAATTTTGACCAAAAAAATATAGTTTTTGTGTAGGGGACAATATTTCTAAATATAAAAACGAAATCCGAAAGTCATAACTAATTTATATCGCCTGAAAATGGATTTTGAAAATACCGAATCTTTAAATCGATTTTTCTACCATTTCCCGTTGTTTTTTCACGATTTTAAGCTTATTTTAATATCATTTTTGCTTCTTCAGTAAAAACTGAATATTTTCCTTCAGAATAGGAATTTTGACCAAAAAATATAGTTTTTGTGTAGGGGACAATATTTCTAAAAATAAAAACGAAATCCAAAAGTCATAACTAATTTATATCGCCTGAAAATGGATTTTGAAAATACCGAATCTTTAAATCGATTTTTCTACCATTTCCCGTTGTTTTTTCCTGATTTTAAGTTTATTTTGATATCATTTTTGCTTCTTCAGTAAAAACTGAATATTTTCCTTCAGAATAGGAATTTTGACCAAAAAATATAGGTTTTGTGTAGGGGACAATATTTCTAAATATAAAAACGAAATCCGAAAGTCATAGCTAATGTATATCGCCTGAAAATAGATTTTGAAAATAAGGAATCTTTAAATCGATTTTTCTACCATTTCCCGTTGTTTTTTCACGATTTTAAGCTTATTTTGATATCATTTTTGCTTCTTCAGTAAAAACTGAATATTTTCCTTCAGAATAGGAATTTTGACCAAAAAATATAGTTTTTGTGTACGGGACAATATTTCTAAATATAAAAACGAAATCCGAAAGTCATAACTAATTTATATCGCCTGAAAATGGATTTTGAAAATACCGAATCTTTAAATCGATTTTTCTACCATTTCCCGTTGTTTTTTCCTGATTTTAAGCTTATTTTGATATCATTTTTGCTTCTTCAGTAAAAACATATATTTTCCTTCAGAATAGGAATTTTGACCAAAAAATATAGTTTTTGTGTAGGGGACAATATTTCTAAATATAAAAACGAAATCCGAAAGTCATAACTAATTTATATCGCCTGAAAATGGATTTTGAAAATACCGAATCTTTAAATCGATTTTTCTACCATTTCCCGTTGTTTTTTCCTGATTTTAAGCTTATTTTGATATCATTTTTGCTTCTTCAGTAAAAACTGAATATTTTCCTTCAGAATAGGAATTTTGACCAAAAAATATAGTTTTTGTGTAGGGGACAATATTTCTAAATATAAAAACGAAATCCGAAAGTCATAACTAATGTATATAGCCTGAAAATGGATTTTGAAAATAAGGAATCTTTAAATCGATTTTTCTACCATTTCCCGTTGTTTTTTCACGATTTTAAGCTAATTTTGATATCATTTTTGCTTCTTCAGTAAAAACTGAATATTTTCCTTCAGAATAGGAATTTTGAGCAAAAAATATAGTTTTTGTGTAGGGGACAATATTTCTAAATATAAAAGCGAAATCCGAAAGTCATAACTAATTTATATCGCCTGAAAATGGATTTTGATAATACCGAATCTTTAAATCGATTTTTCTACCATTTCCCGTTGTTTTTTCCTGATTTTAAGCTTATTTTGATATCATTTTAGCTTCTTCAGTAAAAACTGAATATTTTCCTTCAGAATAGGAATTTTGACCAAAAAATATAGTTTTTGTGTAGGGGACAATATTTCTAAATATAAAAACGAAATCCGAAAGTCATAACTAATTTATATCGCCTGAAAATGGATTTTGAAAATACCGAATCTTTAAATCGATTTTTCTACCATTTCCCGTTGTTTTTTCACGATTTTAAGCTTATTTTGATATCATTTTTGCTTCTTCAGTAAAAACTGAATATTTTCCTTCAGAATAGGAATTTTGACCAAAAAATATAGTTTTTGTGTAGGGGACAATATTTCTAAATATAAAAACGAAATCCGAAAGTCAAAACAGATCTATATCGCCTGAAAATGGATTTTGAAAATACGGAATCTTTAAATCGATTTTTCTACCATTTCCCGTTATTTTTTCACGATTTTAAGCTTATTTTGTTATCATTTTTGCTTTTTCAGTAAAAACTGAATATCCTTCAGAATAGGAATTTTGACCAAAAAAAAATAGTTTTTGTGTAGGGGACAATATTTCTAAATATAAAAACGAAATCCGAAAGTCATAACTAATTTATATCGCCTGAAAATGGATTTTGAAAATACCGAATCTTTAAATCGATTTTTCTACCATTTCCCGTTGTTTTTTCCTGATTTTAAGCTTATTTTGATATCATTTTTGCTTCTTTAGTAAAAACTGAATATTTTCCTTCATAATAGGAATTTTGACCAAAAAATATAGTTTTTGTGTAGGGGACAATATTTCTAAATATAAAAACGAAATCCGAAAGTCATAACTAATTTATATCGCCTGAAAATGGATTTTGAAAATACCGAATCTTTAAATCGATTTTTCTACCATTTCCTGTTGTTTTTTCCTGATTTTAAGCTTATTTTGATATCATTTTTGCTTCTTCAGTAAAAACTGAATATTTTCCTTCACAATAGGAATTTTGACCAAAAAATATAGTTTTTGTGTAGGGGACAATATTTCTAAATATAAAAACGAAATCCGAAAGTCATAGCTAATGTATATCGCCTGAAAATGGATTTTGAAAATAAGGAATCTTTAAATCGATTTTTCTACCATTTCACGTTGTTTTTTCACGATTTTAAGCTTATTTTGATATCATTTTTGCTTCTTCAGTAAAAACTGAATATTTTCCTTCAGAATAGGAATTTTGACCAAAAAATATAGTTTTTGTGTAGGGGACAATATTTCTAAATATAAAAGCGAAATCCGAAAGTCATAACTAATTTATATCGCCTGAAAATGGATTTTGAAAATACCGAATCTTTAAATCGATTTTTCTACCATTTCCCGTTGTTTTTTCCTGATTTTAAGCTTATTTTGATATCATTTTTGCTTCTTCAGTAAAAACTGAATATTTTCCTTCAGAATAGGAATTTTGACCAAAAAATATAGTTTTTGTGTAGGGGACAATATTTCTAAATATAAAAACGAAATCCGAAAGTCATAGCTAATGTATATCGCCTGAAAATGGATTTTGAAAATAAGGAATCTTTAAATCGATTTTTCTACCATTTCCCGTTGTTTTTTCACGATTTTAAGCTTATTTTGATATCATTTTTGCTTCTTCAATAAAAACTGAATATTTTCCTTCAGAATAGAAATTTTGACCAAAAAATATAGTTTTTGTATAGGGGACAATATTTCTAAATATAAAAACGAAATCCGAAAGTCATAGCTAATGTATATCGCCTGAAAATGGATTTTAAAATAAGGAATCTTTAAATCGATTTTTCTACCATTTCCCGTTGTTTTTTCACGATTTTAAGTTTATTTTAATATCATTTTTGCTTCTTCAGTAAAAACTGAATATTTTCCTTCAGAATAGGAATTTTGACCAAAAATATAGTTTTTGTGTAGGGGACAATATTTCTAAATATAAAAACGAAATCCGAAAGTCATAACTAATTTATATCGCCTGAAAATGGATTTTGAAAATATGGAATCTTTAAATCGATTTTTCTACCATTTCCCGTTGTTTTTTCCTGATTTTAAGCTTATTTTGATATCATTTTTGCTTCTTCAGTAAAAACTGAATATTTTCCTTCAGAATAGGAATTTTGACCAAAAAATATAGTTTTTGTGTAGGGGACAATATTTCTAAATATAAAAACGAAATCCGAAAGTCATAACTAATTTATATCGCCTGAAAATGGATTTTGAAAATACGGAATCTTTAAATCGATTTTTCTACCATTTCCCGTTGTTTTTTCCTGATTTTAAGTTTATTTTAATATCATTTTTGCTTCTTCAGTAAAAACTGAATATTTTCCTTCAGAATAGGAATTTTGACCAAAAAATATAGTTTTTGTGTAGGGGACAATATTTCTAAATATAAAAACGAAATCCGAAAGTCATAACTAATGTATATCGCCTGAAAATGGATTTTGAAAATACGGAATCTTTAAATCGATTTTTGTACCATTTCCCGTTGTTTTTTCACGATTTTAAGCTTATTTTGATATCATTTTTGCTTCTTCAGTAAAAACTGAATATTTTCCTTCAGAATAGGAATTTTTACCAAAAAATATAGTTTTTGTGTAGGGTTCAATATTTCTAAATATAAAAACCAAATCCGAAAGTCATAGCTAATATATATCGCCTGAAAATGGATTTTGAAAATAAGGAATCTTTAAATCGATTTTTCTACCATTTCCCGTTGTTTTTTCACGATTTTAAGCTTATTTTGATATAATTTTTGCTTCTTCAGTAAAAAGTGAATATTTTCCTTCAGAATAGGAATTTTGACCAAAAAATAGAGTTTTTGTGTAGGGAACGATATTTCTAAATATAAAAACGAAATACAAAAGTCATAACTAATGTATATCGCCAGAAAATGGATTTTGAAAATACGGAATCTTTAAATCGATTTTTCTACCATTTCCTGTTGCTTTTTCCTGATTTTAAGCTTATTTTGATATCATTTTTGCTTCTTCAGTAAAAACTGAATATTTTCCTTCAGAATAGGAATTCTGACCAAAAAATGTAGTTTTTGTGTAGGGGACAATATTTCTAAATATAAAAACGAAATCCGAAAGTCATAACTAATTTATATCGCCTGAAAATGGATTTTGAAAATACCGAATCTTTAAATCTATTTTTCTACCATTTCCCGTTGTTTTTTCCTGATTTTATGCTTAGTTTGATATCATTTTTTCTTCTTCAGTAAAAACTGAATATTTTCCTTCAGAATAGGAATTTTCACCAAAAAATATAGTTTTTGTGTAGGGGACAATATTTCTAAATATAAAAACGAAATTCAAAAGTCATAACTAATTTATATTGCGTGAAAATAAATTTTGAAAATACCGAATCTTTAAATCGATTTTTCTACCATTTCCCGTTCTTTTTTCACGATTTTAAGCTTATTTTGATATCATTTTTGCTTCTTCAGTAAAAACTGAATATTTTCCCTCAGAATAGGAATTTTGACCAAAAAATATAGTTTTTGTGTACGGGACAATATTTCTAAATATAAAAACGAAATCCGAAAGTCATAACTAATTTATATCGCCTGAAAATTGATTTTGAAAATACCGAATCTTTAAATCGATTTTTCTACCATTTCCCGTTGTTTTTTCCTGATTTTAAGTTTATTTTGATATCATTTTTGCTTCTTCAGTAAAAACTGAATATTTTCCTTCAGAATAGGAATTTTGACCAAAAAATATAGTTTTTGTGTACGGGACAATATTTCTAAATATAAAAACGAAATCCGAAAGTCATAACTAATTTATATCGCCTGAAAATGGATTTTGAAAATACCGAATCTTTAAATCGTTTTTTGTACCATTTCTCGTTGTTTTTTCCTGATTTTAAGCTTATTTTGATATCATTTTGGCTTCTTCAGTAAAAACTGAATATTTTCCTTCAGAATAGGAATTTTGACCAAAAAATATAGTTTATGTGTACGGGACAATATTTCTAAATATAAAAACGAAATACGAAAATCATAACTAATTTATATCGCCTGAAAATGGATTTTGAAAATACCGAATCTTTAAATCGATTTTTCTACCATTTCCCGTTGTTTTTTCCTGATTTTAAGAATAGTTTGATATCATTTTTGCTGCTTCAGTAAAAACTGAATATTTTCCTTCAGAATAGGAATTTTGACCAAAAAATATAGTTTTTGTGTACGGGACAATATTTCTAAATATAAAAACGAAATCCGAAAGTCATAACTAATTTATATCGCCTGAAAATTGATTTTGAAAATACCGAATCTTTAAATCGATTTTTCTACCATTTCCCGTTGTTTTTTCCTGATTTTAAGCTCATTTTGATATCATTTTTTCTTCTTCAGTAAAAACTGAATATTTTCCTTCAGAATAGGAATTTTGACCAAAAAATATAGTTTTTGTGTACGGGACAATATTTCTAAATATAAAAGCGAAATCCGAAAGTCATAACTAATTTATATCGCCTGAAAATGGATTTTGATAATACCGAATCTTTAAATTGATTTTTCTACCATTTCCCGTTGTTTTTTCCTGATTTTAAGTTAATTTTAATATCATTTTTGCTTCTTCAGTAAAAACTGAATATTTTCCTTCAGAATAGGAATTTTGACCAAAAAATATAGTTTTTGTGTAGGGGACAATATTTCTAAATATAAAAACGAAATCCGAAAGTCATAGCTAATGTATATCGCCTGAAAATGGATTTTGAAAATAAGGAATCTTTAAATCGATTTTTCTACCATTTCCCGTTGTTTTTTCACGATTTGAAGCTTATTTTGATATCATTTTTGCTTCTTCAGTAAAAACTGAATATTTTCCTTCAGAATAGGAATTTTGACCAAAAAATATAGTTTTTGTGTAGGGGACAATATTTCTAAATATAAAAACGAAATCTGAAAGTCATAGCTAATGTATATCGCCTGAAAATGGATTTTGAAAATAAGGAATCTTTAAATCGATTTTTCTACCATTTCCCGTTGTTTTTTCACGATTTTAAGCTTATTTTTATATCATTTTTGCTTCTTCAGTAAAAACTGAATATTTTCCTTCAGAATAGAAATTTTGACCAAAACATATAGTTTTTGTATAGGGGACAATATTTCTAAATATAAACACGAAATCCGAAAGTCATAGCTAATGTATATCGCCTGAAAATGGATTTTGAAAATACCGAATCTTTAAATCGATTTTTCTCCCATTTCCCGTTGTTTTTTCCTGATTTTAAGTTTATTTTAATATCATTTTTGCTTCTTCAGAAAAACTGAATATTTTCCTTCAGAATAGGAATTATGACCAAAAAATATAGTTTTTGTGTAGGGGACAATATTTCTAAATATAAAAACGAAATCCGAAAGTCATAACTAATGTATATCGGCAGAAAATGGATTTTGAAAATACGGAATCTTTACATCGATTTTTCTACCATTTCCCGTTGTTTTTTCCTGATTTTAAGCTTATTTTGATATCATTTTTGCTTCTTCAGTAAAAACTGAATATTTTCTTTCAGAATAGGAATTTTGACCAAAAAATAGAGTTTTTGCGTAGGGGACAATATTTCTAAATATAAAACCGAAATCCAAAAGTCATAACTAATGTATATCGGCAGAAAATGGATTTTGAAAATACGGAATCTTTACATCGATTTTTCTACCATTTCCCGTTGTTTTTTCCTGATTTTAAGCTTATTTTGATATCATTTTTGCTTCTTCAGTAAAAACTGAAAATTTTCCTTCAGAATAGGAATTTTGACCAAAAAATAGAGTTTTTGCGTAGGGGACAATATTTCTAAATATAAAACCGAAATCCAAAAGTCATAACTAATGTATATCGGCAGAAAATGGATTTTGAAAATACGGAATCTTTACATCGATTTTTCTACCATTTCCCGTTGTTTTTTCCTGATTTTAAGCTTATTTTGATATCATTTTTGCTTCTTCAGTAAAAACTGAATATTTTCTTTCAGAATAGGAATTTTGACCAAAAAATATAGTTTTTGTGTAGGGGACAATATTTCTAAATATAAAAACGAAATCCGAAAGTCATAACTAATTTATATCGCCTGAAAATGGATTTTGAAAATACAGAATCTTTAAATCGATTTTTCCACCATTTCACGTTGTTTTTTCCTGATTTTAAGCTTATTTTGATATCATTTTTGCTTCTTCAGTAAAATCTGAATATTTTCCTTCAGAATAGGAATTTTGACCAAAAAATATAGTTTTTGTGTACGGGACAATATTTCTAAATATAAAAACGAAATCCGAAAGTCATAACTAATGTATATCGCCTGAAACTGGATTTTGAAAATACGGAATCTTTAAATCGATTTTTCTACCATTTCCCGTTGTTTTTTCACGATTTTAAGCTGATTTTGATATAATTTTTGCTTCTTCAGTAAAAAGTGAATATTTTCCTTCAGAATAGGAATTTTGACCAAAAAATAGAGTTTTTGTGTAGGGAACGATATTTCTAAATATAAAAACGAAATCCAAAAGTCATAACTAATGCATATCGCCAGAAAATGGATTTTGAAAATACGGAATCTTTAAATCGATTTTTCTACCATTTCCCGTTGTTTTTTCCTGATTTTAAGCTTATTTTGATATCATTTTTGCTTCTTCAGTAAAAACTGAATATTTTCCTTCAGAATAGGAATTTTGACCAAAAAATATAGTTTTTGTGTAGGGGACAATATTTCTAAATATAAAAACGAAATCCGAAAGTCATAACTAATTTATATCGCCTGAAAATGGATTTTGAAAATACAGAATCTTTAAATCGATTTTTCCACCATTTCACGTTGTTTTTTCCTGATTTTAAGCTTATTTTGATATCATTTTTGCTTCTTCAGTAAAATCTGAATATTTTCCTTCAGAATAGGAATTTTGACCAAAAAATAGAGTTTTTGCGTAGGGGACAATATTTCTAAATATAAAACCGAAATCCAAAAGTCATAACTAATGTATATCGGCAGAAAATGGATTTTGAAAATACGGAATCTTTACATCGATTTTTCTACCATTTCCCGTTGTTTTTTTCTGATTTTAAGCTTATTTTGATATCATTTTTGCTTCTTCAGTAAAATCTGAATATTTTCCTTCAGAATAGGAATTTTGACCAAAAAATATAGTTTTTGTGTACGGGACAATATTTCTAAATATAAAAACGAAATCCGAAAGTCATAACTAATGTACATCGCCTGAAACTGGATTTTGAAAATACGGAATCTTTAAATCGATTTTTCTACCATTTCCCGTTGTTTTTTCACGATTTTAAGCTGATTTTGATATAATTTTTGCTTCTTCAGTAAAAACTGAATATTTTCCTTCAGAATAGGAATTTTGACCAAAAAATAGAGTTTTTGTGTAGGGAACGATATTTCTAAATATAAAAACGAAATCCAAAAGTCATAACTAATTTATATCGCCTGAAAATGGATTTTGAAAATACCGAATCTTTAAATCGATTTTTCTACCATTTCCCGTTGTTTTTTCCTGATTTTAAGCTTATTTTGATATCATTTTTGCTTCTTCAGTAAAAACTGAATATTTTCCTTCAGAATAGGAATTTTGACCAAAATATATAGTTTTTGTGTAGGGGACAATATTTCTAAATATAAAAACGAAATCCGAAATTCATAACTAATTTATATCGCCAGAAAATGGATTTTGAAAATACGGAATCTTTAAATCGATTTTTCTACCATTTCCCGTTGTTTTTTCCTTATTTTAAGCTTATTTTGATATCATTTTTGCTTCTTCAGTAAAAACTGAATATTTTCCTTCAGAATAGGAATTTTTACCAAAATATATAGTTTTTGTGTAGGGGACAATATTTCTAAATATAAAAACGAAATCCAAAAGTCATAACTAATGTATATCGCCAGAAAATGGATTTTGAAAATACGGAATCTTTAAATCGATTTTTCTACCATTTCCCGTTGTTTTTTCCTGATTTTAAGCTTATTTTGATATCATTTTTGCTTCTTCAGTAAAAACTGAATATTTTGCTTCAGAATAGGAATTTTGACCAAAAAATATAGTTTTTGTGTACGGGACAATATTTCTAAATATAAAAACGAAATCCGAAAGTCATAACCAATTTATATCGCCTGAAAATGGATTTTGAAAATACCGAATCTTTAAATCGATTTTTCTACCATTTCCCGTTGGTTTTTCTTGATTTTAAGCTTATTTTGATATCATTTTGTCTTCTTCAGTAAAAACTGAATATTTTCCTTCAGAATAGGATTTTTGACCAAAAAATAGAGTTTTTGTGTAGGGGACAATATTTCTAAATATAAAAACGAAATCCAAAAGTCATAACTAATGTATATCGCCAGAAAATGGATTTTGAAAATACGGAATCTTTAAATCGATTTTTCTACCATTTCCCGTTGTTTTTTCCTGATTTTAAGCTTATTTTGATATCATTTTTGCTTCTTCAGTAAAAACTGAATATTTTCCTTCAGAATAGGAATTTTGACCAAAAAATATAGTTTTTGTGTAGGGGACAATATTTCTAAATATAAAAACGAAATTCAAAAGTCACAACTAATTTATATCGCGTGAAAATGGATTTTGAAAATACCGAATATTTAAATCGATTTTTCTACCATTTCCCGTTGTTTTTTCCTGATTTTAAACTTATTTTGATATCATTTTTGCTTCTTCAGTAAAAACTGAATATTTTCCCTCAGAATAGGAATTTTGACCAAAAAATATAGTTTTTGTGTACGGGACAATATTTCTAAATATAAAAACGAAATCCGAAAGTCATAACTAATTTATATCGCCTGAAAATTGATTTTGAAAATACCGAATCTTTAAATCGATTTTTCTACCATTTCCGTTCTTTTTTCCTGATTTTAAGCTTATTTTGATATCATTTTTGCTTCTTCAGTAAAAACTGAATATTTTCCTTCAGAATAGGAATTTTGACCAAAAAATATAGTTTTTGTGTACGGGACAATGTTTCTAAATATAAAAACGAAATCCGAAAGTCATAACTAATTTATATCGCCTGAAAATGGATTTTGAAAATACCGAATCTTTAAATCGATTTTTGTACCATTTCTCGTTGTTTTTTCCTGATTTTAAGCTTATTTTGATATCATTTTTGCTTCTTCAGTAAAAACTGAATATTTTCCTTCAGAATAGGAATTTTGACCAAAAAATATAGTTTTTGTTTAGGGAACGATATTTCTAAATATAAAAACGAAATCCGAAAGTCATAACTAATTTATATCGCCTGAAAATAGATTTTGAAAATACCGAATCTTTAAATCGATTTTTCTACTATTTCCCGTTGTTTTTTCCTGATTTTAAGATTATTTGATATCATTTTTGCTTTTTCAGTAAAAACTGAATATTTTCCTTCAGAATAGGAATTTTGACCAAAAAATATAGTTTTTGTGTACGGGACAATATTTCTAAATATAAAACGAAATCCGAAAGTCATAACTAATTTATATCGCCTGAAAATGGATTTTGAAAATACGGAATCTTTAAATCGATTTTTCTACCGTTTCCCGTTGTTTTTTCCTGATTTTAAGCTTCTTTTGATATCATTTTTGCTTCTTCAGTAAAAACTGAATATTTTCTTTCAGAATAGGAATTTTGACCAAAAAATATAGTTTTTGTGTAGGGGACAATATTTCTAAATATAAAAACGAAATCCAAAAGTCATAACTATATTATATCGCGTGAAAATGGATTTTGAAAATACCGAGTCTTTAAATCGATTTTTCTACCATTTCCCGTTGTTTTTTCCTGATTTTAAGCTTATTTTGATATCATTTTTGCTTCTTCAGTAAAAACTGAATATTTTCCTTCAGTATAGGAATTTTGACCAAAAAATATAGTTTTTGTGTAGGGAACGATATTTCTAAATATAAAAACGAAATCCGAAAGTCATAACTAATTTAAATCGCCTGAAAATGGATTTTGAAAATACCGAATCTTTAAATCGATTTTTCTACCATTTCCCGTTGTTTTTTCCTGATTTTAAGCTTATTTTGATATCATTTTTGCTTCTTCAGTAAAAACTGAATATTTTCCTTCAGTATAGGAATTTTGACCAAAAAATATAGTTTTTGTGTACGGGACAATATTTCTAAATATAAAACTGAAATTTTCCTTCAGAATAGGAATTTTGACCAAAAAATATAGTTTTTGTGTTGGGGACAATATTTCTAAATATAAAAACGAAATCCGAAAGTCATAACTAATTTATATCGCCTGAAAATGGATTTTGAAAATACCGAATCTTTAAATCGATTTTTCTACTATTTCCCGTTGTTTTTTCACGATTTTAAGATTAGTTTGATATCATTTTTGCTTCTTCAGTAAAAACTGAATATTTTCCTTCAGAATAGGAATTTTGACCAAAAAATATAGTTTTTGTGTACGGGACAATATTTCTAAATATAAAACGAAATCCGAAAGTCATAACTAATTTATATCGCCTGAAAATGGATTTTGAAAATACGGAATCTTTAAATCGATTTTTCTACCGTTTCCCGTTGTTTTTTCCTGATTTTAAGCTTCTTTTGATATCATTTTTGCTTCTTCAGTAAAAACTGAATATTTTCTTTCAGAATAGGAATTTTGACCAAAAAATATAGTTTTTGTGTAGGGAACGATATTTCTAAATATAAAAACGAAATCCAAAAGTCATAACTAATGTATATCGCCAGAAAATGGATTTTGAAAATACGGAATCTTTAAATCGATTTTTCTACCATTTCCCGTTGTTTTTTCCTGATTTTAAGCTTATTTTGATATCATTTTTGCTTCTTCAGTAAAAACTGAATATTTTCCTTCAGAATAGGAATTTTGACCAAAAAATATAGTTTTTGTGTAGGGGACAATATTTCTAAATATAAAAACGAAATTCAAAAGTCACAACTAATTTATATCGCGTGAAAATGGATTTTGAAAATACCGAATCTTTAAATCGATTTTTCTACCATTTCCCGTTATTTTTTCCTGATTTTAAGCTTATTTTGATATCATTTTTGCTTCTTCAGTAAAAACTGAATATTTTCCCTCAGAATAGGAATTTTGACCAAAAAATATAGTTTTTGTGTACGGGACAATATTTCTAAATATAAAAACGAAATCCGAAAGTCATAACTAATTTATATCGCCTGAAAATTGATTTTGAAAATACCGAATCTTTAAATCGATTTTTCTACCATTTCCCGTTGTTTTTTCCTGATTTTAAGCCTATTTTGATATCATTTTTGCTTCTTCAGTAAAAACTGAATATTTTCCTTCAGAATAGGAATTTTGACCAAAAAATATAGTTTTTATGTATGGGACAATATTTCTAAATATAGAAACGAAATCCGAAAGTCATAACTAATTTATATCGCCTGAAAATGGATTTTGAAAATACAGAATCTTTAAATCGATTTTTCCACCATTTCACGTTGTTTTTTCCTGATTTTAAGCTTATTTTGATATCATTTTTGCTTCTTCAGTAAAATCTGAATATTTTCCTTCAGAATAGGAATTTTGACCAAAAAATATAGTTTTTGTGTACGGGACAATATTTCTAAATATAAAAACGAAATCCGAAAGTCATAACTAATGTATATCGCCTGAAACTGGATTTTGAAAATACGGAATCTTTAAATCGATTTTTCTACCATTTCCCGTTGTTTTTTCACGATTTTAAGCTGATTTTGATATAATTTTTGCTTCTTCAGTAAAAACTGAATATTTTCCTTCAGAATAGGAATTTTAACCAAAAAATATAGTTTTTGTGTAGGGGACAATATTTCTAAATATAAAAACGAAATCCGAAAGTCATAACTAATTTATATCGCCTGAAAATGGATTTTGAAAATACCGAATCTTTAAATCGATTTTTCTACTATTTCCCGTTGTTTTTTCCTGATTTTAAGATTAGTTTGATATCATTTTTGCTTCTTCAGTAAAAACTGAATATTTTCCTTCAGAATAGGAATTTTGACCAAAAAATATAGTTTTTGTGTACGGGACAATATTTCTAAATATAAAACGAAATCCGAAAGTCATAACTAATTTATATCGCCTGAAAATGGATTTTGAAAATACGGAATCTTTAAATCGATTTTTCTACCGTTTCCCGTTGTTTTTTCCTGATTCTAAGCTTCTTTTGATATCATTTTTGCTTCTTCAGTAAAAACTGAATATTTTCTTTCAGAATAGGAATTTTGACCAAAAAATATATTTTTTGTGTAGGGGACAATATTTCTAAATATAAAAACGAAATCCAAAAGTCATAACTATATTATATTGCGTGAAAATGGATTTTGAAAATACCGAGTCTTTAAATCGATTTTTCTACCATTTCCCGTTGTTTTTTCCTGATTCTATCTATTCAAGCTACGTTTCTGAAATTTTGCAAATAATGATCAAGTTTTATGGCAACAACTTCTGTAAAATTTGGTTGTGGTGGTGCGACGGATTCTGGTAGCTGCTATACAACTTCTCCGTTTAAATGAGAATAACTCAGTGTCTGTTAAAGCTAGGAATCTGAAATTTTGTGAATGATGATCAAGTTTTATGGCAACAACTTCTGCAAAATTTGGTTGTGCTGGTGTGACTGGTTCGAGTAGCTTCCACACAACTTATCCGTTTAAATGAGAATAACTCAGTGCTTATTGAAGCTAGGAAACTGACATTTAGCGAATGATGATCAAGTTTTATGGCAACAACTTCTGCAAAATTTGGTTGTGGTGGTGCGACGGTTCGGGTAGCTGCCACACAACTTCTCTTTTTAAATGAAAATAACTCAGTGTCCGTCCGCACGATAACTCAAAAAATAAAGGAGCTAGGAGGCTGCAATTTATTTTACGTCACTTTTACAAAATTGTTAGTTTTGCTATTTAACTCCAGCATTTTCGGCCGCCGGGTTCGAGTAGATGCCATACAACTTCTTTCTTTAAATGGAAATAACCCAGTGTCTATTCAATTTAGGTATCTGAAATTTTGCAAATGATGATCCAGTTTTATGGCAACAACTTCTGTAAAATTTTGTTATGATGATATGGCAGGTTCGGAAAGTTGCCCTACAATTTCTCTTTTTAAATGAAAATAACTCAGTGCCTATTGAAGCTAGCTATCTTAAATTTAGTGAAAAAGTGTCGAGTTGCATGCCAAAAACTTTTGTAAAATTTGATTGGTCTAAAGCAGCCGGTTCAGGCTTCTTGCATTTCTTGGAACTTAATGAAGCTAGGCGCAATAGATTCGGGTAGCTGTCATACAACTCCACAATTTACATAAATATATCTCTGTATTTCGGTACTAAAACATCTGAATGTTTTTAAAAGATGATCAAGTTTTATAGAAACAGGATATATTACGTTCATACGGGTATCCCAGACTTGACACAGTCTACTCTACTGCACTATTCCTCGTTTTTTCCTGATTTTAAGCTTAGTTTGATATCATTTTTGCGTTTTCAGTAAAAACTGAATATTTTCCTTCAGAATAGGAATTTTGATCAAAAAATATAGTTTTTGTGTAGGGGACAATATTTCTAAATATAAAAACGAAATCCGAAAGTCATAACTAATTTATATCGCCTGAAAATGGATTTTGAAAATACCGAATTTTTAAATAAATTTTTCTACCATATCCCGTTGTTTTTTCCTGATTTTAAGCTTATTTTGATATCATTTTTGCTTCTTCAGTAAAAACTGAATATTTTCCTTCAGAATACGAATTTTGACCAAAAAATATAGTTTTTGTGTAGGGGACAATATTTCTAAATATAAAAACGAAATCCGAAAGTCATAACTAATTTATATCGCCTGAAAATGGATTTTGAAAATACCGAATTTTTAAATCGATTCTTTTACCATTTCCCGTTGTTTTTTCACGATTTTAAGCTTATTTTGATATCATTTTTGCTTCTTCAGTAAAAACTGAATATTTTCCTTCAGAATAGGAATTTTGACCAAAAAATATAGTTTTTGTGTAGGGGACAATATTTCTAAATATAAAAACGAAATCCGAAAGTCATAACTAATCTATATCGCCTGAAAATGGATTTTGAAAATACGGAATCATTAAATCGATTTTTCTACCATTTCCCGTTGTTTTTTCACGATTTTAAGCTTATTTTGATATCATTTTTGCTTCTTCAGTAAAAACTGAATATTTTCCTTCAGAATAGGAATTTTAACCAAAAAATATAGTTTTTGTGTAGGGGACAATATTTCTAAATATAAAAACGAAATCCGAAAGTCATAACTAATTTATATCGCCTGAAAATAGATTTTGAAAATACGGAATCTTTAATTCGATTTTTCTACCATTTCCCGTTGTTTTTTCCTGATTTTAAGCTTAGTTTGATATCATTTTTGCTTTTTCAGTAAAAACTGAATATTTTCCTTCAGAATAGGAATTTTGATCAAAAAATATAGTTTTTGTGTAGGGGACAATATTTCTAAATATAAAAACGAAATCCGAAATTCATAACTAATTTATATCGCCTGAAAATGGATTTTGAAAATACGGAATCTTTAATTCGATTTTTCTACCATTTCCCGTTGTTTTTTCCTGATTTTAAGTTTATTTTAATATCATTTTTGCTTCTTCAGTAAAAACTGAATATTTTCCTTCAGAATAGGAATTTTGACCAAAAAATATAGTTTTTGTGTAGCGGACAATATTTCTAAATATAAAAACGAGATCCGAAAGTCATAACTAATCTATATCGCCTGAAAATGGATTTTGAAAATACGGAATCATTAAATCGATTTTTCTACCATTTCCCGTTGTTTTTTCACGATTTTAAGCTTATTTTGATATCATTTTTGCTTCTTCAGTAAAAACTGAATATTTTCCTTCAGAATAGGAATTTTAACCAAAAAATATAGTTTTTGTGTAGGGAACAATATTTCTAAATATAAAAACGAAATCCGAAAGTCATAACTAATTTATATCGCCTGAAAATGGATTTTGAAAATACGGAATCTTTAAATCGATTTTTCTACCATTTCCCGTTGTTTTTTCACGATTTTAAGCTTATTTTGATATAATTTTTGCTTCTTCAGTAAAAACTGAATATTTTCCTTCAGAATAGAATTTTGACCAAAAAATATAGTTTTTGTGTAGGGGACAATATTTCTAAATATAAAAACGAAATCCGAAAGTCATAACTAATTTATATCGCCTGAAAATGGATTTTGAAAATACGGAATCTTTAATTCGATTTTTCTACCATTTCCCGTTGTTTTTTCCTGATTTTAAGTTTATTTTAATATCATTTTTGCTTCTTCAGTAAAAACTGAATATTTTCCTTCAGAATAGGAATTTTGACCAAAAAATATAGTTTTTGTGTAGGGGACAATATTTCTAAATATAAAAACGAAATCCGAAAGTCATAGCTAATGTATATCGCCTGAAAATGGATTTTGAAAATACGGAATCTTTAAATCGATTTTTCTACCATTTCCCGTTGTTTTTTCACGATTTTAAGCTTATTTTGATATAATTTTTGCTTCTTCAGTAAAAACTGAATATTTTCCTTCAGAATAGGAATTTTGACCAAAAAATATAGTTTTTGTGTAGGGAACGATATTTCTAAATATAAAAACGAAATCCAAAAGTCATAACTAAAGTATATCGCCAGAAAATGGATTTTGAAAATACGGAGTCTTTAAATCGATTTTTCTACCATTTCCCGTTGTTTTTTCCTGATTTTAAGCTTATTTTGATATCATTTTTGCTTCTTCAGTAAAAACTGAATATTTTCCTTCAGAATAGGAATTTTGACCAAAAAATATAGTTTTTGTGTACGGGACAATATTTCTAAATATAAAATCGAAATCCGAAAGTCATAACTAATTTATATCGCCTGAAAATTGATTTTGAAAATACCGTATCTTTAAATCGATCTTTCTACCATTTCCCGTTGTTTTTTCACGATTTTAAGCTTATTTTGATATAATTTTTGCTTCTTCAGTAAAAACTGAATATTTTCCTTCAGAATAGGAATTTTGACCAAAAAATATAGTTTTTGTGTAGGGGACAATATTTCTAAATATAAAAACGAAATCCGAAAGTCGTAAGCAATTCATATCGCCTGAAAATTGATTTTTAAAATACCAAATCTTTAAATCGATTTTTCTACCATTTCCCGTTGTTTTTTCACGATTTTAAGCTTATTTTGATATCATTTTTGCTTCTTCAGTAAAAACTGAATATGTTCCTTCAGAATAGGAATTTTGACCAAAAAATATAGTTTTTGTGTAGGGAACGATATTTCTAAATATTAAAACGAAATCCAAAAGTCATAATTAATGTATATCGCCAGAAAATGGATTTTGAAAATACGGAATCTTTAAATCGATTTTTCTACCATTTCCCGTTCTTTTTTCCTGATTTTAAACTTATTTTGATATCATTTTTGCTTCTTCAGTAAAAACTGAATATTTTCCTTCAGAATAGGAATTTTGACCAAAAAATATAGTTTTTGTGTAGGGAACGATATTTCTAAATATTAAAACGAAATCCAAAAGTCATAATTAATGTATATCGCCAGAAAATGGATTTTGAAAATACGGAATCTTTAAATCGATTTTTCTACCGTTTCCCGTTGTTTTTTCCTGATTTTAAGCTTATTTTGATATCATTTTTGCTTCTTCAGTAAAAACTGAATATTTTCCTTCAGAATAGGAATTTTGACCAAAAAATATAGTTTTTGTGTACGGGACAATATTTCTAAATATACAAAATCCGAAAGTCATAACTAATTTATATCGCGTGAAAATGGATTTTGAAAATACCGAATCTTTAAATCGATTTTTCTACCATTTCCCGTTGTTTTTTCCTGATTTTAAGCTTATTTTGATATCATTTTTGCTTCTTCAATAAAAACTGAATATTTTCCTTCAAAATAGGAATTTTGACCAAAAAATAGAGTTTTTGTGTAGGGAACGATATTTCTAAATATAAAAACGAAATCCGAAAGTCATAACTAATTTATATCGCCTGAAAATAGATTTTGAAAATACGGAATCTTTAAATCGATTTTTCTACCATTTCCCGTTGTTTTTTCCTGATTTTAAGCTTATTTTGATATCATTTTTGCTTCTTCAGTAAAAACTGAATATTTTCCTTCAAAATAGGAATTTTGACAAAAAATAGAGTTTTTGTGTAGGGAACGATATTTCTAAATATAAAAACGAAATCTAAAAGTCATAACTAATGTATATCGCCTGAAAATGGATTTTGAAAATACCGAATCTTTAAATCGATTTTTCTACCATTTCCCGTTGTTTTTTCCTGATTTTAAGCTTATTTTGATATCATTTTTGCTTCTTCAATAAAAACTGAATATTTTCCTTCAGAATAGGAATTATGACCAAAAAATATAGTTTTTGTGTTGGGGACAATATTTCTAAATATAAAAACGAAATCCGAAAGTCATAACTAATTTATATCGCCTGAAAATGGATTTTGAAAATACCGAATCTTTAAATCGATTTTTCTACTATTTCCCGTTGTTTTTTCCTGATTTTAAGCTTAGTTTGATATCATTTTTGCTTCTTCAGTAAAAACTGAATATTTTACTTCAGAATAGGAATTTTGACAAAAAATAGAGTTTTTGTGTAGGGAACGATATTTCTAAATATAAAAACGAAATCCAAAAGTCATAACTAATTTATATCGCCTGAAAATAGATTTTGAAAATACGGAATCTTTAAATCGATTTTTCTACCATTTCCCGTTGTTTTTTCCTGATTTTAAGCTTATTTTGATATCATTTTTGCTTCTTGAGTAAAAACTGAATATTTTCCTTCAAAATAGGAATTTTGACAAAAAATAGAGTTTTTGTGTAGGGAACGATATTTCTAAATATAAAAACGAAATCCAAAAGTCATAACTAATTTATATCGCCTGAAAATGGATTTTAAAAATACCGAATCTTTAAATAGATTTTTCTACCATTTCCAGTTGTTTTTTCCTGATTTTAAGCTTATTTTTTTATCATTTTTATTTCTTTAGTAAAAAAAAAACTGAATATTTTCCTTCAAAATAGGAATTTTGACAAAAAATAGAGTTTTTGTGTAGGGAACGATATTTCTAAATATAAAAACGAAATCCAAAAGTCATAACTAATTTATATCACCTGAAAATGGATTTTGAAAATACCGAATCTTTAAATCGATTTTTCTACTATTTCCCGTTGTTTCTTCCTGATTTTAAGCTTAGTTTGATATCATTTTTGCTTCTTCAGTAAAAACTGAATATTTTCCTTCAGAATAGGAATTTTGACCAAAAAATATAGTTTTTGTGTAGGGGACAATATTTCTAAATATAAAAACGAAATCCGAAAGTAATAACTAATTTATATCGCCTGAAAATGGATTTTGAAAATACCGATTCTTTAAATCGATTTTTCTACTATTTCCCGTTGTTTTTTCCTGATTTTAAGCTTAGTTTGATATCATTTTTGCTTCTTCAGTAAAAACTGAATATTTTCCTTCAGAATAGGAATTTTGACCAAAAAATATAGTTTTTGTGTAGGGGACAATATTTCTAAATATAAAAACGAAATCCGAAAGTCATAACTAATTTATATCACCTGAAAATGGATTTTGAAAATACGGAATCTTTAAATCGATTTTTCTACCATTTCCCGTTGTTTTTTCACGATTTTAAGCTTATTTTGATATCATTTTTGCTTCTTCAGTAAAAACTGAATATTTTCCTTCAGAATAGGAATTTTGACCAAAAAATATAGTTTTTGTGTAGGGAACGATATTTGTAAATATAAAAACGAAATCCAAAAGTCATAACTAATTTATATTAAAATGGATTTTGAAAATGGATTTTGAAAATACCGAATCTTTAAATCGGATTTTCGACCATTTCCCGTTGTTTTTTCCTGATTTTAAGCTTATTTTGATATCATTTTTGCTTCAGAATAGGAATTTTGACCAAAAAATATAGTTTTTGTGTAGGGGACAATATTTCTAAATATAAAAACGAAATCCGAAAGTCATAACTAATTTATATCGCCTGAAAATGGATTTTGAAAATACCGAATCTTTAAATCGATTTTTCTACCATTTCCCGTTGTTTTTTTCTGATTTTAAGCTTATTTTGATATCATTTTTACTTCTTCAGTAAAAACTGAATATTTTCCTTCAGAATAGGAACTTTGACCAAAAAATAGAGTTTTTGTGTAGGGAACGATATTTGTAAATATAAAAACGAAATCCAAAAGTCATAACTAATTTATATTAAAATGGATTTTGAAAATGGATTTTGAAAATACCGAATCTTTAAATCGGATTTTCGACCATTTCCGTTGTTTTTTCCTGATTTTAAGCTTATTTTGATATCATTTTTGCTTCTTCAGTAAAAACTGAATATTTTCCTTCAGAATAGGAATTTTGACCAAAAAATATAGTTTTTGTGTAGGGGACAACATTTCTAAATATAAAAACGAAATCCGAAAGTCATAACTAATTTATAGCACCTGAAAATGGATTTTGAAAATACGGAATCTTTAAATCGATTTTTCTACCATTTCCCGTTGTTTTTTCCTGATTTTAAGCTTATTTTGATATCATTTTTGCTTCTTCAGTAAAAACTGAATATTTT